>OU696480.1:11255000-12510000 GCA_916048165.1 Spilarctia lutea | reverse complement strand
AAATGGTTTGATTGCATTCTAACTGGGAAGAAATAATCTTATTAAATTTAGTTAATTACTACTAGCTGAGTTTTTGGATTGTGTTGTACCTTCACAACAACACCCACAAGTAACCCTTTTTTTTATTAACGTGTGGAAACCTCCTCCTGCCGTCACCCCGCCGGGGTTTGCGGCGGGGCGGTATGTCTGAATCGAACTGACTAAAACCACACGGTGTGCCACTTTGCGCCTGTGAAGGGAGGGGTCCGGGAACTGCAGTTATTAACACGACCGGACCCCTCCCAGCGCCTGCCCGCACTGAAGCGGGCACCGTCTGCTGTTTAAACTCTCAATTTAGGCGACGCACGGCACACGCGTACGTCGCCACCGAGGGGCGAACCTAGTCTAGTATAAAAGTAGCCTACGTTACTCCTTTTATTATCAGCTATCTGCCGTGAAGATCGCGTCGAATTGGTCCAGCCGTTTCAGAGATTAGCCGGAACAAACAGACATATATGCAAAAAACTTAAAAAATCGTTTTTTATGCATGTACCGTAGGTATATACGTTAACACGTGGTTAGTGAAAAGCTGTTCATTTTAAATTACAAACAGACAAATCAATTTTATTTATTTGTACAAATTTTCCCACAGGAAAAATAAATAATAATCATAGATAACGGTGTTATGGTGTAAAGTTCTTTTGGTAATAAAAGTCTTGGTACAAATTAATATATTAATGTAATAAAAATGATTTGCAGTTAGAATGATACGAGTATAAGCTATAAAGACGAAATTGAATGATATGTTTTTTGTTAAAGAATCATAAAGACAGCGTTTTAATAAACATAAACAGAAATATCAAGAAATACTTTCAAATTAATTAGGAATATTGTTAATGAATTTCCTTGTCCGATCAAACTTCCCAATTAAAAAATATTAATGTTCTGTTAAAAAGTTTTAAGCCCTATTTGTAAATTTGTATGGCAATTAAACGCTATTGCCTCTCTAGAAGGTAGAATATAAAGTTTGTTACATATTTAGTAACTAAGTACTTTGAAATTGAATTTATTGTTTGAATATTCACGTGATGGTGGGTTAATAGTATATAAAGTGCCTTAAAATCATAAACATCCAATATCGATATTAAGGTTGTCTGGAAGAAATCACCGTGAACAATAAGAACGCCAATTGTCGCCAAACTTTGTAACTCATTTTTTGCTATGTTTTTATTTGATGTACACAATATAGCTAAAAAAATGAAATATGAAGTGTATTCGATTTGCTCATGATATATAAAACTTATTTAAATGATAGTGAAAACATTTATTTTCACTTGTCAAACGCTTTCGTCACTCTTTGTTTCGTGTCAAAAAGTAGAGTTCTTTTAGTGTTATTAATAATTTAGAGACTTTTATTACATGGTAATCTAAATGATGTTAGTCCCATCGTACCTTATTATGTTATATTTTATCCAATATCAGGTCAAAGCTTTTGATGCGTAAATATTTCAAATAGGTCAAGTGCAGCATTTGAGGTTGGGTTTCCTAAAATGTTGATAAACATACCAATATCGTATCTATTTAAATTGTATCTACGCACCAACGTCTTCCTCTATGTTCGATACTTGACACACTCCGTCAGTAAGCCCCGCATATCTCACAGTTCGGTGTATCTACTTTCTGCATAAGATGTCCAAACTAGACGGATAGTGTACTGAGCGGAGTCTATGCGCCACAACGATAATATTTTTGTTCACTTTGCTATTAATAAACTAGGGTACGCGAGAAGGCTGATGCTGAAGTAGACGGTTAAAACAATACCTCCTTTAGTTCGCGGTTAGTTACCCATCCAATGCGGGGTTTCTAGCATTTTGTATTGTGTCTCTTCATAGGCTTACTATCTTAACATAATCTATATACCTTTACATTCTATTAAAATAAATATAATTGGAGTGTCTGTTCAAGTTAATTCAATGCGGTTTTCAGAAATAGAGAGAAAGAGAGTGATTAAGAGAAGGATTATACGTATAATACATGCATATAATAGTAGAAGTCCGAGAATTTCAAAGACTTTCGCGTGGAGCCCGGCTGGGTCGCTAGTTATATATATACTAGCGTTCATAAGTGCTAATATTAAATGTTGTTACCACGCAAAGTTTTGTTTACAGTCGATCCTTGGTTGTTGCGTTTTTAAAGGTAAATAGCTTAGCTATTTATCGTTTTAATCTCTTTATCTGACTAATAATGGGTCTAATTTCAGTTTATTGCAATTACTATCGCTTGTTTGCAAACAATGAATGGAATCATGTGATGAAATTTTATGCTTATGAGTAATATGTCACGATGTCGCTGTTAGGTAAATTCTTTCGAGGTTCTTTAACTTTTTTTTTGTAGTATATATCAACACCTGTGACACTGACATCCAGATAACCATTTTAATTATCTCTTCATTAGATGACCAGTCTTTCATGTTGGGTACAGTCAGGATTCAACAATTCAATGAAAAACGTTGTCAATATTGCCTTGTATAATATGCTTTAGCCGACCTTTTCAATACATTCATTACGTATAATCATTATTTACAATCTTTTACTATTCTTTACTAAGTTATTCTTATTACACTTGTTACTCTGCTGAAAAGTAAGAAACGAATGTCCCTCCTACAGGCTCGTGAGCCTCTTTTAAAAACAATCTTATGCTCCGTCTTTTGGAGTCGTGTGACCACTACTTGACATTTTATGAGAATTAGTGTAATAAATCATTTATATAATATTAACATAGAGAACTCGACACTTTAAGATAATTATTCTAAACAACATTTATACGATACTAGCTCATCGAACTAATAAGCTTACATTCACGATTACCTACGTGCAGATACGCTGAACCTTATTAGTAATAACTTTTCATAGTCTGTTTGTACTTCTTTACAAATGATGTAAAAACCACAGCAACCTTAAATTATTATTTAGAAACAAATTTTTAATAAAACTTCTATTGATATTTTGGGTTGGTAACACTCCATACTTCTAATCCGTGACTACAAGGATCTTATAACATGTATTAGTGGTCCCCCAGTAGTCGAAATTGAACCACACCTCACTTATTTTTGTTTTTTTTTACCTTTCTACTATCGTTTTCCATGTAAACTATAACGGTGCAAAATTTTATACGTCTCTCTTCGCATAATGTTCGTATTAAGAAGTACGAAGATATATTTCTCGTAATAATATAAAGATATTGTTTGTAACTTCAGTTTTTTCCACAGACCATTCGTCGGACGTGTCCAGACCCGTGCTCTTGTATGATGACGCACATAGTATCTGATACAGCAGGTGCTGTGATTCCGCTCATCACGGTAGACTGTGCCTATAAGAAATTGGAGGCTCCGCCTGCTTCGCTGCCTCCAGGCACCACCACACTTCGACTTGAGGGCAACAAGGTAACATGGTACGAAGATTTTTTTGATGTTTGTAAAAAGCTTCTAGTAGTAAAATTGTATATAGAAAAACATAAAATAGTGCCTATTAATTACTTAATATTTCCTTACGATTGACTCTAGAAAGAGGACTTTAAATCAAAATTATAGATGTTAATTTTACACGCAGCACGCTTGTACTAAATAATCTAGCCTTCTCTTTTTCATCATTGAGTGTTATTAATTTCGATACAATTTCTGCATACATACCTACATGTAAGTTAAGATTTTTATATAGGTATATATGAGTCTGCCAAAGTGACTCTGCTCTGCTTGATGGAAAGCCGGATCTAAGAATCCAGCTTAGATACGACCATTATATCGTCACCATATAATGGTCCTTGCAAATCAATGAGCATGGTGACAATGCAACACTGAAGAATGGTGATCCACACAATGGCGAGCGGTCTTTTGATATGCTTCAGCATCATTGGACAGCACATCTCACACTCACCAACGTAACCCGATAGCACGTTTGCTGTCATTTTAAGTTGGGCTTTTAGTAGGCCACAATACTCCATGTTATTTTCATTTCAATGAATATATGCTATTTGTTTTTACTTAAATTGAAATTCACACCTCGTGCTGCTTTTTCATTAACACCAACTAACTTAAGATTATCTTTTTGAAAGTTAAAGTTCATTAAAAATATGCTGGTGTCATTTTAGAAGATCGGAGACAGGTAACCTTACTCCCATTATTGTCAGGGATAGAAATGCGGCAAAGTTGAGTATATAATTAAGAAACTTGTCAAGTCGTAGTGCCGACGGCACCGAGCTAGGACTTCTACAGACAGGAAAGAGGATATTTATTATTTGTCTTTGAAAAGTTCACTGAGCGGTGAATAAACTTTTTAACAGTCCATTTTCATGGTTAATCCTTTCGAAAATTACAGTTATAGCGCTATTACTTATCAATAATCGCAAAATTGTCAAAAAGTTACACCCAAAGGCGTTAAAAGGGGATAGGTATGTTTTTGTTTTTCGGTGTGGAGTTGTGCACTGCTGTGGCACCCACCACTATGCCGTACACTTGTTTTTTCTCATTTTGGTAGTAATACGAATTAGGTACTATATACGTAAAACGAATCCTATATGTGATGGTCCCAATCTAACTTTATCGTTGGTTTTTTGAATTGAAATTATATAAACATTCATATACATACACGAATATAATATAATAATATGTACTCATCTATACTAATATTATAAAGAAGTAAAGTTTGTGTGTTTGTTAAATTGTAGGGGGTAATCTCGGGATCTACTAAACCGATTTTAAAAATTCTTTCACCCATAGAAAGGCACATTATTGCTGAGTGTCATAGGCTATATAAAAAACCGAAAAATAATAAGGGTTTTACGTGGTAGTCGGTTTTGCAAAGTGAATCGGAGAAATTTCAACGAAAGGCCAAAGGAGCGTACGGCGCGCGATGGCTTCGGGCTTAATTCGGTTCGCGTTCGTGCTCGCTTCGGGAGAAGGAGGCGTGGCCTTTTATATCTGAGAGGTATAGTCGTTCCAATCGTTTATTTAACTTTTGACAGATCACGCACATAAAGTTTTGTAATAATTTTTGACATAATGTACAACAGGGAATACTGTACTTCATGGATGGGCTCCGCCCACTTAGAGATGTGGCATTCGTAATTAATTACCGCAGACTATAAAAACAGTTTTGAAATAAATCGATTATATCGCAAGACAAACTCTTGTTTGTCCTTTGAGTACTTTATTTTTTGGCATTTTGACAGTAACGAAGGGAGAAACGATACGCTCATCTCAACCAAACGTGAGAATTCACAAATAAATCAATACGGAGGAATATAAATACTCAACTCGACGTATGAAAATGTGGATTAACACTGACAACAAAATGGCGCCGCGAGCCGGCTCCGCGTCCTGTGTTGCCGTTTAATAATCGATAAAAGTACGAAATTATCTATAAAATAATGTGTGTGTTAAATCGATTAAAACTTCTTCATGCATAAAATCGATCGATAGAAGAAATCGAATCGGTAACGGGTCAGGGTATCACTATTTGATTAAGTATTAGACCTGTCAAAAGTTAAATAAACGATTGGAACGACTATAGGTACCCGCGCAGCTCAGGCACGTGGTCGGCTTCTTACGCAGCGTACGTCTCCGAAATTGAATTTTTCGAAACGTAATTAGTACACTTTCGACATCTATTCTATACTAATATTACAAAGAAGTAAAGTTTGTGTGTTTGTATATTTGCTAAATTGTAAGGGGTAATCTCGGGATCTACTAAACCGATTTTAAAAATTCTTTCACCAATAGAAAGCCACATTATTGCTGAGTGTCATAGGTTATATAAAAAACCGAAAAATAAAAAGGCTTTTACGTGGTAGTCGGTTTTGCAAAGTGAATCGGAGAAAAAACGGTCGAATGAAAGCGTTTCTTACGAACGCTGCCTTAACTATGAAAGATATATATTTCAGTTCTAGAGAAAAGATGTGGAGCTTGAAAATGCCTACAAAAAAGTCAGCGAATCTTTATGAAAATAAGTAAACTCATCGTGTGTGTGTTTAAAATAAAAGACCTTTCCCTTTAACAGCAATACTAATATTATAAAGAAGTAAAGTTTGTGTGTTTGTTAAATTGTAGGGGGTAATCTCGGGATCTACTAAACCGATTTTAAAAATTCTTTCACCCATAGAAAGGCACATTATTGCTGAGTGTCATAGGCTATATAAAAAACCGAAAAATAATAAGGGTTTTACGTGGTAGTCGGTTTTGCAAAGTGAATCGGAGAAATTTCAACGAAAGGCCAAAGGAGCGTACGGCGCGCGATGGCTTCGGGCTTAATTCGGTTCGCGTTCGTGCTCGCTTCGGGAGAAGGAGGCGTGGCCTTTTATATCTGAGAGGTATAGTCGTTCCAATCGTTTATTTAACTTTTGACAGATCACGCACATAAAGTTTTGTAATAATTTTTGACATAATGTACAACAGGGAATACTGTACTTCATGGATGGGCTCCGCCCACTTAGAGATGTGGCATTCGTAATTAATTACCGCAGACTATAAAAACAGTTTTGAAATAAATCGATTATATCGCAAGACAAACTCTTGTTTGTCCTTTGAGTACTTTATTTTTTGGCATTTTGACAGTAACGAAGGGAGAAACGATACGCTCATCTCAACCAAACGTGAGAATTCACAAATAAATCAATACGGAGGAATATAAATACTCAACTCGACGTATGAAAATGTGGATTAACACTGACAACAAAATGGCGCCGCGAGCCGGCTCCGCGTCCTGTGTTGCCGTTTAATAATCGATAAAAGTACGAAATTATCTATAAAATAATGTGTGTGTTAAATCGATTAAAACTTCTTCATGCATAAAATCGATCGATAGAAGAAATCGAATCGGTAACGGGTCAGGGTATCACTATTTGATTAAGTATTAGACCTGTCAAAAGTTAAATAAACGATTGGAACGACTATAGGTACCCGCGCAGCTCAGGCACGTGGTCGGCTTCTTACGCAGCGTACGTCTCCGAAATTGAATTTTTCGAAACGTAATTAGTACACTTTCGACATCTATTCTATACTAATATTACAAAGAAGTAAAGTTTGTGTGTTTGTATATTTGCTAAATTGTAAGGGGTAATCTCGGGATCTACTAAACCGATTTTAAAAATTCTTTCACCAATAGAAAGCCACATTATTGCTGAGTGTCATAGGTTATATAAAAAACCGAAAAATAAAAAGGCTTTTACGTGGTAGTCGGTTTTGCAAAGTGAATCGGAGAAAAAACGGTCGAATGAAAGCGTTTCTTACGAACGCTGCCTTAACTATGAAAGATATATATTTCAGTTCTAGAGAAAAGATGTGGAGCTTGAAAATGCCTACAAAAAAGTCAGCGAATCTTTATGAAAATAAGTAAACTCATCGTGTGTGTGTTTAAAATAAAAGACCTTTCCCTTTAACAGCATATGATTTGGACGCATGGTTAAAGAGATAATACGATATAGATTATCGGACAAGGAACATCTAGAATACGCAGTCGAAGTGCACCACACAGTAATAGATCAGCTTTCAATTATGATCCTAACATCGATTACGCTAAGCAGAGCGCAGTAACAATTGGAGCAATGAGTAAAACCTGTCCTAAGTGTTTTGCAAAAAAATGGATCGAACCGAATGGTATGTGTTGTACTGCAGGTAAAGTGATTCTTCCTGCCATTGTAGAGCCACCAGAGCCTGTAAAAAGTCTCTTGACAAATGCTCATCCACATTCTACGCATTTTTTAAACAATATACGGAAATATAACACACTATTTCAAATGACATCGTTCGGTGCGAAAGAAATTCGTGAAGGAAATTTTATGCCTACTTTTAAGATAGAGGGCCAGGTTTATCATTTAATTGGTAGTCTTCTTCCTTCTACAGGTCAAATTTCGAAATTATTACAGATCTATTTCATTTCTGATGCGGACCAACTTTCTTTGCGATCAAACATGAGCCCCACTTTAAAAACCGATTTGATCAATGAGTTACAGACCGTTTTAAATAGCCAGAACGAATACGTACGCAGTTCCTCCGACAATTTAAAAATTAATAATTCACGCCGATCGCACACCACTAAATCAACATCGAGGAAGATACAACTCCCCTACAACAAACGAAGTTGCAGTACTGTTAGTAGATGAAGACAAAGGACCCCGTGATATAGTACTACATTGTAAAGATGGCCAGCTAAAAAGAGTGTCCGAATTGCACCGCGCTTACGATCCCCTGCAATATCCTTTAATGTTTGTGAAAGGAGATGATGGCTATTATCTGACTATACAGCAACAAGGTTCCGCACAAAACAAAACAGTTTCCTGTATGCAGTTCTATGCACACAGACTTATGATCATAGAGAATCGTTTCAATACTTTACATTATTACCGAGATTTGTTCAGTCAATGCTGCGTTGACATGATGGCTAAAATGATATCAGAAAGATTGAATTTTATATCCCGTAACCAACAAAAGTTAAGAGCTGACGATTATATACATTTAAGAGATGCTTTGAATAGAGATGCTAATGTAAATGCTGCAAATATTGGTCAACACGTTATCTTGCCCTCATCTTTCACTGGCTCGCCGCGCTACATGCACGAAAAAACCCAAGACGCTATGACATACGTGCGAAATTACGGAAGGCCTGACTTATTTGTTACCTTCACTTGCAACCCCGAGTGGGAAGAAATAAAGCAAGAACTTTTATCTGGATCGATCGAAAGATCGCTGATCTTTCGATCGACACGACATAATAGCAAGGGTCTTTCATCTAAAAATGAAGAAACTTATTAAACTATTTACAAAAGAAGAAGTTTTCGGAAAAGTCAAATGTCACATGGTCAGTGTCGAGTGGCAGAAAAGAGGCTTACCTCATTGTCACATGTTGATTTGGCTAGAAAATAAAACACAACCTGACGAAATTGACAAGATTATAGTTGCAGAGCTACCCGATAAAGATAATGATCCGGCGTTGTTTGATATTGTGACAAAGAACATGGTACACGGGCCGTGTGGGGAACAAAATCCAACGTCGCCGTGTATGAAAAATGGTATTTGCTCAAAAAAATACCCACGCCTTTTTGTCACTGATACCCAAACCGGAGAAGATGGGTATCCTGTTTATCGACGCCGAAACGTCGATCACGGCGGTCAGGTGGCCACTATGACTATTCGTGGAAGGACTATTATAACAGACAACACATGGATCGTCTCCACTATTATACTTGGGCTAATAACAAATTTTCCCGAAGAAAACGCGGAGCAGATGTCGCTGGTCATCCTGGAATAAAAAAAGATCCTGCTCTGGGAAGAGTATATAGTGTGCACCCTTCTCAGTCGGAGTGTTTCTTCCTTCGAGTTTTGCTTCATCACGTACGTGGCCCCACCTCATTTCAGGACTTAAAAACTGTGAACGGAGTTGTCAAAAAAACATACCAAGCTGCTTGCCGTCAGAGAGATTTGTTAGAAGACGATAACCAGTGGGAAAACACTCTACGAGAAGCCTCAATTTCTCAATATCCTTTGAAGTTGAGGGAGTTGTTTGTGGTGATATTGTTATTTTGTTACCCATCTGAACCACTCAGTTTGTGGGAAAACTTCAAAGACGATTTATGTGACGACATAAGACATAGAATACGACAGCAGAATCAGAATTTCACTTTACCCTATAATGATGACATGTATAATGAAGGTCTATTACAAATAGAAAATAGACTCTTAGAACTAAATGAGAAAACCTTAAATGACTTTGGTTTACCTTCTCCAATTCGGCCACATAACAATGCATCGGACATAATACTGATACGTTCGTACGATACCAATGAGTTGTCAGTTTTTATTAATGAAAATTTACCGAAATTAGTCAGAGACCAGAGACAAGCTTTTGATGCAGTAATTGACAGTGTGCTAAATAACAGAGGTTTAATTTTCTTTCTTGACGCCCCGGGAGGCACTGGCAAAACGTTTCTTGCAAATTTGGTATTGGCAAAAGTAAGACAATCTGGGAGAAATGGACTAGCCCTCTTTTTGGCAGTAAGAAATTAAAACATAACACACTAAAGAATTATTAACATTATGCCCAACGAAGTGGGCACGGGTCAGCTAGTGTTTAATAATATATGATGCATGAAGAAAAGAAACCCGTTTCGTGCAAAGAGTCTTTTTCTCAGTTTGTAATGGCTGTTAACATAAATACTCTTTTAATATCGCTTAAGTACACTTGAAGTACACACCTTTACCTAAAACAGTCCAAATCTATGAAGCGTTCCACATTTCTCAATTGACTAGAAAATGTTCGAGGTAGAAGTTAATATTTGAGTTAAAATTTACCAAATAAAAATTCAATAAACGATAGCTTTTGATTTAATTAGTTACAGCCGAGTCTATTAATAAATCTACGGAATGAATACTGCGCAAATAAAATCAAATAGGCGTATGGAGAATATCAACATGGCTACTATCATTCGTTGGTTTATTTATGCTGTGCGATGTTTTGTATATACAATATATAAAATAGCCAGGAATATGGAAGTTTGGCAGTGTTTTACGCCTGTGACTACGGAGAGCACGTTCAGCCTGAGGTTGTCATGAATATCTCTGACAATCGTTATTGCAAAGTCAGTGCCCTAAAACATGACGTTTCTTTTTACGTGTAGAAACCTTTAAGGGCCGTGACCCCAAGAAGTAAAACCAGGTGAACCAGTAGCCGACCCCAAATAATTTTGGTACTAAAAGGCTAGGAAGAAAAAGAGGACAAGCAATCGCATTTAGTAATTATATTTACTTGTATAGGAACGGTCACTTTGACTAACTTGTAATTAATTTATAAAGAAATTAAATGAGATCTTTGTGTGCTCATTATACGCACGCGACTTAAACCTACAAAAAAAATAATAAAATAATCTTTTTTTTTTACTTTTATTTATCTTTCTCAACATTAAACTAAACTTAGTTACTAGTGACGTTTTTGATTGGTTTCGCGAAACCATGCGCGAAGCAAAGTTTCCAACCTTGTGCGTTTGGAATTCAATTTAGTCGAGTGGAACGTTTTGCCGATAAATTTGGTTAAATATTAGTGTGAGAAGGCAATGTCCTGTGTAATGTGAAGCTTTAATTTATTTTGCTAACTCTTGTTGTATAACAAGAGTTCCCAACATGATATACCTAATATTTATAATTTAAACTAACATTATTGTGAGGTTCTTAACGTCAAGTAAAATCTGAAATATTTTTATAAAATATTCTCTCCACCAAACTCCCTCTCCCTATTTCCAAGACCGGCAACGCACTTGTGTTGCGGGTGTCCATGGGTGTGAAATGGGATTTGAAAGTGATGAAGACATTATTTTCAATAATCCGATATTTGTCTTTTCAATAATCCGATATTTGAAATTCATCAGCATCCTGAGCTTGATATGTATGTATTAAATACCTAAAGCGTTAAGTCCGTCTTAGCACAACACAGGACGTTTTTCAAATCTATGCTAATACTAGCTGTTGCCCGCGGCTCCGCCCGCGTTTATATCGGTTTTTTGTGTTTTTTCGCGGTCGCGCATATGTGACTGATGCAAAAATTAGATAAAAACAATCCTTGATGCGGATTATATATCATTCTAAAATTTCAGCTCGATCGGTGCAGAACTTTTTGAGTTTTCGAAGCGTACACAAACCAACATAACATTTTTATATATATAGTAGATTAAAGCTGAAGAGTTTGTTTGTTTGTTTGAACGCGTTAATCTCAGGAACCGCTGGTCCGATTTGAAAAATTCTTTCAGTATTGAATAGTCCATTTATCGAGGAAGGCTATAGGTTATATATCATCACGTTACTACTAATAGGAGCGGAGTATCAATGAAGAATGTTTCAAAAACGGGGGAAATTTTTAACGCTACGAGCAATATAAGACGCAAACGAGGTTTTCAGCTAGTCTATACAAATAAATAAAATTGGAGTGTCTGTTTGTAATATTAAAATAACCACTTTCTACTACATGCATATGAATGTATATACGGTACACATACCAAAATATATATTTTCAAAATTTTTGTCTGTCTGTCTGTTTGTTCCGGCTAATCTCTGGAACGGCTGGACCGATTTGGACGGGACTTTCACTGGTAGGTAGCTCATGGTACAAGGAGTAACTTAGACTTACATTTTTTAGACTTGCTTCGCCCCGCGGTGTTACACACGATACGACAATAACCGCGGGTAACACCGCGGGGTTCAGCTAGTAATAAATAAAATTATAATATAATAATTAGTAAGTATGGGACCGGAGCCCCAATGATGCAGAAGCATCTCAATAGGCCTTTACAGTGTGGATCACTCTTGGATTCTGCTCATCTCTTTCATCAGGTAGTGTAGAATTACTTTAGTCTCATACATAAAAAGAGACTTCTAAAAAAATTGTTCACAAAAAAGGTGCGTATCATAAATATGGTGTCGTATAAAATCTAAAATATTTTTATTCATATACTGAGTAATAATGTCACTGCTTTATGGCTTCTTTAATGTTTGGTGTTTTTTTTTGATGTGGAATGTTTCGTGTCAGTAGCGAAAAGGTTTCGCAAGGTACGTATAATGAAAAATACAACCTTTATGCATGTGTTACTATGTGTAGGCACGTGCGTACAGTACAAAACTAGTGCTAAAGTAACAGTAGCAAGCAGGGATATTCCGGCTAGGGTTAACCCAACCAAAATAATCTGTTATTAATCCTTTTGGTAATGGGTTAACCTACATTTTGCCTTAACATAAAAATATACTACCGAATTTAAAATGTTAACAGGAATAGTCCAATACAGGATAATTATGGTTAACCTTAACAGAATTCATATAAGTTTCAGTTCCTTTTGTATTTCGATACATTTGTAGGTCCGTGATTCATTCTTCGTTACAGTCACCGCCATCGTCGTCAGAGTCGTAGAAATACGCTCTTGAAATTAACTGTTTGATTCTCCTCCGGGTCCTATGGGTGGGGCGTGAAAAAGCATCACTAGGCCGGCATAGTGTGGGACGCTACACTGCACTGTTTGTGTTCGCAGTGAGTATCGTGGGTCCCACTGTTGGATTCTACTCAAGTTTTCCATCAGGCTCAGCAGAGTCACTTTGGTAGGTTGTCAAATAATAAAAACATAGTCCAATTGTTCAAAATACATCCAAGTGTACAAGTGATTTTATTTTTCATTGAACTCTTTATCCCATAGTGGTCTAGGCGTTCATTATTTGCGTGGGGAGAGGGGATTTCAGCTAATTACAAGTATTTTTTTCTTACAAGAATTAAAGTAAAATTGTTAATTTTCACGTCGTTAAATAACCGAAAATAATTTATATAACCCATAAGGGTTAACTTCTATCATTTGGGTTAACAATTTCAAAAACATAAACTCTTTAATTTGGGATAAACCTTTGTTAAAATAATGGTTACGTATACGCATATATTGTATATAATCTGTTAACCGAATCAATGAGTAAAAATTTGAAACGGTTACAGATTGATTTGGTAACCGTTGCATGCATGCATGGGTTTTCCGATCCCAGGTAGAAAGTAGTGGGACATATAAATAACACTTTACAAAATATTCATTATATTTAATTTGTTCACTCACTGTTAAATCATATAAAGTCACAAATTGTTTTGGTATCAATTAGAACTAGATGCCAATCAAGAGTTTCACAAAGTAGGTATTTGATCAATGTTTCCAGCTATTTGAAAAAACGAACAGCAAAACAAGTGTTTCATAACTCGCAATTTTATGAATCTGTTGTAAAAAAGTTTTTAGTTAGTAAGTAACGATTTTAATTAAAATTTCACGATTTTAATTTGAATGTTACGATTTTAAAGCAATTTCGTCGATATGAGAATTCTGTTTTATTTAGGAAGTGACTATTTACGTCACTTCAGTTCAGTGTAACTATTTACAATAGGTGACTAGGAATAGGAATGTAATCATAGTAGAAATAGCTACTTGTTTTTTTGTTTTTTTTTTAAATAAATATAATTTGTTTATTTTCTCCCATGTATATATTAATTATACAATACACATTTGCTTATTGAGAGACTGGTTTCCAAACTAGGTGAGAACCTGTAGCGTGGATAACCAGACAGTAAAATACTGTTCATTCATGTAGAAGTTAAGAAGAGAGAAGAGTTAAGTAAGAAACAAAAGAGGGAAAACAAAGAAAAAAACAGAATAAATACGTCTAATTTGGTGTGAGTTTAAGCGCTGGTGAGTGCTACCGTGTGTGCGTATTATGTGTGTCATATCTAGGTTATTGTTTTTGTATAACTAGCATTTTTTCCGATTCCTCGTAGTCAATTTGCCAAAAAAATATAGACCTCCTCTCTCACACATCCTATAGTCCTTGGATATATAACAAGTTCCTTATTAGGTTCATTGTACAGATAACCGCCCGAGAAAGAGAAAGATCTGTGAGAAAAGTCAATAACTTAAAAGTCTATCTACTGTTCTACAGTCAAGTTTTTCTAATCGTTTAATCGTTTCTAAGTCTGTGTTTTGTTGAAGACAACTCCCGCACTAGGAATAAATCCTGTGTCGCGAGGCACTTTACAAAGATAAATGGAGCTGACACAAAGTACACCTAGACTCAGAACAACAATTTGTAGATCACACAAAGTGTGACAGACACAGACACAGACAGAATGTTTAGCCCAATTTATATACCATATAAAATAAGCGCCATCACAATGTGCTAAAAATTACATCAAATAATTGTGACAACCAACCAAAGCAAATATATACGTGAAGACATATTAGTTCCACTATGAGGTGAAATGTGAAAGAATATTTCAATAACGTATCCAACAAATATTTTATTGGTATCTCGATACCTAGATAACTCTTACAAATAACATTTTGTTATTCTCAATATACACGCACACATTCACATGTTACGTAATAATAACATCGTGAACAAATGAATGCTTGACAACACATTTCTTCTATTTATAGGAAATAGTAACAGATAACAGCTTATTCATATTTTTTCATATAATAACGAAAGCTGTCGTACATCATAAGTAAGGTAAGGTAGATTAAGTTAATAAGGTGCACGTTCACAAGCTATGCTTTACTAGATAACTATATTTTTATGTTCTTAATTTCATCATTTCTTTTGAGCTTCAATAGCATCATCTTTTTTAATACTAACAGAATAGCGGATACAGGTGCTATTTAAAATATCCTATTGCAAAAGGTTCCTGTAGTACAAAAGAAGAATGATAATTTCGTAATAACAAAATATAGATTCAACCTAGTTTGAAACTGTTCGCTCCCGAAAAAACTGTTAATATTTAATCTAAAGGTTTTTAATTGTATATTTTTGTTTGTAAGACAAGGCTCTCTGTTACAACACAACAGTAATCTACTACAGCGCCATCTACCGAAGATACACTGACCTACGAAGTAACGCACTATACGGAGTAACTACCAATCCTGAATCGCGCAATAGAAGTTCTCGCGACTTACTAGAATTAAATTTGAATACATAAACCATTTTGTTCATGACATTTATAATTATGGAAAAAAAAGTATCTATTAACCCAAAAAAAACTAAAGCAATTACAAAAAGAAACCTGTCCTGTAAAAAACCTGTTCTTTGACCATGGTAATATTATGAAAATTGTAGAGTGCCTGTTTGTACATATGCATATTTTAATTATAATAACTAAACATATATAAGCAGTCCGTTTTATTTTTCAGTAATTACTTTGTTTATAAATAACGTGTAAATATATTTAGTTTTGAATAGTATTGTGATTTTGAAATAGTAATCCAGCAACATGTTTTTAGTACTTAGCATCTTAAACCAACATCTTTGGTCTAGATCTCTTAGCATTAAATCCACAGTGTATGTAATTTTTTGTAGTAGATTTAGAATAAGCCTAACATTGCAGCTGTATGTATCCATAACATACTATACCACTTACAAGTGTCAGAAGAAATGTAATAAAATATTAATGTTTAACTTTCTTGCAGTTAAAATCAATTGCAGTTATTATGCAGAACATTATAAACAATCCGCAATACAAGAAGCTTGTGGATTTATACTTGGACAACAATAGCATATCGGCAGTCAAGGAGCTGGAAGGAACTGAGTGGTTTACGACCTTCCGGGTGTTGAGTTTACGAGGAAACTTGCTTAAACAGGTAACGTGCAAAAACATTTTCATTCTGACTCTGATAAATTTGTTTTATATCTTATCACCGAAATCAATGTAAATATCACATGTTTAATTTAACAGATCTCCTAGGTTGTGGCATTTTATTTTTATGTTGTGTTTCCCTCTAGTGTTGAATGCCAAGTTTTTTAAATTAAGTAATCAAGTTTTATGAGTTTTATATCTTATATTGTAGTTATACTAATTAGAACTTATGTTTTCAGATTCAAATTTTCGCTTTCGATAAAGCCTTTCAAGCGAACAACAATTTAATGCATGTGTTCTTGGGAGACAATCCTTGGCGGTGTGACTGTCTTTACATTCCTCGATTTCAAAACTTTTTACTGAAATATAAAAGAGTCATCCGTGATCAGACTGACATACGTTGTTCAAAAGCAAATGATAGAAAGACTTCACTTGTACAGGTCAGTATAAATCAAAATTACTCGAATTAGAATTCGACTGGTAAATTTTTCAACACACTTAATAAAAGTATGTTAAAAAATATAACTGAAGCCAATAAGGTTTCAGCTATATTATGTTTGTAATAGATAGATGTTGGCCGATTCTCAGACCTACCCGATATGCACACAAAATTTCATAACATTCGGTCAAGCCATTTCGTAGGAGTTTGGTAACAAACACCGCGACACGAGAATTTTATACATTAGAATTACTACTTAAATAAAAACAAAAATACACCGAAAGACATACGTTAATCGAAGTAATGACACAAGGTACAAAAACTTACTAGCAAGTAGTAGGTACTTAGTACGTAAAAGTTTTTGTACTTCAGGGCGCACATTGAACACTGAAAGTAGATGGACTATAGTCTATTCTCATTTGGGAAACAATTGTTTTATTAAGATAAGATTTATGAATCAAAATGTTGGTTACTCAGTGAAGTTTAAGGATGAATTGGTTTCTGGATGTGTTCACAATGACAGAACTAATCGAGTGTAATCAAGATTAGACTTCCGGACGGGTTTTAGACAGAAAGAAAGTCTTGCTAGAAAAGGTAGTTACGAGTATTAACAAGACGTATAAAAATTATGCTGTTTAAACAGTTTAGTCTGTTTGGCCAAACCCATTCCTCATTTGTTCAGAAAAGGAATTACGGCTGGAATATTACCAACCATAGAAGTCGTGATATTATTAGGTATGATTAATTTTTAGATTTTTTTTATTTAAATCTTTATGCACAATAGTGGCAAAGGCGGACTTAATGTCAAAGGCATTTTCTGCCAGTCGACCTTAGGGTGATGAAGAGCTAGCCATGGTAGATGCACAGAAATAACTGTAATTGAAAAAAAAGAAAATATAAATACATACATTAAGTAATAGTGATACTGATTCTAATATAACACACAATTTTACATTTTTACAATTATACATATATATTAATCGGGGTGATAAATAAACGTATTATTTAACAATGTTCAAATGATAGATGTTTTCGAACAAAAGATTTCTCTATTTCTCTTTCTATTCAAAAGGTCTAAGTTCAAAACCTTTCTGTACCAGTAGATCTGTTTACAGTTATTTAAGAGTACCAATTAAAATTTTACATCCAAGTACGTTTTCATTTTAAAAGCAGTCTTTGTTCCTTCTTCTTCAATTTTCTTTGATATTTGAAGTTTTTACTAAGTACCTATATCAAAGCTTTGCTATTATTAAAAAATATATATTGTTAAAAAAATCATTAACTACAGTTATCATATTACAGGAGTTGAACATGTTTTTTTAAATGTAAGAATTTTGTAATTTTTTTGTATATTATACGTTATTTTATATATTATATTTGACTGCCTTGTTAGCGTAAGTGGTAGCGTAAGTGACTGCTATGCTTAAGGTCTCGGGTTCGAATCCCGGGTTGGACCAAGGGATTGTAGGATCTGCAAATGTTTCTTTCGGAGTTTGGGTGTTTAATATGTATGTATGTATTTATATCAGTTGTCTAGCACCCATAATACAAGCCCTGCTTGGTTTGGGACTAGAGGGCTGTGTGTTGATGTCCAATATATTTATTACTAGCTGAACCCCGCGGTGCTACCCGCGGTACGATGATAACTGCGGGCAACGCCGCGAGGCGAAGCTATATCTTTATAAATAGTAGCCTATGTGTTATTCTGATGTATAAGCTATATTGTGGTAAAGTTTCATTCAAATCCATTCAGTAGTTTTTACGTGAAAGAGTAACAAACATCCATACATACATACATCCATACTTACAAACTTTCGCCTTTATAATAGTAGTAGGATTTATTCATGTAAGTCTTCGCACGGAGGTCTTTGAAATCGGGAATTTTCTCCAGTATAATATGCATGCATTATATATACATATGAACCTTCTTAAATCAACCCATATATTGCTGAAAACTGCATTAAAATCCCTTGAGTATTTTAAAAGATCTAAGAGAACACACAACGGAAGCGTCTTCATTTCATACCACATAATTAGGTAAAGATTAGTTTTGCTCCGCTTGCCTATATGACGATTATGAGCTATAACCGTCTATCGGGGAAATATTTGGTGTAAAAAATTGACACTAGTAATTATAGTAATTGAATTTTCAATGTATAAGTTGTTTAATAAATTTAATAATTCGGCAACCCTCATAAAAAAAATCTATTAACAAGTTTTTTGCAAATAGCCTGAAGAGAATTAAGTAACATTTACTTATAACTTTTTATTGCGCTATATGACAATGTTAAAACATGATTGTGTTTATAGAACTTTCCATATTTCGTAGAAAGGATTTGTGTCCTCATTTTATGATATACAAAGTACATCGATCTTATGCTATCTATCTAAAAGGCTGCCCTAACAATGACGTGTTGGAAAACAGGTCAAGTAGAATGGAACGACCAACATATATAATATAATATAATATCTTTATTAAATCAAAAGAAAGCAAGTACATTAGCATTTGTTACAATTACAATACATCGAATATTGACACAGTATTTGTACACAATCGACATTAATATGCACTGATTCCCAAACTGAGTCTGGCTCGTATTATAGACCACACAATAACTCAATTTTGGGTTTCTTATTACTGTTGGTACTTGGTATTCAGTTTTAACACGATTTTATTAGTTAATATATATATAGTATATTATAGGGGCAAACGAGCTGACGTATAGAATGATGGTAAGCGACGCCGCCCATGGACACCCGAAGCATCACAAGTGCGTTGCCGGCTTTTAAAAAAGGAGGTTATCGTGGATTTTCACGATAATCAATTATCTGGTAAAACAATTATATAAATAGCTATTAGTGTAAACTATGCGATATATTACAAGATAACATTTAGAAATAATAACATTGACTTACAACGCGTTCGCGGGTAAGTTGTTAGTGTTCTTAGTGTTCACTTCAATGAAACTATTACTTAAATTTGCTAAACTTCATCAATTCATTTAGACTTGGGTGGAACCGTGTGTGGAATCAAAATTTGACACTTAGGTAAATAATTAATTAGATTAATTTTAATACGTATAAACCATTTAGATTTGCCGATTAATTGTATTGTTCTTATTTAGTAAAAATATAATGATTTATTGATCAAAAAACATGGAAGCAAATCAGGTAAAAAAGCAAATTAAAAGAAAAAAAACTTTCATTTTTTAATTTGATGTTCTTCAATTACGGTTAACATAAAAATAGCTTTACCTACAAATAAATTTAGTATCTTTGTTAATATAACCAGAAGGCGTTGAAGTTTGTTAAAAATTTACTTCAAGTTATTTGTAATCTTACCAACACCGTCATTTAGTTTCTTTACCAGTTTAGCTTTGATCCTTGATCTAAATTTATTTTATGCTCAGTTTAATAAATTAATGCTTTATGACAAAATGATTTAGAGGTATTTTATACACGAAATATATTAAAATTTGAATCTCAAATTCTGAGATATTATAAGTATGATCTCGTCAGAAGATAGCATCGCACCGAAACCTTTGTGATTTGAAGCGATGGTTTGGCTAATATTTACAATCGTAAATTGAGTTAAATAACATCGAATACGTAGTATCTTCAAAGAGATTATTAAGTTTAGTAATATTATTACTAAACTCTGATACTTTTGAACGTTGTTCATTTCAATGATCCTTTGCCAGCAAGAGGTTTTTATAACGATAAGATGTTCAGGTCATTTTTGATAATATGATATTTTTCCTAACATTATCTTTTGTTTATAAATTAATAAAGTACGGAGTAAGTACACACAATTTTAATAATAGGAGAATATTTTTAAAGTCCTAAAAATGTAGAATTTAGGCTTCAGCATTATTCAGTTCGAAACTATTATATTTTATCAATCTATATTGATAAAGGGCTTGTGTTGGCACACCATACAATAAATATGGCATTATTTTCTTTCGAAATAATTATGGCTGAGCTTTAACTTTCCGAGTCGCACATCACGTGCCTAAGCCTAAACACGTGATGTGCGACTCGGAAAGTTAAAATGATGTTATTTTTGAGTAATTACAAACATTTTGAAAACGTTAACAATTGAAAAAAGTAAATGATTAATCTTTTTTTTTTGTTTCAGATCAACCAAATACCGTTGGGCAATATTTGTAGCAGCGACGATGTTGAACTACCAATAAGTTACATAAATATTATTAATTTAGTACTACTAGCTCTAATTTTGATAATAGTAGCTAGATTTTTATACGATAGGCACAATTTTATAAGGACTGGTAAACTGCCGTGGTTGTCTTCGGTATTGCCTTAAATGTTTCTATGATTAATTTATTTATTTTAATCGACCCTGTTGACTAAACTTAGAATTTAGAGAAAGGTTACTAAAATAAAATCAATAATTTTATTGAAAATTAATGCTTGTTTTATTTACAAGATAAGAAAAGAGCGTACTCCTTCCTAAACGGCCGATAACGCACTTGTAACGCCTCTGGTGTTGCGGGTGTCCAAGGGCGGCGGTAATCGCTTACCATCAGGCGATACGTCTGCTCGTTTGCCCCCTATATAATAATAAAAAAAACTGCAATTTAAAGGATTGCATGTGTTAATTAAAAGATCTAGATCGAAGAGTAACTAGAAAAGTAGTGTACGTTATAAACATTATTGTGAGAGATTCTCTATTAAGTCAAAGTATACAAAGTCCTAGTAAAGTCATAGCTCATGATTCATAACCATAGAGGCATTGAGCAACACGGCCCACCAAACGGAGCGGGATAGCCATAATTTTGTGTGGACGGAAATCTTCAAACATCCACATTTTAGACCCACATACAAAAACTCCTTGCACATACAAATCGCCTGTCACTATCAACTCACACATAGCAATTATAACATTCGAAATTTCACGCACACACAAATAAAAAGTTTCGCTGTTATAACAGTGTACGTTGGCCCATTTGGGCCCCCTAACGTATTGCTCATAGGCTAAGATTTGTTCGAGATTTCATATATGACAGCTATTTAAGGCTATTTAATATGTTCATACACGCACCTATGTAAATATTTCGATTAATTTATTAATCATCTATCTTATTTTCTTAGTTTTTTATTTCAAAAACTTAATATTATTAATTTAGTTATAACTAGTACAATTCTAACATTAATTTATAAAGTTATGTTACTTGTGATTTTCTGTGCCCTACAGGATCCACGATTGTTTCTAGTGTTTGAGTTCGACATGTTTACCATCTTTTTACAACATTGTGGAATGCAAATCACTACATAGTATAAAACAAAGTCGCCTTTTCTGTCCCTATATCCCTATTAGTCCGGTCAATTTAGACCAAAAAATGATAGTGAAGTTACATAAATTCCCAACAAGCTGAAAATTTGTAAAATTGTTCAAAACATAATTATAAACAATACCTGAAAGTTCCCCATCGTTCCCGTGTGAGGAAAAAAAAATATTCAAGGTCAAAGGTCAAAAAATTGAGATTTTCACGATTTTCAGCAAAATGGTAAGTTTTATCATAAAAGTACCTTAGACAAAATTGTAGATCATAAAATTATCTAAAGATATGGATCAATACTTTTTTCCTACGAGCCACCGTTTCTGAGGTATAACGATTCAAAAAGTTATAAAAGTTGTTATCGTCATGCATGCATGCATGAGTACGCCACGTATCTCTAGAGTTGTTATATATTTTTTTTACACGAGTTTTTTCTCGGTTTTTACCCTAATTCCTGCTCTGTAACCTTCAGAGAAGAGGAGGTTAGTATTCGTTGGAATTTAAGAATACAGTGTCCACTAAAACTTTTGTAAGTATTGTGCATGAATGTATTGCTGCTTGTTTTTGTAAACAACTTTTCTAGACGTTTTATGAAACCTACTCCTTGTGCTTTAGCTTTAAAATAAGAAAACATTAACTCGTGAATTTCGTCTTTGGACCAGTTTCTTGGTGCATGTTGAGTATCTCGTGAACTTGTCGTGGTCGATTCCGATGTGCTGGCAGAACCAATGGGAACGTCCCTTTTCTGCAAAGTGTCATTGGCATCTCAGTTCAGGTCAGCTGTGGCATTTTCGAGTTCCCCGACTCCAGCCCGCCTTTTCAGTAGGGAGTCACTGAGACATCGGGAGCATCAACATTCATATGATTAGTGGATAATCATCATGATATTTTGAATCAAAACTGGTACGAAAAAAACAATGAATAAAACAGAAGAACGATTGAGAGTCCTAGACGCAGTTGCAGCTACTTTTTTATATAATTCATATACCCTCCACCAAGTCGCATGTTTGAAGATTTAAATAATGAAATCCCAGAATAGTTGGCATTTCTTGTGGAACGAATGATTAAAAAAAATAAACGAGGTAGCAGCAGTTTTCCATCGTCCTCCTCATGTCCTGATCACAACTGACCCGTGGAGTAGGAGGAGTAGGCCTCCTGGGGAAACCACGTTAAAAAAAATGCGCTAAGTACACTACCTCATAGGTGGCGTGGAAACGTGTGCATATTATAACAATAACAACTTTTGTAACTTTTTGAATCGTTATATCTCAGAAACGGTGACTCGTAGGAAAATGTATTGATCCATTTCTTATAGATAATTTTATGATCTACAATTTTGTCTAAGGTACTTTTATGATAAAACTTACCATTTTGCTGAAAATCGTGAAAATCTCATTTTTTTGACCTTTGACCTTGAATAATTTTTTTTCCTCACACGGGAATGATGGGGAACTTTCAGGGATTGTTTATAATTATGTTTTGAACAATTTTACTAATTTTCAGCTTGTTGGGAATTTATGTACCATCAAATGTCTAAATTGACCGGACTATATGTGCGCTTAAATCTTTAAAACTACGCAACGGATTTTGATGCGGTTTTTTCCAATAGATAGAGTGATTCAAGAGAAAGGTTTATATGTATAATACATGCATCATATACTAAGGCAACATTGCTAATTTTAGAGGTTTCTATTTTATGCCCGTGCAAAGTCAGAGCGGGCCGCTATGTTTTTATATACAACGTTCATAGTTTTTCTGTAGTGTATTTAATTTAGTATCAGCATTGCACCCGTGCGAAGCCGGGGCGGGTCGCTAGTAAACTATATGAATAAAAAAAAAAAACTTACGTCGCCTCACCTAACGTATTTTTTTCAAGTGTAGTATTGCATATAAAAGCTTAAATGTTAACGATACTTATTTGTATATAAATAAAACATAAAAATAGCAAAATATTTACAAGGAACCTACATCTAATAACAAAATTCAGCTTCATGTCATGTTCTTTGTTACTTGTTGTACAACGACATACCTAGCAGGTTTTTCATCGTTGGAGCTTGTTAATCTCGCTTTTTGCATTGGTGTCGTATGTACAAATTAACATTGAGCGAACTTTTCACGGTAAAAGGAAGTCTTTTATTATTATCACGTGATAAAAAATATTACGTAATCAGTTTACTGATACCAAAAAGGTCTAACGTCGTTACTAATATAAAAAGATATCATATTTTCTCCCCCACACATCTGTTTTAAGCAAAAAGCAATCTGTGACAATATTGTCTGTTATTTTATAAATATTTCGTTATAAAAAATGAGAAGGACAATAAAAAAGGGCTTCGAGACAATTTTATTTTCCACGAAATTGTCTTACGTCATCCCACTCGTCTTTCCACGGCTAACGTAAAATTTTATTGTTCCCTGCTGAGTAGAAGTTTCACGAAAAAATCCTAAATTATACATAAATTGGTTTGTAAATTAGATTATTAGCGCACAACACAAGAAATTGAAGTATATTATGAAGAACTTTTATCAGTTTCATCTTTCTCTAATATCATTAAACGAGCAATTCCTACATATAGGTATATAAGCTTTAAACTAGTACGTGGGAGAGCTACGTTTCGGCATGAATGGGCTGGCTCGACCGGAGTGATACCACGGCCTCACAGAAAACCGGTGTGAAATAGCGCTTGCGCTGTGTTTCACCGAGTGAGTGAGAATACCGGAGGCCCAGACCCCAACCCCTCCCTCATTCCCCCTCCCCATCCCCCAAAGGTCGGCAACGCACTTGTGACGCCTCTGGTGTTGCGGGTGTCCATGGGCGGCGGTAATTGCTTACCATCAGGCGATACGCCTGCTCGTTTGCCACCTATTGTATAAAAAATAGGTGTCAAGGGACACCCGGATGGAACGAAGTTCGAAAGAGAAAATATCTGTGTGTGTCGTCGTCGTGTCGTGACAACAAATTGTGTCGTGTCAACAAATTGTGTCGTGACAATTTTTCCGTCTAGCCCCCTTACACAACGCGCCATAAGGAACTTCGTTCCAAAAAAAAATAATGAAATATAATTAATTAGGCGTAGTAAAGTAGGCATACATTTCTGAAAAGTTTCTACATGAAATGTTAATGAAGTTGAAACTTTCTGTGTATCAATGTTTTAAAAGTATTATAACGCTGTTGCTTATGATGAACTCCGAAATTATCAAATCAATTTTCTGTTAAATGTGTTTTGCTGGCGTGCCTAACACTAAAATCGATAGAGTAATGAAACGCAGGAGAAGTTGCGTGGATCAGTTAGTTTGTATGTAAACTCGGTCAAAACTCTATATCATAGCTCATAGTTAGATGCTACTGCCGTATCTAACACAAGAATAGGCGTACGTCGTCAAAAGATAAGTTTCTTTATTTGGTGGTGGATTTCTTTAGTGTTGCGGCCTATTCAATCAATTAACTACCGGTGGCTGCCCCCAAATTGGCAGGAAACGCTTTTCTGTCACATTTTTATGGTAGTATTTATTTATGAGAACTTAATCTTTTGTATTTTCCATGTATGCATTATATTCTTAAGGTTCAATTTCCATGTTGGATGGGAGAAACCAAGGATCAAACCAAGTGGTGTGCAATTGGAGAGGTCTATGTCCAGCAATGGACTGTGATAGGCTGATGATGATGAATTACTATTATATTATCAAAGCAATACAAACTACAAAATCCATAGTCTATGTGAAAAATATGTTACTGTTTAGAAAAAAACATTCAAATACCATAGTTTAAACATGGCATACATTATGCAGGAGCTGGATGCGAGAGGCCGAGGATCGAACTAAGTGGCGTGCTATTGGAGACGCCTATGTCCAGCAGTGGACTGCGATAGGCTGATGATGATGATGATACATTATACCCAAGAACAAACAGGTCAATAAAATTTGTAATTCCTTCAGATGAATGCCGTGTCACTGCTAATTCGTAAAGATAAACATTTGCTTAGTTCACAAAGTCTTTCTATGTGAATCAAAAATCATCGATTGCAGATAATGTAATTTCATTTCAGTTTTCGTTCGCACATTTTGAAATATTTACAGACACTAGTAGCTAGATGATTATCCTAACCTCAAAAGGAACATCCTAATTATTATCCTAACTATAAATGTGAATGTAAGGTTGATTGTTACGCTTTAACGCGAAAACTACGACCATCATGGAACTTTGTACACATATTCTTGGAGGTATTATGAGTAACATAGGACACTTTTTATTAAATGTGGGCGAAGCCGCTGGTGAAAGCTAGTTAAAGAATAAATAAATGTCAAGGATACTGCCTACTCTTCTGAACCGTGATCTAAAATGTGAGCGTACTTATTTATGGATAATGTTATTACATTACTGAATATCTGATGTAAAATTAGAATATTATATCTTAAGCAACAAATAAGACTAGTTTGCGTTACATATGTAGTGAATTTGATATCACTAATGTAGGTACATAGAAATAAGTTACTTGAAGAAATGTGATGAAACCGCTCTCTTCATTCCTGAATAAGCTGTGCTCTCGTATAAACGTCTAATTATTTCTACTTGCTACCGATACTATATTGGCGACTAGGATAATCACGTATTTTGTTACTAATTGCGCGTGTCAGTGCGTTTAGTGGCTAAAATGTCAATCGCTAAAGTCGTGGAGTTTAATGTGCGGGCGGGTGTGTGGAGTTCGTACAAGGACAGACTAGACATGTATTTCAAGGTCAACAACATAACGGACGATTTAAAACTGCCAACACTAATAGCTTCTATGGGTGACGAAGCGTACTAGCTGCTGGTTAATCTATGTATGTGATACTATGTATGTATGGGATGTGTGCGAATTGATGCATCAACATTTGCAACCGACGCCATCTTCACTGGCAGAAAGATATCGATTTCGTCAGAAAAGGCAGGACAGCGGGGAAGGCATATCAGCATTCGTGGCAGAGTTAAAAAGGTTGTCGCGTGACTGCAAGTTCGGAAACACGTTAAACGAGAATTTACGGGATCAATTTATATGCGGCCACAAGAGTGATGTCATTAGGCAACGTCTATTTGCAGAGGACGACGCAATAACTTTTACGGAAGCAGTGAAGTTAGCACACTCGTTGGAGGCAGCGGAGCGAGATGCTGCGGTGGTGGAAGGAGCAAGCAGCACAGAGACGGTACATATAATAAGAACCGGAGGGAGCAAGCGCGGTGTAGCGAGACCGGCGGCGGCGGCGGCACACAGTTACGATGGTGCGCAGCGGGGTGCGAGCGTAGCGGGCTCAGCGTCTTCGGGGTGAAAACGGAAGGAGCATAGAGGTCTTATTGTGAGGCGTGTGGGGCCATCAACCACACATACGTGGAGTGCAAATTTAAACGGTACGTGTGTAGCCGATGCCAGCAGCCCGGACATTAGCGGCGTATGTGCTCTCAGAGGCGTGGTCAGAGGTCATGGGCCAGTATATTACTGCGGAGCGGAGCCAAACACAGACGGTGGGGCACCAGTCGCGGATTGCGAACAAGACTTCAAGGAGGATTTGAACTTGTTACGAAAAGTGGGCTCCGGGTACCGTGGTGTAGGCTACAGGGGTAGGGATATTAGGGATTTCCAAATACTAGATAAAAGTGGTAACGAGGTACATCGACA
Source organism: Spilarctia lutea (assembly GCA_916048165.1). NCBI lineage: Eukaryota > Metazoa > Arthropoda > Insecta > Lepidoptera > Erebidae > Spilarctia > Spilarctia lutea. The sequence goes on along the minus strand of OU696480.1, from coordinate 12,482,453 downwards.
TATCGATCAACTTAAACGTAAGTCGAGAGGGCCGCTTGTAGTCCCTACAAGTATACGGCAGTCTTATCGGGTGCGGCGAGCCCCGAGAGCCCGGATAAAAGTTATAGGGGAGAAGGGAGTAGTCAGGTTAACGTGGCGGATCCACAGACACCAGAGAAACAGCAGGTCAATACAGACCCTCCAACACCTGGAGATGAACCTACCGCGAATCAGAGTGATGAATTCGCGACACCGTCCTCCGCGCCTGTGCCGCCCCATTCGCGCCCTATACGCAAGTGTAGACTCAATAAAAATATTAATTAAAAGTTATCTTAAGTTATAGGTATGTTAAATGTAATGACAACAAATTGTTGTAAGTGTAATTTAAGTGTGGAGAGATGTAGTGTATTTGATATCACTAATGTAGGTACATAGAAATAAGTTACTTGAAGAAATGTACAGACACCCCTCTCTTTATTCCTGAATAAACTGTGCTCTCGTATATACGTCTAATTATTTCTACTTGCTACCGATACTGTAATATATATGACGGTTTTAATGATACAATTATCAAATGTTGTGTGTAAGAGGTTTTAGGAAAGTGAGGAACGGGGGCATTCTAATTAGCGCCGAAACCAGAGGTGATATTGAGAGCAATCAAAGAAATTGGCTTCATCAGGTCTCAAAGTTGAGGAACCTGCTAAACGCAATCCACGTATGACTGTTGTAGGTGTACCAGAAGCCCTGACTGAAAGAGAGGTCCATTAATTTCGGTATGAACAGAACTTGGCAGACAAGTTTCCCAGCGCTTCTTGCGAGGTCTGTCTCAATATCATTAAATTCAGTCAAATCAGGTAAAAAAGGCCTTCCTACCTGTAACTACATGTTCAAGGTTCCGGCTAACATTAAAAAACAGTCATCAATCAAGGGAGAATTTACATAAATTGGACATTTGGTTCAGTTAGAGACTTCACTCAGAAAAAATTATCACCAAATTGGTGACGCAACTTTTCCGGCACGGAAATATGCTGACGACAATTAAATTAACTCTATAGACTATGAGAGCACCGAGGAACGCCAGTGATTTGATAACGTTAGCACTTAATATTTGTTTTATATAGCATTTTATTTTTAAATGACTAATCGGTTACTCTGTAACCCAGATATTATTTTTGTCTGTGCTGAACTTGTGAACAATAAGTGCCGACTACGAACTTTTAACTAACCCGTGTATAACTAAAGTATTTGCAACAATTATTATTTAGTTAAATTATGTATGCTGAAGTAGAAAGTATGTTAGCTAATAGCGAAAGCTAATACGATATAAAGCGCGGAGGCACGAGGTGACCTTCTGACTAACATGTGTAACTTGTGCCCGCCAATCAATTGTATAGTAATCGTATATGTATTTAAGAATTAATATTTTGATTATATGAAGTTAAGTCTACTCTTAAGAAAAACGAAAACCTTAGTACTAGTACAGTTTGGAATAAATTTAATTTAATTTATTTTATCAAGTTTTGAGTTTATATATGGCCCCAGGTTTTGTCCTCAGAGGTAATGTCAGGTGGTTGTAGACAACTGGTGGGATGCCCGACATTTTCAACCTGCTTAACATTTGCTTGCTTCCCACGCCGATTACCTGATATTTGGTTGTGTTTACTGATAAACCAAACCTCGCAAACTTTACTTCTTGATAATAACAGTATAGTTATTTATATTCATGGCTCTTGATCTTTAAAGAAATTGAAGTTAACGCAACGCAATTAAGAAATATAAAATAATAGAAAACGCATATATGCCATAGGTCGCATGTGCTTCTAAATTAAACTTGTAAGGTAATTTACGAGTAAATAGACACAGATTCATGAATAGTTAGAAAACCTCTCAAACTGATGGAAAAAAAAATGTCAACAAGAGAAACTTTTTTTTTGTTTTTACACTGAAAATTAAATAATCTAATATTATATTTTGTGCATACATTTGAAGTTGTATTTAGGTAAAAGAAGGAGTATTGTGTAAGAGACCGATGTCGGAAATAGACGTACAATTTATATACAAGTCTTATTGATTTAAGAATTAAAAAAATACAGTTACTACTGAAAAATATAACATAATGAAGCCGTTATGTCTTTTATTTTATATAAATTATCTCTTAACCAATCTTACTTAGTAAAACATCTACTCGAAAGCTTAGCCATCGCAAAATATAACTTGGCGTATGCTCATTTGGTTCTGTTTTGCGATGATTGATGGCACTGTTTTGGGTACTTCATTCTGTGTAAGAAGGAAGGGCCCACAAGAAATATTACTGTTAGTTATATACAATTAAGATGATTCAAGAAAATATTTTTTATGTGGTATTCCTTATCCGCCCATGTCAGTTTTCGCCCAAGTCATTGCCTAATATCCATCTCGTTGGTTACTAGTTGACTTCACAAACCTTTTATTATCAATTTTTTTACAAAGTTTGAAGTCAATATTACATCGCATACATTTGCATGCGTTTCAGAATATGCCCAAATAAATCTTAGTCGATTGACTTCTACAATCAGCCTATGGCATGTACACAAATGTACATAAAATTAATAATTGTTATTGTTTAGCATCTGTCCATGTGATTATGTTTTTCGAATATAAAGTGGCACCACCTATCCGTATAGGTAGGATAAACTACGCAGATAACGATACTGAGAATAGAAGCAAAACTCGGAAGAATCCAGTTACAGTGCAGGAGATCAAAACGGCCTTACCAATGCAATGAAGTATTTAAAGTCATTGATCAGGATCTTTATTAATTATATCTATATATAAAAATGTTATGTTGGTTTGTGTACGCTTAAAAAACTCAAAAAGTTCTGCACCGATCGAGCTGAAACTTTAGAATGAAATACAATCCGCATCAAGGATTGTTTTTATCTAATTTTTGCATCAGTCATATATCCGCGAACGCGAAAAAACACGAAAAAACCGGTATGAACGCGGGCGGAGCCGCGGGCAACATCTAGTTCTTAATAAAATAATATTCCAAGTAAGCTAAAACATTAGTATCTTGATCATATATTTATCGTAAGTTAGTTCATAAGCAGGGGCGGTTTTAGAAATTAACTTCTCACAACTCTTGCAGAACTTTCATTCCAAAATAAACATTATGATTTAAACTGATTTACATTATCTACTGTGCTTGTGTGCCAATATTTTCGTTCTGTAATATACTGTTCGCATTTAAATCGACTACACATCATTCTTTCAATAGTGACTCCCTCCAATGTTAACTCTGTCCGTCTGTTACGCTTTCTCGGCGAAATCGCTGCTCCGATTTCAATAAAATTTGGAGACGGAGATACTTTGATTCTTGAAAAAGGACATAGGCTACCTTTTATCACGATAACCCAAATACACGTCTGCGGAGCCACATGCAAAAACTAGTTACAAATATATTAAAAACGTTTTGAAAGTAAACAGATCGAGGAAAAGACTTTCAGTATTATATAAATATGTGTTTTATTGAAGTTTACAGCTGACTGGTTTATATAATATGATTATAGTAAAATATACTCCTTTATCGTCATTTTCGAATGTTCTTCTGTGCGTCAAAGTAGGTTAATCTAACAAAAAATCAATATATTCTGATGTTTTATTACAAAAAAGATAAATATGGTAGCGTTTTGTAGCTTATGTGGACAAGTTGAGTAAGAAAACTAACTTTTATAGACCTAATGCCATGTTAAGAGGAGTAGCATAAAGTTGCTTTAGGTTGATCAACTACGATTAGAGTGTTTGAGTTCCGTCACAGTCAAAAGGCGAACCCTGAGTTAACGCGTAATAAGGTGATGCTGTGTATGGTGGCATTAGAAGGGTATCGTTTAATGTGAACATTCAACTTCGGGCAAAACCACCCAGACTCAACTAAGAAATCGAGAAAACGGTTAGAATCGATTAACAATAGAAATAAATTATTGACCCCTTAATAGCTCGTTTGGGATTATAATGTCCGATTTACAGCTATGTTGGTGTCTTCAGAATTCTTTGACAATTGTTAGTTTCACATTAACTACTTGTCAAGTTAATGAATAATCTAGTTTTAGAAATAAATAAAACGAATACTTTATAATTTGGTTTTTTTTTTTTTTAAATTTTTCATTCATTTTTTTTTATTGAATTGTGGGCAAACGATTAAAAACAGGTGTTGGTTTTGTATATGGAAAACAAAGAAATTATTCGTTGACCGTTTACAATAATAACGCTATTTCTTTTCCTTATCTTATGATATTTATTTACAAGAAACAAACTTCATAAGCTTGCATTACGATTAATTTCTTATCATTATACATATTTGAAAGGATATTTCTTTTTGTTATATTTCTGCTATCTGTGATATACAGTCACAGACTTTACTTACCATGTTAAGTAAATAAATAAATGTTTTCGAACATCTAACATACATCCAGTCCCAAGCTAAGTAGAGCTTGTTTTGTGGGTACTGAAGACAACTGATATAAATACATACATATTATATTACATAGAAAACACCCAAACTCCGAAACAAACATTTGCAGATCAAACAAATATTTGATCGGACTCGGGAATTGAACCCGAGACCTCAAGCACAGCAGTCGCTTACGCTACCACTTACGCCTACGAAGCAGTTTAAATGGCTGATAAATGATCATATCTTTATTAATTTGTAGACTACGTAGTCTAAAAAGTTTCTGATCTGAACGTGAAGAGCCCTCGTTAATAGAGACTAGTAAATATAGTTGACAGTCTTGAATCTTTGCATTTCTATAGTACATCGCTTGGAGGAGTGTTTAGAGTTCAAGGGGACGATGAAGAAAAAAAAATAAGAAAAAATGTCTGGTATCATCGGAGGTCTGTATGTCGGAAACTTTCAGACCTCCCACTTATTTTTGTTTATGTAATAAAAGAGAATATATTACTAAAATATTACTATAGTGTAAACATTACAATGATGTTGCAATAAACTATTTAATAGTTTGCAATAGGGAGTTTAGTCTTCTGATCATACCACACTTGTTTTCCCTATCCTACGCTTTCCCAGGCGTGTCGTGAGAGTTGACTAAGGCAGGAAATTTTAAAGAACAACTGAACTGCAAAGAGGAGGCGATCTAGAAAAATACCTATACGGCCATATTTCTCTTAAGGAAAGGCATATATCCAGAAGTAGACTATTAAAGGTCGTTAATGTGACGTGATAATGATTGAGTTTGATGATGACATCACTACTGAATGTCTCAATCTTCTTATGAATTCGTTTGTCTCGATAAAACTCGAGAACGATTGTGTCGATTTAGCAGATTTTGTTTTTGAAATGTTTGTTGTAGTTGAAAAATTAAAAATTACTTGAAAATCCAAATGTCACGTGTACGAAGTAGCGGGCACAGATAGTACAGTATTTAAATAAAATAAAATTAGACAAAACAAGTGACTGAAAACGTCAACCGCAAAGAGACATTGTTAACTGAATAGGTAATGCATCAAATAAACTATTATTCCGACTTGCTACGAATAAAGTTTAAAAGCAATGATAACAGTACTCTTTATTTTTAAAAGGAATTTTAAATTAACGTCGTATTCGTTAAAATATTTGTTTGAACTTAGGTATGAAGGAGAAATTTCCGTTCTGAGAAGTGACAACGTATAAACAGTCATGAAGTACCTGTATCATATTAATTCTGAGTAGAGCATTTAATTTTATATTCAGCATTATTAAGTGTCATGTTCCAGTTTCTCCTACCTAAATGTTCTTTGTTTAATAAGCACTATTTATAACAATAACATCATTATTACTTACGCAAATGCAAAACATACTCTGAAATTAGATACATATGATGTTGCATATTGAAGTTAGAAGAATTTATACCAAACATAAAATACAGGTTGTTACTAAAGTAGAAGTACTAAAGTCTGCCAATATAAGTAATTGATTGTTAAGTACTTGATATACAAGATATTTGATTAAATTCGATCATCGTCATCTTCCCAGCCTAGCCTTTATTATTCTAAAGATTATTGGTATCGGTTACTAGTTCAACCGGTTTTACCTAAAAATCTGATTTTCCACAAAACGATATGAATTGGACCTCCACAACCCTGTGGGTGAACTGACTTCCCAATAACGATTGCATTGATGTTCATGATAACAGGGAACTGCAGCCTTACGAGCTCTTCGAGGCACGGACGATAAACACCGCCATCTTCCATACTCCGGGCTGCTATTAAGAATTTCTTGTTGGAAAAAACCAACAGCAGTTCGACCCAGGAATCGAACCCGAGACCTGCAGTCTTGATCGGCAGTCGTTTACGCTAACCACTAGACCAATGAGGAAGTAATTTTATTAAATTCGATCGATGAACCATTATTCTTCATGATTTCTTAACATTTTACTTAAAGTGATCCTTAATTGATGCATTGATTCATAAATATTTAACACATAAATCAATTTAAATAAATAAAAGAATATTATCTTTTTTTTTTTTTTTAATTGAATAGTGGGCAAACGAGCTTACGTATCACCTGATGGTAAGCGATTACCGCCGCCCATGGACACCCGCAACATCAAAGGCGTCACAAGTGCGTTGCCGACCTTTGGGAGGATGGGAAAGGGGATGGGGGGAGGGGTTGGGGTATGGGCCTCCGGTATCCTCACTCACTCGGTGAAACACAGCGCAAGCGCTATTTCACACCGGTTTTCTGTGAGGCCGTGGTATCACTCCAGTCGAGCCGACCCATTCACGCCGAAGCATAGCTCTCCCACGATTGTAGTTTCGTACGTACATGTATTTTTGTTTCTACTGATATGTGAAAGAAAGACCTTTTTAGAATCCACAAGTTCCAAAACCTTTAAGTGTATAATTTACTATTCTTAAAATTGAAATTATAAACTTACAGACGTCTAGAGCTCCACCACCCGAGTACCAGGAGATATCGAAAATCTGTAGATAGATCGCGTCGTACTTTTTATGACTCAAATAACTGGGACCAACGAATCCAACAATTTTATCTGCTTTTAGAAATATGGATGGAGATGGGTCTTAATATATTGAAAATGTTCTACCATCCAGACTGATTTGGCCAGGAATGTTTAATTTTGCAAATTGCTAACCTTCTCGGTATTTAGAAACGATCCCCTTTAGTATACGAGTCTACTAGTACCTATTATTTATTATTTTTCTATTGTAGCATTTACATGTTTAACTTAATTTCACATTTACAATAATTACATATTTATGTGTTTCTTTAGTGAATACTTCTATTTTCAGATTCTATGTTACTAAACATTATTGTGTTGTATACGGTGAAAATATATTTGAAAAGAGGAACTGTACGAGTAGATGTTCAATATAAAGTTTATTGCCTGCACTTTGCTTGCACATGCTTGCACTTACAAACCAACAATACCAGCGTCTCTGCTGAAATCGCCGAACTGAGAGGAACGGTTGAAAAGCTTGCACTGAAGCTAGATCAGCGTTCGCGTTCCCCTGAACATAGGTATCGCCAGTCAAGAGCACATCAAAGACGTTCCACTTCCCAGTCGTTAGAGGTCCAGGTCAAACTCGAGCTACCGCTAGTACCCTATTTGTTTTTATCATAATAAGTTTGGCTCACGTGTCCGACACTGTGTTAAGCCGTGCGACTACAACAAATCGGGAAAAGCTAACGGCACTCGCTAATGGCGGCTGACGGCTGCCCAGTAACTTCAGGTCGTCTATTCGTGTACGATAAGACTACGGACACCCAATTTCTGGTTGACACTGGAAGTGACCTGTGTGTCTTCCCGCGTTCTGCACTACGAGACCGTCGCAGCAGGACAGACTATACCTTATGTGCTGCTAATGGCACTGTCATAGACACTTGTGGTAGCATAGATTTAAATTTAGGTTTAAGACGCAATTTTACCTGGCGTTTCACAGTGGCCAATGTAACAGTGGCCCGCCTGGCATGATCACCTCGCCTGGTCGGAGGATCTTCCCTTTGTGTCGGAGGGACATTACACCCGTTCCTCCACAAGGGTATCAGTATTATAAAGCGGAGGGGTGGTGCGTCGGGTTCGGACCGACTAAAACCACACGGTGTGCCACTCTGTGCCTGAGATAGGAGGGATCCGGGCACTGCTGTAATTAAACCATCCGGACCCCTACCAGCTGTTGGACATAGGTCTCCTCCAAGGCTTTCCACAATACCAATAACTGTCTGAAGGGTAGTTACTTGTTACTTCAAAAGGTCTAGCTTTCATAAGTTCTATATTTGTATATTGTGATAAAAAAAGAAAGTAAAAACTAAAACCTAACTACGACAAAAAACGACGTTAAAGTGTTATGGTGGTCGTAGTTGGGTTTTAGTTTTAATTTCTTTTTATTTAAAATGTTTTGGTGCCGTTATTATTACTGATTTCTTTGCAAATATTATTTTATATTTGTAAGGAATTTATTTAAATTTATTATACGTACAAAGTCACGAGCAAATGGTAATAATATTTACCTTTTCAAATGTACAAGTCCCTTTCCTATCGCCCTTTCCAATCATAACAACCACGGCATATTTATGTTACATTTGTTTTTTAACACAGTACTTTATGTCTACTGGAGGGCGCCATTTTAGATTCAGCGACACGGCATATAGCAGACGATCAAGAGGCTTCTAATAATACCTTATTTGTCCAGTTCTAGTAAGTAGTTCAGGAGCTATGAGGGAACAGATAAATATACATATATACATACATAGCCTGTCAAAATCATAACCCTCCTTTGACTTTGCTGTAGTCGAGTAAAAATACACTATCGAATCGATTATACTTACGGGCAACAAATACTTTGAACTTTGAGTATCTGAGCTAAAGCATAGCCAACTATAGGCAACTAGTCGTAGTTAAAAAAGCTAATTAGTTTTAGTCTCGCCAGCTAAATTTTCGACACACCCCGTAGTTGCTGAATTGATGTTGTTTGTACACGTGTAATTTTGTTTATGTTTAATAAATATGATGTATGCGCAGGTTTTATTTTACAAAGCATACAATTTAATTCTGCAAACATTACAAACCATTGACCTAGATGGCAAAAAAGCAATGCAATTATAAATAGTTATAATAAGTTTAATTACTACTACTACTGCCTCGGTGGCGCAGTGGTAGCGAATGCGACTGCTGTGCTTGAGGTCTCGGGTTCAAATCCTGGGTCGGACCAAGTGTTTGTGTGATCTACAAATATTTGTTTCGGAGTTTGGGTGTTTTCTATGTATAATATGTATGTATTTACAAAAAAAAGTATATATGTATTCATATCAGTTGCCTAGTAACCCATAACACAAGCTCTGCTTAGCTTGGGACTAGATGGCGTTGTGTGTTAGATGTCCGAAATATTTAAATTTAAAAATTCATGTGAATATTAATTGTGGTTATGTAATACTAGCTGGCCCACGTAACTTCGTCTGCGTCTATTTTCAATCATGCTCGGTTTCCTATTTATTATATTATTTTAGGCATGCCAGCAAAACATATTAAAAAATTTAGATACTTTTGGAATTCATTATGAGCAACAATGTAACACGAGAATTATATATATAATAGATTTAAAGACTACAATTTATATACAGTTTTAAACTTTAAATTATTTAGGTAAATCATTCATCTGTTTATTATGGTTAGTGACCCAATTATGTATATATCAGCTTGAAAATACAAAGAAATACAATGTAACCTAATACATATTTTATAATAAAAAAATATGATATCAAAAGTGGCAAGTCTAAGGAACCAATGTGATTGCGGCGCAGGGTGGTCCGATACCTCGCGTTTTGCTAAGTTGGCACCTCGTGTCGGTGAATGTTGCAATTCATAACAATTGATGGAAATACTTAGTTCTGTTACTAAGTGGCTATATGTAACAACGCTGACTGTAAGTCCAGAGGTCGTGGTTTCGTTCATCTACGATAAATACACAACTATGTGATAAGTACGACCATTTGTCCTATGCCTGTTTTTTCATGAATGAGCATGAAGCATGAGCAGAATCAAAGAGCGCTGTTCATCATACTATGACGGCCTAATTCTTCTCATAGTTGGGTCTTCGGTCTCGCACTCACCAGCGGAACACGGGAACACGAATGCTGTCATTTTAGGTTGGTCTATCTTGCTAAAATCAGTGTCGCTGTACTACCTTGCCTATGCCTTAGCGCCATATACATTCTCGTAATAAATACCGCATTAAAACCAAGTTATAATATATTCTCGATCTCATAAATTTCATTAAATTCTTATGATAAAGGAGTAAAGCTGCTATTTTATGCGTCCGGGTGCTTGTTTCTAATAAAATACCATCTCACTGGGCTCTTGACCATCTGTCATTCTTCAGTGCAGTTATGTACCCCTTTGCGTAGGTACTTTTACACCCCTTAGAATCATACTTGATCACCTTCTGAGGCTGTTTACGTCTCCAAGTAGCCGGAGATATGACCTCTACGATTTTTTACCCTGACATCAAAAAATACATTAGTAATCGAAGCCCTCTTATTCCTCTAATTACGGAATTGCATGGATTATGAAATCTATTATTTACTAGTTGACCCACGCAACCTCGTTTGCGTCTTCTATTGCCCGTAGCGTGAAAATTTTCCCCCGTTTTTGAAACATTCTTAATTGGTGCTGTCCAATGGTTCCTGAGATTAGCGCGTTCAAACAAATAATCAAACTCTTTAGCGTTATAAAATTAGTATAGATTACTCTTTTCACACATATTACGGGAGACAATAGTGGATGTTTTTTGTTAAGTTACCAGTAAAGTTGTAACGATCCAAACAAAAACTATATCGAACTTTGAAAAATAATAAGGAAACTTCGAAAAACGAAAACGAAACACGACGGTATTTTATTTTCAAAGAGGTATATTTACAAAGTTATTTATTTAGACTATTATACCGTATACAACTACGTACATAGTATGTAACTACATAAAAGAGGACGGACGGTATTTTAGAAAGTAATAATCCTTAAAGAGAAAAAGTTTATTTAACAATACTAATAACTCATTCATCATCAGCATCAGCATATCGCAGTCCACTGCTGGACATAGGTCTCTCCAATAATAATAACTCTTTAGAAAGCTTTATTATATATTAGCTTTCGACAGCGACTTTGCTCGCATTTAATAAAAAATACCCCAAGTTACTTTTAATACCTCCAAGAATATGTGTACAAAGTTTCATGATGATCGGTTAAGTAGTTCTCGCGTGAAAACGTAAAACAAAACTTACATGGATATTTATAATTAAGGAAGATTATAATTATAGATTACGATTTTTAATTCATTTTAGCCTGTATAATAGTAGAATTCTTTACAAAACGCCATCTGTTTCTTAATGCAAGAAATATTTCAATGCTATCTCTGTGGATAACATTGCTAACTTGTAAACTTCACAAAGCTTGGTTTCATTTCTCCTTTGCATTCTATAATTTCAATTTAGTTCTTCAATGAAAATGTAGATGGCGCGAATAAAAATATTTTGTTGTTAAAAAATGTCTAGGTATTTCGTTTTACCTAACATGTGGAATAAGACAATTGAGTATATTTTTAAATGGTTTTATTTATTTAATAATATAATAATACACATACAAATGAATGAATAAAAAATACAAAAAGCCACAGATATTAAACACCAAACTAGATAGTAATGGTCAAAGACAAGAAGCTAAAAAATATTAGGAATTTTCTGACATTTAGTATGAGGTCAAACTTCAAAAATATTTTAAAGTGTTTTAATATTTACCTCGGCTTTTCCGGGGATTTCTTTTTTGCAGCTTATGAAAGTGCTAGACAGCAAACAACGTACAATTAAATATTATGAGATTCCACATATTGTTGCAAAATTATACGATTTTGTAAGAATTATGCTAGAGATCCATTTCTAGCTATTATCAGATAGTTACAAAAATTTATGTGATTCATACATTATAAATAATGTCTTTAAAAACGGACAAGGAAAAATCAATTAGAATCGTATTTCAAAGAAAGCCTTTTTTGAACAGTACAAAAGTACAATCTGAGAGAAAACGGAAGCATCAAGGCAAGCATAGATTACTGGCAAATGCGAGCCGTGAAAGTAATGAAACAATGCGGGCGACATTTGCGGACTGGCGGCCTGACTTGAGCAGATCAAATGATCTTAGAAATTTAAAATTTTCTCATCTTGTCAAAGCAGTACAGATTGCGAGTGAAGAAGAGAAATCTAACACAGATAAGTTCATTACCGATGTGGAAAGTATGGTTACACGGTTTAGTAACGAATTCAATAAATTTCAAAGCGTTATCGAAAATATTATCGACAAATATCCTGAACTCCAGCTCAATGGAAATTAAATTCTGATTAAGGCAGTTATTGCAGAACCGTTTTGTAGATTAAGGATACATTTAGCTTTTTTCATTTGGAAATGTTGTGTATTTTTTTAAAATTTACGTGTATGATGATAAACTGCGATAAATTGTGCTAGATTTACCTATATGAACTCTCAATATCCAAAGTAATACTCCAATATCGACTGCGTTTAAGTGTACAAATGTAATGATTGTTCATTCTTGAACAAACGAATTTTATTTAATTTAAACTTTATTTTAAGGATACTCCAATGCTTTTGGAATATTGTGAATTCATTGTGAGTCTTGCAGTTTTTTATGCAGTTACGACACAATATTAATCCATATTTTATTTTGATGATTGTTCTGTAGATTTGAATTGAAAATATTAAATTCGTTATTGTGATACATTTAGTGTTTTAGTTAGTTTGCAAATGTATATGAAAGATTACTTGTAGACTTTTTTAGATTTTGTTAATACCTAATTTTACAGGATTTGAAAATAATAATAACTGATAGTTTCTGGAACATAACTTTCTATAAATAGTGTGTCTTAATTATGTTTGGATATAGCTTATCAATATTTTTAAACTAGCTAGTAGGCTGAGTATTTATAAGCAGGTTAGAAAAATTCAACATTTTGAATATATATAGCAATTTAACTTACTAAAGTGCCAATAAATTTTAGTGTAAGTGATTTATCTCAGAACCTGACATCCACTCGGTAGACGTTAAATTTAGATGTGGCAGAAGTATTAAAAGATTGTAAGTGATTAATGTGCTGCAATTCCAATAATTCACACACTTAGAACAGAGACTAGAGATGGAAAATGTTATAAGATTTTTTCGTAAAAATTAATCTTACAAATACTATTTTTTTTCTTGAAAGGTTGTGTTATAAAGTGATGATTTGCATACGAGATACATATAAATACTAAATAAATAGTTGTTCCGATAACTATATTTCATAATATGTGCTCTTAAATTCCAATTAGATTCCACCAAAAGTACATAAAATGCCTATGAAAGAATTGGATGATTATTGAAATAAACCAAAGCAATCTCATTATTGTGTTGAGTAGGCTCTTTTTGTTAGAAGGGTTCTTCAGCTATAATAAAATTAATGATATCGCAGCGATATCGAAAACAAGATTTTATGTATTGTCTGCAACTAGATAAAAAATATTAAGAACGCGCTTGTGGTCTCAAGAGCTAGCCAGTGCTTATCGTAATCCAAACTTATTGTGATCCAGAGGGATTGTGTGTGGGCGATGTCTTTATTTTAACCATTACACCGCCACTGTCTCACTGTGGAATATTCTCATTAAAAGCCGTTTTTTTTAAATATATATTTTGCAGAGCTAAAAATAACGGAGTCCTTTGATCATGTAACATATATTTTTCATTCAACGTTTGCAACAAAGATTAATTCCACGGTCTTTGTTGATTAGCCAGGCAGGAAAATGAGGGTAACATTTTTCTGCCTGACTAATGGAATAATGAGTCTGTACGTATATTGAGCACAACACGCCAATAAATCGAGTTTGCTAGCGATATATCACAATGGTGGCAGTTGAGCTGAGTCGACAAGAGGTTGCAAATAATGACGTCGCCGGTCGCGAGACGGGTACATACAATGCCTTCATTATGTTCTAGCAGCTTGCTTACCATTGAACCGACTGTTTGCGGGCTAATGGAAATAGACCATTGGCAATGGACTGTTGGTAGTGACACCCAGACTGATCAAGGGAGACTTAGCTTTGTGCTTCGAAATTGTATATTCGTCTTCTTTGACTCAGCGTATTTACTATAGAATAGTATTTGATTCCTTGACAATGTATTTTTTTAGTTCATTTTGTTTTAGTGCAGTGTAATTATTTTCTTGAACATTTATGTCATGATAGATAACTGCAATGTAATAACAGAGTCTCCGAGTGTCAGACTGCGTGTGTCGTTACGTAATAATTGATACGCGTAGAATATAGTGCATTTTGAAATAAGGACGCAAAGGTAAAGATTAAATGAATATATTTTACAGTTTAAACAGTTTATTATAGACTAGCTGAACCCCGCGGTGCTACCCGCGGTACGATGATAACTGCGGGCAACGCCGCGAGGCGAAGCTATATCTTTATAAATAGTATGTGTTATTCTGATGTATAAGCTATATTGTGGTAAAGTTTCATTCAAATCCATTCAGTAGTTTTTACGTGAAAGAGTAACAAACATCCATACATACATACATCCATACTTACAAACTTTCGCGTTTATAATATTAGTAGGATAAATCGTAGCGTAGCGGCGAAGCTAGTTTAAAAAAGAAGTGTTAGTTGCTTCTCTCAATCATCAGCTACCTATTAGTGAAAGTGCCGTCAAAACTTTTTATTTATTTTTGTAAGTTAAGGGATGCCTTATGCTCCTAACTTGTTCAACCCAACAACCAAATGTTCTTGTTGGTTGTCCTAATAAAATAAAATAAAAAATAAAAAAACCGGTACAGCCATTCCAGAGACTAGCCGGAAGACAAACAGACTCACATAAAAATTAAAATTACATTGACTAGTAACTACGAACCAAAAATGCACTGGCCGAAATTAAGAGTTTTCTCTTAACCGAGGCAAACGTTAGTTTAGCGTTCAATGTCGCGCCAACGTCATCTATACTAATATTATAAAGAGGAAAGGTTTGTATGTAAGTATGTTTGTAACGAATTGGCTCAAAAAGTACTGGACGGATTTTAAAAATTCTTTCACCATTTGAATGCTACATTATCATTGATTATTCTAATAACTGCACATAACACCGCGAGGTTCAGCTAGTATATTATAAATGAGCAAATGCGTAGTGAAAAAATGCGATAAAAGATCAAAAGTGACATGTAATTATAGCCTATATGTATTGAAATTATAGTATTTAACGCTATAATCGAAATTAAAAAATAATAATTTTACTGCCTCGGTAGCGTAGTGGTAGCGTATGCGACTGCTAAGCTTGAGGTCTCGGGTTCGATTCCCGGGTCGAACCAAATGTTTGTATGATCTGCAAATATTTGTTTCGGAGTTTGGGTGTTTTCTATGTATAATATGTATGTATTTACAAAAAAAGTATATAAGTATTTATATCACTTGTCTAGTACCCATAACACAAGCTCTGCTTAGCTTGGGACTAGATGGAGTTGTGTGTTAGATGTCCGGAATATTTATTTATTTATTATTTATCTATTTTGAAATAATGTTCTATAATAAAATATCATATATCCACGGAACATACATATATAAATTACATAATAATAATTGCAATTTAAATACAGTGTTGCCGTTCACACATCTTTCTTTTCCCAAATTAGTGGGAGAATATGCATTTATTTAAATAATTTTGCTTTATACATGAGAATAAAGATATTGACTTATTAGTTATACCTATTCCATACAAATGAAAATCCACTATTTAAAATATTTTAATACAGTAGTCAACACTTTTCGGCCATTTTGGTGTTAACGCTTTCTCTTTGTCTAATCATTTCGGCGAATCATAATTTGTATTAGGGATGTTGCGGATGCCAATTTTGTCACATCCGCGGATGCGGATGCAGATGCAGATTTTTAAAGGCTCACATCCGCGGATGCAGATGCGGATGTGGATGTTTAAAATACTATGAAAACACAGTTTATGAATATCGAATTAAAACAATTAATTTATAAAGTAATTGTTTACATTTTATTATTGAAAATGAAAATTAACTATAATACTCTTATTTTTTTAAATTATGTAACAACAAATGTTCGTATTAGTAAATGAAGTTAAAAATAGGAGTATTATACTTAATAAAAAGTAATATTGCTGCTTTTTCTGATTCAAGGCGGTTACGGAGAGGAACGTCAACTAAACCCACGCTACTAAACAGTAGTTCGCTAGGAATACTGCTGCTTAAAAATCTTCGCGCGGAATCAGTAATTTTCATTATTTTAGGCCTTTCGGCATTGGTATTAGGAGAACCAGGAAAAAATATTGTCAGTATTTATCATACTCAAAATGTTTGGTTTTTAATTGGTCATTAACACGTGCGAACGGCACGCGCCGTTCGCTGGCCCCGCCCAATTTCTTTCTTGTCGCAACTTGTATTACATTCTCATCCGCATGAACATCGGCATTGATTATTGCGGATGCAGATGTCCAAATACATGCGGAAGCTCCGCATTTGCGGATGCGGATGCGAATATTCGCAACATCCCTAATTTGTATGTATAGATTTTATATTTTGTTTTGTATGTATTGTTGTAGAAAAGTTTTGTGTTTAGTTAATTCAAAGAGCATACCTATATAAAAATCTGACTAATCTCTTATAATGATACACTCCTATTGTTCATTAATTCAATTTGTATATGACAAGTATTTTAGCACTGCAATAAGAACATAGCACTATCATCTACAAAGTAGATATACCTTTAGGTGAACTACGTACATCTGTGTCTGCTCATTTTGAGCAATCAGCGCTAATTTATGGAGATTATCCGTACACAACGTAAGCTCTATACATCGTTGCTGACTACGCATTTACTGTTCGTTTCCGATGGTATCACAGAGGAAGACAATCTATACATTTGCAATGTATGCGATACGCACAGAATCAGGGAAAGTATGAAATATCAAACATATTTTTGTAAATGTGAATATGGTTTTACATTGAAACATATTCGTTTATATGTTATTTCCATTACAGTGGCCAAGTATTTTCATTTTTTGAAAATCAAGCTGTGTCTAGGGTCACCATGCTGTATTATGATATTGTTTGCAACTGACCACTACCTTTGGATTCCTCTCATGCTTTCTGTTGGCGCATCAATCAAGTACCAATTGGTCAGTACCAATCAAGTTTCAAAATACCGTACGAAACAATAATTCTTGGAACCTGATTGGTCAGCCGTGTAGCGACTGATCGATGCGTCACTGCTGTTTAAACATTTTTTTTATGAAATTGGGGGCAAACGAGCAGACGTATCACCTGATGGTAAGCGATTACCGCCACCCATGGACACCCGACCCAACACCAGAGGCAGTTACAAGTGTGTTGTCTACCTTTAGGGAATGAGGAAAGGGATGGGGGAAGGGGTTGTTGTTAGGGCCTTCGGTATCCTCACTCGGTGAAACACAGCGCAGGCGCTGTTTCACACCGGTTTTCTGTGAGGCCTTGCTATCACTCCGGTCGAGCCGAAGCGTGACTCTCCCACGGTAAAATGCTTAAGAAATGTAAAAAAAGTTTAAAAAATGAACTAACGTAACCATGTACTCTATTTTATAGCACGCACAATAATAATAAGAATAATGCCTTATCAACTCCTTGACGCGGTACCTAACGATACTGAAAATGTATGTTTGTTATTATAATTATCTGCATTCGTATCCGAGTCCTACCCATGACAATAAAACCTATCTTTTACCATGAAAATCATTTTGGAGATGCCACCAGTTAGGCAAAGGTAAAATAAAAAAATAAAGGTTCTTATAATTGTACATGTTGGAATAATATTCAAACGAGAATATTTGCCATTATTTTTTAAGGTAGACATCTGAAAAGAAATATTGTACATCATAATGTCTTACAACATTTTTTACCAAGTAAATAAATTGTCGTCCCAAGCTCAGCCGGTAACGACCCATTTTTGTTGAAAAATATTAATTGGCCCTGGTTGTTATTATGTAGAATTTTTCTACCTTATAATTTTCAGAGAAAAGTAAATATAATTACGAACCACATTTAAATGCGAACAAAAGCCTAAAGACTAATGAACTCAAGTTTAATAAAACTACCAAGTTTATTTCATTGTTTTATTTCTATTACTTAATTAAAGATTCTTCAGAAATTTATGTCGCACTGTTATTATTGCAACAACATTAAAATTCTTAGCTTTATGGCCTTTGCTTTACCGTGATATTAATTAACATACTTTATTATTATTAATTTTATTATTTGTATTTTATCATAGGTATTAGAGAAGCAAAAAAGTATTTTGTGGTATAGAGGGGCAAGCGAGCAGACTCCCGTAACTTCCCTCACAGATTTAGAGATTTGCCACATTAACATTTCTTTAAAAATAAATTCTTTAGGCGGCTGAATCCAGCTGATTGTACATATTTCTTAGTTGTAAATTTAACTTCTGAGTCAGACTATAGTATCGTTTGCGGACGGTTCCATCCATGTCTTTATCGGGCTTAGTGGTTTACGCTATTTTTTTTTTAAACTTCATGCTCTTTTATACATCGGTAGATTTAATTTCCAGAATATTCTCTAATAGTTACCCTAGTGGGTGCAGTTGAAATCTTGTGAGGTAGGCGCACAAATATGTAGGTTATAAAACGACATAGTACGTAAATTCCACATCATTCTAACACAAAATGAAATAGAATTATGCATTATTGTCATAATATTTAGTTAACTCTGGAAAGATTCAAAAGCTTTCAGACGTGTCCCTATTTAAGTCCTAAGTTTTGAACAGGTGGAAGTTATAATGCACTTACAGTTAACTCACGAGATATGAGCAAGTTTTCAGCGTTTCTTCCTTCATACTTTGTTTTATAACCCATCACCTTAACATTGTGTTGTTAAGATAAAACACTGTATATTATATTTCTTTTTATTCATTGTTTTATGAGGTCCAATTAAAAATATTAACACAAAATCATCCATAGATATCTTAATAATTATAGTTGAATTGGTAAATGTCATTTCAGCAAGAGGCTTCTAAGCGGCATGCCTGTACTTTTGTGTTTCATATACTCTGTCATCGAGATACTGATCATGCTATAACTTATCCCAATTCTATATCGAATAAAACGTGGATTGATGGAGCACACTCCATTAATCTGCCAATGCCAAGGCCAACCTGATAGATGGTTGACATGACATTACTTATATAGTACGACGACATCAATCAAATTTCCCTCATTGAGTTCTGAAATGTTATTGACTGATATATAATTATAAGGAGTAGTTATTAATTTCTAATAACATCTTTTATTAGGCCTGAGTAGATGCTTCTTCAAACTAAAGTTATATGTTGAATAAATAAAAATTGTTGGGGTTGAGCAGAGATTAAAATTCAACAGCATGTCTTAAATTTTTATGTTTATTTTAAATATATTTTGCAAACATTTCCTCTTCGGTCCACTTTGATATATTGTTATGTTATTTAAGATTACCTATATTAATAGGTCAGGTAATTGGGTCTTCTTCTAGACATTGGCCACACAAGTCCATCAGGTCATGGGCGGCCGTCCTCCTCCTTTCTTGGCTTCCAGAAGTGCCTTCTGAACGACATGCTCTTTTAATGATGATAATGACCACCATATGTGTCAATGTTTAATAATCTGAAACTATTTATTTTAGTGCTATCTATTTATAGTACGTGCTTTTACAAAAAAAAGTAGAAGTAGTTAATCAGTCAATCTAACTTTTATAGTAAATGCGCTACTTAGTTTGAGGCTAGATGGCGAACTTTGCCAAATATCAGAAATATTTATATTAATTTGGATATACCAAACTTGTCTATCTGTCTTGAATTCTATACAATGACGATTTATGTAAAAACAAAGAATCACGCTCAAACTGTTTTAAAAAAAATTATTAGGCTTTTAAAGCTCCAAAGAAAGTAGAGATCTTATTATTATTTATTTAACATATTAAATTCTTAGCTTAACGCATTTTTCTCAAACTCGAAAAAATTGTCCAATATATATTATTTTATTTTTTTGGAATTTAAACTCAAAGAATACTTTTGAATAATTTGCCGAAACTATCAAAGTCACCAAAGTGTGTTGCCCAAATAATATGTTTCGTTGAAAGTCCTACATAATTAAGAGAATATACCCCTAATCGTAAATTATCAAAATCATTATGAACATTACAACTGCTGTAGAGTTTCGAAACTAAGCTCTGTAAAGATAGTGTCATTTATTAGGAGCGTGTTATAATTAAACTAATCTATTGGACGCGTGTGTACTAGCATTTTCCATTATACTTGGAGCTTCAACTGCTCGAGCTTTTAGCTGGTAAATACGTTCTTTATTAGAAACATTGGGACGTAAAGGGTCTAGGTATTTTGGACGTGTGTTGTTGCTTGTCTGATCTCGTAGAAGCGCCTTCTTGTGCTGGCAGGATCCTTTAATTAATGTCTCTGTAGCTACACGAGCCACACGTATCTAATACTGGTTGTAAGCATGTAGGTTGTTTTAAATTTCATTAAGTCCTTCAAACGGAGCCCGTAAACTTAATCTAACTTTTTTTTATGGAATAGTGGGAAACCGTCCAGACGTATCGCCTAATGGTAAGCGATTAGCGCCACCCATGGACACCCGCAACACAAGAGTTGTTACAAGTGCATTGCCGGCCTTTCGGGGATGGGGAGGAAGATGAGGGAGGGGTTGGACCTCCGGTATCCTCCAACACTGGGTGAAACACAGCACAAGCGCTATTTCACACCGGTTTTCTGTGGGATCTTTAAAATTGTGGTAATAGTTATAAATAAATCAGACCACTTTTTTCCTCAATTCATGTAAATGCTTAAGTTATATTATATAACCTTTTAGAATGTTCTGTTAGTCTCTTGTATACACTGTATTCTACTTCAAATTAATTGCGTTAGTACAAAGTAAACTACTTTTTTTATGCTTTATATTTTTAATAAAGTTATCAGATTACGAATTAAGTTATCTATTCTGAAACTCAAAATTAAAAGAATACGTAGATATGTAAATCCGTAATAAGATGTTAATATATCTGTAATTAATAAAGTATTATTAAAATTCTTATATCTTCATATTTTTCGTCTTTTATAATAATAACAATATAATTAATATTTGGCTTGTTCCTGTTTTATACACTATCTGTAATAGAGTTCATGTCATTATGACGAAATTTTGAATTCACGTTACCACGGATACAACAAGGGACGTAAAGTGGGGTAGACAACAAAGGAGATATAACATAGGGGCAGGAAAAAATATTTTCACAACGAAGCCATTGACAAAAACTCTTTTGTATAACATCCTTACAAAAATACACCGCATAAACTTAAACGCATTTTATATAACAGAATAATTATAAATGAACTTTATCCAGTATTCTGACTAACACAACATTTTAATACTAAAACTCAAAACCAAAACAGTTTGTAGTTAAATTCAATTAAAGTAAAATGAAGTTTAAACATTGAGCTATCCGACCACCGTATCAGTATGTATTTGATGCATTTGGTATAATATGTATTTGGTGATATGGATTATTTAGATGACACTGCTGTCACAAAATATACATAAATATATATGTCACAAAATAATATATACACGAGTATATATATTTTTTGGTACCTTGATGTGAGAACTTTAGGAGGGGAAGTAGAAATAGCTTCAGAAGATTTATCTTTTATTAAAAATAAATTAAGGCCATTGGCTTAGACCGCAACTCTGACAAATGTGAAATTTCATTTGTGTTTTTTCGTATAGTCGAGAATCTGTCTGTATTAGCAATGACATTTTTCGTCAGTGCTATTAGACAGACTCTCGACTATACAAAAAAATAATTCATTTGCATGCACCTAACATTAAAGTTTTAGAGAAAATGTCTCTTCACCTTCTTGGTCTTGGATGATGGATTTCAGACATTCAAAAGTTATATACATCATATTTCGAGTAGAATTCCTAACACTGACACACTTGTATTTCCATGTACCCACAGTTGTTTGGTTTTTGATGTAAGGATTATATGAACTTTGATAATGCCATAAGGCGAATCCGGTCAGATGTGAACACAATTAAAATAGTGGAATAAGTATAAGTGATTTTGAATATAGAATGTATTGCAACAAATTCCATCAAGTGCCGACAATCGAGAGTATAAATTACTGGGTTACACAAGTTTTTTAACATATAGTTCTTTCTGCATTGGATTTTGTTGTGTGACCATAATTTAATCATACTCGGACTTCTTAAAGGAACATATCACTTTTTTAACTAATGATACACCAATAGGAAAAGTTTAAAATGTATTTTATGTGCGGTGCCGTTGACAAATATCAGCCCGTTGTCATCGATCACGGGCACTGAGCGAGAACAGATAAATTGATGAAGCATTTTTCGGAATCGACTCTGTCGAACGTCGGACGTAAAATGTCGATATCGAAGCGACATAATAGGCAACCATGTGTTACGCAAAGTCATGTTTATCTCAACATCAGTTTCCCCGTTCGGCATGAACACAGAGGAATAAAGTTTGCTGTAGTCAGATTGCTTCAATATTTCAACAAAAATATTTATAGAAAGAAAACCCCAACCAAAGTGTTTCGTGCGAAGATTTTACAGTATATATTATACTTGGCAAATATCATCTATAAGTCAGTTTTCACCCGACTGTGGTCAAGGTCAGAAGAAAGGGCAATAGTTTTGTCAATCTTTGAGTGTTTGTATTATACTACTGAAACGATATTAAATAATTCCAATTGAGATAGGCCCTATAATTTTATTAACTTGATCGATGGCTATTAATATTCCATTATAATTATGTAATGTAGGTAAGTCTAAGTGATAACTTCCAAGGAAGTACAGTTAGTTAGTAAATCGATTTCCTTTTTCCTTCTCGGTAACAGAAGCTTTCAAGAGATTAAATTAATCCTTACCTATTAAAATACTGCTGAGTAATCTTGACAACAGAAAGTTACAAATTAATTCTTCAACTCTACAAATTCTTTGTCTTCTTACAGCATGTAACAGTAATATTGTGAATTTCTAATAGTACCTAGTCGGTAGAGTATTGAATTGCAAATAGTAAGTAAATATACGTAAACATATCTTTATGTAATGTTACTTGGAAACAGTAAGACTCTTGTTCCACTAGATCAAGTTGCCATTAACGCACATAAGAGCTAAAGTAAGCTAGTGTTAGCCAGTCAAGTGTATGTAAAACATAAGTAGGCACTCAACGTAACTGCATTGTAAGCTGAGTAACCATCGGATACGAGTAACCGCAACGTAAGCTCAATGATGCTGCGATATATGCATTTGCTCTAAGTACAAGCTTAAACGCGCCGACCTAAGTAAAGCGATAGAGCTGTAAGATGTTTTAATTTCCTTGTTAAAGGTTTAACGGTTTTACAACCATAGCGTAGCATAGAGAATTTCGTAATTAGACGCTAACCTCGTCTAGTTTCGTTATACCACGACAGTAGGAATGTTTTTTACACTGCTAGGTAGAGTTGCCAGAGCTTCACACAGTTCAAACCGTTTTAATGAAACCTCATGATATCTCTAATTATTAGATATTACGGATGTTAATTCTAATAAAATGAATATTGGAAAAAACTTACTTACACTTAGTATTACTTATGATTGATGATTAGTCGGCTCTTACGACACTCATATTCTTTATCTTTCGCAACATTTTGTGATTGAAATAAATAAGAAACTTAATGCATTCGATCGTCTCTTCGTAAAATCATGATTCCTGTCTCCTGAGATGTGTTGTATCTGTTTTTAATTTTTTTTCAATTGATCCAGACTTGAGTACAGAATACGTGATAGTACTGTAATGTGAATATTTTGAATCGGGTCAATATATTTACATTACACTAGATTTTGTATATATAAATAAATATAAATAAACTTATAACCTAATTAGTGTAGATATATGTATGTAGCAAATATTAATTGTATACGTTATTTGTAAATGTGCACCACAAACTACAAATTACTCAGTATGGTTCATCTTAAGATTGCCTGGAAGAGATCGTAGCCTGCGATAAGGCCGCACATTGTACCACTGTTTTAGTACTATTGTAATATTATTTTTTAATATTAAGGTGTACAATAAAGCGTTCATCTATCTATCTAAGGTGGCTTGAATGGCTGGACGGGGAAAGCATAGGACCTAGTGCTATACGTCACTTACGGTAAACAGTCATATCATCATCATCAGCATATCGCAGTTCACATGTAGACATGGGCCTCTCTAATTGCAAACCACTCGGTTCGATCCTCGGTTTAGTCATATTAAATCTATACTAGGAACTCCATGAACACTATAAATTATATTTATTTTGTAAGTAAATTTTTACAGATATTATTACACGTCAGATTTTACAACTTAGTCTTCTAAGTTGTAAAATCTGACGTGTAATAATAACGTCAGATTTTACAACTTAGAAGAGGACGGCATTCTTAAGACTCACCCTGGGAAGAAATGCCGGAACAAACCACAGTGGTGTCTTTTTTTTAAAGTCCGTGAACATTGACTGCCTCTATGGCGCAGTGGTAGCGTAAGCGACTGCTGTTTTTGAGGTCTCGGGTTCGATTCCCGGGTCGGACCAAATGTTTGTATGATCTACAAATATTTGTTTCGGAGTTTGGGTGTTTTCTATATATAATATGTATGTATTTACAAAAAAAGTATATATGTATTTAAATCAGTTGTCTAGTATGTACCTATAACATAAGCTCTGTTTAGCTTGGGACAAGATGGCGTTGTGTGTAAGATGTCCGAAATTTTTATTTATTTATTTTTATTTATTGATTAATTACAAAATAATAAAAAAAAACACAAAGCAGTCATAAGCACTGCCGACAGAAGTGAAAACTCATAACTATAAACAAACAGTTGTTTTAACTTACCTGAAATGAACACCTATGCTTTTTTTAATAGTGTGCAATAAAAAGAACTAAAATAAGTAGTTAATGAAAGTAAAGCTTTGATACTCCAATAGATGTCGCTGTTTCCAAAAAAATTGTAAACAATCTTTTTGATTTACAAAAGGTTTTGTGTAAGTAGAAAATCGTTATTTTAATTTATTGTAAATCACTTTAAGATACTGAAATATTAACTTTAAGTATATAAAATCATATTGAGAAAGGACCACTATCTAGAAAAACGAATGCTACTAAAGTATATCGGTAGATGGCGCTGTTAACAATAAACATCCGTCTTACGAATTTTCGAAGAACTAAAATAAAGCTTTATAGATGTTGCTGTTTTCAAAAAAATTGTAAACAATCTTTTTGATTTACAAAAGGTTTTGTGTAAGTAGAAAATCGATATTGTAATTTATTGTAAATCACTTTAAGATACTGAAATATTAACTTTATATATATATATAAAATCATATTGAGAAAGGACCACTATCTAGAAAAACGAATGCTACCAAAGTATATCGGTAGATGGCGCTGTTAACAATAAATATCCTTACGAATTTTCGATCAGGACACGTGACCTGACGCTAGTTTATGGTCACGTGACCTGACGCGAGTTTATACATTTTTACCCATTCCAAAAAAGTACACAGCGCCGCTAAAGAAACTTCAAAAACTATGCGAGTACAGTGTAGGATCCGGGTTGGCCTTTTGAAGAAAGGATCTTAGTATTGGTTTGGCCTGTCCTTACAGACGGTATACGAGCAACAGCCATCGTGTTACCTAACCGGTATAGCTCTATATTATTCTATACCCGTTGGTTAACGATCCGAAGCGCGACTCTACCGCCAGCAGGACATTTGTGTAGGCCGGTGAAACACTCTAAACCACCAGAAAGATAGTAAATATGAACTTATATTACAAGCCTAGACTATACTCACATTTACATACACAAAAGATATCCGTTTGTATTAACAAACTGATAACTATAAGAATTAGATAATTATAAGAAAGAAGAAAAATAAATATTAAAATGTCTATCACTTTCACACAAAATACGTAGTTAAAAACTGGAGTGAGCCTCATCAATCCCAAGCAATTAGAGAGAGTGTCATTCGCGTCATATAAATAAAAGTGTAGTGTCGTCCGCAAATAGCACTGTCCCCTGACTATCCTTTTTCACATTAGGCAGGTCATTGATTTAAACGAGAAACAAAATGGGCCGAGAATCGAGCCCTGCGGAACCCCCATAGTGACCAGAGATTCCAAGGATCTATGACCATTAAGTTCCACTTTATGGATCCTGTTACCCAAATAAGAGATAAGAAGATCCAAATATAGAAATATCAAATAGGTGTAATTTAGCAGTAACGAACAAGATATTTGAACTCGAGTTCGAATGTTTTGTTCCGAAGACAGAAGAATAGACGACTGTTATTCTGATCACAGATGAAACACAGTCACCGATTTAACGATAGAATGCTCACAAGTTTATTTCAAAGTTACCATTATTGCTATATTGTTTGTTACTTGTTCCAAGAAATGCTCACTGTGTCGATAACCAAGATCTTTGTGAAGTGAATGTATCTATGTCAAAGGATTGCCAAAAGTTGGTTTTAAATGATTAAATATATTGTTTGGAGACTATCAAGAGTTGAAAATTAGATTCTTTAAAAGTGTACGTGGCCCTCCACTTTCTGTTTTAAGCATATATGACAAACATTAGATACGATCATGTATGATTTTTTTAATTTATAGAATAAACTAGATATATATTTTAGTTTATATATGTTACCGTTAGATTGTCTAAACCGTTAGATTGTAATATATATCGCGAAATTGTAAACTATCGAAAGATTGTGAACCGTAACATACTATTTACAATTTAACGTATTATATTTAGTTATATTATAATTTAGCGAAGTGAAACCGTCAAATTGTAGTATGGTTTGCGAAGGATCGCAACCGTGCGCTGATTGATTGAACAGCATAGGTCTCGCGCCACCATATTTGTTTGTTGCCAAAAGTAAAGTATTTTTGTGATTGTAAATTGATTTTGTTGAATACCTCATGTTGAGAATACCTCACAGTTTTAGAATTAGTTATACAACATAACTACAATGTGCAAAGGCAGTAAAATGAATTTGTGATTAATTAAAGGCCATAGAATGGCATAACGTAAGACTGACCAATCAGGGACAGTCGACAATTTGACTTGCGACAGATTGTGATTTAACGGTTTAACTTTTATACATTATAATAAATATGTTCTCATAGCCGATTACGGCCACGGCGGCCATTCCCAATGGAGACAAGTCAACTACGCAGGAGATATTATAGTGCACAAGTGTGTGCGCAAACACAAGTGCACTCTCTGTTCGCTCTCTCATATTCCGATGGGACGGTTAACCGACACAAACAGGGAGAGATCAGGCGGCAGCCTAACGTGCTGGAGAGCAGGCACGGGGGTTCAGACCCCAACTTCCAAATGCCAAGCTGTTATTAAGTATTTCTATAATTAGAAAAACTCAATAACACGTTAATCCCGACCCGGGATGTCGGATGACGTATGCGACTGCCGATCAAAAGGAGGTCTCGTGTTCGATACATTATAATCTAACGCAAAACAGTACGTTAAATTGTGAGCAGTATGTCATAGTTGACAATCTTTCAATATGTTACAATCTCGCTATGTAGATTATAATCTAACAGTTTTTGCGTTGTTACGGTGAAATAATTATAAGTTCGCCCTTAAACTCGGTCATTTAAATAAAATAAGGCCATTTATAGTACACATACAATTTTCATTTAGCTAAGCCCTAGACAACTTTACCACAATACTAATCCTAGTCGCATTAGTTGACCACGAGCTCTTGTGAAGACTTGAAATGTGAACGATGAAGATTTAAATGTCTGAAACAATTTAAGTAGTATTGTGAAATAAATGGAATGTATAGTAAGTATAAAGAGAGGCATATATTTTTTAATCGCATCGTATCAAATTGACTGTATTCCTCATAGTATTATTTTTAAAATTTTCACGCAGTTACTTCTCCTGGACTTCAACAAGTATTTCTAGATCAAAATTAGGTAAATAGATTTTGCCAAATTTTAGTGAGACTAAAGAACATTAGTCTATTTTTATTGTATAGAAGATTAAAGTAAGATATAAAATAACTATATTATACGTACAACAAAATATTGTTAGTAATAATACTTATTGAGCTTTCCCTCAACCGCCCGAAGAAAATAAATCAACATGCTTATTAGATACCATAATAAACAATAACATGTAGATAGGTACATAAAGATTATTAAAATCCGATAAGGTATTTGGAAATAAAAGCGAAGCAAATTGGGAGGGCAACGAAAATTTAACAATAATTCTATAGACGAAATTGTATTGACTTCGGAACTAAGCTAATATGGATTTTTTTAAGCAAATTGAATATAGATATCATTACAGATATATTTGTATATTTCGATACATTTGTATGTAGGCATACGATATTAATTTATAAGAACATAATCTATTAGAGAAAAGTGCATGATGCAGCTTCAGACCAATAGAAAAGTATTTCTAATTGATTTGAAAATATTTCATTAGGTAAATGAACTGTTTATTTTAGGTATCTGACCTATAGTTACTTAAATGCTGCTTTCTCTGCATCACTCGAAGATTAACTGTCAACAAATGCCTAAGTTTGCTCTGTACTCCTCACAAAATGTAAAATATATGGAGGATATCAATTAGTCTGTACATTTACAGACCAACGAGTATCTTCAAATTTATTTATAGATTCATAAATAAATACAAATTTCCTAAAATAATAAATATATTGAAACATTGGATAAATTCTTAGCAAATAACAATTTTAATTTTAGGAATATCGAATACTAGAAAGCTGTAACATAGAAAAAACATCCCAGTTACTCTTGATCTAAAATAAGTACCCACGTATCGGGAATCCGACATTCAGTAGAGTAGTTATCTTTCCTAAAAGCTGTACGTAAAATGGTCTTAAGAGCTAACCCACTCCGGACAGGCTGCTCCTATCAGAGGACCCAACAGGCAAAGCTTATACCCCAACCAACATATATATTTTTATTCCATGTTGTGTATGGAGTGTTGTGTACTCTGTGTACTTATGTAGGTATTACGCTGAAGTGGGTGTCTGATACGATATCTCTTAAGAGCATTAAAGTGGGATGTTTACTAGAAGTTTACGTTAAGTTTTAAACCATTTTTGCTTAGAAATGTGTAGGAGTGTTTTTTTGTATTAGAATGTTGTAGAACATAAATATGAAAAAAATAATGAAGTAAAGAAAACTATGAATTAGGGTTTAAAAAGCCTTAAGTAAAATCAAAATAGAAGTAGTTGGCTTACGAAGATAAGATGTTTGTCTTGTGTTTCAATGAGTAAGAATTCTTTACCAAAATATAATCTTTAAAATTTAGTCTCTTCGACAGAATTGTTTCAATAATTATATATCAATATAATATGTTGAAGTCTTCTTTGTTGGAAGCTTCTATATCTCATATACTTATTTATGACGTATGTTTACATGTTTCTATATATGTAATGCCTATAATAAAATGTATTTTATTTAATTATTTCATATCACTCGTATTTTATACAATTCAAATTTAAAATATTATATAACTCAAATTTTCAAATTCATTCATTATTAAACAAAATATTTAAACGAAGGAACTGCAATAAAAACTTGAATATATTTTAAGTATTGAATGATGAGTTTTGTTCCAATGAGTTTTGTTCCGTGAATTGCGAATGAACCTGCCAAAGTGTATGTTCCCTTTACGATGGAACATTGCGAATACAGAAAATGCAACAATGCAGTATGGTGTATACCCAGACTACGGCGGACTATAATTGAGATGCTTCTACACCATACGTCCTGTGGTCTCGCACTTACGAACAAAACACGACAGCACGAATGCTCTCATTTTATATCGGTCTTCTGTCAGAAGTTATTTAGTAGCAGTTTCATACTTAGAACATTCGACATTTAGAAAAAAAATGTATGTAACTGTATTTATTTATTTTCACTAATAAAACAACTGTCATTACAGACGTAGTCCAATGCTATAGTGTTATACAATCTATTCATTTATATGTATTACAATTTATTACCCATACCCATTTAGGAATATATAAGTATGTTTATCATTATATAGGTACAGCACTTAAATATTATT
The DNA here is from genome assembly GCA_916048165.1 of Spilarctia lutea. NCBI lineage: Eukaryota > Metazoa > Arthropoda > Insecta > Lepidoptera > Erebidae > Spilarctia > Spilarctia lutea. The sequence goes on along the minus strand of OU696480.1, from coordinate 12,452,218 downwards.
TCTGTGAGGCTCTACCTAGTTGGATATCAACCTGTGAACAGATATATATCTGTATTGTGGCGACTTCCACATATAACACACACACAATAACCTCGACTGCCTCGGCGGCGCGAGTGGTAGCGTAAGCGACTGCTGTGCTTGAGGTCTCGGGTTCGGTTCCCGGGTCGGTACAAACGTTTGTATGAACTGCAAATGTTTGTTTCAAAGTTTGGGTGTTTTCTATGTATAATATGTATGTATTTACAAAAAAAAAGTATATAATTATTTCTATCAGTTGTTTAGTATCCATAACACAAGCTCGGCTTAGCGTGGGACTAGACGGCGTTGTGTGTTAATAAATTGTCCGAAATATTTATTTATTATTATTATTACTACTACAGCGCCATCTACCGAAGATACAGTGAACAACGAAGTAACGCACTACGTGGAGTAACTAGAAATCCTGAATCGCGCAATAAATAGTTCTCGCGCCGATTATCATATATATAACATCCCAACATCAACTGTTGGGCAGTAGCCGGCCAGACATGATCACCTCGCCTGGTCGGAGGATCCTCCCTTTGTGTTGTAGGGACATTACACCCGTTCCCCCACAGTGGTGACCTCGACGTAATTGGAAGCAGCCTTCAAGGAAGCAGATTCGCAGCAGCATCATGTTCCCTCCCACAGCAAGTCTCAGCCGGCCAGCAACCTCGGCCTCAACAGGTATACACCACATGCAGGACGCGAAGGCTCCAGCCTGGTTACTCCTACGGCCTCTACAGCGTCTAGGCACAGCACACTGCACCTACGGTCCATGTAAGCAGAGCACATCTCTCCCGTCCACGCAGCAGCCAGCCACTGCGCAGCAACCGCCCGCCGCTGACTCACTGGGGACCTCACCGCAGCACCGCGCACCGCATGCGATCCCGAATCACTGGGATCAGCGGACTTCAGCCCCGTCTCACTGGGACTAGCGGCATTCAGTTCCGACTCACTGGAACTTGCGGCACTCAGTTCCGACTCACTGGAACTGCTCACTCCTGGCACTGGCAAGCTCCACAACGGAGCACAGACAGCTGACTCAACAATTTATCGACCTCCGGTCTTGGAGGGGAGTGATGTGGCGACTTCCATATATAACACAACAAATTTCAATAATAATTACCAGTAATAATATTTGTTTACTTACTAAAGTCACATTTTAAACTTTTTCAAACCATTATAATAATTAAACAGGTGCTACTGCTGCCATCCAACTTGTCAAAACATTGAGTGTTTGTTTCGATTTTTACTCTATAGGAATCTCTATATATATCTCTATAGATAAATAGTGACATAAATATTCGATTTGAACCTTTTCAAAGTTTTTTATGTTTAAATTATGGTGTTAAATTGACTACTAAAGGTTAATAGTTTCAATCTGATTTTGTTAGAGTTATAGATACCTAAATCTAGCTGGGATAATAAAGGTTGGTAAATAGGCACTACAGTGGTACATAGGTATACGTAGACTGTCTAAATTATACACGAGCTTTTGGTTTCACCGTAATCGGTATAATGGTTATTCAAATATTCACAAATTCGACAACAAATATTCAATTAACGGATAGAATGAAAAACACAACAATACATGCTTGATAAAAAAGTGGAACCATTAAATAAACCTATACTATTCCAGAGCAATAACTCTTATTGTGTTTTGTATAACAATTGAGAAGAAACTATTTTAGTTACTACAAATACAAAACTATGTAATTAAATTCTGGCACACGTTAGATACAAAACTCAGCGAAACCAAGAAAATTTAACATCAAAGCAACAAAGAAAAGAAAATGCTTGTATTGGCTAATCACTGATTAAGAAAGTAAATAGTACAAGACGTTCGTTGTATTTTCCAACAGATCACTAAAAGCAGTTTCATCCAACAGTGGACAAAACAATAGCAGTTTATTTATATTTGCACGGCTAAGTCTTTCCGTGGAAGCTCGTTAAGAGGACAAAGCCATTCTGTTTATTAGCTCTCACCTGGCCCTTTTGTTATTATTATGAACCAGACAAAGATTTTCAAAAGAAAGACAACGTTTTAATGAAATTTCAACCATTTTCCGCTACGCATTTACATTTTCATGTCCAAAAGGTATTATTACTTTGTGTGTAATTTAGAGTCTAAGTAACAATTATTTTAACGTTACAATAACTTTTTATAGTGAAGCATATATTTGGCTAATTAGACATTACACCAAAAATGTTGATTACTTTGTCTACAATGACGTAATAGTATTAAAAATTACAAGAATTAATGATATGTTTATTGCGAAATTGTTATGAGCAAGGGTAATTTGAGAAGTAAAATTTAATTTGAGGTCAGTCGTGGTTCGTGATGTTAGACGATGAGTTAGCCGCACGCAGAAAGTGCGTTAGGTTTTATTACAACATGTGATGTTGTAGTTAAATTGGAGTATTGTTGTTTCTTTAGCTTTAGCAAAAAATTACACTTTAAATTATGTATTATTGACTATAATTTCTAAATTTATAAATACCTAAAAAAAATCTGATGCTCTAAAGGAACAATACTAGGTTTATAAAACAGTGTTATAAAATGAGAAGGCATTATGAGCACCATTGTTTGTCTACTGTTCATTCCTACTTTGATTAATATAAAATCTATTTGTTTACTAGTAGTTAGTAAATTGTATAAATACCTAATTATTTACAGCGGTATATATGTATAAGAATGTATAAGAAATAAATTATGCAGTACACAGATTGTTTATCCGTTAATCCCAGAATGTAGAGTAAAAAGTATTTTCAGAAATGTTAAGCACGCCGCGCCGTGACTGAACGCCATTTCATTAGGGTGAAGTCAATTACAGCTAAAGCCGCCGAGACCATATGGTGGGCCATATTTCAGCTCAAATAACGTTCATTTTCCTTCATATAAGTGAATGGAAAAAATTTCATTAATGGCAAATGAGTAACATAAAACATGCCATAAATATTCGTTTTATATTCACGTTTTATTTTTAACATGTGTCATGTATGGTGTTTACAAATTTTGTGACTGACTTTAGATTATGAAAACTAGGACTTTTTCCCTACTATGTAGATCCCCTATCTGCCTCAGCCAACATTGGAATACTTGGTGTCAGCATATCCAGTGAAGTCCAGTTTAAGGGCCATTTGGAGGATAAGGCCTGGCGTGCCCAACAGATTGAGACAGTATTTCACTCCGGCTCACCGCCTTCCACTATATAAGGTGCAGGTTCGGCCTCATATAGAATACTGTCCCCATCTTTGGGCCGGGGCACCCCAGTACCAGCTTCTCCCTAGCTCCCTCCTCCTCTCCTCCAATTTAAATAAAAAATATAGTTTTGTTAACTATAAATTGAAACTGTGAAAAAAAACACAACTAAAGGACTTAACATTTTGTGTTTTCTTTTTTGATTTACATTTAACTTTATGAATGTTAAGACGCTTATAAATAATAAATTGATGTTGAATTACTTTCACTAAATCAAATCGCTAAAAAACAATTGAACTTCACTTCATTATGTTAAGTGCCCATTGACCTATATTGTTAATAATTAACACCGCCTTGTACTTAATTCTTTTTCGAAGGTCCATTATTCCCTTTGATCTATAAAAGCGACATTGTTCGTGATTTATAAACGGTATAATGAGTCCACTTGGCTTAGTACCGATTTGAGCTTTTTAGACGTCAAATACATGAACATTACATTCTCAAAAACCTTTGAAAGTCCACTGCTGATCGTAGGCCTTTTCTTCGAAACAAGGTTTTAGTCTCCTATATCATGTTTGTTAGACGGGTTGTTATATATTTTATTTCAAGTTTTCCTTCTCTTTGCAGTGTTGTCCTGCATGGTTTGATGTCTTAGACGTCTTTTACGACACCCATACGATAAAAAGGGGTGATCATGCTCTGTATTCATAATCACTACACGGATCTGAACAAGAGCAGTATTAACTGTCGAAAAAAGTAAATTAGATAACTTGTTTGCTAGTTGCTGTTGGTTTAAAGATTAATCCTTTAATTTCACAACGATGAACTTATTTTATGTGATGAAACTATGTTTATACATTTACCTACAGCAGTATTTTTATGTTAAGTGTCTTGCGTGAAAGAGCCTTGTTTCGGCAAAAATAAATAGGCACAACCGCATTGATACCATCTTCTCCATGGTTCTAAGGGGGTAGGGGGGTGGGGACAATGAACTAGTCAATCTTGAGTTGAAGGTGTCCATCTGTAACATTGACTTCTTTGCTATAAGAATCTTTAAGAACTGAGCAAGTAATTACAAAGAATCAATTCAGTTCTGTCAATATAGGACAAGTCTGGAACCATTTTAACTTCAAACAAAAGTATCTCATGGGGCTTAAAATGTGTGATATGTTTTTCTGGATGTTACGTACGCATTATTTATTAGTACTCAATGTTCTTTTAAAATACGGAGTGATGTGACGGCTAGTATTATTCATGACCCTGAAGACTGTATTTTTGTGACTGATTATCTTTATTATACGCTTATTAGGACGCTTTATTATTATTAGTATAACCTCAGAGAATTTCACTGACATATTATTCATAGTTTATACGTGGAGTACCTTAAAACTGATTTAGTCGTCTGTATATAAAATATAATTGCTGTTCTAACCAGTAATAGTATATTTTATAAACATAAAGTTATATTTTGTCTACTCTAATGTGGTACCGTACTTTCTGATATATTTTACGAAGATTAAAAAAAAGACAATTTAAGAGGTGAATCCGTCATTTCAAGAACATTTCGGATAATTTTCAACCCTTTGCTAGTTTCACTCTGATTTCTCTTTCAAATTTATCACGGTAAGTGGTTCTAGATCTGTTCAGATCTAGAACCACTTACCGTGGTTCTAGATCTGAACATCATAAACAAAAAGGGAAAACTTCTTCAATTAAAATCATAAACTCTCTTTTTGACGTATTGATTGACATAAGTAAAGCAATATTCTATTGTAAGATAGGTATATAAAGTTACATAATTTAGTGGTTTTTAGTTAACTTGCACATTAAAGTAACATTAAATAATATCTTTTACTTAAGAAATATTATGAAACTGCCTCTCTTCTCTTGACACAAGCAGTTACATTGAAAAAACCATGACTAATTTGAAGAGTTTCTTCAGTGCCGTCGATATGGCTGACAACGATGCTATTATAAATGTTGTAGATACCTTAACCAGATACTTCGACTGTAAGTATAGGCACGGTACTTTTCTATAGCTGGTGAAACTACACTGCAGTCCTAAAACATAGTTTGATCTGTGTGACAGTTGGTTATGAAACCGCTTTGAACTAGCGATTTTATTTAATAATACCTATATTTTTACATATTACACTATCTCTACACGCACTAGTTTTATCACAAACTAAGCGTAATCTTTACTTACTCCTACATTATTAATGCGAAAGTAACTCTGCATGCCTGTCCTGCTTTCACGGCCAAACCAGCTGCACCGATTTCGATGAAATTTGGCATGGAAATACTATGATTGTTAAGGAAGGACATAGGTTACTCTTTGCTGCGATAATCAACATACATCCAGGTGGAGCCGCGTTCAAAAACTAGTAAATTATAAACGTACAATTTCACACTTAAATGTAACTAGTAAGTTTTGAAATGACACTTGTTACGATTGTCACACAGATTAAGCTATATTTTAATGTCTCTAAATTGTCTTTCCTACATTCCTTTTACATATACACATAACATATGCATAATTATGTATATGGACAGACTATTTCCGAATTCTCACGAGTATTAGTGTTACTGTGTCACATTTAAACATTACTTTAATAAAATGTATGAACTAATACTATCGCCGGAGTTAACATATCGATAGGTCTAAACGCCGAGAGCAACAAGCGAATGTAACATAATTCACGTGGTATAATAAGCTGTAAATAATATCTAGTGTAATATAACATTGTTGCAGCGGATGCCGTTGGCGGATGCAAGGTGGTGAGGACTGCGGGCGGTGGAGAAGCGTGCGTGCCTTTGCGATGCAACGACAGTGGTAAAGCATTTTCTTATCACTATGATATAATTTCCATTTGTTTTTATTGCTTATAATGTTAGAAGTAATATCGCATTTCTGTGTGAGTTGCATTCGGAAAAAGTATATATTTTTTTACAAATAAGAAGCATCAAAATACTGAACGAATAACAGACAAGCATTTTGAAAGGTCTTAATTGATAACTGCAGAGACAAACTTCTTAGCACTCCATGGATTCACCGTGCGGGTGCCGGGTCCATCGTGTGGCAGAGGGAGAAACTCAAAGCAGTTCCCAGGACTTACGACCTAGGTGTAGGTTTAAGGAGGCCCCCTTTAAGATGCGCATCAACGTTCACCTTCACTGCTCGAGTTTCCCGCCCTACCTAGCCAAATTTGGTAGGAACCTGTTAGTGCAGCCTTGGATACTCGTTCTAAAATAGAACTTACTGCAGATCTCGACAGGCCAAGGTCTTTCAAAAGGTTATAGAGAGATTTAGCTGGTATACCTCTCGCTCCCACTTCTACCGCGTATAAATTAACCACATAGCCATTTTTGTTAAGTTCAGTTGTTAGATCGTAATATTTATTTAATTTTATTCTATGGTCTTTAGGAATATTAGTTTCCCACGGAACAGTAAGCTCTACTAATATTATGTGTTTAATTTGTCTAGAGAAAAGGAATATGTCCGGTCTGGATGACGAAACACCAACATCCTCTGGGATTTTATAGTGCTTATCATACGTATCCATCAAAATAGTCCAGTCAGGTGCAGTACCTAGGATTGAGATAGGCTTGCTTTTAGATTTGGTAGTTGAGCCATCCTTTATAAAGTTAATTTCTCGTTTATTTGTAGTCAATCCTTTTTGGGCTCTAGCTACTGAATAAATAAATATTTTCGTACATCTAGACACACAACGCCATCTAGTCTTAATCAAAGCAGAGCTTTTATTATGCTCACTAGACAATTAATATAAATACATATATACTTTTCTTTTGTAAATACACACGTATTTTATATAGACATCAACCAAACTAATAAGCAAATATTTGAAATCATACAAATGTTTGGTCCGATACGGGAATCAAATTCGAGACCTCAAGCACAGCCGCAGCATACGTTACTTACTGCGCCGCCGAGGCAGTCATTTATACTTTAAACGTTAATTTTAATGTGAAAAACATAATGAAGAGTATGAGTATATGATATATTCGTCCACGTATGAACTTGTTTGTTTCGCTTTTTCTATAGGATATTTTTAATACACATGTTGTGCAGTTTATTTCTGAAAGATATTTCAATATGCGAAATGAAATACATTCTTTGTAACAGGTATATATTGAAAAAGGGTTCAGTGTAGTGTATGAGAGTCATTGAGCTAAAAGAGTTGATTTTTCGACTTAATTTTTGTGAAGTGAAAACTACTTTAGACGCGTTAACCCCTTGGCTGTGGATCGCGCTCCTAGAGCGCGACGTCAAAATACACGCATCTGTGTACCCCGCTCCTAGAGATCGCATTCCATCGAAGCTTATTTCGATAGTTATATGACGTGTACTATGTTTTTCCTACTCTAAGTTGCACAAATTATGGAAGAGGAAGAACGAAGAAAGGAATTTTGTCACATTCCAAGTGTTGAAAACATATTGGCGCCAAATAATTAACGTTTAAAAATATTTGTCATTGCGTGCCCAAGCTCTCGTTTGTGTTGTAATTTTTTTTATATTTTGTGTGTGATATTGACTCTAATTGGTATCTTCAACTGCATGGAAACATGAGTAGGTAAATAATAAACACTTTTTGATACATAGATTATATATTTGATAAAGATTGTTTGTTGAAATAATTATTTTAACAAACATTCATCGCCATTTAGCGCGCCATGGCGGCGGAAAGCTTGTACGTTTCTACATATTACGAATAATAAAAACCCTTATCATGACTAACTGTTGTTATTTTGTATATTGTTATTTATCTTTTTAATGTTACGGAGTATTAAATATAAAAAATAGTGCAAAGTTTTTGTGTAACATATATATGAAAAAATACAGACAGTAAACCGCCATTTTTTTTGACGTTTTGGGGCAGTGATCGAATTAGTATAGATGAGACTAGTCACTTTTCTGTTTTGGTGGTAGTTTTTTTTTCATTTTTTTTATTTAAATTATTTATTATTTATTTTGTATTTATTTGCGTATTTATTACTATTTTCTAAAATTTGCGTATTTTATCTGCATTTTATTTTTGTGCTTTTTAAGTAAGATCAGACACCCTGGCATGCGCGATATGCGACGCGGAAGGGTTTCAGGTGTGTGGTAGTAGTTACCACTCGTGGTGGTCCTGCCAGCAGGCATGGCAGAGGTCGTGAAGGCCGCGGAAATGCCCCAATGGTCTGAAAGACCAGAACCTTCCACTATTGACGAGTTAGTCTTTTTGTTTACCGCTTTCTACTTTTCAATTGACTTATTTGTTTTTTTACTATTTAAATTCGTTTTGTATTTTAGACTAGTAATATGCGATCTCCACGAGATGCCCATTGGCCGGGGTCTCTAGACCGCTCTGCGTCCTTAGTGGAAGCGCATATGGCAACTGTAAGTAGGTCTGCTGGAGTGTGTCCTTGTAAAGATTCTGTAACTTTTATTTCAAAATGTATATCTAGATCAAATCCCGCACCAGCATTGACGTCAGAAGCACCGCCTTCACCACCTTCGTCACTATCACTCATAACAGCGGGTGTACCACCACCATCACCGGCATCATCATGTTCGGTATCTTCACCAGCAATGTAAATCGCTTACGGATTTTTCTATTTATCGGTAAAGATATGGGTAAGATACTACAACACTGCCTTCGTCTCCAGGTTTGTGGCATATCAGGAATCTCCACTACAGTTTCCACCTCCACCTAGTCGTTCTCTCGACGATGGTGATATACAGTTTATCCTCAATTATGGTAAGTACCCGCTGATTTTATTTGGGTCCTAGGACCATAGCCAAATTTCTGGTTCCTACTACATTCGAAAGCAATTTATCATTTGTTACAGGCAGCGAGCCTGAATCGGATGAGAGCAACGATGAGGAGGATGTTGAAAACATATCTTTGATACCAAGAGTGTTTAGGAGCATGATGGCAACACCCTCGTACCAAGATATTGTTGATGAGGATGCTGAAGGAGACTACACTGATACAGTGCCTGCCGGTGAACTTGAGCCTGTCGAAGTCCCCCTGATGATGACTGAGCAGCTCTCTTTGAATTTAGACTTTGACTGGAGAACGTTTCCAAGCCCTCCGATTCCGCCTGAAGCGAGGCGATCATACAAATATTTGGTACGACTCAGGATTCAAAGCCGAGACCTTAAACACAGCAGTCGCGTACGCCGCCACTGCGCTAACGAGGCAGTCAAGAATGAATTTTAAATAGTACATACTTGTTTGCCACCTTATTAGTATAAAAAATATATTTTTTTATCATGGAATAAGGGGCAATCGACCAGATGTATCGCCTGATGGTAACCGATTACCGCCGCCCATGGACACTCGCAACACCAGAGGCGTCACGAGTGCGTTGCCGGGCTATGAGGGATGGGGAGGGGGGAAGGGGTTGGGATATGGGCCTCCGGTATCCTCACTCACTGATTGAAACACAGTGCAAGCGCTATTTTACACCGGTATTCTGTGAGGCCGTGGTATCACTCCGGACGAGCCGGCCCATTCATGCCGAAGCGTGGCTCTCTCACGGTAAAAATTCTTCTTTTTTTATTACAGTAAGATTTATTTCATTACGAAATTTCTAATTCCATTTGTTCAGGTGTAACAGTATTTGTCGTATTCATACTATGTTATACGTTTACTCTTGTGCCTATCGTATTTTTTCCTAGAAATTGGTGACATTCTTCGTTGATTTATAAAATATTTTTGTACGGCTACGTGCCTTTTTTTGTATTTATCGATTTATGGAATTCGTCTAATTTTATAATAATAATTTGTATTTAAAATAAATGCAATTGAATTTACCCAGTGACCCAAAGTTTGAGAGTACCTTTTTTAAGCCTATTTTCAAGTGCTTAGTTTATTGTCCATTTTTTTATCAACTAAACCTTTGTAGCAGCTGAAACTCTGTATGCGATAAGTATATAGACCATACTTAAGTATGAAATAATAATCCAAGCCATTTCATTTGCAGTATTTTTGGAATTCAAGTATGAACACAACCTATTTATTTTCACTAAGCGTTCGGATAGCGTCGAAGGGGCTGTTTTGTAATACATGTGGTGTAAAAAAAATGTATGACGAGATGTGTTTTTTCAATTAATAAATAGAAAATAAGATATATTTTAGTAGATAAAATAAAAACCTTTTGAAATATCGATGTGATTTTTTTATTTTAACAACTTTTGTACAAAAAACAGGATAATAATCTCAAATCCTAATTTCAAATAAGAATTAATAATATATGACTAGGCAAGACTGGCCTAATTCATAATTTATAAATTAGCTTGTCTTATAACAATTCCAGAGACATAAGTATCATATAAAGCTACCATACAAAACTTTAGAGATATCGTCATTTTAATCACATGAAACTAAATTTCGCGAGACCACCTAGAAGTGATGACACAGATGCGTCAATTAGACACTGCAAGGGCGCCACACACCAGTGGTTAAGCACTTTTTGGATGAACAAAAATCATGGAACTCGCGTCATCGTCACCGAACGCTTTCCATGAGCTGTTTACTTTATGAGGCAACAAAAGCATGAAACTCGAATCATCGTCACCGCACGCGGCCCATGAGCTATATGTATACTATGCATACATGCACATAGATATACTGCCGTGCGTTAATAGTATACATTATATACTAATAAATATATAAAGAGATACCTGCAATGCAAGTTACTTAGATTTCACTTCTATCGACAGTCCCCAAAAAGACTGCACCGCATTTTTTTACTCTGTGTTTCAGATTTCTAATTAGTTTCTTTTTGAGTCTCTTAAAACTAGTATCTTAAAAATACGTAACTATTGATATTTTTTAGCAATGGTTATATCGTGAAAAAACATTGCTTCCATATGCGAGGAATAGTTGCATGCAGCACAATAAACTCCTTTAGCGCCTCCCAAGAAATAATATGTTAGATATTGATTATAAAAAATAAATGAATAGGGTATCATCTGTCAAAACGATAACTTTCTATGAAAATTGTACCAAAAACCACGTTGTGACGTCACTGTTTTAGACTACTCGGTTGAGAAATATATTTCAATGTATAATTTATTAAAATTTGTAATAGATATGAAAAGTAAAATGTAATAATAATATTTTCCGAGATGTTTGTTATATTCGTTTTAATTAGTGAGACAGTGCCTATTAACCAAACCTATTAGATGTGATAGATATTGTAGTTTTGATTCCTGATTCCTATATCTGTACCACAGTACAAACAACAACATGTAGTAGAAATTGTTAGGTTCGAAATTTCCAAGCAATTGCTTTCTCGAAGAAAATAATTTACACTATAACCGACAGGTAGTGTAATTCCACGGCAAAGTAACGATATATTATCGACTCACTTCAACACCGCTACGCCGGAAGTGATAGTTTATAGTGTTCGCAACTGCTTGCACATTATACAACGTAGCTCGATGCAAATCTATGCAAATTAAGATTACTTACCACCTGCGTTTGAATGAGCCTTATCATTAGTTCAAATCTAATTCAACATACATATTTAGAACCACTTAAGTGGTAGTGCTTTTAATACTCATTAATTTCAACGCTGCGTAATCTTTCTTATATTATCCATCATCCATCTATCGAAAGCCTTTAACAGTCCGCTGCAGGACATGAGTCTCAGCTTTCAAAGGGATGGTTTCAGAGAAGCGGTTTGAACCGGTCACTGTCCGGTTATATGACCAGCTCGCCGTCACCGCAATGCACCGCCACTCGACGATATATTGTTAAATTGTATACGCCTTACACTATATACTTATTAAAAAAAATATAGATATTAAATCTATAAATTTACTACTGTAGCAGACAGCAACGTGCGTAATGAACCCGAATACTTTCTCCCTCGCACAACGACTATCTGTCTCAATCGACGCGCATCACATCGTGGAGGGGGTCGCACAAGGTCTATATAAACAGCCGCGCAACCTCCATTCAAACAGTCGACAGCTAGACGACTCAGAGTGCGATAGCCCCGCAGTCCACTCTGATGTCCAGTAGGCATAGCTGACCTGATCGATAGCCCCGCAGTCATCAGGTTCTGCTAAGTATTGAGGTTTTCTAGAGCGATAGCCCCGCAGTCCTCTTAAGACACTCACGTAGCGTAGGAAGGGTAGTGTTGAGCGATAGCCCCGCAGTTCTCATCACTCCCAACATAGGGTTATATGTATAAGTACAAGTTTGTGAATATATGTATGAACTACACAGAAACCAGAATAAACGATCAAAAGTACCAAAGACGTCTATAATTTCTGCACTGGTAACCCTATCGCCCTACACTACTATTTTGTAATTACAGTAATACCCCGGACTTACGCGATAGGTGGGTCCGAGCGATTGCCGTGTAAGTCGAATTCGCGTAAGTCGGGGTTCAACTTTGCATATAAATACATATAAAGTATGTTTAATCGGGACCAGAGTTTCAAGAAAACAATAATTTAGAAGAAAAATGTTTAATAAAGAGTAAGATAATAAAACAATTTACATTGTTATGAATAAAGTAACCTAAACCGAAGTTATTTTGATGTCAAAGGCTTCATAAATTCTAACAATGTTGCTTGACGAGTTAAGTTTTTCTTCTTCTCATGCAAAATTTCCTAGTTGCATACCAGTAATTTTTTTATTCCCCGTTTTGTAGTAGAAACGCGTTCTTCATTAGAATCTATTTTTTCTAAAATTTGTAACCCCTTTTTGTTTCCAATTGTCATTTGATTTACCGATTCAACTGGGTCTAGCGAATCAGTTTGTTCAATCTCTTGCTCATGCTTACGCATTTATATATAACCTCATCAATTGTTAGCTCTTGATTGTGTGAATCTAGCAATTCTTGAACGTCATCATGATCGACCTCTAAATTTAATTGTTGGGCGATATCGACCACTTCTTTTATTATGCTATCGATTTTTCGCAAACTGAACACTGAGAGGGCGGAGCGAGAGAGCCGATGCGCGCGGCAATCGAAATGAAAAACCGCGTATCTCCGAATTCGCGTAAAACGGGGTAGCGTAAGTCGGGGTATTACTGTATATGATATATTTCAAATACCACTGAATACTTGCAGTTGTCTGCGTTTCAATTGGCTACCCAAGACGCAAGCATTCAACATGTGGTTTAATTTTTTTTTTTGTATTCATGAAGGCAAGCCTACTACACCATGCTGGCTAGACGAGGTGTTAAAGAGTGTTATTTCAAGTTTACCTCTCCTTTCCAATGACGTTGTCTTGCGTAGTTTGCTCCCTTAGTTGCCTCTGACGACACCCATGGGACGAATAGGGATAGCAATACTCTGTGCTTATATTAAGTGTAACTATATTGATTTTAAATGCCATGGAAGATAGATTTATTTTTTATAAACTTGATTGTATATTAGATATTTTTAGTTGCAACAGTAGGTTGTAGATGTTGAAACTTTCTTTCTATTTCGCCAACCTTACAAAATTTTAACTTCGTTATCAAATAAGTTCATAATACCTACATCTTTAGTTTATAAACGGACTATTTACGGTCTTGAATTTCAGCCTCCATTTCTTATAAATAAACAAAATCATTGTTCTTTGCTTGTCCAGTTTTATTCCTTTATTTTTTTCTAGTTCTCTTTAAATTTGCGTCGGCAACCAAATCTCTACGTCCGCCTCAATGTTTGACTTCTCTATTTGAATATATTGTCTAAAAGAAACTTATATTAAGAACAGCTCTTACCTGTGCAGAAATCTGTTGCGCCCTATTTCTTTCACACAAAACCTCATTATTTTATAAATGAAATGTAAGATTGTAATCACCCTAACTTCTCAACCGATCGTAATGTAATTTGGAATTGACGGTGTGCAAAAATGGAGGGATAAAAATAACTGTAATGCGAGCAAAGACAAAATCTTATTTAACAATATTTTTGTAAATATTATTGGACTTATTGGGTCTTGTTGTGAATTCATTTGTAAACTGAGCAAAGTATCAGTAAGAAACTGAGATAATCTTGATAATATAATCTTTCAAAGTTTATATATTAAATAATCGAAGTTAGAAATATGACACTAGACTAGAATCTAATATTATTCAAGGTTCTAATATTATTGTTTAATGTAACGTGTAGACGTTTCATAAATAGGTATTTCAACTAACGAATTTTGTATTGATTTGATTTTTAGAATCTGTCAAGTGCAGAAAGGACATAATTTTCGAGCTTAATAGCTTAATTTAGTTCTGTGTCCTTGATAAGTCGTTGTACTAAATTATCTGAAATTTGTTAAAAACTAGCGTTTACCCGCAGTTTCGTCCGTGTGTGTGTCGGTTATCGCGATATATATAGTGTACTTATTCGTATGTCGTTCCTCAAGAACCAAAGCATCTCCATGGCAAATGGCATTGTATTGTGGTTTAGCCAAGAAAGCGTAACAGATAGACGAGAGTTAATTTCTACATAAATAAAGTTAGTATGGCGTATGGATTATGAAGACTCAGTTCACTTCCATGTGACAGTAGCTACAAATTGCGGATTCTTTTAGTATGTGACCCACTCAAACAATCGATAATGATGGACCATATATGTAAAAATTTACACTCCCTTTTCATTAGTAAAAAAAATATTTCTTTTGCTTCCCTTTTCGTCTGCTTTTCCATAAAATTATAAAACAATACACACCCGTAATATACTTCGCCCTATTGCGTGAGAGCCAAAATTACAGTTGCCCAATGTGTTAATATTATATATTACGTCTCTGCTTATCCATTCATAGTTACAGTCGCATATATTTCAAACATATAGTTTAAATAGTTAACTGGTTTCACCAATCTTACATTTCTTTGCTGACGCTTTATATAAATAGCCTGCCACAAAAATAGCATGTTAAAAATAGTTGATATTTTAGTCTGTACCGAATGATTTAGTTTTGTTATAATACTTGTTTTATTATTATTGCTTAGTATACTTATTGTTTGTTCTAAATGTATATATAGCGTACTCTTATATTATATTTCGTGATGCATGTTTTTGACTTGTTACTAATACTGACTGTAGGGATGGGTTTTGTTAAAGTATGTTGTCTTTTTGTGTATACTCTGAATCAAACCAGCGTATTCACAGCGGGGCAGGGTGGGGCATTTGCCAATCCGGGATGCTGTGGTCAGTAACGGAACTTGCATACGTTTTTAACTTACATGCGAAAACCTTTATCTAGATAAATAACAAATTAAATGTGTGCTCTTATTAAATGTGTTTATCAAGAAAGGTAGATACCGTATGACGTTTCACACTTTTTAAAATGAAACATATTCGAATAGGCGTAACTTCACGATCTCAATAACATTTTCTGTAAAACTATGGAATTCGATCGTTCAACATTCCAGTCAAACAAAGCAAAAATACGAAAACATTCACAATAGTTTTATTTTTTAATCTTCATTTCAAAGTCACGTATTTAGGTCTTTTATCTCATTATTGTGACTTTCCACCAATTGTATATACTAAGATTTAGTAGTGAAATCTAAGATGTAAACAATTTACAGGCTTGAACATTATTAGGAATTATAAGGAAATGAGATTGAGAGTCGGATATTGTAGTGATCGATTTCTTTGACCCCTTCGCCATTCTTGAAGCTAAAATCTAGAAATAAAATAAATGAATGCCGGGTCAACTCTTAGATTAGTTTTATGTTCGACATTATTTACAATGTTGAAAAAAATGTGCAAACGGATCTCTGATCAATCGATCAGAGATCCGTTTGCACATTTTAGTATAAGACAATCTGTGTTGTTCCTTAATCCTCCGAATCAAGTTAGGTATTCTATTTACAGCACACAAGAATTCAATGTACTTATTTCAATATGTAGCAAACGAACCAACACAGCATAACAGAAGCGTCTTGTATTAAACTAAGCCTTTTAAAATCGTGTAAATTTTTTCACGCATCTCGTACATGATTCGCATACATAATAACGGCGGGTCGGACTTAAGTTTACGAAGCAAAAAATCGGTCGACAATTTATTCGTGGGCGGGTTAGGCGTCACTAATCGGCGTCATCAATCAGCTCGTCCCGGCGCGATCGGATCAACTGACGGACAACCCCCGCCCCGCACCCCACGCCACACCTCGGCTCACACCCCGTTAATAGGACTTGCCGGACCAAGCCGCGTGTAAGTGGAATAGAGTGACATTTGCATTATACGGATCCGCTGTTTTCGTTAAAGAATAAAGGTAGGCTCGGTGTTGCCGACATGAGCTATCGTTAAAAACAGAAGGGAAATTGAAAGGGCGGTACGGTATAATCTTACCTTCTTCCTGTGCAGTTTATTAATAACCGTCTAACATCACTAGTTAACTCTTTGGAAACCATCACAACCTAGTATTATTTGCTTTTATGAATGATCGCAATTTTCCTATATCCAATGTTCTGTAGCAACTTTACATTGGTGTTCCTCTGTACAATTTTTTTGGGAAATATTATTTAACTATTCTACGAGAATATTAAGTATTTAACTGATAACTACTAGGCATTAGAATTATAAATAAATATTCCAGACATCTAGCACACAACGCTATTATTTAGTCCCAAGCTAAGCAGAGCTTGTGTTATCGGTACTAGACGACTGATACATATTTACTTTTTTTTGTAAATACATACATATTATACATAGAAAACACCCAAACTATTATAAACATATTTGTAGATCATACAAACATTTGGTCCAACCCGACTACCACTACGCCACCGAGGCAGTTCAATTATCATGAATTATTAGAAGATACCTTAAAGTCACCTATTTCTACTCTTCACGGAAAATGCACGAATTACACAACAAAATGTCCAACTATACATTGCTGTTTTTTATGCAACAACACAAATTAATTAGGAAGAAAAATAATATACAAAACAAATGCCAAAAATATGATACGAGGAAAATATAAAAGGAAAAAAAATAACAGGCATTCAAGTGAGGTTTCATGAGGTGGAAACAAAGAATGCTTGAAATTTTATCCGCATAATATTTGACAAAGCCAATGTTTACCTGAGTCGTTGGGTTGGCCGTTTTGTTATCTATGACAACAGTATGCTTGGGGTTTGTCGCGATGAACGTACTGAAATACTCCCGGTAAAGTTACCATCCTAGTATTTATCTCGTTTCAATAGGGTTGAAATCAATTTAACGCAAAACAATCGCATGTGCGAGAGACCTTCACGCTTCACTGACGTGGGTACTGTTTACACCCGTCTCTGAATTGATTTACCCACATCGGTAAATGTCACAATTTTTCGCGCCCATCGCGACTATTATTGGACCATGAATACGTCTACAAATATGTCTGTACGTTGGCGGTTGTTCTTGCATGAAATATAACTCTGTGATATATCCATACTTGTATACTAACATTATAGATTTGAATGTAAGTTTGTTTGTTACGTTTCCACGCGAAAATTACGTAACCAATGATCATGAGGTATTAGAAGTAACATAGGATACTTTTTATTAAATGCGAGGCGAACGCTAGTCTAGTAACTAACAGCTCATACATAGGATACAGTTAATTAGCTTTTAAAAATGAATAATTAATTAACTGTAATTTTATAAACTGAAAATTTGACCATCCTGTCAACTCTATTGCTTTAACACACAATTCTTGTCTAGAAACTTGTTCAATTTAATGCTACATAAGTAATACATTTATTAAATTAATTATTTAAAATGTAAATTTGATACTTTTTAATTAAGTTCTGTGATTTTGAACTATGTCTAAAAAAATTAATATATAAATGTGTCTAGCAATTTTTCAACTTTCATAGTACCGTTTCATGTCATTATTTTGTAATACACTAGAATAACTAAGTATCATTTATGAATAAACTATAGGTTAGGTCGTAGATCTCATTATGTAACTGAATATTTTAATTGTAGTACTCGAAGGTTTCAGGCCAACTGTTACGATTTGTATTAATTTCTTTGTTATTTACATAAGTTACTAAACATACTTTGTAACTTTACTAATGTATTACCTATTTATTAAGAATCTACACAATTATCAAAATCAAAAAGCACAATAAATTATGAAAACAATTAATAAAGAATAGAGGTTTATAACTTTTCACAATTGAAAATAGAATAAATACATCATACTACTTGGTTTTCAAACGTGGCGTAACATTTTAGAGAAATCCATGAAGTTGGTGAAACGTTTTCAAAACTTTACCTGAACTGACGTACTTTTACATTTACTGTTCGATATTCCAAAGATAAAGCTTAAAGTTTTAGTTTTATACTTACTTTATAGAATAAAATATGCTCTTGAATTCAAATGTTTTAATAGAATATTCTTTGGCGTACAGATCGTAGTACTCGTAGCTACTGGATAAAAGAATATGAATAGCTAGTGACTAACTGTGAAGAGTGTAGTGTAAGTTAGATCGTTTCATAATAAATAAAATGGAAACCTCCATTCCTCTATGGGTTTTAGAATATATATAGTTATCACCTTAATTCATCTTATGGGTGTCGTAAGTAAGAGCCGACTTTTTTGAAGAAAATTACACAGGATAACAGAATCCTACTTAAGAAAAGGAAAACTTGAAACAAAACATTTTTTTTTCTCTATACCAACCCACCTGCCTGTTTGGTAAAGTGGGCCAAAACTTCCTTTCTATATGTGAGTGAAAAGTTTGATGCAGGATCTTGCAAAAATAGTGCGATTCGCCTGCCACACCACGCCAGGGTGGTGTACAAGATAACATAAAAAATCGTTAATGGACTGATTTTCCTAGGCAGCTTGTAGCCTATTATTGGTTTAAAGATTTAGTTAAACCTATATTATCTTTTCAGAACGAGCAATCCTCTCCAGTTACGTTTCACTTATGCGGCAATGTGCACAGCTTGCTGAAAAAAATCATGATAAATGATGTGTTAGTAACTACAATTATTATGGAAAACACTTGCTTGTTGTCACTTATTCTCTTAATACAATAAGTTGTAATAAAAATATAGTATTATAGTTATAGTCTTTCTATTGTTCCCTTATACAATTTTCATCTTTAGCATCTAAGTCATTTCTTAGAATATTTTAAACTAAGTGCTTCTTTTGCAGTCTTTCGTATAAATTGAGTTTATTTTTTTGGATATAAGTGAAGAATTGGTTTTATTTTTGGATCGAGGTCCTCCTAAAACTGTTAGTAAAATAGAAGGTAATTACATTAAACTTACTTTATAGTTGACACCGTCTATAGTTTTGACTAGTCATGCACACAACTGGAAAAGTAGTCGCAGACAATATGTGATGTGCAAAATAATATTATTGTGCTTAAAATGAATGTGAAAATAAAATTATATTATGTGATATGTCAGAATCATTGCCGTGCAACACTAGGTTTTGCTTAAGGATCTAAAAATAGAACATCAGAACGAAATAGTGTACAAACACCCTATGGCAGTTGAAATGGAACGAAAATTTTGTTGTTGCGATACCTCTGTATGCATCAGCAAAAAAAATACTTCAACAGTAATCGGTTTACTCAATGTTCCCTCTGCAATAGGGTTCGAACAAATGCTATTTGCCTGCGGTTCTATTTTCTTGTGAGCCTATAAAAGAAGGGGATCTTCAAAAATGACGCTCTTGCATAAAACTGTTATTTTGAATGTCTAAGATAGATACACTTTTTGTTGGTTTTTGTTTACAGCTGATGAGTTCTAATCTGATATATTGGTATAAATTTGTATTGTAATTTAAATTACCATAGCACGATTTAATCAGCTTTGTCGAATACCTTTAGATTGACCAAGATACAACAATGAAAATCGCGTCATCGAAGTTGTATTACACGTAAAACTGGTCCACACATGTACTTATTATTTACAGCTAAAGCTTTACTTAAAACTGGGTGTGGCAAAGGCGGTCAATAAACCACACCTGTCTCTAATATTTTATTTATGATAGTAATGGCAAACAGCTGGTGTATTTTATGTAAATGTTTAAATTAAATAAAGTTGTTATTTATATTCTGTGAATTTATATATTTTATTTTAACTTTTGAGCAGGTTGGTATGTGCGATTTATTTTTAAATTGATAATAGAAATAAAAAGCGTTTATACTGAGGAGAAAATCTTATTTAGTCGCAAAGCTATAAATTAGTTTTTTGTTTTGTTTTAATAGTTAATGTCTATATTTATAGATTTTGATTTTAGAAATATAGTAAGAATTCATTTTAATTTACTCACCTAAAATATAAATTTACCTTCGTAGAAATAAAATTATTTATTCAATGAAAATATGTGTATGCGTATATGGCTCATGGCTATTCATATTGTCAATTACTTTTAGGAATTGTTGGCTGAAGCTTAACCAAAATATTCTAATTAACTTCATTTAAATATAATTTATTAAACATGTGTAGCTCTTCTTAAAATATTTCACTTTGAACTTGGCTGTTAAATGCTAAGTCTTTTACGAGGTTTGTAATTTGATTTTGGTTATAAAATCCTACTACATATTTATTGTATTAATTTTAAAATTTTCTTGCTTAAGAAAACCGCACCTGCTTCTTATGTTATTTATTACTTTGATTGATAAACCCCTTACACGTCATAGACAAGGCACGTTCCGTTATGAAGACAACATTGCGGACCACAATCACCATTACATACTTTTAAAGACAATGAGTTCTGCGGCATAGTATTACACAAGATGTAATAGTTTTTGTTACAAATATTTACTTTTACCTTATTGAATTCTTCTGTAAAGAACAGATTATGAACTACAACATCAAACCTTAGTTGTATAGATAATTCCCTATCTAACTTTAAAGGCCTGATGATTCCCAATGTTTTTATAGAAGTTATCTGTATTTGTGGCTATTAGTATAGCAGATTCTTTTTTATAGCATTAAATTTGACACCTAAGGAATTCCAATTTTTAAATGCGTATTTGAACACAATGGCCAGCAGCGGATGAATGCAGCTTGCCTACGACTGGGATAGTTGGAGCTTCTTGGAGCATTTAAATAAGATAAATTTTGTTACAACCCTCTATAAAATCTTAATTTATCTGATATGTTTACAACTATCATTCATGATCTACGTAAAAACCATGACTAAATATCTTTTTAGCCTTTGATAAGGTCGATAAATCAATGTGACGTTTCACGAAGACGTCGACAGCGATCGTTAGTCGCGTCACCAGCGCCGCCTGCCAATACCTCATAAAAACAGGAAGGTTGCCTTCGAGCCGTTGACTCTCCGTGTTTGGCTTTTTAGGCTTATAGTTTTCACTTATTTAAGCCACGTAAAAATATTATGAGATTATACGATTATTTTTTTTCGTAAAATGTTCATACTACTCAGAAACTGTAGTGATTACAAATTTTAATAACCACTCTCGATACATGCTTTTTAGGTTGGAGTTCATAATGGTTTTAAATTATACGAAATATGATCTGGTACTGAAATAGTACAGTATTATTCCTGTAAGTAGCTTTGCAATGTAAGCAGCATATCACGTCATATCAACAATGTTTTGTTTAACAGTTCACTGTTGGACATATGCCTCTACGTAGAAAGGAGATTTTGGCCTGATATAACGTTGGCTAGAAGGGGATAACTTATAAGGCCCATTTTAAGCCTTCTTTCTCTTTACATCACTTGATGTCTGCCGCGTAGTAATATAAACAATGTACAAAATATATTTTGGCTTATTCCCTTTTTTATTAATATGACGAACCTAAGCTCTGAATATACTGTAAATTCCTTTACTTGTTCACTCATATTAATTACTTACCTACTGCTATTACGTCTTCAGATTTTTATAAATTACGTTTTAAGTGAAAATTTTTCTTTTGTAAATTAAGATTTAGCAAAAACATATGGTATTAGAGAACCCATCGGAAATTAAACTGCCAGTTGGTTTAATTATTATACACATTATAGCAGCATTTTATGATTTACTAAATAATTTTGTGAAACTATTTTCCAAAAAAAGACATGATAATATTTTCTCACTATCACAAAGGCTCAACAAAAGTGGGATGAGTAAAGAATGTTCGGTGAATGGAAACAAAGAGTGACAAATATTTGCCGATGGCTATACGCGGTAAATCCTTTGAGAGCCTTGTCCTATACTGGTATAAATTGTGTGCTTTTTACGCGTTTCAGTTGCCGGGCAATCGATGGTTAACTGTTTAGCATCGAGTTTTTGAGAACATAATATACAACTTTTTACTATCCATTTATTTACCATCGTGGACTGAATATTGAACATATTTGAAATCATGCCTTACTGTATAACTTAAATTATATTTATATACTTTCATAAGCATTTACAGAAAACCCGTTATTTTGAAATTACAAACAGACACTTCAATTTGATTTATTTGTACAAATTTTAAAAATAAATCTTATGTTGCTTAGTCATGAAAAGACTTCAGTGCCTTTGAAAAAAAAACAAAAAAATCTTAAATATTTAACCCTACAAACTTTGTTCAGCACAATGAACTAAGATCCAACTATCGGGCCAATGAAGTAACTTTTTCTTTAAAGTAGTTTTATTAATAAATTGAAAATGTAAACTATACAAAAACATTTCTTAAGGAACTTGAATCGATATTTCAAAAATTCCCGCAAGTTCCATCATAAAGCAACACTCCAATGCGCTTTGCCGCAGACGACCGCCAATGAGATTCTTCAAACTTAACAAAATTCCCAACTTTAGTACGATTCATCATGCCTTGTATAAAGGTAGCTTATAATATCTTCTGCACCATTAAATTTAAATTATTCCCAGTACGCCGTTCAAGAGTTAGGTAATAGAGTAACTTAGAACGGATATACATAAGTGGCTTCAAATGAAAACTTCAATGAAATGGAATTTATGGAAATACAACCTCGATTTAGGATATAATAGATAATGGCAGAAAAATAGAAGATTTTTGTTAATCATACGCCGCGCCGTTTTTATAACTGACTACTCAATTAAATGTTTAATAGTTCAATATAATAATTTTCAAGGTAGTAGATCCACGCTGATTTCGGCACGAACGGGCCAGCTTGACCGGAGCGATACTACCTACCCTCTCACAGAAGATCAACCTAATATTACAGCATCAGTGATGCCAACTCCGGGGTTTGCTCCCCAAATTTAGGGGGAAAAAATCTATAGAGGGATATTTTAGGGGTGAAATTTTTTGGGGATATTTTTAAGGATAAAATTTTATTTGTATTTTTTAAAAATTTTCTATGTACATCAACAAAAATAAAAAAAATCAAATCCATTGAATGTTTCCAATTTTAATAGATGACACTGTATGCATTTTTTATTATAGGTACTCTTAACAGCTGACAGTTAAAAACAGTCAGTTATAATTGTTAAAAACTAACAATTATAACTGACTGTTTTGACATTGACTTTGACATTGACATTGTGCACTGTCTTTTTTTAAAAACAAATACCAAATATAAAATATCAGGTGTAAAATGCCTCTAGTACCCAAGGCGGCGTGCGGTTTTAGTCGGTTCGTGTCCGACATGCCACCAGCAGGTGGTATCCGAGGGGATTTCCGCACGAAGAAAAAAAAAAAAAAAAAAGAAAAAAGGTGTAAAATGCCAAAGGGAAAAAGAAAAATACTTAAAAATACTAAATACCTATTGTTATTAACTAATTATTTATTGTTTTTATTTATTTCTTTACTTATATTGTAATGAATAAATACTTGGTCCATCGTTGGGGAGTTTTGTTTTGAATTTAGTGGTTTTTGAAATTGCTTTAGGGGGAAAGTTTTGAAACAGTTGGCGATGGTGAGTGCGAGACAGGACCCAATGCATCCCAATAGGCCACCACAGTGTGGGTAGTAGTAAGTAGTAAAGTCACTTTAGCAGGCTCATACATAAAATGATCAGCAACAACAACACTGTTAGCTAAATAAGCATGCTTTATTAAATAAAATAAATAAATATTTCGGACATCTAACACACAACGCCATCTAGTCCCAAGCTAAGCAGAGCTTGTGTTATGGGTACTAGACAACAGATATGACTACTTTTTTTTTTGTAAATACATACATATTATACATAGAAAACACCCAAACTCCGTAACAAATATTTGTAGATTACACAAACATTTTGGTCCGACCCAGGATTTGAACTCGAGACCTCAAGCACAGCAGTCGCATTCACTACCACTGCGCCACCGAGACAGGCAGTATTATACCCTATGTACTTGTATTATGGCATGACTAAAGACGCAAGACAATTTATTCATAATAAAGAACTCTTCGTCCTTGTTATGATAAGTACGTACTACAGGATGGATATTAAGGTGGATTATTAGTTGCTAAAGTTTAAGTATCCGTATCTTCATGGATTTCTGTCGAGAAGTCATACAATTGAAACTAACTACGAGAACACTATCCGTGTTCCATTTATAGCAGTCACGTGTGAGATCTATCTTGTTCTTGTTTTAAAAGACAACTCCCACATTAGGAATAAACATCCTGTGTCGTGGGGACTTTACAAACATACATGAAACGGACACAAAGAACATCCAGACTCGGGACAACAATTCGTGGATCACACAAAGTGTTGTAGGTACCGCGTGGGATTTGAACCCACGACACTTGGCGCAGTAGCAAGCGGCATGGCGACCGCTGACACCACTCGGCCAACCGTGCAGTATCTGTACTTCTATTATTTACTTTAAATATGTAGCTGGAAGAATAAATTGAAATAATGAACCAAAACAGTAGAATTAATACTACCAAAAGTCCAGGAGCAATTGGAAACATTTTCCAAAACGAGAACTACAAACAAAATTGGTTTCAACGTAATTGGTTGAAGAAATCTGCTTCAAAATTGAGATGCAAGATTCCACCCGACACCACACATAGTTATATACATATATACATTGCAAGTTAAATAAAATTTGTAATAAAGAGACAGTTTGTATACAGAGGAGTGATAGTGTACATAATTAAAATCATTTCTTGAAGAAGATGAAAAACAATGGTACTCATTCTGTTGTTTACACCACTATCCTAAAATTCACTAAAATTTGTTGTTTGATTTTAATGTCATTTGCTTACATCTCTTACATCTTAGCTTTCATTATATTTAGTTTAGTACCAACTAAAAATTTGATCAGAGGAACACGTTTGTTTATTAATAATTAAAACGAAATAAAATTTTAATGTAAAATTTACAAGTAATAATAAATAATAAATAATAATAAATAGAATAAAAAGTTATTTTTCAAGTAATTAATAAGCGTGAATCTCTGATTAACGTTTATTTGGTACTGAACTAAACACAGGCACAGCTAAAATTTAATATATCAAAATATGGACTATAAGCACTTTAAAATATAAAGAATATAATACAACAACAAATAATAGTAAATTTTAGATTTTTAAATTTTAGTAAATTTTCTAGTGAGGGCAACAACAGAATTAGCACCAATAGTCAACTTAATTTAGTTAACTTTTAGTTATTATTCATTGAAGATGTCTCAAGACACACGAACATTCTGTATATAGCAGCTTAGTTGGTAGTAGAACAACAGATCGGGACGTCTCATTTAGGACAACAAACCTTTGTTGTACTGGAAAATAAAGGAGGAGGCGTATAATGGACCGGTCTTTCATATCTGACAATTGGGTAGGTACAACCTTACCTGTTACCAATTACGGATACTGTCTTTGTCAGTGAATTTAAATCCGTAAAGAAGGTATTATTTAGCGCAAATTTTCACAAGTTCTGAAAATTCTACCAGAGTAGCTATGTATCTATTCTTTGCAAAAATCTGGTAAATTTTACAGCAAAATCAAATATTGTTCTTATTGCACATGCTCGCGATATTATGTTGAAATCTATATACCTAGAATATAATAATGCAAAGTTGTTTGTTTGTATTCAACTTATCGTATTTCTATAATTTGAATGACATTGACATTCTTGATTGTTTTAACTAGACTACCTATGCCCTGACTAGCTTCAGTGTGATGCATTGTAGTCGAACATAAAAGATAATTTGACGCAAAAAGTAATTCCTCATCAATTGCAATCATAAGCGTCACAGCGAAACGTGTGGTACAACTAGTTTTTACATAACAAGTAAAGATTCACTTCAGATGTCAAGATTCACTACTTAATTTTTTTTCTCACAATATTCAAAATAAAACTGCATATAGACACGAGTAAATACAGTACATAATAATGAATATTACCTGCAAAATAATATTATTTTAAATTAACAGCGTCTTAAAACATTCATGCAAATTATACGAGACGAAAATAATAATCGTGAATTACTAACTCTGGAGCATTTGATAACAGCAGCTATATTTTGTGCAACATGTGTATCTTGTGTAGCGACCCCGGGGTTAAGGTTCAATGGTGTCACCTTGGCAATAAAATATAAGCACCTTATTTCTTCTAGTAATATACACCTTAATATATCAAGTAAACTACAACATGTACCTACTTGAAATATATTATTATTCAAAATAATAAACCTTTTGATAAAACGTACAAAAGAACTTGTAGTACTTTTTCGATGTTGGCTTGACATTGTGGAAATGTTTTATATCAATTATCTAGATATTTATAAATACACGATGTCTCCGGAATTTCCACACAAAACAATTTATCTTAGCGTGGGTATTGTTTATCTCCTATAACATATAAATTATTTTTAGTGCCCCTAAATATACAATCTGTATATTAACTAATGATCTTCATGATGTAATATCAAAAAGATAGACACAAATCTAGATTTGTGATAGGTAGATATAATTTCATAGTACATAACATACGTAGTTGGTGCTAATAAGCTAAATCAATTAATATCATTAATTCAAAATGAGTTGCAATACTTTTACTTAAAATTGTGGTGTATAAACAAGAAATAAATTTGACTATTTTATATTGATTTCATTCAATTTATCTAATAAGGAGAAGTTGTATCATTATAATAGTATTTTAATAAATCAAAATATAGTACTCGTAGCACGTTTTTTCTACGTACACATATTTTGTTCAAAAATTCGTACGAATCTAAGTAGGTATACATCACGAAAACGTGATATATACTTAGTCCAATAAATAACCTCAGTAGCAGCGCTTGTCTTTAACCATTCACTCCACGCCTCTTTGGGCACTTTGCCTTAAAGTACAACCTATAAAATACTGTTATTTATTAGAGTTTTTGTGGCACTTTTCGTTTCATGAATGTGGTAAGCGCGCCAAGCTGTCGTTGGGGTGGTATGGCATCAGTACGGCTAGTGTGTAATGCCTTAAGAATTATATTTGTAATATAGAGAATGTAAATAATGATCTCACTTAGAGCATTTCATATGAGAGTACGTACTCTGTAACACGTCGTCTTAAATATTTCGAGAGATATATAAAAATACTCGACAAAAGTGTTATTTTTTATTCTGTACTGCAATTAAGATCCATAATCCCTCCTAAAAAATTGATTAATTAAAATAATGTGCTTTATCAAATTTAAAAGCTAGCACAAGCAGCAGTTACAGTTCATCTAATCTAAGAGGTATCATTTGACGTTTTATACTTTTTATCATGATGCATTTTTCATAAAATCGTGGAATTATGAAGCTTTTTATTTTATCACGAGATTGAATCCTTAGTCAAAAATAAAATATATACACAAAATATGTTATTTTTCAGATTTGATTACAATAACAAACAAAAATTATTTACTCCTAAATTCTTACTACTTGCTATAATCAAGGACTATACTCGTAGAGAAGGAGAACAGATTACAGAGAGCAGTGCGTGCGGATTGCTTATTAGGGCGAACATTCCTTACAACATTTTTCTATCAAGTATTACAGTTTGTGATGTTTTTGAATAATACCTATGTAAACATATAATAAACTCTTGGCATTCGTTATACTTTGACGAGTTTTTAAAATAAGAGCTTTAATAAAGCACGTACTATTCTCGAAATAGTCTAATAATCAACCCACTTATAGGCTTCTAGTCTAATTTTAAATAGATTCAATTCTAATTTTTTTTTTTGGAATATGGTCGTATCACCGGGGGGAATAGGGTAAGCTATTAACGCCACCCATGGACAACAATACTAGAGGCGTCTAAAGTGCGTTGCCGGCCTTTCGGGGATGTATCCTCACTCATTCGGTGAAACACAGCGTTAATGCTGTTTTACACCGGTTTTCTGTGACTCCCGTCGAGCCGGGATTTTCGTTTCTCATTTCTAAAGTGTTCATTTTTCTTTATTTATTTAATGAGGGCTTAGTTACGAAGGTGCTAATTCTGTTGGCCTCACTAAACTAAATTGCACTAAAATTTGTTGATGGATTATTTACTTCATTTTCCATTGCTTATAGTCCATTTTTGTATATCTCAAATCTTATCTGCCACTGTGTTTAGTTCAATCAAAAGGCGATCTGTGTTTACATTGTTGGAGCGTAAATAATTAGTATTTATTATTTTATTACATTTTGAACGTTTTTTTTCTGGAACCAGTATGTATGCACACATTGCTTTTACTCCTTGATGTGTAAGTGATTGCAACCTTATATGCTATGGACTAATTATAATTATTTTATTAGACAAAAAATTGATTTCCCTAATTTTAATATTTCTTTAGACCGTTTTCTAGCCTTTGTGTTTTGGTTGCCTTAACTTGCACATATAAGTATTATTGTCAAAAACAAACAAACTTTGTATGAATTATTGGAAAAGATGGTGCACATGAGTTTCTCACCAGCTCTTCTCATGAATGCAATACCCATCGGAGCTGGTACTTGGATTGATTTCAATTTAAACCTTTGAGTTGAATCGAAATCAATCTAAGCTCCGGTAATTCAAATCATTGATTACTTGAGTTACATCCTTTTATCACTGATCAATTCAGTACTTGAGTTTTATTTTATATTTGGATTAATAATGTTTGATGTTTGTATTTTTGACGTGTTCAAGTGCCTTTTGGGGCCTATGGAAATAAATGATTTGACTTTGACTTTGACTTTGACAATACCAAATAAACGTTGAACGTTTAAAACCTGTAGTGTGTTTGTTTTTCGTATGTAGAGGACTAATAGTGTACATAAAATTATTTTTTAAAGAAGATGAAAGACAATGGTGGTAATTCTGTTGTTGTCATCACTAAACTAAAATTCACAAAATTTGATCTTGGGTTATATACTTTAATCTCATCTCCTTACAGTCCCTTTTTGGTTATTTCACATCTCTTCTTTCACAAAATTTAGTTCAATAACAACTAAAAGTTGACCAGAAGTAAACGCTTGTTTATTAATAAAAAAAACTCCCAAGTTCAAGGATTGCATTTAGGCTATTCTGTTTATTATTTCCATGAACAATCTCCCGAATTGCTTCCTATATTCTACTTCATACTTATTCGCTGACGACTTAAAACTTGTACGGGTAATAGAATCAAATACTGATGCATTGTTGTTGCAAAGTGATATTAATTGCTTGTAGAATGGTTTAGATATAACAATATGCAGCTAAACGTTAAAAAATGTGCTTGAATAACCTACACTCGTAAACTAAATAAATTAGACTATTGTTATAATATAAATGGCACACCACTTGATCGTGTGAACACTGTCAGAGATCTTGGTGTAATACTTGACTCTAAACTATCTTTTATTGCCCATATGGATATTGTTGTAAAGAAAACGTCAAAAATTCTGGGGTTTCTGATTAAAAATATTTAATCGTTCCGTTCTCCTCAAACTAAAGATGTACTTTATTATAGGCTCATAAGAAGCATACTTGAATATTGCATTGTAGTATGCTAGCTATACATTGCCTAGGAATTTAACGAATCCAAAAGCAGTTTTTGAATCATCTTGCCTTTTTTTTACGAGTGGAAACCCCCACGGGCCCTCACCCTATTGGGGTTTGCGGCGGGGTGGTGTGTCGGAATCGGAACGACTAAAACCACACGGTGTGCCGCTCTGCTCCTGAGACGGGAGGGATCCGGGAACTACTGTTATTTACACATACGGCGAATTATCTGACCTACTCCTAGGGTTTTACAAAAAAGCAACTAAGCTACTTGAAACGCCTAAGTATCAGCAGAAACTCATCTGATTTGCTATTTTTATTTGAAATAATTAACAGCAATATTGATCACCCAAATTAGCTTTGAAAATTTGTCTTTAGTATTGCTCATAAGTATTCTAGAAAACCAATTATGGTCCTACATCCACCTTTTGGAACGACAGTTTTAGGTTCCAACTCTTTTATTTCACTGTTTAGTAAGAAATTTAATCACTACAGTAGTCAGATAGATAATAATATATTTGGCACATTTCAACCACTTAAGAGTCAGGTCTACATTCTTACTGTCGACTAACCATGAACTGATTAATTAATGTCCCTAATAAGGATAGACACCAATTTTTGGAAATTAATGTATATACATTAATTTCCTAAAATTGGACAATCTCTTTAAATATGAAGTGTTTTTTTCTACTACCGCGGACAAGAGCTAGTAAATAATAAAATAGATAAATCACTTGTTTATTCTTTGTTTAAAGAAAATTTTTACGAGTTAGTAGCTCAAAAGTTAGGTTGAGAAGGGTAGCTTATACCTGTCAAATGTGTAGTCGAAGTTCGACACTTATTAAATAGTAGCAGCGATGTCTACAGTTGAAGGAATATGACACAAATAGTTTTATTCAAATTTTACTAAGGTTTTCAATACTTGTGCGATCATTTTACTTTTTCCAGTTTATACGTTATATTTATATTTTACGTTTCCAGACGACGAATTTTTTAGAGTAGCTCAGGATGTAATATTTTTGAAGTAGCTTAAGCCACATCATCATCATCGTCCTAGCCTTTATTATTCCCAATATTATTTGGGGTCGGCTACCAGTTCAACCGATTTTACCTGAATATCAGTTTTTACACAGAGCGACTGGCATCTGACCTCCGCAACCCTGAGGGCGAACTGAATTCGAAGGTTGAACTAGTTGTCAGTATATTTAAGGGCACTGACTTCCCAATAACGATTGCCATAGCTGTTCATGACAACCGGGACCGACGGCTTAACGTGCTCTCCGAAGCACGGGCGGGCAACACCGCCATCTTCCATACTCCGGGCTACTATTAAGAATTTCTTGTAGGAAAAACCCAACAGCAGTCCGACCCGGGAATTGAACCCGAGACCTCTTGATCTGCAGTCGCTTACGCTAACCACTAGACCAACGAGGCAGTCAGCTTAAGCCACATATAGCTACATATACATAAGTTACGTAGAAAGACATTATAATACTATTTTACAAATACCATTTTAGTTTTTGTGATCAATGTATATTTCCCTGATTTGCTGAAAAAGCAATTAATTAACTTTCTAAATACAAAAACTGCACATTTATAACAAAAACGAGCAAGTTAATAATGCATTTTTATAATGTTTTACATGATGCATTTTCTCTATATAAGATAATGGTGGAAATTCTGTTGTTGTCATCCCTAAACTAAAATTTATTGTTGAAGTATAGTAGGCTTTCCGTGAAAGAGTAACGCAACTAACATACTCACTTACATACTCACAAACGTTTGCGTTTATAATATTTGTAGGATATTAACAGTTTTCATGCAGAAGTAGGTAAATTTTCATTAAATACTGAAAATAGTTGTGAATACAAGAGGATGTTACATCATTTTGGCCGTGTCATTTCCCTTGGCGGGTCTTCCGTATTCAGCAAACTCACTGTCAGGACTTGTGACACTTGTATTCGTAACGAAGCTGCAACAGCAAATTTCAAAGCGAATAAAGAATTGATTATTTTAGTTCAACTATAATAATATAAAAAAAAATATATGGAGGCTTTGAGTAAAACCCATTACATTTGATGGTTTAGGATGATGAATATTCATACCGCAAATTTTAAAATAATAATATTATTCATCTGGCTACACAAACAGCAAGTTCATCATTTTGTTAAGTATCCGTATAATTATACGAAGGTAATTAAAAACAAAACAATAAAATACAATTTATGCATATCCTTAACAAACTCGAAAACGCTCAAGGGAAAAAGTGAAGAAAATTAAGCAAAAATATTGTATTTTGAATTGCATGTACAACTTTCATTTGTTTTTAACGGTTCGGAGGGGACATTGACATCATATAGTCTGAGTTCTTCATAGAGTAAGACGACTTCAGAGAGGGAGGTTGACTCGTTGATTTTTAGTGGATACCCCACATACGTTGTTACAAAAAAAAAGACTTTTAGCTCCCGCAACGCCGCGAAGACGTCTTTGTATTGCTTCTAAGTTGAGATCGGTCCTAATTATAAAGGTTCATTTAAGTGACAACTAAAGACAATATCTAATTTGACATTATTTTTAAGACAAAAATCTTTTATGCAGTGGAAACATCGTTATTAATATTGTCCCAGATTAGATTAAAGCATTTCTAGAGTACCAATACATTATACACATATCTACATACGTATGAGTACTCGGTGGTAGCAATTAAATAATGCCTCGTAATTTAGCATATTGTACATGCAAAATTTCATGGTCACAATAAATAAAAAATAATAAATAATTAAATTGTAAATAAGAATTCCAAAACCCATTTCCTTAATACATATATTATAATGTAAGCACAATACCTATGGAATCTTTTCGGTCCTTATTGCCTCTTTAGTAATTTTGATCAATAACAATGACATCAATGCAATTACCTAAATAATTATACTCACATCTATATGAATAAAAATGACTCGTCAAATATGTTGCTAAGAGCAAAACTCGTTAAACAGCTAGACCGATTCAATTATTTATTTTATTCTAGCACAAGGAACGTTCTTATAGAGAGAATAAACGTCAAAGTTGCGGGGGAAATAGTTAAAACAACACTTAATAACTTTTACTATTGGACTGCGACATGCCAGTAACTTTGCACAAGATCATCAATTCTAGATATATTTTATTGTAAAATGCATTTAACAATAAAATATTGATATATGACTAAATCTTTAGTTAAAAGGATTTTGTTTTCATCTTATTAACATTTTGAGTGGCATCGTATCAGCGAAATATTTTAAAGCCTTCTGTCCCCGAGAAGGCCATAAGGGTAATAAACATGCTTTTTAAATGATAAAACTTTGAAACATATTGATTTAAATTTAAGTTTATAATATTAACTAAAAAATCTATTGGAATGAAATTAATACTATAATTTGGTCAACCGGCCAAGGGTCAGAAAATTCGCATGCCTCTTTGCAAAGGCAAAGGCTAATAAGTTGAGTTGATAGTTTAATCCGATATATATGTCCGTAGAGCCGAGGCCCGGACATCTAAATTAGCTTTCCGTATGAAAGTTCGCAGTAAAAAGAAAAAAGTATTTTTGATTTCATATTGCTGTATTGTCCTGTTTGGCAAAATAATAGAATTTCTATTATCTGATTCAAACTAGATCTTAAATGCGAATGGATGTAATTTATTGTATTAAATTACATAGTTTATTAATTATGAGAGATTTGATTCATACCTTTTGAGGGTCAATATGATGAAGAAAAATGTTTATTGAATCTTTAAAATATGACACGTAACTTGCTTCTTGTTGTTTTAGTTTTACCACCCTATTCATTTTTAACAAGTAAATCAACAAAATTCCGAAAAAAAAGACGTAGTCTTTACCTTTGTATATTAAACACACGAATTGTGAGAACTCTGGAAAGTTTGCAAGAGTCCGAGGTAGCTCTTACAAATATCAAATGGAACATTTTGATCATAAGCGAAATGCGAAGAATGAATAAGGTCAAGGAATCTAAGAGAGAAGCCACTTGATCATTTATCACAAAGGCGAAATCGCTGGACAGCGAGGAGTAAGATTTTTAGTAAAACTAAACCTTAAAAGCCAGATCATTGGGTTCGAAGGGATATCAGAAGGTCAGCAACGCACTTGTGACGCCTCTGGTGTTGCAGGTGTCCATGGTCAATGTTATACTGTTTTTTTTGTGTATACAATAAAATTGTATATTATAAAATTAGAACGTTTTATTTAACAATATACCGACCGACAGATTACATTAAGATTACAAAAATATTCAGTTACAATTGCCTCGTTATTTTGTCTCATCACTACGTCAACAAACGGTTGACATTACCTTGAAATAGCGCATTTTGACGTCCTTAAACTTTTAAAAAAATATTATTTTTAAATTTGTTCATTAATTAATTGTTAATAACTTTAGCCCAAAATAAAACATTTATTGTAAGTTGACATGATTATTCAATGTTTAATGTTATTACTTATTATTAGGGTTATGCATTATATGCACCCTGAAAGATGCATGAATAATTATATAATTAATAGATTGTCAAAACAAATTCAAGTGTCAAAACGCGAGATAAAGCAATCGCTGAAGCGTTGCACCATTCTGTTTACAAGTAACGCCCAATGCGGTGTAACTGCACAACTTACATAATGCAGTTTATGATTCGATACATGATTTTGCAAATAAAACTCCTACAAGCGACATAAGACGTTACAAAATAACGGTTACAAAATTAAACATAACAAAATTTATAAGAGCGGAATAATAATTTTATTGCAACTCAACCCAACTGGTTGCTCGCTTGAATATAATTTCTATTTCGTTGTCTCAGTTCCTAAAAGTTGAGAGTTTACGCTTTATCCGAAACAAAAAAAAATAAAGCTGACTGAAGTTAAAAGACTGAAGGAAATCAGAACATTATTAGAAATAATAAACCTCCCTACTTCACATTACAATCAGTTCTATAACATTGTTGTAATAAAATAATAATATGTTGTGTATAAATGTAAATGGTGTTTATTTCTTACGTTAAAAATGTAACCAATTGAAAATGTGCTAATTCCAATTTAATTTGCGCAGTGTTAGCTTAAACGTAATAGTCAATAGCTACAGTTAGCTGGCCATTGTGGTACACAACTGGTACGTATCGCTAAACACCTGTGCTAATGGACGTCATTAATAGGAATCGTGATTTGCTTACTGAATCCAATTGAATTCGTGAACTACCAAGTAAAAACAATGATGATAGCGCCACCGTACACTACTTTATAATTCTAAAAACTATCGTAACTGCAGAGTTGGCCTAATGGTATAAGAGGTCGCCACGCCGCTATCTACTGCCCTAAGTGTTTTGGGTTTAAATCGCACATAGGACAATACTTTGTGAGAATCGCAAATTGTTGTTGTGAGTCTGGGTGTTCTTTGTGTCCGTCTTATGTATGTTTATAAAGTCCCCCGTGACACAGAATGTATATTCATAATGCGGCAGTTGTCTTTAAGAAATAAGTGAGTCACATAGGCTACTTTCATCGGGAAAATCGAAATAAATGCGGAGAAAGGTGCATCCGAAAACTAGTAATATATTAAACATTATTCAAGCAACTCCTATTATCAAAACAGATGATAATATTTGATCCATTCCATGACTATACAGGGCCTTACCGGTGCATCACAAGTTTCATATAATTTCGTTGGGTATTGCAAATTGTTAGTCCACTCCACTGCAACCCTGATAACTGTTTTAATTCCAACTGAACCTTGACTCTAAACCTGAAGTTCAAGCTTGTGCATGTTCTCTGAAAAGTATTTAATTTCATAGCGTTTCCTTCGTAGATAGACTAAAAGTAAAGGCGTTACTGTTTATGTATGAGATAAAGTGTATGTATGTATGTGTGTAAAGCATGTATTATATGGTTTTAAGCCAAAAATTTCTGTTTTAATAATTCAAACCTCGTCAAACATAATCGTAACCGTTAATTCTTTATAGACATTGCGTTCGAGCGTAATCTCCGAAGCTTATCCGGGACGCTCTGTTATTCTATTAAAAGGCAGGATTACAAAGCTACAATCAAGGAAATTGAAATTTTAATAAACAGATTAATTTTGCTTGGCTAGGTCGTCGCTGATTCAATATGAAGTATTATTAAGCCAGGGTTTATTATTTTTCTAGTTTCATATTGTAAAACTTACTCAAATAATTTGTGATAGTTTTAGCGATAGATCTGTTCGTATTTGTGTTTTGAATAGTTTCAATGTTTTGAAAAATATGATCATTACGTTGTAAGTTCATTGTCTTATTATTTATACATTCTTCTAGATATTTTGTAACTCGTACTATAAAGCCTACAATACAATAAAGTGTCTGTGTTAAAAAAAATACATTGCAGTTACTACCATGAATTATAATTATGTATATTGCAACGTACATTAGACGAAGTTTGTTCGAGTTAGGAGGTATTCGATAAGCATTAGTTGCGCTGCTATACGAGAGAATTAACTGGAATCGCCTAAATTAAATGTCACCCAAACGTTTGTTTATTGTGTCTTGACAAACATAGATAAATAAGTTACAAATTTTTCTATGATACTTTATATTAGGATTTCTTTGATAAAAGTGTTGTTGCGAATGATACGCAAACTATTTTAGGCTCGTTAAACCTTTTTTATGTAGAAACCTACCTTTATATATATATACCTTGAAACGTTGATACTGTCTAGCTATCTAGCAAATAATTTTACATTAGTCTTTAAGGTTAGGTTAGGAAGAGGTTAGTTATTCAATTCGATTATATACATTATG
Source organism: Spilarctia lutea (assembly GCA_916048165.1). Classification (NCBI taxonomy): domain Eukaryota; kingdom Metazoa; phylum Arthropoda; class Insecta; order Lepidoptera; family Erebidae; genus Spilarctia; species Spilarctia lutea. Next base: position 12,415,375 of record OU696480.1, on the reverse strand, counting down.
TATATGATAATTTTACCATGGGAGAGCCTCGCTTCGGTGTGAATGGGCCAGAAAACCGGTGTGAAACGGCGCTTGCGCTGTGTTTCACCGAATGAGTGAGTATACCGTAGGCCCATACTCCACCCCCCCCTCCAACTTGTTACTCAAGGAGGAACTGCGCTAGCGTTGGACAATCCCTCTCTGGACGTCTGCGCTAATGACATAACGCGTCTGAGCGTGGATGCCCAGGCTGCCCATTGTATTCTGGAAGTGAGGGGGAGGGGGGCAAAACTGCGTTCAATCATGCTTCGGGGTAAGAACAGTAACGTCATGGCACCCCCTACCACTCTGGTCGTTGGTCATTGCAAGTCGAAGCACACAGCTAGGATTGGCGAGAAGCTTGAGTGTCTTCCTTCGGGAACTCGGGCATTCTGTTTTCTTGCCAAGGCTATCGAAGGGAATTTCTGTAAGCCATATTTGCCACCTCTGCACATAGGAAATAATTCGTTGGCCTATGAAACAAAAGAGAATGTTGATCTGGCAAAACACTTTGCGTCCAAATCGACCTTGGATGACGGGGGATAGGAGCCGCTTACCGTAATTTGGTGCGAGAGCCGTATGCTGGAAGTCCATAAATCGAATGGTCCTGATGGAATCCCTCCTATTGTGTGGAAGATGTGCGCTTCAGAATAGTTACCGGTCTTAACGCGTCATTTCGGCTCTCCTACTCTTCTGTTGTAGTACCGACATCATGGAAGACAGCATTGGTCCACCCGAGCCCTGAAAAAGGCGATCGCTCAAATCTGTCCAACTACAAGCCGATAGCCATAACTTACCCTTCTCAAAAATAAAAGAGTTCATTATCAATTGTCAACTCCTGCGGCATCTAGAAGATCATCATCATCATGCTTAGTGACCAGCAGTCCAGTTTCCGTAAGGGTCAATCATCTGGTGACCTCCTAGTATACCTGACACATCGCTTGGCACATAGCGCTTCTTTTGAAGCTCGCTTCCTATAGCCGGGAAATTGAGACATCTTTGGAAAAGGTTTCAAATTGGGGTAGACTTAATTTAGTCTAAATCAAACCCACAAAAACGCAAATTTGAGTGTTCACTGCTAAAAAACTGCCGTTCTCGGTTTGAAGACGCTCCCTTATCTGCCTCTGCTCTTTTGCCGACTTTTCCATTAAAAAAAGATATATCAGAATACTTTTACGATAAGCGAGCTGCTGGAAGTCGCACAAAGAAATTGTGTGAAATATGTTTTGAAAAAAATGTTTTCAAAAAACAAGGTGTAAAAAGGGACAAATTCCAAACAAATATCTCGTACCGAGAACGACCATTTCTGTATCACCCTCTTTCAAGCATTATTTTTTTAATTTGCGTTCTGTATTTTTAGCATGAAATTTTCAAATTCATTGTTTTGATACGTTTTTTATTCATCAAGTTACTGTTGATGAAGTGTATGTTTTTATATTCTAATTTTATAATATTTATTTATTTCTTTGTTGGACTATCATTTGATTCTAAACTATAAAAGGCAAAAAGAAAAAATAAACAAGAAAAAGATTAAAAAACTTTAACCCTACTACGAAAAGACTTTAGATAAAAATAATATAGTCTATATCACGCGGGCCATTATTACGAAACTATTGACACCTCATTCATAAAATTGGTTTAGTTGTTTAGGTGCTGCAGTGGAATATACAAACATATGTATACTTCCAAAAATATACCTTTCTATTACTTCTTTTGTAAAAAACAAAAAATCACATTTCTCACAACATTAACTGTAACTGTATTAAAAACTTAAGTAATAGTAACATAGCCTTTGAAAGGAAGTCTGAACTGCTGTCAGATGCATTGATGAGGTAACGCCTGCAAAAAACTGAAATAATTAAATTCTCATTTTCATGAGTATTTTTTATATTAATATGGTTGAATGCGCGCAGGAATTGCTGGTCTGATTTGAATGAATCTTTCAGTGTTATATAGTCCAATTATCGAGAAAAGCTTATATGGACTATTATATATCATTAGGTTTTGAGCAAAAGGAGTAAAGTATTAATAAAAAATCGACGGGTTTCACTCCGGGAGTGCCGGCAGAAGTGAAAACTTGAATATTAACGTTGTGCATTTTTGATATTTTGGAATGGTTAGAAAATAATTTTGTATGAATTGCTTTCATTATCAGTATAAAAGTACTATTATTTATGTGGTGAAATACAATATTCATTTATTGCGCTATCGTACACAAACATGACAATTTATATTACATACACACACGAACATTAGCGCAAGCGCCCTGCGCCGCCTGTCCTCTCTCCATCCGTCTTACGAATTTTCGATCAGGTCACGTAACCTGACGCGAGTTTATACGTCCTCTCTCCATCCGTCTTATGAATTTTCGAACAGGTCACGTGACCTGACGCGAGTTTATACATTTTTACCATTCCAAAAAAGTACACAGCGCCGCTAAAGAAGTTTTCACTTCAAAAATGATGCAAAAAAGGAGGGAAATCATTATTTATTTTGAGACCTTGCATTGCGCGCGCTTCGTAAATGTTTAAAACTGAACAATATCCATGTTTGAATGAATTGTTTCCTTTTAAAAGTTCTCAAAAATAATCTGCGACCGCTTATGTCTTTATTGTAACGTTAGCTCACTATAAGCTTTATTATGATAAACGAATTTGTTAACGCTGTTATAATAAGAGACGCAAACAAAGTAGCGTGGGTGAGCTAGTATCACTAGAACTATGAAACTAGCGATATTAGTAAATTCACTACAGTAAAGACGATCAAAACAAAAATATTGCAGCAAATTGGTATTCTATTTATTTTTATGTATTACGTGTACTTTTTCCTAATTTTCCAGAGCCGTGGCAATATATTGTGAAACTGCAACCGTAAAATTACGGTTTGGCCAGATCTGTTCCAATCTGTGTTTCTGTGGAAGTCGATGCACTCTCTGCTTAATAGAAGATTCAAACAGGTTTCAGATTTAGGTTAATTTTATGATTAGCTAGTTAATATTTTGATATTGGTTAAGTTTCTTTAGTTTCTATTTTTCTCTCTCTATTTTTTACGACACTCACTTCCAGTATAAAGCTAATTCTCCGATACAGGTATGCGCGGCGATCTAAGCAACGTTCTCTAGTCACGTTCACTGTGTTTATCGCGGACACGTTCAGCGACTGTAATAAAAACTTCTCTAAAATGAAATATTTAATGCCACCCCGGCTGAGTGCCGTGCTCGTGTTTCAGACGCTTCAATGAACAACCGTGTTTATTTTAAAAATAAAGCCGCACGGTTTATACACCTGGGTTTACATATAATGTGTGGCAAGGTGTTAAAGAATTTCAAATACTTCACTGACTTTTATGTATTTTTAAGATCAAGTTCTGCTTCTAGTGCTCACATAAGTTCAGCTAAATAGCATTTAGTATCATGTTAAAAGTAATTACATTATCTATATAGGTTTCTTTTAGAAAACCTGGTTTGCGACTGAGCTTCCCTAAATAATGGTATGAAAATCACGATTATTTGTTGCGTGTCTACGTGTCGATCTATAATATACATATTTTTATTTAGAAAAATATCATTTAATTTGACGATTTTCACTCTATGGCTGTCTATGAATTCACAACCGCGGCAACAACGGTCATAAGTTGTCTGAATTCTATTATAACTTCCTAGGTGTGTATTAACATATCTCAAAATTAATCTAAATTTCGACACACCCATTTGGTGTAAATTAAATATGCTACAGGCGAGGTAGAATACTAATTTCTGAAAATTGGAGTTCATAGAAAATTACCGTGTGCAAAGTCACCGCGGAAACCAAATGAAGGCATAATTCGTAAAGCACAAACACACTGGTCAAATATTCATTCAGGTCACATTTGGTGCTCCGAATGTCCGTGTTTGGGCAGATACAACTTTTGGGGCATCGAATTTAGAATGGTTTACTTTGGGTCTTGTGTATTTGACTATTTATGTAAATTTAATTTGACTTGGTAGCGCGACTAAACCTCTGGATATGAAATTTTGAATGCTGAAATCTGACTACATTCTCCTAACATTAAATGTTAGCATTATGCTGAAAATATTTTTTTGCACCCTTTGAATATGATTTATATCAGACCTGTATAGTGTGCGGCTGGGATACAAATTTGAAACGTTACATACAATTTCTATGAAGCAGTTTATATTTCATAGTGCTTGATCCGGGGCGATTTTCCTTTTGATACAGTCTACTAAAATACGACGGGAGCCATAGCCCGTTCTCGACATAGCTCCGTTTAATAGAAATCAACCCTATCAGCCGGTAGGCAACAGATTATTTTGTGACATCCACTAATGTTCTTTATTTCTTTTATTCTACTATGATTATTAAAAGTACTGAAATCATTTTATTTTATAACCTTGTTGATTTTATTTTTTACACATCTACTATATTTAAGTTCTAAACATTACAATTTCTACGTACCTATTGTTTTTGAAAATGACATCTCTCGCACTACCAATGTTTCCGTGGGGCGGTTGGTTTTATAAACACATTTGAAAGTGATACAAAGATTTAGATCAACATTTTGGGAAACACACAAAGTGTAGTCCCATGTGAGATTTGAATCAACAAGACTCAGCCTAGTGAAAGTGCCGAGGTGACTTTAACCATTACGCTAATACGAAATGGTTAGATTTCATAAAATATACTTTAATTATCTGGCATTTAAATAAAGTTTCAGTGGCCCTTGCCAATGGTCGGAAACAGTCGATGGCACTTAAATTTAATCACTCAACCAATTTACTAATAGTGTAATGATCTTGTCATTAAACGTAAGATACGAAACGAAATTTTCAAGGTAGTAGAGTCACGCTGATTTAAGCAAAAACGGGCCAGCTCAACCGGTGCGGTACTACCCTCGCACAGAAAATCAATTAAAATATAAATAACGTTCGTGCTGCCATGTTTCGTTGGTAAGTGCGAGACCGGAGGCCCAATGATGCAGAAGCATTACTAGGCTGCCATGATGTGGGTCACCATGCCGGATTGTTGCATTGTCTGCATTCACAATGAGTATGGTAATCACCACTGTTGGATTTTGTTTATGCTTTCCATCAGGCAGAATAGTCATTTTGGCGGGTGCATACATAAAAAAGATACCTTGGAAGAGTTTCAAAACTAGATCGTTCATACTGTGTTGGTATCCAGTAACATAATTAGTTTTCTTTATTTGAAACCGGGTTTCGAAAAAAGAGAAATAATATAATTTTTTTTAATGTGTCCAATCATTAGTTTCGTATGTGAAGGGTTTCTAAAGCCTTCAATTAAACTTCTTTGAAATTAGATTTCGAATAAGATATTTATACGTAATTCAAACTCTTTGCTCCATTTTATTGAATCTATAGTTGAAAAGCAATCAGCCTTTGATCCTATTTAATTAAAATACAAATTTTCTAATTTTAACTTTTTTCACAAGTAGAACAACGTTTTTATAATATTTATTTCTTACAGTTTTTTCATCCTTCCTTACAATTGCGATCATAGTTTCCATCGAATTAGACAAAATTTAACAAGATTTTCAAATTTCAACACAGCATATCTACGAGTCCAATCCAATTGACCTCTAGCCCACGAAATTGCCAGAACGTTGGTTCGTTCGAATGACCACATCATCGATCAAGACAGGTATAATCCTCAGTATTCAGTGAGGTATTATCAAATTGCAATAAGCCTGCAAACCTCAATTTGATCGGTGTCTGTGAAAAGCTTGACAGATGATAGCCGTCTGTTTTGCCTTCTGGAGTAATGTATCTGGCTATTGATTATAAATTACCACTTAGGGCCAACGTACTCCCTATACATGAAGTTAGAACGTTCACAACAATTCTTATCGAACAGAATATGTTCAGTAGTGGATTTTTATGAGCCGTTGTAGATGATGATAATGAAATTCTGCCTTGGAAGAGCCATGTTTCACCAAAAATGGGCTAGAGTGATACCATAACATAGCTGTTAAGTAATTCTTTATGGCTTTATACCGCGTGCTTGAGGTTGTAACAGTCCAATTTTCCATAATTCTGAGTAAGATGAGAGGGACTAATTCTTGAGTTGGAGATGTCCATGGGGGGACTAGTTACTTACTATCAGGTGACCTGTTTGTTCGTCTCTCTATATCTTAAAAGAATAAATTACTCATCACACAACTTAGATTAAAATTTTATTTACTAATCCCCTTTGCCCCTAGTCTTAGATAATATGTAAAACTGCCTCTGTGGCCTAGTGGTAGCGTATGCAACTGCTGTGTCTGAGGTCTCGGGTTTGATTCCCGGGTCGGACCAAATGTTTGTCATCATCATCATCAGCCCGTTACAGTCCACTGCTGGACATAAGTATCTCCCCAGGAACACCACAGAGCCTGGTCTGTTGCTTTTTGCATCCAGTCGCTGCCAGCCCTCCTACGCTAGTTGTCCCGCCATCTGGCGAGAGGGCGTCCCTCGCTACGGTTGCCAAGACGCGGTCTCCATTCTAAGACACGCTGAAATAGAACAGAACAGACAACCGCTGGAGTAAGCGTATCTTAGAATGTTTGTATGACCTGCAAATTTTTATTTCGGAATTTGGGTGTTTTCTATAATTAATTATATGTATGTATTTACAAAAAAAAAGTATATATGTATTTATATCAGTTGTCTAGTACCCATAACACAAGCTCTGCTTAGCTTGGGACTAAATGGCGTTGTGTGTTAGATGTCTGAAACATTTATTATTATTATTTATAATGTATATGTCCTAGTAGTATGATAATATACAACTTGAAAAAAAAATGTTTAGCATAAAAACTGTTATAGTGTATAGCTAATCTTAAGGATATATAAAATATGCTGTTGCAGATTTTTTGAACTTTTAAAGCGAACAAATCTGTCATTTACACTATTTCTTTGAAACTTTAACCGTTTAGCGCTTAGGTACACTTTAAAGCTTTCAAAAGAAATAAGTTTCCCTAATTTTGGACCAATTGATACTCCTTTCCTATTAGTTGTAGCATAATGATATATAGCCACTCTCTGTAAATGAGCTATCTAACACTAAGAGATTTTTCAAATCGTACCAGGAGTTCATAAGATAAACTCGCTCAACCTAACTATCAAATCAGAAAACAACTCTTCAGCTTTATTATATTAGTATAGATTATTTTAACCAAAATATTCGTTTCCCATTTTGATGTTCAGCATATTAATCTAGAATAATGAGTATGTTAATTCCTCTGAAATGCAATGTAATCTATTAACCAAACCAAATGTCCAATATGTCTATTTTAAATCGAATGTATGACACTACATAATTTAGTTATATTATTGGAAATGCTGATTCCACGAGTATTTGGTAATTGTCACATTTAAACCACAAGTAATAAAATTTGCATGCATTTAAACGCAAATTTGTGAATGAAACGCTTTTGAATGTTAAATATTTGATATATTTATTTGATTTGATTACTTATAGATATTTATTATTGTACATATTTGTTATTTACTGTCAAATATCTAAAAAGTATTCGTTAGGTAAACGAATAATGCTTTTAATGTTATTTTTTTGCATTCAAATTGTGGCTCAATATATTCTCTTTCTATAATTATTATTAGATCATATCCCTATTGATAAATCTGATTTCTTATATCAATTAATAACAGCTGAAAATTTGTTATGTTTTAGTGTAATAACTTATACGTAACTAGCTAGTGCGGCTCCGCACTCGTATACGTCGGTTATCACGGTTAAAAGACAGATAGACAGTCAGATTGACAGAGTTACTTTATAACTGATGTTATTATTATGGATATTTGCACACAAGGGTAACATGGAATTTCTTGTAATTTATTTGTGATAATTATTGGTATAATAGTTAATCGTTTATTAAGTTTAAAGTTCTTATTAGGAGAAAAAGAGTCAGTCAGTACGTGGTCAAAATTCAATTAAAATTATTATTGATAAACAATCAATTTTGCGTTTACAAGTTATTCCTGGTAGTTAGGTATACTTGGGCTGGGTTTCCGCAATTTGGCGATTTTAAAGTGCCTAATTTGCGTGATGGGTCGGGCATTATTCATACCAACACGGTTCCCCCAGGACGCCGAGCAGACCCTTTATGTTGCCGACGATTTCTGGAAGTGACCTGAACGAGTCGAGGTGGCTCGCCCAGTATTCTGCCACCCCAGAACATGCCATGATGACATGGGCGGATAAAACTGAAATCGTTTGATAAACAGAGAGAAGAAAGGTTTTTAACTCCCATTTATCTATTCATACATATAAAATTGTTTCCAATTATTCTTACTGATTACACTAAATGTTGTTTACTTTTACGAAAAATAAGAAAATGTACTGACAAAGATGAATGAAATGTTTTTCCTTGGTCTATTTAATGTACATATGAAATAAAATATATGTTAATTGGTTTCATTGATGTCACCTCTCGCCAATAGCTACAAAACAAAAAAGAAAGTTGGTTACCGAGCATAGGAGAAAATAGTTCTTCGTTGTCTTTTTATAAAAATTAATATGTAACTGATGTACCTAAGCCGAAAATAGGTATAGAAAATAGATTTGCCTAATACCTTCCATCTTAGACTTCAGCTCTAAAATAGACATGTATATATATATATCACATAAATTTAATGCCTTAAAACGGAGGAGGAACGGATACCATATTCCTCCAACCAGGCGAAGTGGTCATGCCTGTCGGGCTGCGGTGTTTTCTATATACAAGTATAACAGTTACTTATAATAGATACTGATTTAGTACTTGGATATCGCTACAAAGTACTGGATGTATCCTGCCACGTTGAAGCACATCGTGTTTATGTTGGTGGAAATGCAAATGAAGAAACAAAAATAACGCCAAAAGTAGCTAAAAAATATCTTTAAAAAGTGTTTTATATCGTTTCAATCACTGCAGAACTTTTTGAGTTCTTAGATCGTGCACAATCCAACCAAAGGAGTTCAGGAGTTCAAAGATCCAACGAGAAAGGTGTTACTTTTAAAAAGTGAAAATAGTTGATTTCGACAAAAAAGTTACTGTACTCGATATAACCTCGACGTTTCTATGCATACATATGAATAAGAAAGAAAATCCTATGGTTTGCTACAAAGGTTTTCTATAGCGCAATGTTCAAGGATATTGGTGCCCACCCATCGATACAGTCCCTTACGACCCTCAAGCAAAGTGATGTAGAGGTATTTGAGACCATACGGCGTACTTCACTCTACGATAAATTTTATTTATCGAATCACAATCGCAAGGGGCGATGACTTGGAACTTTCTGCATTTTGGTAGTGGTCGTTCGTTTATTAAAGAATTTGGGGCAATGCTATTTTCAACTTTCTGTATTTAAAGTTTAGCAATGTTTCAAAGTTATATCCAATTTTACAATAAATAGGAAAATGTTATAAATAAACAAACATTTGTGAAGTTACTTGTAGATGAATGACATTTAGTTTGAAATTTAAAAAGTGGATGACTGTAAATGTTTCTGCTTATTGCTACAGATATCTAAATGTTTCAGAAAATTTTTCATAAAGTATGATAACTAGCTTACGCTCGCGGCTCCGCCCGCGTATTTGTCGGATATCGCAGTTATCATTTTCGAGTCACTATATAGCCTAAGACAATAACAAATAATTTGGCTTGCTATGGGTAAAATAATTTTCAAAATCAGTTCTTTACATTCAGAGATTACTTCCCTACAACCTAACAAAGTAAAGCAAAATAAATAATGGTGTGAACTATTAAGATTTTGGTTAAAGTTTAAGCTTTTAGTAAATAATTAAAATCAGTTTTACGGTAGTCATATATACTTGTTCATGTTTTTTATCAAAATAAAAGGATAGCAGTTTACAGCAGTGTGGTCACAATTTGTAATTGACTTTTAAAATGGCTTTATTCTGCTTTATTCGATAGTGCATATATTATACACTATTCATTTTGCGTAAACATAATCACAATATTAATCCATATTTTAATAACAATTTCCATGAGATAGATTAACAACGTTTTTACCACAACTGGTCCCGATTATCTATTAGTGGGTTAAGCAATCTAAAGTTAAATCTATAACAGCTTTGTTTTACATTTGTTCTTGTGACTCATTGACGGCCGTGGCGAGTGACACAGATAGGAAATTGCACTCTTTTAAATTGAAATGGAAAAGTCGATCGTATCAAAGGAATCCATAGCATGAATATCAGGAAGACTGATATATTACCCTTGCTACGGAATTTCGAATTTGTTAAATAATATTGACTAATTAACCCAAGGCACAAAAAACGGAGTGGTGGAGTCATGTGTATCATACATATATATCATTAAATATTTCTATAGGTTTTTAATTTCTTTAAATAGCAGACTAAGTAAAATTAAACTGGTTTTAAAAACAAGTCGCTTATTAACAATAGCAGCTAGTAGACCGACTGAAACATTTAAGAAGTTATTTGGTTATCACCACTTTAGCCGAAAGACGTCCACTGCTGGACATAGGTCTCCTCCAAGGCTCCCCATAACAACCAGCTCTGTGCTGCTTGCATCCAACGGTTTCCCGCGAATCTCACCAGGTTGTCGGACCACCAACCAATGCCAAGCATGGCAATTACGGTGAACTCTGATGGCCAGCACAACATTTGGTTAAGAACAGTTTAAAAAAATATTATTATTTAAGAGGCGCACACAGTGTGGTCTAGTTAAACAATACCCTATTTACGAATATACTTTTAGTGAAACGAATTTTATGTGTCGTCGTAAAGATAGACTGCATTCATTGGTGTTAAAAATTTATTGTTGTTTGAATGCATTGCTGTATTGACACAAAAAGATTAATTACATTTTTATATAACTCAGTTAAGTAAGGCATATAACGATAAATATTTGTAGAACAAAATAAATCATTTTTATTTTACAATATACACCAGAGAAGGATTCGTCAACATAGATGATAAATATAAATACAGTAACTTTAATAACAATTTTTGTAATCTTTAATCGTGAAGCATGATTATTTAATGTCATCATAAATAACTATTCAAACAAAATAGGACAATTTGACAAATAATTAATTTTCCAACCTACAGGGAAGGGATGGCCCAATCTGCACATAATCTGCAACCCTTATTGCTAAATTGATCACTACCATTAATAAAGGCTAACTTAAAACTCAATCCGGGTTGACAAATTACTCGCGCAATGAGGCATCGTGCATGCCCTTAACACATAGCAGAGATGATTTTTCAATCCACACCCATTATCTAGCGATTACAAGGGTGGGTCCAGACAGATTTAGGATGTTTTTGCGCGTTTTTTGGGTACCGTTGACAGGGGCGCGCGGGGCGTAACTACCCTACGAATGATTTATTGACATCACCGACACGAACGGTGAGCAGCTATTTTTTAGTCCTGCTTTATCTTAAACGTTTTTCGATCAAGGGACTATGAGATTAACACAGTGATATAGTGTTGTAACACTCTCTCATATTCCCCAACATAAAATAATTAGTACAAATTCTAATGAAAAGTTTCAAAAATATCTAGAAAGGTGTGGATAGAAATAGGAAGGTATGTATCGATTTGTGCTCCGTTACATTACAGACTATTCATTGATTACTCTCTACGATAACTCAGAATTAATCGCAATATTATCATTAACGAGTAATGGACAACTGAAAAATAAAGATGTTGATTGATATCTGAAATACCACGACTTATAGCGTAATATGTCAAACGCCAAACATTAAAAAACAGAACAGTCTGAATACACTGAATTTCTTTTAGTAAAATATTAAGTCGAAAAATTGCATTCAAACATCGCCCAGTCAGGCGGATCTAGTTTATTTCTTCATTAGAGTCGCATCAAAAAGCTTATTCCGCTTAAATTAAATTGGTTCAATAATCCGGGATCAGCGATAGTTGCTTTGTTCAATGAAGCCAGTTTGAGCTCGGCTAAAAAAAGAAAATATGGCGTATGCAATCAAACGACCCACTATAATTAGCTCGCAAAGCCGATGACACGCCCCGCCATTTTATTATGCCTATGTGCAGTCTTGTTATTTTAAATTGGACGCCCAAAACGAAGATAACCGAATAATCACTGTTTGCACAAATTGAGCTTTAGTTGGTTCCTTTCCTTTACACTTTTAATTGCTACAGTGGTATTAAAGTTTTGAAAGTATGATGATGCAATGAATAGGGGAATGTTATGTTCAATATTTAAAGCATTCAATTTGTCTTTGTCCACATCTCATTACTTATCTATGTGCGATATACAGTAATAGACAAAATAGAAAAAATAATTAGAGGCACATATAATTAGTATTGTGTCAGTGAGGCTACTAAACAATGTTTTAGTAATTAAGCTTGTCTTAATTACGGAAGAAAAATTCCATCTTCTGAAATTTACATTAAAGATAGTGCATCTTAACGCAAGTTCCGATTCCGACTCATTTTAAACATTATGTATTGCGTTTGTTTGTATGCTTAAATTAATTCTCGTGGCCATGAAAAATATATCTTATATAAAAAACCCTCTAGAATCTATGTAATGATTTTTTTCTTCAAGAAAAGAAAAATATTAATAGAACGAAAACGCACAATATAGGCAACTTTTCACACTCACAATATGATCTCCCATGAAGAAGATTTGATTTATTATCTTAATGAAGAAAGCAAGTTTTTAAATATAAAAGTATATTTAGATTAAATCTCAATTCTCTATAAAGGAAGATTCTCCCAAACGATGGGTGTCATTCTTCAAAAGTAAAAATAACGACGTGAAAAGTTTTATAGGACGATTTCATCAAGCTTCCAAACATAATGTGAAGCAAGTTGGGGACACGGGCGTCCGCTTCAAATTTCGTAATACTTTAAGCAAACTTGTGAAGCAAAGTTAGCGAGTTGCCGACGAACAGGTGCTGCATCGAATACGTCCTGATATTCACGAACTGGTCCTGCACATAGAAGTAAGAAGACAACCATTCTAGACTTTGAACATTAAACCATATTAGGCGAGTCCAATCTATTATCATACCTTGTAAAGAGTTTTGAATTTTATATGACCATGACTAGCAGACCCACGCAACCTCGTTTGCGTCTTCTATTGCCGGTGGCGTGAAAATTTTCCCCCGTTTTTGAAACATTCTTCATTGGTGCTCCGCTCCTATTAGCATTAGCGTGATGATATATAGCCTATAGCCTTCCTGGATAAATGGACTATCCAACACTGAAATCATTTTTAAAATCGGTCCCGCGGTTCTCGAGATTAGCGCGTTCAAACAAAGAAACTCTTCAGCTTTATTATTAGTATAGATGATTAATTTTACTTTAAAAGCTGAAACCTTTTTATTATCTACTGAAATCAATTATTGAAATTTTGAAGTTCACTTAAATTTAAAAAGAGAAATAATGTATGAAATTGCAATAAAAACTGTCCTGACAGGTATCTTTATGTTCACTAGAGGTAGGTACTATTGTATTTCGAGATCCCCTAATTGGTGCTCTATGTGGGCACATGATAACAGATAATTCTATGACTTTGAAATAAATAACCTATTTGTAAAGTTGGAGCTTAGAAAAAATATATATATATATCTTAAGTTCTTCAAATTTTTTAGTTATAATATGGATAACTAAAGACTCATCTACTCATTTCTGTTTCAATGTCATGGACCTATGCGCATGGTATACAGGGTGAACGGTTTAGGGGTGGTGGTGCAACGCGTTCGAACGAGATAACGAAGCTGTTCGGAAGCTACGTGCTTTTCCTGAGTCCGTCTGTCAAACTTCGGATTGATTATTTTTTCCAATATATAATCCCGTATGGTTTGTAGTTTATGTCTATATAATCTAATCATTGAACGATAGCATGTATAGACTCGCACTGCATTAATTAAAATGTGATTGTAATTGTTAAAAACAAATGTACACTAGTAGTTAGTTAGCAGATCTTAATAAAATTTTGTTTTGAATTGTAATTACCTCTGACAAAGTGTATGAAGAAATTTATAACGATCAATTGAGAGTGAGTCTGTAGCAAAAATATTTTTATAAAGTCACTGTCTCATTTTTTATTTACTTTACTTTATCTTTAAATGACACATTATATGACCAAAGCAACTAACCATTAAGCAACTAATCATCACCATGCACACTATTGAAATCAAAATATATTATACCATTTAAACAACTTTCATTATTTAACCCACGTTTCATAATATTGACTCAGCTTTATCGTAACAGTATTGTTCTTAAAAGGCCAAGTTTATACGTTTGTACTGACGAAGAAAAAAATACAACATAAAGCTTAATAGCATGCCTGGATCGGGCGAATACCGTAGCTTATTTATAAAGAACAAAGCTGATTAAATTGCTGTTGAGACGGACGAGATGTTCTTTATTGGAGGTCGGCTGTGGTCGGGTTTTGGTCGGGAATGGTCGGGATCTATATATCGTGAATTTTCTGCCATGAGGTATTCCTACAGATTCGGTTTAGTCCAGTGTTTCGCTGAACAACATTTCTTTCCACCGCTTGCTTTCAGTTCTTCTTGAAAATATTTTATTGGTTCCTTATTCAGTTACGATTTTAGAATTCCATAAACATGTAGTCCGGTCCTTATCGACATGAATTTATAAAAAGTTGTAGCTCTCAATTCTCTGTTAAAAGTATAGAATAAAAATGACCATTAATATAAAAATATCGTTAACAAATTTTAATACAAACATTGAGTTTTTAATGAAATAAAAAGTATACCAGTGATAAATATTCATGAAATTTCATATGTCACGCTGATGTTGGATGGGACATGGCAATCATTAATCATTCTTATTGTTATAGGTTTTTTATGACAATATTTTTATATTTATTATCAAGAGACCTTCTGCGGGAATGGATACTTATTACTCTTGCTATATTTTTAATCACACAGGGATTACAGCTCACGATTTTTTTGCGCTATTAAGTGATTATGCATGTAGCAATAAGTCTTGTGTGATGTTTAAGAATACACAATGAAATTAATTAATAATATTCTATCGTGTATTCAGTAGGTATTTTCAAAGTGCGTTTTCATTATCTAATAATATTCTATCGTGTATTCAGTAGGTATTTTCAAAGTGCGTTTTCATTATCTATCGTGTTGAACGTAGTACTAGGTAAGTATAATAATAATAATAAAGCTATTTATTCCATAACCCGTATTCCATTTCAAATTATATTAGTATTTTTTTTAGGTTTACTTACTAGCTAGTGTTAGTTAAGCATTGTAATACTTTAATCTAGTGTAGGGTATGGACCTCTTCTTGGGTACAAGCCTCTCCCAACCTCCCCCATTTTTCTCTGTCCTTTCCCTGGTCGAGCCAATCTCTCCTCACCGTCTGCACGATGTCGTCTGCCCATCGCTTCTTAGGTCTACCGGGTTTTATTTTGCCTGAAGGTCCCCTCTGTTTCGTAGTCTCTATCACTCTCTCTCTCTCACTTTTTATCTGTGAAGCGTGCGACGTGACCTACCCATTGCCACTTCATTTGTAGTGACTGGTTCAGTGCATCTGTAATCTTTGTTTTCTTTCTTATTTCTTCGCTTCTTATTTTATTTCATATATTTTTTTTATATTGTTATTACTAGGTAAGTATGAGGGGTGAATAGGCGTCAATGTTTTGAACTCACAAAAATATATCACTTTGCGTAAAACATTTGTAATTATAATGTATGGTAAATTTACACTTTAATTAGAGTTGACTCCTTTGTTTAATCTTTCTTTTTCATTCCCTGTACTGTACTAAAGCTGGGTGAATAAGTGTAAACCTATAATAGACCTACGACAGTTTTCCACTAATTGAAGCCCGAAGTTAACTAGGAAAATAATACCGACGGATAATGTGTTCGACTTAATTACTTTTTAATAGTGTATTTCTCGTATTCATTCGTATATCCGTCGGGTTGGCAACGCGTAACTGATCCTGTTGTATTTTCGGGAAGCATAGTCTGTATACAAGTTTAACTAGTAATAGTTTTACATCTAAAGTATTGAAACATGTACCACATCCCCTCCCCATCTCCCAAAGACCGGCAACGCACTTGTGACGCCACTGGTGTTGTGGGTGTCCATGAGCGGCGGTAATTGTTTACCATCAGGCAATATTCCATAAAAAAATAACACTTTTTATAAGCTGTTAGATTTCACGGTCATGAAGGCAGGGTAGTGAATGGTTCTATTAATGAATTTAAGCTTTTTGAATATTAAGGGTTTCTTTTGAAATTTATATCGGCACACGAATCTCGTAACAACACTTATTTTTACTGAGTGATAGACAAGCCAAACTTACCCGATAGTACCTAGTATTTTGTTTAAAAAATATTTAACCTAACGATGTTACAGAATCAATACTTGTTTTTTCAGGCATTCGAAGCTTAGCTTCATACGTAAGGGTGTCTCAAATCGAATATCCAGATCCCGAAGTACAATGGGTCATCGCATAAAACCCTGTGATAAAGTTTAATTAAATCAAACCCCCATCTGATTAGTCCTAGATAAACTTTAACAAAGATTTTCGTGTTTTAAATGGAATACAGGATACTTCGTTTGAGTGCCGAATATTTACTTAGGTATGTATAATAAAATAACAATCTACTGTTATTTTAATTACAAATTTTGTGGGATGAATGAATAAAAAATAAGCTTTAGTAAAATACAATAATTGTAGAGTAAATAATAGAAGAAAATACCTACAAAACGACAGTTAGGAAAATATGTTTTAACAATAATTTGACTGATGAATTGTGGAGGAGTGTATTTGTCGCATCGCATGTAGTCTTTAATACAGAAACACAAATCTCCGCAAGCAAGTATCGTAAGATAAATGAACAGAGTGCCTAGGTGTATGTAATCAGCGTTATTTATATGAAAATGGATGCAGTATACCGCCGGCACACGGCTGGTCATAGATCAGAGGATTACTGTTTGCACGCCGATTTCTAACTAACGTGGCCTGCCATAAAGGCAAATATTATCCGCCTTGCTTGATATATAGGCTTTAGTGCCGAATATGCGAGCTTCTTTAATAGTGACGCATTAAACTAGTATTACGTGACAATAAAGGGTCTTAGAATATTTACTAAAAGTAAATCCAGCTAGTTTGTGAATTAAAAGTTAATTGTGTATCCTAATCTATCTTATAATTATAAATATGAACGTAAATTGGTTTGTTACGCTTTCATCATCATGAAAGTTTGTTTGCATATTCTTAGAGGTATTAGAAGTAACATAGGACACTTTTTACTAAATACGGGCAAAGCCGCGGGCGAACGCTAGTAAAGAATAAAACAATCATAATTCAAAACATATTCCTACTAATAATTATGATAAATGCGAAATTTTGTGAGTATGTGCGTGAGTATGTTGTTGCTCTTTCACGCAAAAGCTACTGAATGGATTTTGATGAAAGTTTACAACAATATAGCTTATACATCAGAATAACACATAGGCTATAATTTATAAAGATAATAGCTTCGCCGGTTATTTTCGTACGGCTGGTAGAACCGCGGGATTAGCTAGTAATTTAGTAAATATGGACAGAAGTGTAAAATAATTATATTTTTGTTTTTTAGCATGAGGAACAAACAGTTAAACAAATTATCGATGTTACGTATCCACCTTCGTCCATGGGCACCTGCTATTCACGGAACACAAGCGATTATCGCATAAAATGGGAGGAGAGAGAGCTCATTTACTGTGTACCTAACAAGCATTATACTAGTTCTAGTACATTATACCACATGAGTAGATACATGCATAAATAATAATAATTGACATTTTAGAAATAGGGTTCTCACCCTTTATCGCAATGATTATACTTGTCATTTCACCCCAGTGGGTTTCTACAACCCCATCTTTGACTTGCATATGTAATATTAGTTATGACTGTCATTATGCCACACTTGTTCGTTTTATTTGCATCACATCGCCCTATGAAATCGGACTCTCTCAGGGGACTAGCTAAAGCAAAAGGGTATTGAAGTAAAATTACTCATTGTGCCTCTCATCGTCCAAACAAAGTTATGCAAGGAATGGGATTGACTAATAAGTTATATGGGTTTTAATTTAGGATTTTCGGTTTCAAATGGGTAACTGAATATTCTTTGCGTTTTATTTATTATCCATTGGTTTCGGTCGTTTTAATTTGCTACAAAAGTGCAGAATATTACATACTACCTGTACTTTAAAACGTAGGTTCATTGTATATCCTAAAAACTCGTTCAGAATAAAAGCGGAATATCGTCCTGAGTCCAGAGAAAGACGAACAGTAATAAAGTTGGATTTTGATTATCTAGATTTATAGATTTATTGTTATATTCGTACACACTCGTTCTAATGAGGGGAAGGCAGCAATCATTGAGCACAATTTTCAATCATCAATACGAAACAAAGATCACAGCATGTTACTTTGTTGAATCACTTTATTGCTTATCGAGCATACATTATCTCATGATTTTGCATTGTAAAATAATATTTCATAGTCGAATGTTTGGAACCGAATCCTCAGTTATCTCGAAAGGCTATGGTTTCGATTGCAGTTAGTCCGTTTGATTCGATATCTAGCGAGGCAAGGCCGTATGAAATAAACCTGGTACTGGACTTGATTGATACCTAGTAATTGCTATAATTATGTTACTTTACAACGGGCAGTATCGTTATTCGACTAAATATTTATAAACTAAAATTTCAAATTTTGATCACGTTTTCTAACATCTTCAGCCCAACCCCTGTGCGTATAAACAAGGAAATGTGCTTTCACAACCTTTAAATTCGTGCAGCTAATATTAATACGAACGTACTGGCTTATAACCTGATGTTTTTTATGGGCGTTATAATATGTAGTCTAGTCAACATACTATGACACTTGATACTTCATAATGGCTTTTTCAAACCCATGTATGTATGTAATCCAATACCAAATAGCCTCTGCAGTGTATTGAACGGGTAACAATACTTACAATTTTATTTTTTATTGAATAGTGGGCAAACGAGCAGAAGTCATCATGTCACCTGATGGTAAGTGATTACCGCCGCTCATTCACACCCGCGACACCAGAGGCGTCACAAGTACGTTGCCGACTAATCGTATTAACCGGATAATGCTTGTCAACCGTTTCTGCATTACGTGTTAAAATGTGCTGAATTTCACACGAATTATTGAGTCATTTAAATCGTAGAATAATCGGCCTTCAATCAAGTAATGTAAATTTTCGTCAAATAGTCTCTTAAATTTTCTTTGAATGTAAAACTGTTTTTTAAAACTATGTTAAAGTACTGTAAGTTTGAACTATGGTACTTTTGATTTATCTGCCTAATTGACAGACAAATTTTTGTCCATTTTGTGTCTCAAGACTATGTGATGTTACCTAACGTGATTTGCATGGAGTAAATATCAATAAGAGAATCAAGCAGACTTATGGTGAAACTCTCATTTCAACTAAGTTGTGATGATTTGAGGCATCGATAAATATTTTTCTATTCTTTTAAAGGTAATCTTTATTTACTAGGAATGAGTAGTAAAGGTTGTAAAGGAACGTTCAAAGATAGACTAACTTCTAAAAGATTTTGAACTTAAATAGTTGCTGTTATTAAGCAACCGCATTTGGATGAAGGCAGTTCATAAACGATTGTTATGAAGAGCCTTGGTGAAACCTTTTTTCATCAGTTGAGATCTTTTGTCTGAGATGATAATAAACCCTCAGTTGACTGATTATCTTAGTTGCCGGACCTGCTAGGTGAGCGTGTGGGGGAACGGGTATAATGTTCCACCCAACACAAAGGATCCTCCGACCAGGCGAGGTGATCATGCCTGGCGGGCCACTGCCCAACAGTTGATGTTGGAATGTTGTACATATGATAATCGGCGCGAGAACTTCTACTGCGCGATTCAGGATTGGTAGTTTATTCGTGTTGTACATTGCTGCGTAGTTCAGTGTGTCTGCGTTAGATGGCGCTATAGTGTGTCGCTGTTGCGTTATATGTAGAAGTCGCCACAAGCGCTTCAAGGGCATATTACTCACCTTAGTAACTTGCTTGCGGTTACGGCAACATGTAACATGGTGTTATTGTCTGCAGCTAGTGTGGTATGCCATCTTTGGACCTATGCCAGCTGTTATGAAACCCACGTGGTATACTGATATTGTGTATTTACCTACAACTACCACTTTGTAAATAGTGTAGAATAACAACGTATTTTTTCCCATGGACTTATTTTTGAAATCTGACAATGAAATCAGACCGACATCGTGAATAGTGGTAGTAAAAAGATGAGAAACGTCAATCATCTTCTAATATGATCAGCTCTCTTTCCAATACACAGCGAGACACGCTCATTCAATTATAGAGTGTATCATAAAATATGTGTTAACCTTTCAACTTATTTATTTATATTCATTGCGTACATAATACAAAATAATCCAAAAATAAGTTAAGAAATAAATTAAATATAAAAATGGCGGTCTTAAAGACATGGACATAAGGTGTTTAAAATTTTCGAGTAGTTGACACACAAGTAACACATTACAATAAGAATTCTAAAAAAACAATAGAGATTTATAGATACACACACTCATTCACCTTACACATGTACTATTACGCAAATATACATAAACCTACACATTTGAAGTGTTAATGACGTTAAGATAGGTGAGGTGTATCCAAGACAAACTAATAATATTCTTGTCTCTAAGGCAAACGTTCTAGGATCTAGATTGTCTAAAAAATAAAGCGTACTGTTGACTACTGACTTATTCGAATGAAAAAGATCAGAAGTTTTAGTTTGACTTTTGGTTTTATAAATTTTTTTTTTTTTTTTTTAAAGACAACTCCCGCATTAGGAATATACATCCTGTGTCGCGGGGGACTTTACAAACATACATGTAACGGACACAAAGAACACCCAGACTCAGGACAACATTTCGTGGATCACACAAAGTGATGTCCCACGTGGGATTTGAACCCCCGGCACTTGGCGCATAGCAAGTGTTGTAGTGAACGCTTAAACCACTAGGCCAACCGTGCAGTCTGATGATGGCAATGATAATGGCAAGACCTTTGTCTCAATCTACAAGCGATGTTTTTGAATGGTAGATCAGGTGTATAGTGTAAATTAGTTAGCTTCGCGGTATTACTCGCGGTTGTTACTCTAAGCGTTGTTAAGACTAAGCTAGAAATAAAAAAGTAGTCTAGGTTACTTCTAGTATCAACAGTCATATAGCTGTTGGTACTACGATATTTGCACTTGCAAATGCCGTGCAAATCTAGTCAAAATCGATCCAGCCGTTACAGAGATTAGCCAGACAAAAAACTTATAAAATTATTTATTGATGATCGAAAAATAAATTTACTTAATAAAACAATCAAATTAATAACTTAATTTGAAATGATTACAAACAGATGCACCAATTTAATTTTTTTGTAAAGATTTCATGTTTATTGAACAATTGTGTTGCCTCATTTGTAGCATTTATCACTGATTGCTCTGAATTACATAATTATCACATTACTGTAATCTATTTACTCCAATTAAACGTTCAGTATCTGAATAGCAATAAGAACCATAATGGCTGGTATTCCAGTATGATATCAAATTCCAATATTGAACATTGTCGGATAGTTATTATTTGCTGCGAGCACTTGCATTTCAAATCGTTAATTATTCATAACCCCGACACCTGATGGCTTTGATAAAAACTAAGTGCCTATAGTACTTACACTAACTCGACTTTATGCATTCAAAGTTACTTCAAAATGTTTATTTAACAATTTTAGAGTATAGTAGTATTTTAGTATATAATAGTATTTAGTTCTTTCAAAGTATCTTACATTGTTTAGAAAAAAATAATCTTCCTTTTGATGCTTATCTATTTATTTAGCTTTCAATTTAATTGTAAAATTCCAATCACTAAAATCGATGTATTAAAACAAGATAAGAGAAGATACTTTTAGGTTAGTCATACAACACTAGAATTACTCGTAGCACCAATGTAGTTCGAAGGAAATACTTGACGCGTAAAATTCAAAGTTTAACTGTATTGTTTGCTTTTACGACCGCACATGTTGCGATTAATTAAAGCTAAACGTTCATCGGGAAAGTTATTAAAATGGCTATAAAATATAGTGCATTTAAATTATTAAAGTGAACATCCATCTATGAACGTCATTAGTTTTCTAAATTACACAGAATTCATAAATAGTTTTTTTTTATTGAATTGTGGGCAAACGAGCATACGCATCACCTGATAGTAAGCGATTACCGCCGCCCATGGACACCCGCAACACCAAAAGCGTCACAAGTGCGTTGCCGACCTTTGGGGGATGGGGAGAGGGAATGGGGGGAGGGGTTGGGGTATGGGCCTCCGGTATCCTCATTCACTCGGTGAAACACAGCACAAGCGCTATTTCACACCGGTTTTCTGTGAGGCCGTGGTATCACTCCGGTCGAGCCGGCCCATTCATGCCGAAGCGTGGCTCTCCCACGGAAATTTGAGAAGTAGTTTAAAGAGTTAAAGAGGTTAAAATTGATTCAAGAAATGTTTTACCTCATTTGCCCCATTTTGTGTGACTCCTGACTATTTTTACATCACATCATCATAGACCACTACTGGACACAGACCTCTCCTTAAAAATTAAGTTTACTATTATAATTTATCGTTACTACGTAAAATACGTATTACAAACATAAGTATACAATAGGTACTCGCATTACAAAGTTTCACCAATCTTGTATCCAAATAAAAAATACAATACCGTATTTTACGATCATCATTCATTACAGGTTTCGAGGCTGAGTGTGACTGGCTACTTTCATAATTGCTTGATGTAACGACGCGATGAGTTGGCCAAATGATGCGTTACTCGGATAGGGCTAAAATGGGAGAAAATTGCTATAAGTTATGCAATTTTCCCACGCACCATTAGCTCCGTTCCTCCAGACACGGGATTTAGTACTTATTGCAACGTCTGCAACAGATTTGCTATGTATATATAAACTTCAAGTTCCTTTGATGTTGCTAATACGTCACAACATCTGAATACATTAAAAAGTATCTATAGTAAATTCTGTTGCTGGTGCTTGATTTATTTGCAAATACTTTTATGGTTAGAATGAAAATGCACAGAAGAAAACCATGTAAGGATTCAAAGCGTACAATAATTTATAAAAAATACTAATTTAACTGCATGGCTGACATAGCGCTTTTGAAGTGAAAACTTTTAGGCGCGTTGAGCATTTTTGGGTAAACAAAAAGCGTGACACTTGCGTCATTGTCACGGCACTCTTTCCTTGAGTATATATGTATACTGTGTATATACCTCTGTACGTTATTAGTATATCGACGATACAATTCACAAGTAACTCAGTATTCCGTTCCATCGGCAGTCCCCAAAGTCTGGCCCACATTTTTTTAGAGTTGATATTATGATTTGACTGCCTCGGTGGCGCAGTGGTAGTGAATACGACTGCTGTGCTTGAGGTCTCGGGTTCAAATCCTGGGTCGGACCAAGTGTTTGTGTGATCTACAAATATTTGTTTCGGAGTTTGGGTGTTTTCTATGTATAATATTTATGTATTTTCAAAAAAAAGTTTATATGTATTCATCTCAGTTGTGTAGTACCTATAACACAAGCTCTGCTTGGCTTGGGATTAGATGGCGTTGTGTTAGATGTCAGAAATATTTATAATTGTATTATTACAAGAGACTAGACTAAAACTACAAATCTATGTTTCTGTTAACAAGTGACTTTATAAAAATTGAATGTTTAATATACTTTATTTCCTGGATTTAACACTTATATACTTAATGGCTTGAGAACTTGTGATCTGGTTTATACGTCTACTAAGACGTAGAGAAGCATATATTTATAACATGATGAGTTTGCATGGATTCCTAGAAATAGACAGGAATGACACGCCTTTGTATATAGAGGAAATACATACTAAGCTCACTTACTCATTAAATAAGTCAACCTGTAACTAACGCCAGTGTAACCAGGTCAAAATGTCTAGGTACTTCAAAGGTGCTGCATGCTGCAACCGTTCAAATACGAGTACAATGTAAAGAGATATCCGTAGTGTATGAATATAATGTAGTTTGATATTTATGTATGAGTTTGATATGTAAATATATGTAAGCAAAGTATGTTTTATATTTATATATAAATAATGTATATCGTAGATCCGAAGTTGCATAACCTTTGTGCGCCTACCTGCCAAGATTTCTACACCAGCCTAAGGTTGACTAGCAGATAATGCCCTGGACATTAAGTGCGCCAATGTACAAAAGTGAATAAAGTTATAAATAAAAAAATAAATGTAAATGATTTTTTTAAATAGAATAACAATTATTTTATGTATGAGTTTGTTCGGGAACTGGTGTTATGCTTTCCAATATAAAGGGAAGATCCTCCTTAATGACTGATCATGCTTAGCAGGCTGCGACCCAACAGTCAATATTGGGAGTTTTATATATATTAATTAGCGCGAGATCTTCTATATCGTGATATACGATTAGTACTAACTTCGTAGCTCGATGTGTTTGCGATAGATGGCGCTATAGTAGTTCTATTGTGATGTGGAAGTCGCGACAAGTTCTAAATATGACAGTATTGACAATATATTTTTCTATGAAAATATAGTAGTCCCCAGTATAATATACATATGAGATATACCGTTTTCACAAACTTTAATTAATGACGTTCCAGTGTAGTCTAGTAGTAAAACGGATCGAGGCACAGTAAGGGGACATTACGGACTCATAAAGTAATCTAACTGACATGAAACTACTTCTGTACTGACTTTTACTCTTTTACTTGTTACTTGTACTTCTAGTTCCTTTGCCCAGACAAGTTTATTTAGGCCCAGTTTCGACAGACGAGATCATGAATTTACTTTATATACGTCTGGTTTGTAGACATATTTTGTATCTGTTGTTTACATATAAGTTGATATATGCTACGTCGTTTTTTGTGATGAGGAATTCAGTATCGATTAGCTATTCGAGATTATGGTAACACAATATTTAACACGTAATAATTTAAACAGTTTTACGTTTAAGTAATTTATGCATTCACTTTAGACTAAAAATCATTGACTGCATGAATAACATACTGGTTTAAGCGGTCCCCACGCTGCTTTCTACTGCACTGAGTGATGTGGGTTTAAACCTCAAATAGGACAACTCTTTGCATGATCCACAAATTGTTGTTTTGAATCTGGATGTTCTTCATGTCCGTTTCCCGTATGTTTCGTAAGGTCCCTTGTTACAAAGGATTTATACCAGTGTATAACTTGTTACTACGAAAGGCTTCGATTAAATGATAAGACCGCTGATCGATAATTGTTACGTATATAACTTTGTAGCTCATCTTTCGTCATGTTTTAATGTTATGTATACAATGAAGATGTATAAAATAATAATAATAATAACATTAATTGATAAATTTGTAAGTCAAGTATTTTAACTAAAAGTTAATCCCAAGATGATTGACAAAGTCATCATATATAGTTATTGCAAGAATGTTAGGAACCAAGGACGTTAAGGAATTACGCAGATTTTACTGAAATTATATGTATAAAACAAAATGAAAATGTTAAAAAATGATTAACTGTATATTATGTTGTTTCAGATACACCTACCCTAGTTAGAAATATCAATTTTGAGCTAAAATAACTATTGTGTTACACATAAAACTCCAAAAATTTTAATACGCATTACAAGTAGCAAACTGTATTTTAATGACAAAATGACGGATTTTCTAAATTTAGTTAACCAGCAGATCCTTCAAATAACAGATAAAGATTTTCCGATATTCTCTATGTACAAATACTAAGGTTACCCAGTTGTCGAAACTCGACCTTGCGATTTCTTTTTTTGCTTTTTGCACTATACACATTTTGACTGTGCCAAATTTCACTCTCACTACATTAAAGTGAAGGCAAAAGAAACAGAAAACCTACCAACAACAAGATATTACTTGCATATATGTACTAAAGAACACAAAATACACCCACATATTTTGTTAAAAACATTTAAATATCACTTCGTATAACAGGACTTCCAAAGATACTTATCGTCGTTGCTATCTTTGAAACGAAATGACATTCGACTTCGTTACAATGAAATAAAAATGAGAAATATATACGAGTATTATACCTACGAGCAAACGTGAGGTGCGTTACCTACTTGAATATAAACAGTACAAAATAAAGATTACTGTTCCATAATAATTGTTATAATATAATAAAGCTCAAGGATATTTTTGGATGAACACACTACTACTTTATTTTGCTCTTTTTTGATCGATGAAAGGTTACTATCAAGTAAATGTATCTTTATCAATATCATAACTGGTGTAAATATGTGTTTACTTTGTATTTTTGACATTTTGTGTATTTTAATGAGTGTGTTGAATTTTGATATATCCAATTAAATAATTCATTTAAGTTTCTAAATTTCTATTTTACTCACACCTTAGATGGTTTAACTTACACGATAATTATGATTATATCAACCATTAAAAGTGAAACACTATTAACACTGGTACAAGGTCGTCACTCGTTTTAATTTCAAGCTGTTTTCTGACGTCAAATATTTAGTCACTAAGCGTTCCCCCCGTCAAATTAATAGTCACACAGCCGAGGACGTTTAAGCAAAATCTTTTAAATAAAGTTAGTACGTGATCCGTCGGAACGGCGAGCCTGCCAAATGGTGCAACAACAGATTTTTGTAATGTTCTGTATTGGTAAGCGAGGTCTGGACTCTCGCCAATTCGGTCATCGATTTACAAGTTCACTTTATGTTTTCCTGATACTTTCCGTACTAGAATAGGATACACTTCCGATTGTAGTGTACGAAAATACTTAATTTTTATATAAAACTATCGAACGGAGTTATAGTTACATTGAAATTCGATATTTTCTAATAATGTTCATGGATTCATTCATCTTCTTGTTTATGTAATATTCTTCTCAACTCATGCTGAATTATAATATTCTCTGCCCTGACTTATCTATTGAAATACAAATTAATAAATCTAGTATACTTGTGAAGAAAAACAAATACAAACAACCTATCTACCATTATTTCGTCTTTTACCTAAACATATTGGTATATACATATATACCTAGAGGACACAGCGACACGACAAAGAAGAATTGATAAGCTTGAACTCCTATTAATCATACAAGAAATACGAAACCTCACCTCCACCCACGTGATCATTAAAATGGTAGGCATCGCAGTGAACTTAGTCGTGGAAGGTACACACAAAGGTAATAACACACAATAAGTTGTAAGTTCGGTAAGTAATGTGTAAATGAATACCTAAGGAGCATACCTCGTAACCAGATCCATCAAAATAATGGAAGTGGGTATAAACTGCGATAACACACAGTACGCATAACATTGACATTCACATTAATTTTACATAGTAGCGTCTCTTCGCTCCTTATATCCAAACACACTAAGACTAGCAATTACTCTGAGTGGTTTTACGTGTATTCTACTCTTGGCCAATTTTGTCCTGTATAATAAATGATAATTACTGTATAGGAGCAAAATAAAAACATTTGAATTGTTTAAACTCCAGTAGACCCTGAACTTCGTAAGAAGTGACGTAAAATATAAAAATATGATGGTGAGCCTCCATTTTATTGTGCAACTTCGCAAAGTAAAATTAAGCAAGCGTGTTGATGTGACTTTGTAACAATTCAAAATAAAGTTTGAAAAACGGTTTGTGTACAAGATTAGACATGGTTTTATTAACATTTTGTTCATGACAAGTTTAATTAGGTTTTGTAGCTTTAGGTAGAGAACTGCGAATGTTGTTTGAAGTCTTTACTAATTTTTGTAACGAATTTTTAGGGTAAATGCGTTGTGTACAGAAAAGCTATATCCATCGTTAAACTTGTAGTTAGGTTAATGTAAATATGATAAATAATACTATGAAGTAACACAAAACATTATTTAAAGACAAAGGACTTTCGTAGGTCTCAATCAGAGCCTCAAATGACAGCAATGGAATGATGATAATTGTGACGACAACTTTTTTGAATAAAAGAGAAACTAAATTATGATCTTTTAATTATACGATCGAAATTTGCCAAGAAACATATATAAAAAAACCATCGAAACATTCAAAATGTTTTTACATTTAAAATAATCAATACTATGTTAAATACTATTCCGTGTGGTGATAAATTAATAATGTAGAATACTACTACCTCAATTCATCCATGGGATACTATCATAAATATACATACATATCATAAGAGACTACTTAGAAAGTTATAATTACGCAGAATAGCTGCACTGCAAAGAGACTGAAAACTTGAAACAAACCTTATACCAACACGTCTAACTAGCGTGGTATTGAGTTTCTAATAGCCCTAGTACACCTTGGACCAACACGCTCTCTGCGAGTGCGTTCGGTCAACGTGTACTGAACCATTTTGTGTCTATTTTGTCGTTTGCGACCAATATTGGTCGACGACCCGATAAGTTTCGGTTTTTCATGCACAAATCAAAGTAATTTGGCGCAAGCTGCAAACAGAGTTTACACGTTGGCCGAATGTTCACTTCATAGTTAGGGGTCAGAGTAGACGGCCATATCGCGCTTAATTGTTTCTCGAACATGGCGACATGGAGAAATTAGTAAATATTTCATTTAATTGATTTTCATCAGAATGAATCAGTTATACAGAACTCATATGGGTAAACTTACCTAACTGCCTTCAATAAATAATACATGTTTAGTTGCGATTTCAGAATAGTGTTAACCAGACTAATTTCACTTTTCGTAGATCTTCATCTAACGACCAATGCAGATTGAAACACCCTAACGTCTGAACACTGCCAAAAAAATCTGCCAAGCGCACTCGCCGAGCGCGTTGGGCCAACGTGTACTGGAGTTATAAGAAGTCGCGTAGTAATACGCCTATATCCAGCAGTGAACTATTAAAGGCTGTTTATGATAATCATGATACACTTACATCTCTTTGATACGCGTAGTAAACAAATATTACATTAATAATAATCAGTCGCGTTATTCATATTTTCTTTACCGAAAATATGTGCGAGGGTTTTCAAAGGCGCAAAGGTCCTTGGCTACGTAACAATGTTTCATTCTAGACAACTATAATATTAGTTTTACTTTATTTAAATAATTTGTGTCATATTGCCCAGGATATTAATATGTACTTTTTTTAAAAAGACGTTAATGTATACTAGTTTTAACTTTTCGATATCCATGCCTTCCATATCTACATTATAAATCCAAAAGTAACTGACTGTCTGTCCTGCTTTTACGGCCAAACCGCTGCACCGATTTCAATGAAATTTGGCATGGAGATACTTTGATTCTTGAGGAAGGACATAGGCTACTTTTTGCTACGATAACCGATAAACACGTGGGCTAAATGTTATTTTGATTGTTTCTTTACCTCTATATTGATTAGCATAGATTCATTAAAAGAAAGGTGTTGCTTAGTGACAATACTATGATTTCTAGGGAATGGCTAGTTGCCCTGATCATTTAATTTCTATTTATATTAACTTTGCTAATATCCATTTATACATTATTAAAAAAGTATAAATGTGCTACAAATACTTTGTATATGAATAAGAATAATTCTGAATACGTGTAAGAATAAATAATTGAAAAATAATGGAATGAAATATTTTGACTTTTAAAGCTGCATTTATCACGAATCATGCTGTTTCTTTGGAGTTGAAGGGACCCGGTAGTCCTCAGTAGTCACCCTATTCTTGAAACAAAACTCACTTGAATTTTTCCTCCACTATATATTTAAATATTTGAATAAGTCTGACACGTAAATAAAGATAAATAAATTAAAAATAGGTAACCCGTTTGCTCTTTCATATCAAGAAACAGTAGCAACATTATTTTTTATGTATGAAATACAAGTTTATGAAAGACAATTCAAAATAATATAAATGCGAGAAAATACACTTTTGAGGTAGTTTTTTAATTAGCATTCTTCTTTGTTTAACAATAAGGTCGCGGTGCAGGTCCATAGAGGCAGTGTAGTTAATTTTCTGTATAGAAACTTAAAAGTGATAGAAATATATTTTCAGTATAGCAAAAGTAAATGGAAATGGGTATGCAAAAAGTCAGATTCTAGACGCAATTTGTCAGGTGAAACAGTTTGACAGCAAAATATCGTCATCATTAATTGAATCACAATATTGCTCTAAGGAAACAAAAGGCCACTGCGAATGACAAATTTGTATCGTCTTGGAGGCATCAGTTGCTTACGAAATTTGATGGCTATCCGCCTACTCTGGGTACTAAAATAATAAATTGAATCCTGAACATCTGGTTCAGTAAATATTTTTACGTTTTGCTAGGTTTGTCAAACTCGACATAACAAGAATAAAAAATGTTCTTAATTAATTATTTCTATGCAATATTTTTTTTCAGCTGAGCATTACACGAGTTTTATTGACGGCCAGAGCTGTAAAGGAAAATTATTTTATAAAAGCCTTTCATAATTCAAAGAAAACGAGGGTACAGTTTTTATACTACATCAAAATTAAAAATGTAAATAGGAATTATAATTCTGTATGTTTAAAAGAAAAAATAATTTTATTCTTTGAAGCGCATTTCCTATATTATTATTATATTATATTCTACTTTTAGTCGATGATGCGGAGGAATTTTTGATGCTTGTATGTAAGTATTGTTTCTTTTTTATTATTATTTCCCAGTATTTTGATTTAATTTTATATGTTAAAGTAGATTCTGTATATTTATTTAATTATATTAAACACAATAGGAGTTATTCAGTTTTTAACTAACTTCAAAAGAGGAGGAAATTATTAAATCATATTGTATTTTTTTAAGTTGGTTACCTCATAACTTGCGACTGGGTGAAACCGATTTTGATGATTATTTTTTTATTTGAAAGATTGTGCTTCCTGTGTGGTCCCATTACAATTTATTCCAGTTCTAGAAGGTTCTGTTTTGTTAAAGTATTTGTTTTTTCAGAATTGTGTAGACATTTCAAGTTAAAACTAACAAAATCAACATATTTATGATATTCTAAAGTTTTATGCTTATAATTCCAATATAATCTACAGGAAATTTTGGTCCATTACCTATGATGTCTTCTAAATTATTCAGATATACGAATCAGATTTTACTGATTTAAAGGACAAATATTATCTGCATAAAATATTCTTTATGATGAAATAATTGTAATAAACCTTTTAGTATATCTGATCAGCCATGGGTATCACCGCGGGGCGCAGTTATTTGTCAATTAGTCCACTTAAACACCTTAGAATTTTATTATTTTTTTAGACATGAAAGTTGTAGTTAAACTGTTATATGTAGATATATTCCATTCCCTCTCCCCATCCCCCAAAGGTCGGCAACGCACTTGTGACGCTTTTGGTGTTGCGGGTGTCCATGGGCGGCGGTAATCGCTTACCATCAGGTGATGCGTCTGCTCGTTTGCCCCCTATACAATAAAAGAAAAAAAAAGTATTTGCAGTTTTTTTTTCTGTTTTTTAATTCTTTAGAACATTATAAGGTTCTATCTAGAACTGTTTTCGGTATTTTTTTTTAAATTTATATATATAAAAATGTTATGTTGGTTTGTGTACGCTTGAAAAACTCAAGAAGTTCTGCACCGATCGAGCTGAAATTTTAGAATGATATATAATCCGCATCAAGGATTGTTTTTATCTAATTTTTGCATCAGTCAACATAAACGCGGGCGGAGCCGCGGGCAACAGCTAGTATTAAATAAATATAATAAAGTAGCCTATATGTTATTCCAGAGTGCATTTAATAGTAATAATTATAGCTTCTTGCATATTATAATAATTGGTTTAACCGTTTGCGCGTGAAGAAGTGTCAAACATACACACTCACAAATTTTGATGCGTTATGTGATGTGATAATTAATATAGGATTTACCAAAATATATTTTCCATGCATCTTTATATTTAAGCACATTTATTATTATAGGTACTGCAAAACTAAAAACATTCGCATAAACGCCAAGAAACATTTAGAGTAAAATGATACATGTATACGAAAACGTTGATAACTACTGACAATGCAATTTCCACTTAGCAACTGAAACGCGAATGAGATGTTGAAACTTGCTGTTGAAACTAAGATCTTGCTGAAGTAGAATTTATGTAAATGAATCTCGTCTCACTTGATGGAATGCATTGTTCTACCGCCGGTTCATAATGAGTTCAGATCATAATATATAAATTATGTTTGAAATAATAAAGTGGAACATATGTCACAAGGCATGTAGGAGATGTAACAGCTTCCCGGAATATATTGTAGCAAAAACTAATTTGTGTATTAAAATTAAAATGATTGTAACGTCATTACTAAATAATGGGAAAAGAGTTTTGCAAAGATTTTAATTATTGTATTGTAATATTGAAGAGACTTACTTTAATGACGATACCAGAACAGTGAATATAAACTTTTCATAATTGAGAAAATGGCGAATTGTTCATCAACTACTTGAAATGTTATTGAATATAATAAGGAGGTACCTGTTCCTTTTTTCAAATTGAATATGCAAGGGTAATTCTTGTATAAAATGCAAAATAAAATTAAAATAGACTATAACCCAATGATGCAGAAGCGTCACTAGGCTGCCATGGTGTGGGTCATCATACTGCATTATTGCATTATCTTCATTCGCAATGAGTAAGGTGACCATTGCTTGTGCATTCCCTCAGACAGTGTAGAGTCACTTTGGCTGGAACATACATAAAAATAACAATAATTCATGAATAAATATTTACTTGTATTTGAACAACAAGCGTTTTAATTTATATTTCGAAATGAAAGTCTCTAGCTATTTGTATTTCTGAAACACGACTGAAATTCTAATTTATTACAGGCTAGCATAAATTTTGCCGCTTAGTTTTGTGGCAGTGTGCGCTGGCTATAAATCTGCTACTGCCGTTGAACACTAATAACATGCACCTGTCACACGCGGCTGGAATCCAGAAAGGTATTTTTACTATCAGCACTTCCGTGTTGTGATTTGCGATACAACTTAATGCAATGCTCTACGCAATCTTACGCCAAATATTTCATTTCAGCATGATCTCCAATCGAATTGAATTTAAATGTTTTTGGATACAATCGTTTTGTTGATTTCTAAAATTAAAATATATATTTTTATATAAATTTCAGATTTATGTAAAGAACTATGTATGTTTGTGTGAGAGATTTTATTTAAGATTAGATAATTACAGATAGTTGGGTAATTTAAAACAAAATGCTTTTTTGAGCTTTTATTTCACACCAGTAATTAAATTTGTGATGAAAAAGGAATCTTTGTTTGTCATGAATTTGACATTTAGGTGCCGCACCATAAGAAATCATAGAAGTGTGAAAAAGATTAGTTAATAATGCAGTTGTTGTTTGAGCCATGCGGTAAAGACGCTCTTTTGTGTTGTTACTGAATAGAATCATTATTCCGTTAGTCCTAAAACACATTAAACTGTATCGCCCGATACTCTAATAATAATGGAAATCACTCTTGACAAATATAGGACTGGACTAGCACACGTATAAATTTTACTTTAATGATGAATTTGAACAGATCGATTACATTATACATAATTTAAAAGATATAAACTTTACCAGATCTTTTTTTATTTATGTAACGTGTGAAAACCCCTACGGACCGTCACCCATCTGGGTTTACTTTGGTTGGAATCAGACCGACTAAGACCACACGGTGTGCCACTTTGCGCCTGAGATAGGAGGGATCCGGGAGCTGCTATTATTCAGACTGGAGCTTTACCAGACCTAGCCTAAAGTATGTTTCACAATTAATTTATGTTCAAAACTAGGTAACATTTGTTTCCATAACGACGACTAAAATGTTTAATGTGTCACTAATACATATAATCCTCGCAAAGGAAATTTCAGAAGTAAGTTGATATTTACCCCTAGAGATTACTGATGAGAGTTTTATGTCTCAACTCGAGCCATAATGGGGTACGAGACTATAATCGCATAATATCACAGTAACTACGTTTTTGAATTGTGAAGGAATCATTTTAATTCAAAAGGGCTCCAGAGTCTTGGATCTCTCATAAAGATAATTGAGTTTCCAGACAAGACGTAACATTCGATTGAGGTCTGAAAATATTTTTTCTGTCTTATATTGGGATCAATCTCTACAGAAGTTTCACAAGATAACTTTCTTCTTTATTTTGCCTGCAGGAAATTTTATTAAACTGATTTGTTCACTTAAATAACCTGTACATACACTTTTCTTTTTTGATAATTTATGTATCAATAACCGTATTGCTTACGTTAAAAGATAAAAGTCGATCAAACAACACAACATCACACAGATATCTGTTCTTTAAGAACTTAATTGTTCATATTATTATCTAGATAGCTAGAAAGATAGAAATATATTTTTTGTATAATATAGTTACAAGAGGGTACATCAACTGCCTTTTTGGCGCTGTGGTAGCGTATGCGACTGCTCGGGTTCGATTCCCGGGTCGGACCAAATGTTTGTATGATCTACAGATATTTGTTTCGGAGTTTGGGTGTTTTCTATGTATCATATGTATGTATTTACAAAATGAAGTATATATGTATTCATATCAGTTGTCTAGTACCCATAACACAAGCTCTGCTTAGCTTGGGACTAAATGGCGTTGTGTGTTAGATGTCCGAAATATGTATTTATTATTATTATTATTTATCCATACAAGTATATTTTCGTAATCGACTTAACATAACATTGCTCAGTATAGCAGAGTAACAGATGATCTTAAGATTAGATTAACCGTTGGGTAAGTTATGAAAAAGAAGCTTTTACATCGAGTTATACTGAAGGACAGTAGAACTTTTAGAATTTTTAGATAATTCCATTTTGTAAAGTTTTGAAAAAGACGATCCAAGTATTCAGTATTATAATACAATTTATAAACATGAATATACTTTAGTTGTATAGTCATGGTAATTGGAAACTAAAGGTATTAAAGTTATATCTGTTAATGTTGCTAAATTTGACCGGTGGAGTAAAACAATACAATCAAATAATCCACATGTATCTATACTGTTGACCTTTATCAGTATCTGAGTAATTGTTATTTGTATATTTGCCAGTGTGCTCTGCAACAAATGCCAAACGTTATTGCGGCACTTCTCTATTATGGTAACACATGTACGACGCATAAATTCGGCCCTGTACGTTAAAATTAGAAATGTAAGCTTGGTACCGTAAAATATGCGCCTTTAAAATGTATACCGTATTATATTTGTTCACACCCATATACAAACAATTGTTTTACTCATAAACAAATAGCATGTATACACTTTTTATGGGAATAAACTCGCCGGTTCTTTGTTATACCTGGTCGTATTTTTATTTTGAAGAAAAACGGCGTTGGTGGTGTATTGTAACAGATCCAGGGTTGAGTGTATTTAATTTGATTAGGTATTTTAAAATATATTGTTTTGAAGTCTAAAAATCAAATTGTACAAAGGGTTTTCAGTGATAAATTTAATTAATAAGGCACTGTAAAGCATCACCACAAATATCTTGTCCTTATTTTTAAACCACTTATTAAAATTACTGGTTGATATAACAATCAAATACTTTAAGGCACACACAATAATATTGTCGATATAAAGTTTGTCAATAATATACATCAACATATATTCCACTGTAATACAAACCGCACACATGCAATATTATAGTAAATATGTAGTTTATTGACAATATTATTGGGTGTGGTTAGCCTTAGTAATGCAAATTCTTATTTTATCTTCCTAGAATAATACGGATAAGTTACTGGAGATGTGGCACAAACACACACCGTTGAGTCTTGAACTAGAACTCATGATATTAAATAATAATATAAATTATGAAAAAGGTTTATCATTTTATTATACAGGATCAAAAATATTTCTTGAAAGTATTGGTATCATACAGAAGTCTTCCTTCACATTTTAATGTCTCTGCAATGATATGTGAACAGTGAAGTTGAGCTATGGAAGATAATTTATCAGAATCAAAACCCACATGTACAGTTTTACATTACAGTGTAACTTTATATTAAAAATGTGTCATTGACTCAAACTCCCTTATAGCCGTTTTCTCAATGAGACCCTACAAGCTATGAGCCCTCTCCGAGACCCCTTGTGAGATACTTATAACTTAACATCTTGCGCAGTCAATTTCGCATACCTCCACCCTCTTTGAAGTGCTCGTGGATGCTGAAAACCGTTACTAAAATAGCTACTTTTTTAATATTTTTGTAAATTTTCGTTGGTAAAAATAATCAAGTAACATTTTTATCAACTGAAATTGTTAGTTACTTAATTTATTTAAAAACACTATAAGGTCTTTGCGTCTAAAGTGTACCGGAAGACGACTGATAGATTTTCGGGCACTATTAACAATAATAGGATAATTGGTAGATTTTTCGTTTTTACATATTACTACCAACCGACGGGCACAGCTTTGATTACTGCTACGAAATAAATGACAGACGAAGTTTTATTTACCAACTTCTATAAAGGGATGATTTATAAAAAGGATATATATATATACCACAAACTTAAGTTATTATTTCAATATAAATAGAGTTACTTCAAAATCTATTGTTCTGTTAGAATGTGTGGGAAAGACTTAGCTTTGAAAATGAAAGATCTATAAAGACTTCTTTTGAACATCAATGCAAATATTTAGTCCTAATAATTCGTTATTTCTTTGTTGTAATATTTCAGAAAATTCTTTTGAATACAAAACATTTTTTACCAATTCTAACTGGAATTCTTTTCAGAATAAAAAAGTCAACGACGCGGAAATGTTCAAGGAAAGATGTTTTCTAAGGTTTGTAATGACGTTTCACACAAACGTAAATAGTAAGATGCGATTGTCTTTTAAGGACAATAGCGGTTGATCCCTCCACAAAAAAGTAATAAAACCAAATCCTTTAATCAAACATTAATTTATATTAGAAGTGATTAAAATCTCATTCCAAATATTTTTTATGTACCATTAAAACTCGAACTGAGTTAAACACTGTCTCGTCCAAATATAACAAGGAATAGCACAGTAGGAACAAGCGCGACTGGTGAATGATGAATTGGATGTCTTCCAAAAAACTGATTCGATTTATACTTTGACAAATAAAGGAATCAGATTTATTATCCGATTATCTAGGTCTACAATAAATGTCACCTATCATATTAAAATACACAGTCAAAGACGTAACATCAAATGATCGTGTCATTTAGTATAATGGAATCGATATGTGTGCAGCATTGTGTATAGTACTGATTGAAATAGTGTTTAAAGTTACATTTTAAATCGATTAAAAATTCATTCATTAATGGTTCTCTTTTACACTACAAAATACAGTAACTTGCAATATCAAGCAAATATGTGATAGTCACTAGTTAATAATATATTCCTATCTACAAACAACGTCACAAGCCATTCAATTTGCCACAGATATTACATTAATTTATAGGTAATCGCTCTTTATATTTGAAACATTTACCGTAGTCATATACTAGTTATATTAAATTCTGCGGCTAAAGTCTACGTCGACGATGCGACACCGTGTGGAAGGGCGT
Source organism: Spilarctia lutea (assembly GCA_916048165.1). Classification (NCBI taxonomy): domain Eukaryota; kingdom Metazoa; phylum Arthropoda; class Insecta; order Lepidoptera; family Erebidae; genus Spilarctia; species Spilarctia lutea. Next base: position 12,377,692 of record OU696480.1, on the reverse strand, counting down.
TAAGACTACGAGCTTAGTGATTTCGTTCAGCGAAATGATTTAGTAACTCGCCCCCGGACTCGGTTGCGTCCTGTCGCGTGCCATTGTTTCACCTCATCGCGATTCGCTAGACGTACTCGTACATATGGTAGTGTTCTGTATTGTTCTCATTTTTTTAAATCCTCAAATTGATTCGCAATGTTCTCTTTCCCCTGATATATTATTAAAGTGTTTCTCAGAAGTCTAATTTCCGGACAATTCAATTTTTGATTTAAACATTACTGTTTCGATAACTGCCCAAATGGTTGCAGTAGAAATTTCAATTTATATTAATATAAAATTATATCATGATAATATATCACAATGAATAATTAACTTATTATTATATTAACGTAGGAGTTTTATACGAAGTTTTTCGTGAATCAGTTTTTGCAGTTCCTGAAAAAGTGATTGAATTCATTCTTCGCCTTAATAAATCAACTAGTGTCAGATAACTTCGCTGTCATCAATTTTACGTGGTCATTAATCACTACTCAAGTTATAAGTAGAAAAATTGTTTATTCGCGGGTACAGAAAGGAAAAACCTTTTAAACAAACGGCTGGTTGCGTGCCGTGCGTTATGTTCACTACAGCTGAAGCATGTTTATAACAATTTTATGGGTAACCCGAGAATTCTTCTTACGGTACTTACATTTTTGATTTGATTTTTTTTTTAATATTTATATTTTGCTTTTGCCGTGGCAAGGTTTTCTGTTTTATTCAGAATTATAAGTTTTATCATTATTGTTAGTTACCTTAACTGTCGATACTTGATAATAAATTGATATAAGCAATTGCTATATATTGATCATACATTTATTGCCATAAAATTTTAATTTTACTTGAAATCGTTCAAATATTATCTAAATCCGGCTATGTAATAAGTGGCTAACATTATTTTTGTCTACTATCGGCATACGTATGTGAGGTTTGCTAAAGAACCTTATTTTATCATACAAAGAGCCCGTGCTTTGGAATAATGAGGTTCTCACACAAGTATACTTCAGCGTCCTGCCTCCTATTTCACAACTTGACTTTACTGCTTCAAGACATGAGATGTGGAGAACAAACTTTTAGTCGACGCTTTTGTTGATTTATACCTTACAAATTATAAGGTATACATAAACAAAAGAGTCTACTAACATATATAACCATAACTGGTAGGTAGTGCTTCTTAGTCAATTTTATAAAAACAAAATACATACGTCATTTAACAATATCCTTTATAGTATACTTAGAGTTTTTATTTTAATAACATTGAAACACAATCAAAATATTGTTGTATAAAGTCACAATACTCATCTCAGTAAAGGAAATACATCAAAAGGACTTTACCTGGACTCACAAATGATTTACAAATTTATCATTCAGCCAAATATATTTCAATAAACCTTTATACCACCCAAAATTGATATAAAACTACTTTGTGTAACATCAAAGCATTGTAGGTTGTCTTATAAGGTAGGATACAAAAAAATACATTACGTTCCAATTTCACAAACGTTTACCTGAAACGATATATCCTCCTATTATCCGTATAGTTCGCCGGGATCAATAGGGATTCGTTCAGAAATGTTGTGTCATTGTTTATGGAAAGTCATTCCAATCAGACTGTACAAAGGAGGGACATATCGTTACCGTCTCGTGTATACTCATTAATCTTAATCTTCATATCTTGGTGGTCACGCTTGGCTTCATTGAATAATGGAAAGACGTAAAATAATAACTTACAATCGAAGGCAATGTAATAGTACACTTTTTGTTTGTGATTTATTTGTAGCAAAAGTGTGATTCAAATTCTGTTCTAGTTACATTTCATTTAAGAAAACGAAAAATAGGATCTATAAGAAATCGAAGATTGGAACAACATAAATATACTTGTAGCTGGAAGTAATCTTTTCAATTATAAAGAAAATATCATGTTAATCTTATCTCCTGGTAAATATAATTTAACTTGGTGTTTGGTCTAATTTGTGTTACCATTTGCTTAGTTTTCTTTTTCAATAAGCTTCATTTTTTTACTCAAAAAAAAACACAAGCGCAGTTGAAAACTTTACCGTAGTGAATAATAAGAAACTAAGCAGTATACGATTTTTGAGCACTATTTATTTTTGTATCTGTGTAAATATGACAATGTTTTCATTTGCGGTGGTAAAGAATAGAAAACTGTCAAATTTAATACTTTAAGAATTTAGCTTGTAAGCTAACTGTTATTATGGTTTATAGCTTACCAATGACCAACAGCAATCATTATCAAAAGTTGATTTGAACTCAACCCTGAATGTTTGTACTAAAGTGTTTTAATAAAACAAAAAGAAAGCTTTCTGTACAACAAAAATAATTTTCTTTTTATGGATATATTCATATATAAAAATCTATGAAACTTTATTTTAAGTTAATAAAGAAATTAAACATTATTTCGTGTTTCGTAAAGAACAAAAAATTACAGGTAATTATAGGTACTTGAGGGACGATTGCCTAATTTCCGACTCAAGCAGGAGCTTTTCTAAGAATTGAAGAGTCCTGCTGCGAGATTTCAGGTAAATTTTAATAAATACTTAGTTCATTAGTTTAGTTGACCACCCTTGAAACTTTTAATTGTAACGTTTAGGTATCGCTTACCAGAGAGTTCCCAGTATTTGTGGCATTTACTACTTCTAATGAAAATCTAAGCTGAGATTAGATACCTTTCATTTGTAGGTATCCGCCATAACCGGAATGTTTCGCCGCTTAAATACAATGTAACAATCTGAAGGACGAGGTGGTGGAACTTTGTCAGCTCGTTTGGCCCCACACGATCCAGAAAGTTATCTTGGAGTGCATCGGAATTACAACGTGCTTCCAACTTTGCGATTCGAATCCGAATACGAGTTATAGATGTACTGTTGCTGGATAAGCTTTATTCTTTATAGCATCATTGTAATTATATTAATAGCGATAAAATAGAACACGAATAATTTGACTGCACGGATGGCGAAGCAGTTTGAGCGGTCACTTAATCATTTTCTACTACGTTGTGTTGTAGATTTGATCACTACATGGGGAAATACTTTGCATGATAAAATTGTTGTTCTCAGTCTGAAATTTAAGTCCCTTTAATTTAAATTTGACAAAGTTGTTCAAGTTGAGTTTCTAAAGTCCCCTGCGAGACGAAATATTCTTATAGTTCCTTTAATACGAGCATAACTTGACTTCTGTGAGAGTTATTACTAGTGTTATTTTAGGTCTTCGTGGGAGAACAATGCTTCGGCATGAATGGGCCGGCTCGAACGGAGTGATGCCACGGTCTCACATAAAACCGTTGTGAAATAGCGTTTGCACTGTGTTTCACCGAGTGAGTGAGGATACCGGAGGCCTATACCCCAACCCGGCAACGCACTTGTGACGCCTCTGGTGTTGCGGGTGTCTATAGGCGGCGGTAATCGTTTACCATCAGGCGATATGTCTGCTCGTTTGCCTCCTATTCCATAAAATAAAAACTCACAATATTAATTTTAGGTAGGATTTATTATATTTTTCATGTGTTGCACCTCATTTATTTTAAATTTAAATGTAGGTGGTACAAAATAAAATCACTTGTTCAATGTAACTATTTGCCATGAAGATCAAGCTACTCGTATATTTAAAGGGCTGCAATTCTCGACAAATTCAACAGGTTTCGCAATTTTTATTATGAAAATACATATAGATTTAGACGAACGACTTTGATCTTATTGACATACACTACTTTAGGGTCATCTTGTTAAGGGTTTTAGCAACCTTCTTGAATCTCGGGCCCTCTTGTCATGGTCGTATTGCAAGTGCCTATTACCCTATTACAATCTCTTTAATATTTTTTAACTCCATGGCCATGCTCTCCTACCAAAATTTTGTGTATTATGGTTGGATTTAAAAGCAGTGTGTTCTGTAAAGAACATTGGTGTGATAAATGCATCTTTGCTAAAACGTCTTCATTCAGGTATAACTTTATACTGCTACAGTCTGCTGTGCATCATAAAATGTAAATTATTTCTCTTCCAGAGAGACTTTATTTCTACGTCATTAAGGTACACATTTGTGTAAAACGCTACGTGCTAACTTTGAAGAGATACCTACGAGAGCAAGCGAACTTCGAGTGCGCTTAAATGATAAGTTTCCCAAGTGAAATTGGGAATTCACGGTTATAAAAGTTGATGAAATGACGGTCATATATAACCATAAACCATAAACATTTGTAAGATTTTTAGATTATCATAAAATATTAATTACTGCTGTGTTAATTTTTTGTGCATTAGTACAATATTAAAGTATTAAAATTTGTCTAAAAGAGCCGATACGAGAGTACATAATACAGCACCAACTGTTGCCATTTTATATTTAGGGTTCCTTTTTCGAAAGTAAAAAGGAAAATCTAATCATGTTATTTTCTAAATTTGACTATTTTTTTTTATATTTGTTATCTCAGAACTTTCGACTGGGTGAACCGATTTTGATGATTATTATTTTTATTTGAAAGCTGGAGCTACTCGTGTGGTCCCATTTTAATTTAGTCCAGTTCTTGAAAGTTCTGTTTAGATGAAATCGTTGTTTTTCCAGAATTGTGGAGAGACATCGAGTTGAAAGTAACAAAATCAACATATTTATGATATCCTCAAGTTTTAAAGGATTACGCTTTTAATTTCAATCTAATCTACAGGATACTTTGAATTGATTTATACCTATATTTACATTATACAATTATGTATATTAACGCCAGAATAATATTTTTTCAACTTGTTAATTATTATTTTATAGATAGATAGATAATATTTATTTGTACACCAGGGTTTACAAACAATATAAAAGCCTAAAAAATGGTGGTACATGATGGGCCATAGCAGTTTCTTACTGATAATCTTTCGATGGACAGGTTTCATTATAAGCTGGTGCAGGGTATTTAAGTACGAGAAAAAAAATGCCTTTACGTATATTACTAAAATATTACAAATTAAATAAATAATAATATAATACAAGAAAATAAACAAAAAAAAACTATACATACATAGTCATATGATCATACATACATAAGTTTCAAAATATTAGAGGCAGATAATGCTCACATAACATAGTTTTGAAAGTGGTAACAAATTGGGCACGTCTGATAGAGATTAATAATTCATTCTATAAACTTACAGCTCCTACGGAAAATAGGTTAGTATAAAAATTGGTAGAATGTTTTGGTACTTTCAATCGCAGGTTTTCAGAAGACCTCAGGCATTTCAAATGTGGTTCATGAAGGAACTTAAATCGTTCTTTGAGATAAGTAGGGGTAGATGTATTAATCAAAATGTTATGCAGAATATAAATCGCATACAAAAATTTTAAAGACGCTCAAGGGTATCGAGTTGTGCTTCAATGAGGTCAAGATCGCTGACATCGGTATATAATATGGGAAGAAGGAGCGTCTGTGCAAGCGCAGTCGTAGTACATGTCGGTAAAAAGTTTACTACTTGGATTTTGAGTCTAAAGTCGTTACTCCATGTACTTATAAGATCGAAGTTGATAACAGTAAGTGCGTTCAACAACATACTAACACGTGCATGAGTGCATCATCAGCGTAAAGGTGGTACGATGAAAATAAATTACTAGAAATAGAATTTATAAAAATTGCGGCGAGTAATGGAGATAGAACGCCACCCTGCGGAACACCGATAGTAGCATTACACCATAAAGAAAGGGAATCTTCAAGATGAATGTGATGCTTACGTCCTAACAGGTAGTTATGAAACCAGAGAGATATGTTAAAAGAGCGAAGAATACCAAGGAGAATATGAAAGTCAACAGTCTACAATGCATTGCCTTGCCACCTTCACATTTCCACTGTCCATGCTTTTTCTAAAGTGCTGAAACTATACTGTTCTACATGGAAAAGAGATTGAAAAAAATTAAGAATGTTGTTCTTTAAAAGAAAAGTATTAAGTTGATCATGAACAAGACGTCCAAGAACTTTGGAAATAAAGGACTGTAGTCAGAATAGGAAGAAGGTTTTAATCTTTTTGGTAAAAGAATAATGCCACCTGATTTCACTGCAGATGGGAAGATACCGTGAAATATGGAATAGTTAAAAATGTGATATAGGATATGGAAGACATCATCAAGGATAGGGTCACGTTCTTACTGAGGCCGCTTCCCATAGCATTAAATGAAATTGAAAGTATGTTCTTCCTAACATCACTAAGTGTCAATTGATTAACAAATAAAGAAAAAAGTTAGGAGTTTGATCAAATGAAAGATATATTATGGCTTCAGAGTTAGTTTATTTGAAAGCAGTGACTTCCCAATAAAGATTGCTATAGAGGTTCATAAAAACCGAGACTAACGGCACAACTTGGCGTTAATCCAAGAACACTTTTTGACCCGGAATCAAATCCAAAACCTTTTAATTGACAGTCGCATACGTTACCCGCTGGACCAACTACGTAGTTATGGTACGAATCAATGTTTTAATAATTAATGAAGAAAAATAATTTATCTACTTGTATTATGGAATAGACATTCCAAAATGGTACCATTTGATGTAGCATTGCTAAATTTCTTGTGATTTTTCCGTTTCTAAAGTAATTCAACCGTGTAAAGTCAAAAGCCAGTGTTTACTTTGATGTCTTGAAAAAGCTTGATACCTAGAGGTAAAGTTATTTAGCTGCTTTTACTAAAGAAAATAAAATCTCTTTAAGCGGTTTAAAAGTGTATGCTTACTGTAAAGGATTTAGGAACGAATAAAATAAAATGCTTAGATAAATAAATATAAACGGTATTATTACGAAATAATGTTCGTATTATTTGAATAAATAAATATTTCTGACATCTTACACATATTTATGTTTTTTGTGGCAACCCAAGATATTGTAAAACCTTGTACAAGCATTAAATAAATAAATAAAAAAAACACCATCTAGTCCCAAGCCAAGCAGAGCTTGTGTTATGGGTACTAGACGACTGATATAATTACATTTATCCTTTTTTGTTTGTAAATACATACTTATTATACATAGGAAACACCCAAACTCCAAAACAAATATTTGTAGATCATACAGACATTTGGTCCGACCCGGGAATCGAACCCGAAACCTCAAGAACAGCAGTCGCATACGCTACTACTACAGAGGCAGAATAGTGTGTATACGGAACTGTAAAGACTCGTGTAATAGGTATTAATTACATTTTTTTTGTTGTTTTGACCAAGCTGTACTATTCGTGGCTGTCGGCGTCTGAGCATTGATTTTATGCAATACTATAATAGGTATACTAACCGAACTGGCGGCCTGGTTTGGGAACATTATGGTGTCCATATGCGACACCTCAATGCCCCGAGTCATGCCAGCCAGAAAGGGCTCGGCGTACTGGTGGAGCGCAGAGATCTCGCAGCTGAGAATGACAATCGCGAGATTGCGACGCCCGTACCTTCGAGCCCGGAGAAGACGGCGAGCCACAGTCGAGGAGATCGACGGAGCACGACGTGAATATGCAGCTGCCGTAAAAGCTCTCAGCGATGCAATCGCAGAGGCCAAGGCTCGGTCCTGGAGAGAACTCATTGCGGGACTGGATAGGGACCCATGGGGGCGACTATATAAAATGGTACTGGACAAGCTCAGACCATGGGTCCCTCCGTTGACGGAAACCCTGGAACCGGAGTTTTTAGGAAGAGTGCTAGACACGCTCTTCCCAAGGGTCCAGGATAGTCCCCCGATCCTTCCGACACAATCGGACCGGCAATTCTGGTCAGATGAGTGTGAGGTGACGGAGGGAGAGCTGGATCGAGCCGTACGGCGGCTGGCTTCCCGCAACACCGCACCTGGACCTGATGGTGTTCCAGGTCGGGCGCTGGTGATCGCTCTGTCGGTGCTGGGTAACAAACTGAGGCTAATTTTCACTGAGTGTTTCGGCCTCGGCATTTTCCCCCTCGGCTGGAAAGAAGCGAGATTAGTAGTCCTTAAAAAGGAAGGAAGGGCTGCAGATTCTCCCTCTGCGTTCCGACCGATATGCCTGCTGAACGAGTTGGGGAAACTCTTTGAGAGAGTTATCTCTGACCGTATCAGTGGGCACCTGTCACGAGTGGGTCCTCTCCATCTATCGGACTGCCAATTTGGATTTCGACGGGGACGCTCGACAGTGGACGCCATTAGGTGTGTCCGCTCCCTGTCGGAATCGACAGTCAGATCGGGGGGGGTGGCGCTGGCTGTTAGCCTTGATATCGTTAACGCTTTCGGCTCCCTCCCCTGGCGGACGGCTTGTGTCGTGGATAAGATTCCTGAGCTGGGCCTGAGGGTGGCGCCTCAAAAAACTGAGGCAATATGGTTCCACGGCCTACGTAAGCACCAGGAACCACCCAGCTCATGCCTCCGGGTGGATGACACTGAAGTCCAGGTGGGCAAGTACATGAAGTACCTAGGCCTCATCCTGGACAGTCGATGGAGCTTCGAAGAGCATTTCGGGCGACTAGTCCCCCGAGTACGAGGAGTAGCAGGGGCGCTACACCGCCTGCTGCCCAATCTCGGGGAACCACGGGAAGAAGTTCGCTGCCTCTACATGGGCGTGGTGCGATCCATGGTCCTCGTTGGGGCACCCGTCTGGTCTAAGGACCTGGCGGATTCCTCCCGCTGCAAGGCTCAACTCAGGAGTCTGCAGCGGTTGATGGCCATACGGATCGTACGGGACTATCGTACAATCTCGTACGAGGCGGCGACGATCCTGGCGCGATCTCCACCCTTCGACATTCTGGCCGACATGGACACAATGGTCTACGACCAAATTCGTTCTGTCGTTCGGAATGGCGAAGAGACAGCGCCGGATCATGAGCCCGGAATGCTTCGGCGGAACGCACATACGCAAGCCCTACGGGCTTGGCGGGCACGGCTTGAAATCCAGGGCTGTGCCAGCCAACGCGCTGTCGGAGCCGTTCTGTCGAGTTTCGAAGCTTGGATAGAGAGAACCGACTGTGTCACCTACCGATTCACTCAGATACTCACCGGGCATGGTTGCTTCGTAGAGTATCTGAACAGAATCGGACGTGAGGCTACGGCACAATGCCACCACTGCGGGTCCGACCGGGACTCCGCCCAGCATACGCTGGAGGACTGCCCTGCGTGGGAGTCCGAGCGTCAAGTCCTGGTCGGACAGATTGGACGAAACCTGTCACCACCAGCATTTATCGCGGCAATGCTGGCGAGTAGTGAGGGATGGGAGGCCGCGGTCTCCTTCTGTGAAGACGTTATGCTTCAGAAGGAGTCCGCAGAGCGGGATCGGGAAAGGGCCAATCCCGCTCGCAGGAGGCGACGAAGGGGACGCGGTAGAGGCCGTTAGCTCCCCAATCGTCGCTTAAGGGTCGTTGTGGCCACATCTAGGGGAGATGTGGTCGCTGCAAACGACCCGAGACCGGTGACGCCCCGGTGCGGCCGGGGGGTGTCGTCTAAGGCGGGTCGGTGGTGCGACTCCTATTGTTAGGAGGCGCGACAGCGGCCCGCCCCGGGGGTGACTCTTGTCACCCCGGGATGTACCTAAGTCGTAAGGTACGGCATGGGGGACTCCAGATGCCGCTGATGCGTTCCTTGAGCTCCTCCCGACTGCCGAGGTAGGCCGCCGCGGGGTTTAGTGGGTAGACCGTTTCATCGGGAGTCCCACACACGCCCTTCGTGTGCCCCCACACACGGAGGGTATGGTGCAAAAAGCATTCCCCGCGTAAAAAAAAAAAAAAAAAAAGGTATACTAACCGATTGAATTTCCATATGTAATATTAAGTATATCATAGAGAGCAAAGGTCCAGTAAGTACATTGATTTTAGTCCGTCATTTTGACGATGCTAAAGGAGCGACGTGCCAATAAATATTTTCAGAACTTTTAATTTTTTTAAATTATGTTGTAAGACATAAAATTAAAACTAAATATTTGGATCTAATTTTAGTCTTAACATACTATTCTAGCGTCTATTTTGCAGACGCTGTTTGATTCTTCCACGGGATAGTTGAGATCGTAATAAATGATGAGTTACCCTCAAGTATGCTAGACTCCCGCTGGTCGACAGCTTGATGTAAACTCTTGCGAGATGGAATGGAAATTGCCACCTAACTCATGTTGTTCTAGAAAATAATTTTAAAATAATACTGATGGGGTAAAATTATTATATCTCTCAAAATACTTATTTAAAATAATAATATTTTTGTATAACAAGTTGACATATAGACTAGAAAGAGTTCTGTAACATTTTGAATTATACGCATTTTGGCGTCATTTTTAGCATACCTGTGTAGAAAATACAAATGACTTTTAAAGTTATTTTCAATTAGTAATATTATTAACAACAGTAATTTCTTTTACTTTGTTTTTGATTTTGACTATATTCTGTTCAATATTTTTTTATTGTTTATTAGACTACAGCATTAGCATTTGAAATTGACGTTAGTTTAGTGAACACACCAAGAATATAACTGCATAATTTAAAAGTAAATTTAAAAAAAAATCAAAGAGTCACCAAACACATGAACTAGCAGAGCCGTTCTACTCGTATTATACCAATCGGAACTATGTCTATGTCTCGGACATTCCCTTAAAAAAACAAGAGAAAGGCGTTTCCTTTTTATTAGCGGCTCTAGGTGCATTGTGAGGACTTTTTCTATAACAATATTCTCATCGATAAAATAGGGATGCCATATTATCTTATCGTGATGTTCCTTGTTCATTGCTGGAATTGTTAAAAAACCCAACGGTAGGTACGTAGCTACAAGTCTTAAATAGTTTAATTTTTAGTCGTAAATACATTTCTAAACAAATAATATTATGTTGTCATTGGATACAAGATGTATTATGCAGTCATTTCAGTTACGACTATGTATTTAAAAACAATAACGTTATCAGCGTTGCCACAAAGGAAGGCGTTGATGCAAATAAACGAAACAATATGTGCGGTTATTTTGCTGGCATGAAAGGTTGTTGTCAATAGTTTTATTGTTTAAAATTAGACTTTCTGGATTGAGTGAAAATTTATATAAAGTACCATGACGACGGAAAATGAAAAAGTTGCCTGCGGAAATGCCGTCGATACAAGCATTGAAGCAAATGGAAAAACTTTGTCGTTCGCGATAAAAAGAAAATTAAAAGCTTTTTGATTTTGAGATGCCATTCTGTGTTGATGCATGTCGCTATTGAAGTTTTATGTGAAAACGATGAAAGTTTGCTAACATTATTTTTTAAGCCACAAGACTTTTTTTAGTCAGTGTACCGACTTTTTAAAAGAAGATAAGCTAAAATATTTTTTATGCGATTCCAGGTACTGCTGTATTGATAGTACATTATATAAAAACTTTTTTAAATAGGTATTCTTTGCTGCAAGTAGCTGCTTACAAAATAAGTGAATTTGTTACATAATAGAATTAAGTTGTTTACAAAAGTTTCGTTTTAAAATTGCATTCAACAAACTTTGTGCTTTTAATCCGTTCAGGGACAAACTCAAAGCAGCTTTTGGTGGGCTTTACTCTGTCGGGTACCGCATACGGATTTTGTCGGACAGTTGCAAGTGGCGCACCCTGTACATAGATTAATGTGTGACGCATACCGCATGACGCCTGACGTTCCGGCCACTTTGTAGTTTTGATTTTATGATTTCATGGGTGAGGTCGCATGAGCTCGGTTAACCCGCCAATTTATGTCTTTGGATACGGGTCGAATAAAATTGTATTTCATTTTAATATTAAACTTGAATTCCCAGTATAGCGTTTATTGTTTGCACGTGACAGCAACGTAGTAATGTTTCATGTGAAAATGGTACTGGTATGTTTGGTAGTTTTTAAGCCGGAACTATTGGAAATATAATAAAATAAATGAATGTTGTATGTTTCGGAAAAAATGAATGTTATTATCGTACACAAAATTCATTGGGCCCAACTTTATTGATACAATTGTGGTGTGCTATAGATTTCTTGGAGCAAGGGTTAGCTCGTATCTTTTGTAGTAAACAATCATAGGTATGTCCATCCGAAACCTATCTGATAAAGCAGTATTATGCCGTTACAATAAATGATTCAATTTCCTTTACGCAAGTATCGGATCCACTTAAGTATTATGAAAGTAATAGAGGGGAGGGAATAGTTTTCTTGCTGACGCTACTTTTACGATAATGACAGAAAACGCGGTCCAATATCTATAAAATATTACAACCTACTCGTCCAAATGCCGTACCGGACTGGGGACTGGACCAGAATGAGAAAATCGTTCATAGATTTGATTTTCAGAATTAACTTTAAGCGACGCTTGAATAAGCGTTTGCCTTGGACGGATTTTTGCGATTTATGTAGAGAACACAATAGCGGATGATCTTAGAAGAAGTTGATAGCCTAAAATGAGAAAAGTTGATAATAGTTGATAGTCATTAATCTAGTACAGTAGGTATCTTCAAAACTCACTTAGCTTTACCTAAATGTGTATGAATCAAACCTTATTTAAAAGGACTCGTTTAACGTATCAGGTAAAATAATTAAAACAATAAATATATATCTTTACATAGTATTAAATGAAATCTTTTGAATTTACTGCCTCAGTGGCGCAGTGGTTGCGAATGCCGTGCATGAGGTCTCGGGTTCAAATCCTGGGTCGGACCAAGTGTTTGTGTGATCTACAAATATTTGTTTCGGAGTTTGGGTGTTTTCTATATATAATATGTATGTATTTACCAAAAAAAAGTATATATGTATTCATATCAGTTGTCTAGTACCCATAACACAAGCTCTGCTTAGCTTGGGACTAGATGGCGTTGTGTAAAAAAAAAAAAAACTCAAATTAGATTCAAATTAGAAGGTTTATATAATGAAAATAAATAATAATAAAGTTTATTTCTATTATTTGTAATTTTTTTTATGATTAGTGGGCAAATGAGTAGACGTATCACTCGGTGAAACACAGTGCAAGCGCTATTTCACATTGGTTTTCTGTGAGGCTGTGGTATCACTCCTCACACTCGTGGTACCACCCTATCAACTTTATAATGCCTAAATATTTGATTTAAAAAAATATTTATATGTATAGTCTTATGTAGAAAAAGCTCTTAAAACTATTATTTTTAGAGTACTGAAAAAGCTAATATTTCCATAGTATTTTTGGCAATTATTCTCATAGGATTAATGTGTGAACATTTATGAATAAAATACAAGGGCACATGCAAAATAGAATGAGAAACAAAGTGACATTAAATGACCTATATTTATCATTAATTGTGTATATTTTGACAAACTTTGATTAAGTGATGAAGTATTTTCATACCTGCACTAGCAATAAAAGATATAGTAATAGCATTAGTGACGACACGATACATCAATAAAACCTGGAAACAGAAGTGAGCTTTTAAACACAGTAATCAATTTACACTTTTCTAAAGTTTATAAAATATTTCTTGTATATAATAAACAATATTATAAATCTTGATATAAAACTTTTATGATTGAAAGAAATTGGGATCGCCAAATTTCCCGCCATTTGCTGCGTTTTGTTGCAAAATTTATGTGCCTGTTTTATTGTTACTTGATGACTCCTTAACTTTGAAATGTGCGTAATAATAATTTAATGATGCAATTGCGTAAATATTCTGTTTGTTAAACATTCCTATATAAACCGTAAGCCATTTGAAATCTTTATTTGATAACGCTTACGGAAAATAAAACGACATCGTGTAAAATAAATATTATTTTATGTAATGGGTTATATATTTGTTAATTTCTGACATGGCTGTTCATTTTCGCGGCATAATTATTAATTTAACACATAACAAATCATTGCGACAAGAATACAAACCATTATAAACCAGTTTGTGGTAAAATTTAAATAAAATATATATGAATACAGTAGAACATTATAGCAAACATAGGACAAGCGCAAAAAACATCGACATTGTTGAAAAGGAGTGACAGACGCGACTCGCTAACGCAATTTAGAAGTAGTTTTTGTGAACTTCATGACTAAATGAGTATCTGTATTTTAAGATTATTTAACGCTCCTCTCCTTTTCAATATGTATTTATATTCATAAATAATCGCTTTATATATTTTTTAGAATCGAAGAGTGGTGGTCACCATACTCATTGCGACTGCAAACAATCTAACAATGCAGCATGGCGACCTAGTGATGTTTCTGCATCTTTGGGCCACCAGTCTCGCACTCACCAATGAAAGACGACAGTACGAACACGGTCATTTTACCTTGATTTTCTATGCGAACGAACGAGCCGGCCCGTTCGTGCTGAAATCAGCGTGGCTTTACTACCTTTAAAATCTTACTAAAGATTAATCCCGACTTGGCACGTGTTCAATATATTATTGAAATTATATATTAAAAACAAAATAGCCTATACTATCACAGCTCTGAACTGACATAGAAAGTTCCAATGAAGGAAAATCACTACCCTATACTTTCTCTTAATCAAGTTTTCTGTCCATCCCATGGTTGCCTGTAAGCGACTGCTTTCGCATGCTCCATACCTAGTTCTAAGTTCTTTTTGTACTTATCTGGTGTATTTATAGCAATCAGGGATGCCATACCTTTTAATAATAATAGAGTTCCCAAAATCAGATCAGGGTACCGGAGATTGCCTCGAATATACTAATTTAAAAACTTTACCTCCTTATTATATTACTATACATTTCAAGGTTATTTAGTATTAAGACACCAAGCAGAGATAAAACTTCATTCAAGATATTAGATGTTCACGTTATCCTTTTATTCAATTCATTAAAAGTAATAAAATTGTACACTCTGTCTCACAAATTGAAGTAGTTTTCTATTAGAACTTAGGAGCTCTTTCAAACCATTCAACGGGATTACATGTTACTTTAAAATGAACTCGAATAGATATTGCCTGATTAATTATAAAATACAGAGTACGTACCTACCTCTGCAAGCGTTGTTTTACACATTGCAAACTATCTTACCTTTTATTGTTGTTTTTTATAATGTAATAAGAGGAATAGTTTTAAAAGATGTCATGAAACGACAGGCACTTGGTGGAACGTGTTGAAATATATTCAAACAAAAGTCATATTCAAGTCTATTTATAAAAATGAATTACTGTTCGTTAGTCTCGTTAAAACTCAAGAACGGTTTAGCCGATTTAGCTGATTTTGGTTTTAAAATATTTGTCCTAGTCCAGGGAAGGTTTAAAAGGTGAATAAATATAAATATATATATATATATAATGTTTTCGAGCGGAGCATCAGTGGAGAATGTTACAAAAACGGGGCAAAGTTATTACGCTACGGGCAATAGGAGACGTAAACAAGGTTTCATGGGTCAGTTGAACAAAACAATCACAAGTGAAGCTAATAATGTACAGTATAGAATATGTATAGAATAATACATAAAATGACTTACTACTAGACTATACAGGGTGGAATTTTATAATGCCACCTGAAGGGAAAGTACTTTTAATATTGTAGACAGAAAATTTTACTCAAAGAAAACATGCCAATTTTTTGAAAAGAAAGAAAACTGCATTCAAAGATTTCCGAAAATTCACTCGCAATTAACGTAAAAAATTACATCCTGTACTTTTTTGTACATTGCATCGATCGGGTCAAGTATAAGAATGAAATCTATCCAACAAACTTGATAAATCGAATGAGAAGAACACCATGAAATCTTAAATTTATATTTTAAATATTTACAAACTCACATTGTTCCTAAACTTCAATTCGTACATGCATAAACGACGTTTGAAAATTACCCAATAAATTTTTTAAGGCTTAGTGTAGGTAAGTCCTATAAGTTAGAAGCTAGAAAATATGCAGCTTTGACCTATTTTTATAGTTCCCTGTAATGTAGGGTAACCGAGCGGCCGCATTATGCGACAGTAGTGTCCTCCGACACGAGTGGCCTGGCTGAGTACTAACTAGGTTGTACATACATTACGTATTATCGTCTCTATACATGTACTGGAGCTGTTTTGGCTTGCAACGTATTTTGTTTTGAGTATAATGGTTAGCGTTCATTTTTAATTTATTTTTAATTTTTAACAATTCAAATAATTAACCTATACTCTGTACAAATAAATAAATTTGGAGTGTCTGTTTGTAGTATTAATATAACCGCTTTCTACTAAATGCATTTGTTTGACTGCCTCGGTAGTGCAGTGGTAGCGTATGCGACTGCTGTGCTTGAGATCTCGGGTTCGATTCCCGGGTCAGACCAAATGTTTGTATGATCTACAAATATTTGTTTCGGAGTTTGGGTATATTCTATGTATGATATGTATGTATTTTTATCAGTTGTCTAGTACCCATAACACAAACTCTGCTTAGCTTGGGACTAGATGGCGTTGTGTGTTAGATGTACGAAATATTTATTTATATGTATGCACTGTATGTATCTTTTCAATTTTTATCTGTCTGTCTGTTTGTAATGTAATAATATCTGGAACAGCTGGACCGATTTTGACGGAACTTTCACTGGCAAACAGCTAATTTAATAAGGAGTAACTTAAACTTACTTTGTTTTAGAAAGAGCCTACATAATTAAAAGCTTTATTTGCTTTAAATTAGGTTTAGAGTAGAAATTTCGTTTTACAGCAAACCTGACAACTGATTTTATAATATAAAGTTAGTAAAGTAACTAAGTGTATCGATTTCTCAGGTACCTGTACCTTTATAGAGTAATACGTTACGAAGCAGGGTTTAAACACATCCGAATCGTTTAGTCACGCAAGATGAGAGCATATATCAGCCGGTATCAAAGGATCTAAGGTCCTAATCAGGTGTATCGCTCACTAATGATCCGATCTCGGCGCTAATCCGGTTTCAGCCGCTTGGGCAGGGCCACTTTTTCTCATTAATCCCTTCATTAGCGCGTCTTTTCCAAATAAACTGTACTTTAAGTATACTTCAGTGTTACGTCATGTTGTGATATAAAAACAGAAAAAATAAAAAATCTAATGCAATGCAATTGTTAAAAATCACTCATCTTATGCAAAGTCATTTGATTTCTGCATAAAACCTTTTTTGGAAATACTGTTTTGACAATGGTTTTGTACCATATTATTACCGTCGTCATCGGAGTATTACCGTGGGAGAACCACGCTTTGGCATGAATGGGCTGGCTCGACCGGAGTGATACCACGGTATCACAGAAAACCAGTGTGAAACAGCGACTGCGTTGTGTTTCACTGAGTGAGTGGCCAAATACCGAAGGCCCATATTTCAACCACTCCCCACATCCCCATCCCTCAAAGCCCGGCAACGCACATGTGACTCCTCTGGTGATGCGGGTGTTCATGGGCGGCGGTAATCGCTTACCATCAGGTGATAAGTCTGCTCGTTTTCCCTCTATTCCTTTTAAAAAAATAACAGCAACGAAAATTTTGCATCTTTATTGAGACCAAGATTCCTTTCTGGAAAAAAAATAAAACAAAGACACGTAGTGTGCGTTCGTCTTTTATCAGATGAACTTGTGATTCTTGAATTAGATGTTCTCGGGCGATACCAATGTGGGGTTTGAACCCACAACACTCCTGCAGCCATTGCTGCAGTCCAGTAGTGGAGTGTACAATAAACAAGTGATTTCTGTTAGTGAATATTTTATATTACAGTGTTAACAAAACCAAGAGGATATATATAAATCAAATGAACGAATGTAAAATATTCAAAAATAACATGTTAAAAGGATTCTTTAGGAACAAAAATAAACGATCGTTCGTCGTTCCAACAGTATATTAAATCAGAATCGTTGGCGTTAGTAGGAAATTGAAATTGACCCTAGACGTCGATTTATAGATTTAGACAAGCTTCTGTTCCATCCTCGTCCATTGTAATATGAAAATGTATTATAATACCAATTTACATAAATAAAAAGTTCACTTATCGGATTTCCGGGGCTACTTGTGGTTACAACGTTTGTATTGAAAAAGTTTTTATATGACTAAGTAATGTATGTTCACGTGGTTATTTTGTCGTTTTTCTAACTTTAAAATTACGATCTTTCATATTTTTTCGGGTTAATATATAGTGTTTGACACTCACAAATAATGCAGCTATCTATCGGTAAAATAATTTACAAAATCGGTTCAGTAAATACAAAGATTGCCCCTTAAATCCTCATAAATATTACCTCTTTATAATTCAAATCACACTTCACATATAATATTATAAAGGTCAAAATAAGTTTGTTTGTTACGCTTTCACGCGGAAACTACTTAACAGGTCATCATGAAACTTTTGCACATATTCTTGGAGGTATTAGAAGTAACCTATGGTACTATTTATTAAATTCTAGCGAAGTAGCTGGCGAAAGCTAGTATTAGTATAGATTAACGAGCTCAACGCATAAATGAGGCATGAAGTATCATTAATTACTAAAAGTATTGCATACATTCTTTCTCAGAAGCCGTATCGTAATATTCATGTATAATGATCCCTCAAGAAGCTTCAAGATACATTTGCGCGAATATAGTATTTCAAAACCGACCAAGTGCGAGTCGGACTCGCGTACCGAGGGTTCTGTATAAACCTATAGGTATATTTTATGATGTAACTAAAATTTTTTGCTATTCGCAATTTTTTCTTTATCTATGCTATAAGACGTTGATTCGTTCCAAATTTCAAGATTCTGAGTTCACGGGTACCCTATAGGTTTTGATTTCCTTACGAGTGCTCGCACAACTGTATCTTTTGATTACGTTGGTTAAGAAGTTAGATTTTTTCAAAGCTCTAGGAGACAGTAAACCTGAGTATTTGATATAAATTTCAGCTTGATAGAGAGAGAAGATACCTCCTCGCGTTCTTGAAAAAAGGGTCTTGATAGACAGACAGACGGTACAACAAGGCGATTCTATAAGGGTTCCGTTTTTTTCTTTACGGAACTGTAATAATAAAAATGTACAAATTCGGTGATTTACAACGGAATTTAAATTTGTATATTTTGATTGTTTGGTTTCGCATTTTTTGTGAAAAGGTTCTAGCCATACTATAAAATGAAATTACAAAATAAATCACAAAGGAAAAAGAACATCCATAATCCCTGTTATGTAATTATATTATTAAATTCTTATTTTTGTTTCAATACAATAAAAAACAATTTTCATTTCACACACATTTGATGAAAGAAAATGTAGAATGTAATTTGTTGAGCGCTTAGAACTAGAAACTAAGAGATACAACAGCTAAATAGATATTTTTCTTCGCTTTAATCCGTTTGCACACTTCAAAACCCAGCCGTACCGAAGCAAATCAAATAGAGAGCTCGCAATAAATAGCGTTTTCGTGTTGCTTTTAAAAATAAAATCTCGTTAGACATTTCCAGTTTCATTCGTTCAGTACATTCACGACATACCGGGATTAGAGTAGATCAAAGAGTTTCTATTTTCTATTGATAAGTTGGTATGCTATGTACTAATGGAGATGACTGAAGTGCTTCAATAGACTGCACCGCTAACATTGATAATATATTTATATTATAGTCACTTTTATTTCGTTTGTAGTTTAATTTTACCACTTCTTTTAATGTAGTGTATGTATTACATCAAGAATCCCTGTCTCGTGATTATTTTCGTATACTACTAGGGTCTCGTGGTAACTTTTCTAGGTTTACAGCATGTGCAAGTAGTTTTCCACGCCGAATGCAACTACAGGTGGTTTGATGGGGTGGGCCCGAAAGGGCCTGTTGGTAGTCTCGGGGTGTGGTTCGATTGGTGCTCAGGCGTCCTACGAATTGTGCTGTTTTGCACAAAGCGAGCGTAGCGCGTAGCGTCAGGCCGAGGTACCGTAAGTTAGTCGGGTGCGAATGTACACCTTGTACACGCCGAGTTGCGCGCGGAGCGGCGAAACAACCTTTAAAAGTGAAATGCCGGATTTAGACCTCTCCCTAAGAAGGAGGGTTTGTATAGCACGACATTGATCTTTAAGATCAAAGCTAAGGTTATGGTCCGGGTCCTCCTCAGAGCAGGGTGCCTGAGAACGGCCTTCAGGGTGTTATTTAATGGATACTGAAGATCTAAAGGGATTTTCAATCCATTAAATGCATTCATATTATTTTTACTTACGTTTAGTGGCTCCATGTTTGAGTGCTTAAACTAGTAAAAGGCATGTATTAGTCACTTAACGTATTAAACTACTATAACTTTTTTTAACTTTCAGTGTATATAAGTCAATATTAAGCCACTACCACATAATTATTGTAATACTTTCAAAATGAAAATATTTTCAAAGAAAAAACCAAAGAATTGCAATTTTTTATTAAATTGTTACAAAGCAATTAAATTATCTAATTTTTATTAGATAAAATTTTAATTTTCTATAATTTGCATGCCTAGAGTTATTAGGTTTGTTAAAATTGCCTAAGAATTTAATAAAATACAAAAATTATATATAAGATATGATTTTATTAACGAAGGATTTCAGCAGTGTTTCGAAGAACCTTTAAATTACTTTTACTTAGCAACATAGAGTGCTCATGAGTAAGATTTTAGACGAGTTATTTAATGTTTTTTTCTAAGTATTGATTCAAATCATTTTCATCATTCCTTTGTGAGTGAGAAGAAAAATGGAATATAGGGACAAGCATATGATGAATAGGGCACTCAATAGTGCTTTTAAAATAAAATTGTATCAATCTGTACTCATTTACGACTGGCTTTGCCCGCGCCTCCGTCCACGTGTTTATCGGTTATCGCGTAAAAGAGTAGCTTATGTCTTTCCTCAAGAATCAAAGCATCTCCATGAAAGAGCAACAGACAGACAGAGTAATTTTCGAATTTATAATATCATTATAGATTTCCACAAATTGTCGTTAAATAAAACTAATAACAATACTACACTAATAAAAAACGGAGTAACATGTTTAAAAACATTAAGAAGTTTTTGTTTATAAAGTTCCCGGCGACACAGGATTTACTTCTAATGCGGGAGTTATCTTTTATATATAAAAATAAAAACAAAATCTAGGAAAAGCTGAAACTAAATATGTTGGGTTTAAAAATGGTGAATAAAAGAGTTTCAGTTGCAGAAATATCGGTTCACAAAATAAAAGTTTGTTCATACTACCATAAGTAGGTAATCTTTACTCTCGGGGTTCTACATGACTATTTTTGTTTTAAATTAATATGTTTTTGTATTTTGTACATAAATATGTATATATTTTATTATTAAACACCACCATGACTTTAAAAAACCTAAACTTCCATATTTTGTTTATTTCTTTCTCCGGTCGATATGTCCATTCAAAGGTCGCCTGGAAGAGATTGCTTTTGGCAATAAGACTGCATTTTCTTGAATTTTAAGTGTAATAATTTGTAACTGGTGTACAATAAAATATAGAATAGAATAGAATAGAATAGAATAGAATAGAATAGACTTTATTGTACACCAATTAAATAAGAGTTTAACAATATAATAAGCATGTAAAAATGGCGGCCTTATCGCTGAAAAGCAATTTCTTCCAGGCAACCTTTGGATGGACAAATCGACTGAAGAAACACTAATTATAGGCAGTTATGGTACAAATAAATAATAATACAAATAATAAAATAAATAATAAAATATTAATAAAAATAACAAAATAATGTACAACATCCACATTATCATAATAAAAAAACCAGAAATGCAAAATAAAATTTAATAATAAAAGTTAAGAGGGCATAAGAAATAAGAAATGTTCCTTGACCATTTTACTAAATATAGGCAGAGATTTAGCACGCTTTATAGCCATTGGCAAAGCATTCCAAAGTCGGACAGCCTGTACAGTGAACGACTTGTCATAAAAACTGGTGCAATGTGTTGGTACTGCCAGTTCCAGAGATTCGGATGACCTCAAAGATCTTGAATGTGTGTCACTGAGGAAGACAAAACGTTCCTTCAAATAAGGTGGAGTGCACGGATGAAATAGAATACCATAAAGCATGGAAAGAATATGAGCATTCCGTCGAAGGCGAATTGGGAGCCACTTAAGCTGATTGCGATATTCGGATACATGGTCATATTTGCGTAGTCCAAATATGAATCTAATGCAAAAGTTTTGAAGGCGCTCAAGTTTGTCGAGTTGCTCCTCCGTGATATCGAGATAACTGACATCAGCATAGTCGAGTATAGGAAGAAGAAGGGATTGTGCAAGTGCAATTATTGTTGTCGTTGGGAGAAAATTGCGGAGTCTTCGTAAGGACCCAGCTGACGCAAACAATTTTCGACTAACTTCCCGCAGTTGGGGACCCCAAGTTAAGGTGCTATCTATATGAATCCCTAGATTTTTGATACAAGAATTTATAGGTAATGGCGTACCGTTAAACGTTATGTTCGGTAGTTTAGTCCAGTCTATCCTTGATACCAATCTGGGACTGCCCACAACAATAAGTTGAGTCTTCGACGGATTCACCACAACTCCATAATTATTGCTCCACTCACATACGCGCGCCAGATCGTGACTAATAGTAGAGAAGGCCTCCGGTAATTTATCTAAAGGTGCTTGTGTATAAATTTGAAAATCATCTGCATAAAGGTGGTAGGAAGAGGATAATGATTTAGAGATAGAATTTATAAATATAGTGAAAAGTAAAGGAGATAAAACGCCACCCTGTGGGACTCCAGCAGACGTTTTGCACCAGGAAGATAAAGATTCTCCCAGGCGCACACGCTGTCTTCGTCCAAACAGGTAACTCTGAAACCAATCAACCACTGTCGGAGATATGCCGATAGAGCGCAATATGCCCAGGAGGATGTGGAAATCTACACTATTAAAGGCATTGCTAAAGTCCAATAAGGAAAGAACCGTGAGATTTCCGTTCTCCATGCCATACCTGATATCGTCCGTAACATTGATCAACGCACTCACCGTACTATGACCTGTACGAAAACCGGATTGGAAAGGATTTAGGCGTTGATTTCTATTAAGGAATGAATTCAATTGGGTGTGCACAAGACGTTCTAGGACTTTCGAGAGGAAGGGCAATATGGAAATGGGACGATACTCGGAGAAGGAAGTAGGATTGCTCTTTTTAGGTAGTGGAATAATAATTGCTTCTTTCCAAGTCTCGCGGAAAGTATGGGAAATAAGGGAGTCATTTAGGATACGGCATATAGCAGGTAACAATTCTGCAAGAATTGGCAGGATCATGTTACGGCTCACACAGTCACTTCCAACAGCGTTGGAAGATATGGACATAATACACTTCTCAACATCACAAGCAGTTAGTTGATTAAAACGGAACGGTGGGTAATCAGGAGTTGGAAGCGTAGAAAGAAATTGTAAGGTATTTGCCTTACTGGTCTGGCTAAATGAAGACGAAGAAGAGAAGTGTTGGTTAAGCAACTCGATGTCAATATGTTTAGAATCTGCACATAAATGTGACTTACCAACTCCTAATGTTTTGAGAAATTTCCAAATTTTTGCTGGGTCTCCGTTCTCGACCGAATTATGAATGTGTAGGCGTTGTGCTTTCCTACTCTATTCTATATAATATATAATATACCTACTCTATTCTAAGTTTAAGAAATATTTATATGATTTACATTAAGAAAACTGACAATATTTCACAAATAAATTAGTAACATATATTGAGAAAAACACAAAACATGGCACCCAAACAAGGTGGACCGCAGTATTACGTTATTTTGGACTCATTAAACCGGGGCTGATTGTACACACATATTCCGGGAGATAACTTTGCTCGCGTTATGCAGTTAAACGGATTAAATTCGGCCGCAGCTGGATTGTCCGCGTAATGGACACCCTCTACATGAAAACACTGTGCAAACTTGTTACTATAGAGCTGGGTTTTGGGATTTTATATAATATTTATTGTGAGCAATGGACAGGTATTAAATCATTTTTATAGTATCGATTAATTCAACATTTATAACTGGCATTTTAAATGTTTTGGAACATTGTTATTATATTCTGGCTAATGTGTAAAATCAATGTGTTTTTTTATTCATTAAAAGCGATGCTATAGCATTAATCTGGTAATCATAAAAAGTTGTATACATGCCGCAGGGATACAAAAAGGACCTTTCGTTCAGAAAAAAATACTGTTCCTAAAGAAGTTATAATCATTATAAACATCATACATGTATTCTACTGCACACACACACACACACACAACAGCACAGTGTCTTTGACATTGTGATTGAATGCCGAGAGGGCCGTGCCTACTGACTGTTTATACTCTATTTGTTCCTGACCACGATTTTGTTCAATTAAAACAAAAAACAATTTCTGTTTGATGAGCTTCATCGTACATCATTATTTTACTCCTATATTCTCTACAAGTCTTAAGTTTCTCTTCTAAGCATTATCTAACTATAGTTTATGGAATTTCCTTTGTGTGAAAGTTATCTAAGGCCTTTCCTCTTCTGCGTAATATTTTTCCAATTTCATCGAAATTTAACGCCCGCGGCGGCACCGGGCCAGGATTATTGAAAGTCGTTGTAATAAATCATATAAAGAAAAATCTTTTTCACGTGAATCTGTTATTGGCTGATTCACTTTACGCACATTTGGAGAACTTATTTATTCTAAATACAAATAATGGTACTTGCGTCGGCTTTCAGGCCTTGTAATCTTTTTCTTCATTTTATTTTTATATTCTTTGGCTTCTTTCTGAGACTCAACGTAATCCATTATGATTAGCTTTATATTCCAAATTCAGCTGTAACAACACAACGAGCCACAATTTACAAGTAATTTATAAATACGTAACACACAAGTAATCGTCTAAACACCAACAACCTCATTGTTACGTTGTTTAATTTAATATAAACGTAGCTCAAAAAGTTTTATTAAGGGGAAAGTAATAAAAGTTGAAGAAATAATTTCCACCTACGTTTAAAGAGTTTCCCGAAAATTTTGGTCATAAAACTCTCCCGGCGCAGGCTACGGCTACATTAACCAAATTGTACAAAACAAACATATCTAATAATTACGCCACGGGCACCGAGGCTCGTTTTGTGGAATTATGCGACCGACTGTAACTTTTTCAATCTGAACTTCGACAATTAAATTTACTCCCAAGTCAGACCATAGCATTTCAATAAGGGATATGAGAGCCAAGGATCGGTTAGCTATGCTTGTTTGTATTACTGAAAGCTTCTATGGTATGGTATTTTATCAGTTAATATTTCATGATTTAAAAATTATGAACATGAATGATACTTCATGATTCGACGGTACAAAAGAACTCCATGGCTTGATAAATACGATAAGGAACAGTTGGAAAACGGTTTGAAAGCGCTCGTAGCATATACCATTAATCTTTACATTACAAATTCATTCGGTAAGAACTCACTCACTTGGATTAAGCAGAATTATAAATGAAGTGTCACACGAACTCGCACAAAAAGTGTGAAAGGAGGAAAACCTTTGAATAAAGCCTTGGCTGCGTCAGTTTTTAACTCGAGGAGGGCTCTACGCACGAGGGATTAATCGAGTAATTCTCAAGTTTAAACGCGGAAAAAGAAATAGGAAAACGCGTTACCGTACCATTTAGACTAATATAACCAATATCGATAAGAGTTTAGAGGTTGTTCATGAATAAATAATAAACATCGAGTCCATTTGAATTTAAGACCATTGCATTAAGTGCGCGCTTAATACCTTAATAAGCAAAGGTTATATTTGACTCAAGGTCAGAAATTAAACCGTTGCTTAATTATAAATAAATAAAAAAAACCGGGTTAAGCTGATCTGTGCAAGTATCAGTTTGCGCAAATTTTCAATGAAAAGAAGGTACACAAATGACAAGATAACTTTTTTTTTTTAATCTTTATTTAAGGAGCTTAGCCACAATTATGACTATGTCGCTCCATCATAGCCACTTTTTTATTTTACATTATTCTTATATATTCAGCATACAAATCATATAAGGCCTTAGCTGTATCTGTCGAAGGACTGGCCAGGATGCTGTTACATCTTCCAACATCCATCAACTTATCACAAGATAACTTGGGCCAACAGTAGTGCTAGCAAGCTGCATAAGGTATTTGCTAAAAGTAGATACATTTAAAAAAATGATATTTTTACTAAGAACCTCATCATCTCAGTTACTAAATTATTAATTGCTAACCCGCAATATCATTATTTATTTATGCATTGTAGATTTCTTGTCCAATCTTAGCGATTAGCAGGTTCGATTTCGGATACTCAAAGAAGCACGAAGCGAGAACAGGTCACGCGGATATCACGACACGAATAAATGTTACAAGAGACACGAAGACCTTTTAACTCGAGACGCTAATTACAGGCGTAAAACTCGACTCACTGGAGCTGACGAACTACTTTTAATACTGACTTTCCACTAATTGACGTGCCGAGAATGCTGTTGAGCAAACCGTCGGAAAGGAATTTTTACTCCTACCGTCAATAATTACCGAACATATGTTATACTAGCGACCCGACCCGGCGTGACATGGAAGGCATTAAAATTATCAGATTTTCTCTATTGCTGAAAACTGCTTTAAAATCCGTTGAGTAGTTGAAAAGATCTTAGAGAACAAATAGCGAAAGCGACTTCATTATATATTAAGTATGTAAACATGTATAAAAATTATATCATACGTTTATTATTTACTTGCGACCCGCCCCGGCTACACACGTGTGGGTTTCAGATGCACCCAGCGACGACACGACACGTGCATTTTAAATCTGTAATATCTTCAAATACATTCATATAAATTAGATACTGTAAGGGGCCATATTGATCTAGATTAAATGCCCAATGTATTTAAGGTGCTTAATTGGACAAGGATTAATGCTTTATTGCTTAAAATCACTTCGTAAATAATCTAATATTTCTGATGAAAAGAAAGGAATAAAAAATGGTTAGTGTGGGATGGATATTATGGATAGACATATGCCATCGCGGACTTTTTTGTAGACCTTTTTAAAGGTGTACAATACTGTTGAACATTATGTAGGTCTAGCTCGTAGGGTGCAGCCAGCGTTTGCAATGTAAGCGCAAAAAAATGTGTTTATTTACGACATCACATTAGAAACCTCCACAATATTATGCATGTATACATATAAACCTTCCTCTTGAATTACTCTATCCATTAAAAAATATATTCAATATCCTTTGCGCTTCAATATCTTTTCCGCTACAATATTCTTTGCGTAGTTTTAAAGACTTAAGCATACATAGGGAAGGACAGACAGCGAAAGCGACTTTGTTTTATACTATGTAGTGATATTTTGTAATGTTATGTTCAATTAGTATTTATCTCACATTTTTGTGGGTAGTTAAATAAACTGGAGGCGGCACATTTTACACCGACAGAGATAATATATAACTTGATGCTTGTTTTCTTGAAGCTTGCTTCTGAGCGCTTTTCAGCAAATAAAATAACAATGACATAAGCTATTCGCAATACAATACTGAAAACAATATGTAAACTTAAATTGAAATTTATCACTAGGAAAACCCAGTACCCACTTAAAATGAAATAGTACTCTGACATGATACTCTTCAACTCTATAAATAATATGCATAGTTTTGTACTTAGTTGTATAACAATAGACCTGACACAGATGTCACGAAGGCATGCTAGTAAAAAAAAAACTGAAGTATCTCGCAGAGCAGTTTATTGCTCGTTCAAATATTTCCAAAATAAAAATACGGTGCTCTTTTAATGTATATAGTATGGAATAGGTGCTAGTTAATATGCATGATACATGTTAGAATAGCCCATTATTATTAAAAACATGCATAAAAGTAACAGTATCTCTATTTGTTCTTATAACTATAACCGACCCTTAGGAAGTCTTATCGGTAAAGTTATGTATTCATTAAGTTTAGAACTGTCACATTTGCAGCTTACCCGATTGTGAAAGAAGGGTTATGTTTTTCAAGTGTATGTATGTATGTATATTTCTTTGGCACGCCCTAGAGCCTAAACAGCTTGTTGTATTTTTAAGTGAGTGGTGCCAATTCATTCGTCTTAGTCTTGAGAGTGACACAGGGTACATAAACATTAAATTTAATAAAGATGACAGATATTGATGCAGTCGGTTTTTTTAATAATTTATTATATATTTATGTAGTAACGTATAAATACCTACTTTCTTAGACTAATCTTCAGTAATAAAATAAAAGCAAGGAATCACATATAACTTTGAGTGGCAGAACTCAGCATTGAATATTTTAAAGGAACCGTTATAATGCTATCACACTTAATACTACTAACTTAAGAAGATAATTCCAATCCCGTACTACCTAACGAGACTTTAAGGAATCAAAGAGGCAATTGGAAATGTAAAACTATCGAGGCTAAAACAGTCCTTTGATTCATTACAGTTATCGATTAGTCACCGTTTCTTTCACTTTGAAGTATTAATCCAGGTTTTGGTATACTAAGGTTCAATAGCTGCAGCTTTGCTACTATACAGGGTGTAAAAAGACTACTACCGAAAACTCGGGGGTTGCAATCAGACCATGATACTGAATAGGTTTAGCGAAAACAAAAACTAAAAATATAATTTATCTAAGTCGTTTTATGTTTTTTTCTGCTTACATACACATAGTAAAACATAACAGGACCCAAACTACCTAATTATCTCATTTAGAAAACCAAAAAACAAAGAAAATCAATAAAACAGTAATGTATTTTAATATCAAAACGGCTGGCAGGGTGAGTGCAATGACCGCGACAGAGCGCGCGGGCGCGTTAAGTTGTACATTGCTGGCTTCTGAAATTAATAAAAAACTTGACACATTGTTTTTTCAAGGTACAATTTTTTTTAAAGACAACTGTTTGTATTTTTTAATAAGTTTTGGGGTGCTGGATCAGCCCCTTTCGTTTTCGGTAGTCGTCTTTTTACACCCTGTATAGTCGTTGAGCTAAGAAAACTTCCAGTCCTCCTATAAAGGAGGACTGGAAGTTTTCTTAGCTCAACGTTAAGATAGTTGCACTCGTAATTTAAACTGGTAAATGTAGTTGTACATCTTTACATTGTGCATCGCTGGGAGAAGTGTGTAGAGTGCAAAGAGGCTATGTAAAAAAAAAGTATTGTATCATTGTAGTGTCGATATTTTTATACCATCCACGTATTAATACTAAACGAATATCTCCCCCCCCTGCCCTTTCCCCAAAGGCCGGCAACGCACTTGTGATGCCTCTGGTGTTGCGGGTGTCCATGGGCGGTGGTAATCGCTTACCATATGGCGATACGTATGCCTGTTTGGCAAATATTCAATAAATAATTGTGTCTACTTTCTAGAATTAAACTCACACAATTGAGTTTCATTTTAGAATGTATTAAATAAATAAATAAATATTCCGGACATCTAGCACACAACGCCATCTAGTCCCAAGCTAAGCAGAGCTTGTGTTATGGGTACTAGACAACTGATATATATACTTATATACTTTTTTTTTTTGTAAATACATACATATTATACATAGAAAACACCCAAACTCCAACAGCAACTAAAACAGGTTCATCAAGTGTCGATAATCGAGACTAACTTAATTATATTTGAAAAGTTCTTCGCGACATATATTCCCAATGCGACAATGATTTTTTAACAAGTATTCTATCTAATATATATTTTTTTTTTCTTTTTATTTATCACTTAAAACAATAGTACAATATTTAAAAATAAGCCATAACAGGATAATCCTCTAGGGTTTGTGTTGTGTTACACAGTTATTCGGTATTATTTACAGTTTATAATAAACATGTCAATAGACATTTTCGATGCTCTTTGAGGTGATTTGTTAACACATTTAAAGTTATGAACTACTTTAGCTAGATGGAAAAAGTCGTAAATGATACATCTGATTTTAAATGCAGTGCATTAAGATGACAAGCACTTGGTACTTCAAACAACCTCTTTAACCATCAGATGCACAAATTACAAATTTATTATCATCAACAGCTTTTAATAGACCATTGCAAGACGAAATATAATAAAATTGAAATATTGAAATATAATAAAATATATATATAAATTGAATAATTATGCATAATGAATGCTATAAATACTGTTACCATATATTATTAATGTTTATGGTACATCACTACTCATGACGAATTTACAAGTGTCAGAAACGCATTCTCTGAGCGGCTGGACTATAAATCAAAGCAGTTATGATGGCTACTAACAGAAGTGTAAACTCAACACTATAAACAGACAATTGTTATTTTTGGATATTCAAATTATTCATTAAATTGCTCAATCTGTGATGTGTACTGATTGCGCGTGCATCAGTGAGTTTATACACATTCACAGCTGGCTCCATTAACACATTAAGTGCCCATATTGATGATGTCTTCGGGAATTTACTCCCCATCCAACCTACCTATAAAAAGAAAGTTTTTTAAAACCTGTGTCCATTCAAAGATTTTCAGTTTATTTAGTGTTCTTGAATAAACTACCTATAATTGTTTAGTTCAGAGTATTGAATGAAATTCTGAAAATCCTGTCCTGAAACCATGCTAAGTAGAGTTAACTACCTGCAGCTGGAAACTCCGCTGCAGGTTAAGCAGTTGTTTTAATGGACCATGCATATTTTTCAATAACTTGTGAAGTGAACTCCGTTGTTGATGTGCCATGTGTTGTTTACGTTGTGATCTGGCAAACACTTCAATAGTATGTTTATTGGTAGGAATTGTTCTTCTCAGGCTTTATTAAGCCTTTCCTTAGAACAGAAGTTTGGGCATACTGTATCACGCTGGCTAGATGGGTGAGTAAAGGGCTTGTATCAAGTATTCCTTCTCTTTACAGCACTGTCTTTTTTTTTTTTTTTTTTTTAAAAAAGACAACTCCCACATTAGGAATAAACATCCTGTGTCGTGGGGGACTTTACAAACATACATGAAACGGACACAAAGAACATCCAGACTCGGGACAACAAGTCGTGAATCACACAAAGTGTTGTACCGCGTGGGATTTGAACCCAAGACACTTCTATTTATATTCTACCTAGTTTCTTTTCTTAGTAGAATCTTAAGATACTCACGGTATAAATAGGGGTGACACTGTAATATCGTGACCCGGATGATTAAACCATCACTACATGGACAAACTTAATCCTACTGATATAATAAACGCGAAAGTTTATGAGTAAATAAGTGAGTATGGTTGTTGCTCTTTCACGCAAAAACTACTGAATGGTTTTTGATAAAATTTTACAATAATATAGCTTACACATCAGAATAACACATAGGTTACAATTTATAAAGATACTAGCTTCATCTCGCGGTTATTGTCATACCGCGAGGTTCAGTCTATTAACAAAACTAAAACTTAATCAGTCTGATTTGTAGAACCCGTTTATTATAGAGCTTAATATATTTTAAACAAAAATATCAGACAGTGAATTATATTTAGAATCAGTGGCAATTGTACCCAGACGTTTGTTTCATTTCATATAGTCTAACACCAACTCGAGACGACTGCATAAGCCGCAGCTGACAACTACGTCAGTCCCTTTCCAATTTGCGTTCGTATAAATGGAAACGCTCGGATCGCATAAATGAAAATGGTGGAACAAATTGATTTCTCACTCAAACAGAACCGTGCGCAATACAACCTATTACTTTTCTATTTTCTTCTGTGTCCTAAACAGATTATTAAATAACATCTTGTTTATTTTCCTTAAACTTTCTGATTTTTTTATTTTTTTTAAGCTTGGTGTGATATATAGTACTGCACTATATTGTTTTTCTTTTTATGCCTGGATTGAGATTCTTCCTTCGGCAATGTATTTAACGTGTGTGTATTAAATTTGACGTGCGAAGGAAAGTTAATTAGTGTAAGAAACAGAGATAGGTCGATTGAACTAAAGTCATATTCAATATTAAGTCTAAGGTTGGCAATACTTAAATTATCTGTGCCACAGGTTTTTAGCATATATTTTTATCTACGCACAATTCCATCTTTACCTTTTATTTACAAAAAGCTCTATGTGAAAGTAAACCAATTTGATTAAAAGTACGCGTTTCAAAAAAAAAATTGTCAGGGATATTTTTAGTCTTGAAAGATGAATAAGACTATTAATGCAGTAGTTGGAAAAGGCCGTATTTCCATACTGATAAAGAGATTACATTATGTTGTAACATACTATCAAATATCTGGTATTTCCAAGAACGAACAAAAAAGGTTTAATAAATGTTCATCAACTCTCAGATTATTATTTAAGCTACAAAATTTGAGTCTGAAATTATACATATTTTCCGATGTTGAATAGGTGTCAATCTGATAATGAAATAGTAGTAATATAAAACCATATTTGAACAGAAACTCTTACAATAATCAAAAAGACGGGTATTCTTCTTTTAGCATAGTGTTTTTTCTGAAGTACTTAGAGATCACGCATTAAGAAATTATGTGTAAGCTATAGTTTCGTGGATGTAATTAAAATGGAAAATATGTTCTGTTAATTTATGTTTTAATAAATTATAGAAATAGACAGGACACTCTAAAATACCGTTTCGAGAAAACACCTGTCCTGCCTATGTACCTAACAATTCAAAACAAACAAACTAAATTTTAGTCAATGTTTACCTAAGTTTCGAGAGTTATGTAACAACAATATAAACATTAATGTTATTAGAGATGATTTACATATAATAACACACCTATAGATAGATAGATAAACGCTTTATTGTACATCTTAATATAAAACAAATATTAAGGTGTACAATAAAGCGTTTAATAATAAACCTATACCTGTTGTAAGAATGTAGATTATGTATATTGTTGATTATTTGGGGCAAACGAGCAGACGTATCGCCTGATGGTAATCAATAACTGCCGCCCATGGACACCCGCAACACCAAAGGCGTCACAAGTGCGTTGTCGGCCTTTAGAGGATGGGCGAGAGGTTTGGGTATGGGCCTCCGGTATCCTCACTCACTCGGTGAAACACAACGTAACCGCTATTTCACACCGATTTTCTGTGAGGCCGTGATATTACTCCGGTCGAGCTGATTCATGCCGAAGCGTGGCTTTTCCTTTGTTTCGCTTCGTTGATTTTAATAAAATTTTGTATGCTGATACTGTAATCCTTGAGGAAGGACATAGGCTACTCTTTACTGCAATAACCGAAATAAACCTAGGATAACAACTAATATTTAAATATTTCGTTTATATTTTCATCAAGACGTCATCATTATTATATGTATATATGTAGTATTTTAATCTTAAATAACAAAATAAAAAAAGGTAAATGTTGAAACAATTGACTTTGAAATATCACTAATCAAACACTCATAAATTTAAAGAACGGCAGTTAAAAGTCACATGTGAAAAAGTACAGATTATTATAGAATATTTAGTACTTAATCTGTAATGTCATTCTGACAGTAGTGAGTAGTGGTAGTCTTCCATTATTCAAGTAGGCAAGGGAAAAATTCGGCATTTAGTCGTATTTTTAGTCTTAAAGAACTTTAACTTATATACCTGTCTGTTGCGGATACTCTCGATTTTAATGGTGTTTTCGGGAAACTAATTATATGAAGGTATAATAATTTGAAATTAAGAATGCCAGGACATTCCACAAAATTTCTCGACCATTCCTTCTCTGTCCAAGCAGTTCGCTTATGGAACGCCCTACCAGTCATAATAAGACGTGCGAAAACATTGACTGCATTAAGAGACTGGTAAGGGATTATTACCTAAGTGACGTCATTGTCCCATTGTTGACTTTGCTATACTTGGTTGGCCAATGTCTCCATCCATGAAATAACTGTGTGTTTCACTTAAATATTTGTATGTATTTATTCAATCTTCCACACTACGTGTTACTATTATTATTATACTATTACCTTATGAAATGTATATATTCTACTATAATTTCGTTTTCCTATCCTTTCTGCAATACACCAGGCACTACCCTATACTTTCCATGCGTGTGACAAGATATACATATTTACAAAATAAGTATATCTTGTAAACAATTATTGATTTAAAAACCTATATTTATTTTGTGATTTTTTACACTTATTTAACTTTAACTTTACTTTAGCTGTAATTTTATTTTTAAATGAATATTGCTAACGGAAGTTGTACTGACTGATTTTTGATTTATCTCAAGCTACTAATATTGTATTATTAAAGAAAATATGTTTATTTATATTATAGAAAATGTTTCTAATATTTATACTTAGCATTGTCAATTTAAACAATACACGATAGGTTATTTTCGTTAATTATTTGATTAAGCCCAGTAGAATATAAAAACGATGGTATTGCTTTGGCAAGTCAGTCGTGTAGCAGCTACGGAACGGAACATCAATACGTGAGTTAAGTACATTTGTATATATTTGCTATATGATTTTATAATATAAATGTGTAATAAAAGTGTTTCGTCAGTACATTTGTATTTATCTACTATTTAAGTTATTTAAGGGTAGATTGACATTAACATAAGTATAGCGTATAATATTAGTGTTTTGTTGTAATTGAGAAGCAAAATATATAAATAACAATATTATTTTATTATTATAATTTCTTGCTTCGATAAGAGATAACTTGTATTAAAAATAACAATTATCAAAGTCCTTTAACAATACCTTGTACTATTTGTACTACTGGTCCAGTGTTTCTCTAAAATACGAAAATAATTTGTTTACATTACAGTTGTCCACTTTAAGCAAGGGTTTAAGCTTAACGAACAATAGAATTACATACATATTCAATGTACGCACAGCGTATATAAACCCACTGGAAAACAACAAACTATACTCTCAAGGTCCGGCCGGCCTCGGTCCGTCAAGGGACAGTAATTCCCTATTCACACAACTTATGGAACATCCAATAATGCGCGCAATAAATCAGATAACTTGTTAACTAAACTGCCATAAGAAAATATGTCCGAAATTCTCCCTCGATGGGTACATAATGTAAAAATAAGGCCCCTTTGTCATGTACGTGATCGTGAGGCAACCATCACGCACGAGCCCACTGTAGCCAACGAAGCGTTGACAAATGCCTAATTGAATTTTCAGCCACGATATTGTGTCGCTGTCAAAAAGATTTATACTTATATATTGTATACCTTATTTTCCAGTAAATAAGAAATGTATTACAACCAATATTTAACTGATGTTTGCTTTAAGAGGCTTTATTCAAAGGAGCTTTGGGACTACCGTCATACATTCAATAAATAATATAATACCGACTTAATGATTTGTGTGATTCTTTAACGCAACATATTGTCATTTTGAATAATGATTTTATAAAAAAAATAATAGAAACGAAGAGAAATAAATGTATGAAGTAATGATATTATTAACGAAATATACATAACAATATGAGCGACTTAGTAATGACTTATGATACTAAGGTAGCCGCATAGATTTGTGCAATAGAATTAAAGTAACCGTTTTCTTATATGATGATCTTTCACTCCAGTGACGCTTTACCTTAGCTAGATGAAACGACGGACTATGTTAACCCTTAATTCGATTATGTGCGGTATACTTCCCATTGGATGAAAAAAAAAACTACATAAAAAATAGACCTTATATTCAGAGCTCAGGGTGCTATAATGCATCCTTAATTATTTACCAACGTTGTCAAAAATCAGTAACGGGTGCACTTGATCCAGACGCGAATAATCGGCGGCGAGATGGCAGGAAGGAAGAACACGCCACGTGGGTTTTCAGTAAGTCGTGTTTTATTCATTATTTTAAGGCTTTTCATTCTTGTAATTCATTGAAAACTAAAGATAAGAAACCCGGATAGCTGCTTATAATATTTTTATTGTCTTACTCAGTTTTATTTAGTTTTTATAACGCTCGCAACTTGTATGTCCAGTATGCTTCCCAATATCGAATTACTAATAAAATAACAGCTTAATATTATGTCCAGTATTGTTCACCTTGCCAAATTTATAGAAAATTAAACTTTTGTTATTTCATGTAATAAAATTATTAGGGATCCGTAGATAAACTAAATTTTTCGTTATAATTTGTTTAGGGATCCCTAGATGAAATGTTTTACATCTTATTTATTTTGTATTTCAGAGTTTTAAGTCTAGAGGTCATTTTTTAGTAGCATTGGTGCCGCCTCAAAACGCTCCTTCGGACGTAGACAGTGGATCAGAACCTGAAAATGAAGGGGAAATAACGGTTCATAGAACTGAAGAGTTGTCTTCTTTATCATGCCCTTCAATCGACTCAGACCTTGAGCCCATGAATATATTTGATAGTTCCGAAAGTGACAAACATGAGAATACTTCACCTCCACCGCCTTCGTTGACTCCTGTCATTAACGACGTGCTATCACCGAGCGGTGAAGTTAATTATAATGCATTACCGAGTTTGGCTTCATTATTGTCAATTCCATCATCAAATGCTTCGTCTATGGCTAGTCCAATAACACCAAGAACAACCAGACGTAAAAGGAAACTACCAACACGAACTATGCCAAATGTCCGAGCAAAAACTACTAAGAAAGCACTAATTGAATTGATTGAAACAGAAACAAATAGAAAAAATGACAATTTAAACACAAGGCTGACATTCAATCAAACGACTTCGTCTTTGATCTACCAGATACTGACTCCCCGTTAAACTTTTTTTATCGGTTCTTCTCCCCAGATATACTCGTTGATATTGTCGAGAACTCGAACTTGTACTCAACCCATAGAACTGGAAAATGTATGCAATTGACCATCGAGCAGCTGAAAGACTTTCTTGCAATACTTCTTATCGTGGGTATAGTGAAAATGCCTTCTTATCTAGACTATTGGTCTACAGAATTCAGATATGCCCAAGAGGCCGACATCATGCCATTAAAAAGGTTTCAGCAGATAAGACGTAATATTTATTTTGTGGGCAACACCTTGACCGTTTATTGAAAAAATGAGAAGGAACTGCCTTTCGACAGAAGAAGAAATGAAGTACAGTAGAGATGAAATGACGATACCATACAAGGGCACTAAAGCAGGCAACCGAAGACAGTTTAACCCTATGAAACCCAATAAATGGGGATTCAAGAACTTGGTACGCGCTGGTGCATCTAGAATCGTCTATGATTTTTTATTGTACGGTGGTGAAGACACTTTCCGGTACATCGATTTTAAGGAACAAGAAGAGCAGATGACACTGGATGCTAAAATGGTATTAGCCCTTTGCAAAACAATTCAGACTACAGGATGTGCTGTTTATTTCGACAACTATTTCACACCTTGGACCCTTGAACACCGGATAATTTTCAGTCTCGGCACCATACGGCAAAATAGACTGAAAGGTTGTACCAATGGACTGTTAAGTGACAAGGAACTAAAGAAAAGAAGCCTCTTTTCACACGACACGTGCCACCGTTTTTTAAATATATTAATGTTGATTATTATGAAAATTTTAAATACACCTATCACTAGTTTCAGTATGGAAGTGATTAGTTCCTAATAGTATGTTCCTAAGAAGACATTTTTTTAGTAAAATAAATATTTTATGACAAAATTACTTGTTTCTTTAATTCTTTGCCTTTGACAGTGGGAACTATACTGCACATCATAGGAGTGCAGCAGTTTCTTATAAACTTGATAACGTCCATTATAATAGACGTACATTTTTCAGGAAACTGAAAAAGGTATATTTTTTTAGTTATTTTTTTAGGGTCTCTTACAAGTTAAGAAACAAGATCTGGAACGATTTTGCAAGTTATATTTAAAAAAAAAATCCGTCGAATTAAGGGTTAAATTTCAGATAAACCAGCAGATCTTATTTACTGGTTTGGTGATGCTAAGTCGTGGGTTCGAATCCCACCCAGGATGTCTGATAAGCATGATCAATTTGTCCTGTCTGGGGGTAATTTATTTATAATACTTGTGTGTATTTAGAAATATACGAGTATGTGTATCACATTTCTGGGTATGCAGTAACTCACAGGGCGATTATTATTTCGTAGTCGGAATTGGTGTCACATGCTGTGTCTAGTGAAAGATCTAACCGTTGGGCAATGGCCCGCCAGGCATAATCACCTCTCCTGGTCGGAGGATTGTCCCTTTGTGTTGGAGGAATGACCCATTCCCCCACAGTAGTGACTCTGATGTGATTGGAAGTAGCCTTCAAAGGACATATCCACTACACACACATGTGTACATATCGCCTATAGAACTTTCAAGGTACGATAAGGGATTAGAAATTGTTTGTTTTTTTTATATATTAGTTAGTCAAAGTGACTCTACACAGACTCAACAGGCAGACTGTTGAACGGAAGCGGAATCCAATAGTGGTGGTCGTAATAACTCCAAATTTTGGAAGACCGACGCGGTCTAATTCTGCAAAATACTTTTATCAATATTAAAATTTGAACATTAGACTAGTAAACTAAAAAGGAAACTTGAATGACAATAGAAATACAAATCAGTTTACTACCATTGTTCATATGCAATGATAGGAACCTTACGAGAAACCTCCAAAGAACTGAAAACAAAACACATTGAATATTAGAATTCTCATTTTATATTCAGCATCGTCACCTTTACTTATTACACAGCAATATACATTTGTTTCCATTATAATATTGCGTATAACTTCAGAACGCATTTCGGTCCCTAAGATAAATGTGAACAGAAACAAATACAGTTTGCTCCGCGAACGAATTAATTCGGCGTAAACGGGTTCGCGCTCGCATTATCCCAATATTTTTTATTATACTTTTCAAAATTGTTATTGTTTGACAGTGATGCTGAGTGAAAGCTTTTTCTCGGAACATATTTATTGGATTTAAACGTAGATGTTGTTATTTAGAATTTTTTACTGTAGTCACTTTCTGAGCTTTACTTGTTTTTTCTGTTGTGTTTTGTGATTATAAACTAGACGCTGAGATTATCATAAGATAGTGTGGAGAAAGGTGTGAGGAAGTAGTGGTCGCCACAATAGTTTATTAATTAAAATTCTGAACCAATGTGCATATGGTGCATATGGGTAACTAAATATTTTAAAGAAACATCCAAAGCTATTACTTAATAATTTTATTTTAACGAATCGATTGCATAAATACGTTTCTGATTCCTCGATGAAGAAGAAGTTATAGAAATATGAAGGTAACGTTTAAATTATAAGCAAACAAATTTAGGATAATAAACTAATATTGTTACAACGAGATGAAATCAATAAATTCGTAAATTTATCCAATTAAGAGACTATGCAATAATGTCAAATTCAGCCATAAATCAATTAGTTTGAGTTTGTAATGCATATTCAGAACAAATTAAAGTGATCATTATGTCGGAATAATCTCATTATGATACAAATATTATTTTGTTTAAATCACACTGCCCATGTTACGCACATTTTATTAAAAAATCTGAATATAAAAGGTTACCAGCATTTATTAAAACAAGCCATATTTGTCTCTATAAAGTCCCAAACTTGTTATAAGTCTATTGATTGGACCACATAGCTTTTATAATTTCTATCAAATACTAAAGAAAAATGTCTCAATTTACAATTAATTGGTTAAGCAAATTTAATCAGGTAATAACAGTATGGATACATTAACCTAAAATAGATACCCACAACTCAATAGCTGTAAGAGCTCCACTCGTTGAAAATCTCCGAAAGAATAGCGTAACACATATGTTCTGTGAGGCATTGGTATAATTTCTATCAAGGTAACTCACTCACTCATATAAAATGAAGATATCAAAAAAGAAACAATTGAAAGCTACAAAAT
Source organism: Spilarctia lutea (assembly GCA_916048165.1). Classification (NCBI taxonomy): domain Eukaryota; kingdom Metazoa; phylum Arthropoda; class Insecta; order Lepidoptera; family Erebidae; genus Spilarctia; species Spilarctia lutea. The sequence continues at coordinate 12,338,079 of OU696480.1, read as the reverse complement.
CAATAATACAGATTACGGACATAGCTCCCTTGAATGTCCTTTTCGCAATGAATTGTCAAAATGAAGACAAAACGAATCGTCAAATGTGCAATCATGTATAAACCCACATTATTACTTGTCAATTCAAGTAACGAGATTTCGCTTAGAACCGATATTCTGTGGAACAATTCAAAGCTGACCCAAATTTCTGAATGAGGCAAGCCTAGTCTCTAAGGCCGTTGTGAAGACGCTTCGCTTAATTGAAAGAGATCGGCCCGGTACTCGTTATAAAATCTATGCGAACTAGTCTGGTGTTAAGCTTTTGCTGCTTTTGTAAATACTATGAAATACGAGTACTATACTTTGAAGTACTATGTTTTACAGTAAACAATTAATCATCGTTGGCGCAGTGCTAGCGTACGTGACTGCTGTGCATGAGGCCTCGGGTTCGATTACCGAATCGGACCAAATAAATATAAAAATAAGTATAATCTACAAATATTTGTTTTGAAGTTTTGATGTTCTATGTATAATATGTACGTATTTACGAAAAGAAGCTTTTTGTATTTATATTACTTGTCTGATACCCAATATACAAGCTCAGCCTAGATTTGGGAATAGATGCCGTTGTGTGTTAGTAGAACACTATTATGAAAATTATTCTGTCGAAAAAGACTTACATATATGAATAACGCCTCTGGCGTTGCAGGTGTCCATAGGCGGCGGTAATCGCTAACCATCAGGTGATACGTCTGCTCGTTTGCCCCATATTCCATTAAAAATAAATAAAGTGCAATGGAAGAGGCCCAAGTTAAGCAGTGGACTGCAATAGGCAGATGATGATGATGTTAAAATAAAATAGCGTATTATGTATCTTAAATCTGAGACCTAAATATTACTTTTTCGTTCCCAAGTTTCTCAGAGAAACTACTGGTGTAGTACAAGTACTTTTATGTGTGTATTAACAAGCTATAGAATTTTATAAGGTTGTCAATACGTACATAAAAAGAACATTAAGTGCGTGACATCTAAACAACAACAGCTTACAAATAAATATACATGGATTAGTGTGTGTATCATTATATCTCGATAATTTTTTTAACACACTAGGAATAAACCTTCTGTCTAAAAGATATTTTCAAACATTCGTGAAACGGATACAAATAACATCTAGACTCAAAACACCAACAGGTGGACCACATAAAGTGTAGTCCCGTGTGGGGTTCGAACTCACAACACTTAACACTATGTTTCGAGATACTATATGAAAAGAATGAACAGATTTAAAATTAATTTATTCTAAGAAAATACAGAAACAAGGCTAATCTCGTTTCATCAATCTTCTTCATGGCTCATTAACCACATATATTTAATTAATAATAACATTGTCTTTCTAAAGAGTCACAATGGCGCTAGATCGTCTATTTCAACCGTGACCCACTTGAAATATAGTATATTTAAAATGTAATACTTACGTTTTGCCACATAATTATGTACGTTCAAATTTAGACTTTTTTATTGTGACAAAGTTCAAAAGTTCCCTATTCGAGTATTTCGATACGCTTATCTCTGGAATCATCTATTAGATTTTAATTGTTATATTGCTTAGTATTTTTATTTAGAAAGGATATGTAGCATCATTCTATGATATTTAGAAACGCAAAATTGACCAAAAACACAGAAAAAGTGACGAGTTCGTCGCGAAGAGGTAATGCATATTTTTTGGCAGTCTATAATAGTAGTAAAAAACGATTAGAATCTTAGGCACGACATATGTAGTTCTCCACAAGTCAACTTTAAAATAATTAATATTTGGACAAAGGTACAATTTATAAGCTGTCGCAAGAATGCAAAACGGTAAGCTTCTTAAAATGAAATCAGTGACCATAGAGAAAAAGAAATTAAATTAAATTTAATTTAATTTAAAACTAAATAAGTGGCGCCAACTGTTGGTACGAGTACTTATGTAAAACTATCACTATAAAATGTGTCAAATTTATAAAAAAAATAGTCTAGTTTAGACTAAGATCGAGGAGTATTATTTTTATCATTCTAACAAACCTGAAATAGACAACAGCTGCGTGAGACTCTATGTATTTTGATGTAAATTAATATTATTTTACATATGCTTGTCTATGTCAACTGTACTATTTCAATGTAGGCTAGCGTCTATATGAGAAAAACAACCACAAGCGAGAGAAGGAATACGAGTTATATTTTTTTCTAAAAAATAACTTTTGACATTTACAATAAATATTTATTCTTCTACAGTATAACTTGATCCAATTTTCATTCAACATAACCCTGCGTTACAATATCGTCTTTTGAATAAGCTAAGATGAGCTACAAAATATTGAGTGTCTCATTCATATTTACGATTACGTCAGATCACATTACATTCTTCGATATTTGTCTTGTTCTTATATTATTTTATCATAGGGTGTACGTTTCCTCCATAAGGTTATTCTCGAGAAAATGTTTCGAGAGCTTGTCGTAAAGTTTACGAGCCTGAATGACACAGGCAGGGTCAAACGGTCCCCGCTCTTGTACCAAACGGGAATTCCGTTTATAACACTATTCTGCTGGTAGATAAGCCGAGTCTCTTAAAACCTATATAGCCTTTCTCAAAAGGTATATGTGTTAGCATTGGTTTTCATTCGTATTAGATATTAATGGCTCTAAAGATTTAACAAATGAATGTTTTAAATCCATACTAAATAACTAGTATAGATTCGAAAGTAAATCGGTCTGTTTGTCTATGTCTGTAATGTTTTCACGGCTAGACCGCTGCATTGATTTCAATATTTGGCATGAAGATACTTTGAATATTGAGCAAGAACATAAGTTACTATTTATCGCAATAACTGATATATACGTGTTCTTAAGCTAGTTTGAAATAATTAATGTTATTTTGCCGCAAGATACAAGATATATTTTATATTTACGAGCCGGTTATCACCCATTGATGAAGTATATACAATAATATACATAAACCCTAATGTTAGATAGACAACGCAACTTTGGCAAAAAGTATTAAGCGATCCATCATAGCATGGAGGCAAAGCACAGCCTAGTGGTTTCAATCGGAAAAAACTCTTCTCTATCTGACAAAACGAGAATCAATATTCCATATCTTCTTCTAAAAATTCGCTTACAATTCTATAAATACACAACAAATAACGAGAATTGACCGTACTTGAAATTCATATTGCTTCTCGCTTTTAAAGGTTTTAAGGACTTTTATTTGTAAAGAATGATTGAATTCAGAAAATCTTAGTTTTTATAGAGAATTATTGAATTTTAAATACTAGCTTTTGCCCACGGGTCCTTCCATTTATATGTTAGTTATCACGGTAAAAAGTAGTCTATGCCCTTCCTCAAGAATCAAAGTATTTTCATACGAAATTTTAATAGGCAAAAGTTACTTTCTAAGTGACAATATTATCGGTAGTATAAATTCATAGATAACTAAAAGAAACCACATCGAAAATAATTTCAACTGTAGATTAGGACTCCTTACGCTGTAATTGTTTAGAAGATAATTCGTCAACACATCGTTTTTTTTATTAAATATTAGTTATTAGTACTTTTTGATTCAAAAGTCTAAGGATGCCAAGTGGTTACTTTTCAACCAACCATTTTTTTTCTAGCTAGAACGTACTTTCAAAGCGGCTCTCTCTCTCTCTCTCATAAAAACCCTACGGTTAAAGTGAGTGGTTCGTTTAAAATAAATGTGTACGTTGTTCATGATAAAATAAAAATATATTGACCACATTATACTGCATTTTCGTTCTTGTTTAGAATTGTCACCAGAAATCAAAAGAGGAGAATTTTGTACCAGATTACGAATTTTCATTCTACGTCAAAACTATTCACCATGAAACTCAGTACCACTAATAAAAAATGGGTTTTTTTCAGAGAACATTAAGCAAATAACCGGTGTCGTAATTACGCAATCTGGCCCTAATGGTGCGTTAAGTTGTGACTTAAACAAGCAGATGACTAGATACAATTTGTTCCAGTGACGACGGTGCTTTTACGTAATATCTGTGAATAATGACGATTTTTTGTCGAAATGAAATTCGTTTTCCTGAAACAAAATAAAAAACTTAAGATACCTACAAATTCATTATTTCAATAAACTGTTTATAGAATGACTCACGAGCATGTCTGTGTTCTGTGAATCCTATGACTACATGTGGGACACAAGTCGTAAGTGATTGAGTATGTGAATCAGATGATTCATAAGATCTTTATCATATCTTCTCTAGGTTGAGAAGATGTATACACAATCGAAAAAACAAAATATAATTTACTTACTGAACCAACGACGACTGTTACTACCAGTGTCACTTTTCTATAAAAGTGATGAATAGAGTTTGTCCTCGAACACTGGGTGCCTCAGGGTGGACGCCGACGACTAGGCAGACCCCGTAAAAGATGGCGTGACGATCTTGACGCCTATCGCAGAGACTGGCTGGAACTGGCTTTAAATAGAAAGAAGTGGCTTGTTGCAGGGGAGGCCTTTGCCCAGCAGTGGGACACAATGGGCTCTTACAAAAAAAAAACGCAGCCATTTTGGCTACGTTTAAACAACTCAAATTTAGTCAGTGTTTTAAATTTAACTTTTAAAATAGTTTGACTATTCAAACCTATTTACATTTTTTCTATGTTATAGAGACTTAAATTATAAAATAAAAAATAACAGGCATTAAACTATTATTATGATTATTGAACATCCATGATGCATAAAAAATCTAAAATATTTAATTGACTGTATGTGTGCTATATTTAAACCTATTAAAAAAATAACGTCTGCAGAAAACAACGTTGAAACGAAACCTTTCCGTAATGATATCAGTTATAGTTATATATCTAAAAAGTTGGAAATAACTAAAATCAATCATCTACCATCAAGTCGTTCAAGTAGGTCCCACAACACACATGCTTATGATTCATCAGCTAACTCCCGTACATGAAACATCGTTGATGGGAAAAGTTTGATATTGTACTTATTGTGAGCTTAATACGGGTGTGTGAGTAGGAACACCTGGCTATGTTACTTTCGGCTTCAACTGAACCGTATTTATGATGATATCGCATGAAAATATACCTGTTGATTTAAATGTGCTTCATTTACCATTGTGATTTTCTATGCTGATATTTTATGGTATGCACGACGCTGACCTTGGTCATGTACAAAGGAGCATAACTTAATATGAAATGTAATTTAAAAGTGTTAGACAAACAGAAGGTATTATCTAATTTGAGCTTCCTTTTTAAAATACATACTCAAGGCATACTCGTCAGGCTTCTATGCTTCATCAATATTTGAAATGGTACCGAATGAGGGTAAGATTCCTAATAGAAACTTATATTTTCTGATCACATTCTGGGCGAGAAACGTTTCTGTAGGCATATGGACATGTGGAATTTATTAATATTTCTTTTTAGTGAAGTACTTTAACAATACTGTTCAGGATATCAGTTATACAATACTAAAATCTTAAAGCGGATGGAAAGTTCCTATCAATTTAATATATTAAAGTTTTACATTTAATAATAGAGCACATTATAATTTTGGTACTTTATAGTTAATTTCTACTGAACATAAAATAATAATGTTTAAAAACTATACTTTATTTATTTCTTGGTTTAAAAACGTATACTTCTTGTTGAAAATGATTGAGTTTCATTGTGTAAAAATGTGTTACACTTACACACTATATTTAACACTTCAATTTACTCTCGGATTACTTATACATATGTAAACATATACGTTTCAACGTTCTATATATGAGAAATGTGCTGTGACAAGATAAGGTGTAGCAAGTGACATGAAAGGCGATGCTAGCGTCAGATCTCATACAACGTGCTGTCATCGCATCGCTACGCTCGTCGCAGAGTTATGTGAAATATCTTATGTAGTTTGCCAGTGCATTAATAACACTCACACGCTTCGGTAACTATAGGTTTAACCAGCTTTTATGGCTTAAACCTAATATACAACCAAAAAACAGTTTTGGTATAGCGTTAAGATTAAACACGCACATTCCGAGCATTTTGAATATTTTTTTGTGCAGTACAAAATATTTGAAACTGTTTATTAAATATATATTAATATATAAGCTTACATAGACTAAAATTATTTTGGTCTATATTTAATGATAAAAACACGTTTGACATATTTACAAGTGAGGCCTTATAATTGGCTTACTATTATCTACTTGATACAAATATTATATAAGCTGTTAGTCCTCCATAACGTAAATAGATAAAATATTTAAATACTCGTATGTTATCGAATATTTGTTCTTTACAATTTTGAAGGCATTCAGTTTCATTCTATTAGACTTTGAATGAAACTTCACTAGAAAAATCTTTATTTAATGAAAAAAAAATGGTATAGGGGCAATCGAGTAGACGCATCGCCTGACTGTAAGCGAACGCAAGTGCGTTGCCGGCCTTTTAAGAAGCAGTACGTTCTTCATTAAATTAACCTTTACTTTCAAAATTAATGCAACGATTACTTCAAAATCACAGAGCAGTGCTAACTCATAAAGGCGCTGGTTTTAACTAACTGTTTTCCTTTTTTTTACAAATTAATAGACTGCATGCACTGCTATAATGTCATTTCGATTTACACACCCCTTAGTTTAATATCCCGAATGTTTTAATTTTTAACTAACACAAATAGCGCTAATGGATTACTGTAGTCACAGATCCGATAATCCCTTTACGCAGGAGGGTACCTACAAAACTCTCCGACTGACATGTAGGTAAGGAATTGATTTTGAACCAATTCCGCACACTCACGACTGGTGTATGCGACGTTTTATTTTTTGCTTAGTCCTGTCGATTTGGAGATTTATGATTATAGGGACGAAAGATTTACGAACTGAATGGATGCAGAAACAAATCTGAGTTTTATCCGTATACTCGTTGAGGTAAAATCGTTTTATGTGGATACCGGGCCCATAGCAGGTGCAGAACTGCTAGCGACCATGCATCGATGACAAGTTTATTTGAATTTTTAAAAGTTTATTTAAGATGCAAAGCTAGATGTCAATATTGATACTCACTGAGAGTGGCTCAAACAGCAGATTGTAATATCTTCGTAAGATTAGGTACTCTTTGCAGCAGGACAGCTTTGATATTTTACGTTTTTTCAGTTACAACCTTATTGTCCCATGATAGCAGGTTTTAATATTATACATTTTTGTTAAAATTAAGCCCATTTGATTAAAGATCATCACACACAGGTGCTAATTCAGTTGCAGCATAACTAAAATAAAATTTTAACTAAAATTATCTTATGTTCTCTAATTTTCTTGTCTATTTTTAGTGTGACATATCTAGTTAGTAGTCTTTGATATTTGCTCGACTGATGACGACTGACATGATGGAGGATAATGGTTTTCGAGCGTTCGTAGGTATGTGGGTATGTATGTTCATTTCTTTGGCACTGTCTATAGCCTTAACCACTAAACCGTTAATGACATACGAGGTGTTGTTGAATTCACCAGAATCGTAGCACTGACATAAGCTATTTAAATTTTCAAAATGGCAAAACTGAGTACAAGATACAGCCCTGACTCTCAAAGTAGCGCTAGCTGTGTGTTGGGAGTCAGTGCCTATTCACAGACAAAAAGAACAAACCAGTAGTTACAATAGTAGACAGTTAATAGACAGTAGTTAATTAAGTGTAAGAATGTATATTTAGATAATATATGTTTGTGTGTGAGTGTAAGTATAAGTTTTGAGGAAGTATGCTAAACTGTGTATTTGAGACTATGCGTGTAGTGATGGTGTGAGTGACATTATTCAAGTTTTCATTATTTTGTTTTTGTTTTAGAACAAAAGAATTAGTACCATAATCTAAGGCAGGCATTATCAATACTCATGAATGTGTCTTATTGTAAAGTTTATCGATCTTACATCTGCTTAGTAAAATGCTTTGGTAGGTTCATGCTTATCACGTTAATTGCTGTCGGGCATGACAACAACCTAAGCAGATATACCTGACGTATTCTAAGAAGACATTTACAATACCAGAAAAGCGTAGTCAAATAATGAAATATTCTTGTGTAGCAATAACGTGGCTTCACTTGTCACGTACGGAACAAATTAACGGTACGACATGAACAGTGTCATCAGTTTGCCATGGTGACTGACACTCAATTAAGTCTACCCTCGCAGAAATATCAGCGCTATTATACCTATACTAAAAGTCACTTGTATGTTTTTTCTCTTTATAGATATGCTTTTGAAGCGTATGCGTTCCACAACAAATGCTGTTTTTGCATATCAAATGCTAAATTTATAAATATCCTGTTCAAGGTTTGTGGAGTAGAATATTATGTAAGTACTGAGAAGATAAGTATAAAGTTATTCAAATACATACATGTCGTAGTGGTTTAAATGGTTAGATCGCCGCCTTTTGCCACGGTAAGTGTTCTGGGTCTGATCCCCGATAACACTTTGTGTGATCTACAATTCGTTGTCATGAATCTAAGCGTTCTTTGTATTTGTTTCGTATACGTTTGTATAGTTCCTCGAGACACAGAATACGCAATGGTAATATATTATCCATATGCAAAATTGGAGATAAGTTATTCTAAAATTAAAAAGTAAAATACAAAACAAGAGACAGACGCCACACACCGAAAACGTCAGATCATATTCATTTAGTATTTTTTTCCTTCTTATCTACCCTTATATTAAGTAGCCATTTGGAACCCCATCGCTTAGTAGTCGATTTGTATCCAACTCAGCCCCCGCTGCGGTTAGTTGGTATTAATTGTGAAAGTTACTTGCTTATTAGCTACACAGACTAATCTGAGCGAAACGTGTTCCTTTTACTTGGACATACACGCAATAAAGGTTCTTGAACTTTATATTGCTAGAAGTTAGAGATTAGAATTTTTTTACAGTCCAGACGGTTTTTTTGTTTTCGCCTGTTGGTAAGCGATTACCGCCGCCCATGGACATCGGCAACACTAGAGGCGTTACAAGTGTGTTTCCGGCCTTTTAAGAAGGAGTACGCTCTTTTCTTGAAGGTTTGAAGGTCGTTTTGGTCCGGGAACACCACAGCGACAGCTTATTCCACAGTCTTGTTGTGCGAGGCAGAAAATTTTATTGATTAATCTCAATTCATCAATCTTTTATATTTAGGTACATCACAAAACTCAAACTCAAGTACTATATATGTTTAATAAAACCAAAATTAACATTTTATGTTACGACCTAGATGTTAGTAAGGGAAAAGTAGGCAATGGGAATAACCGAATCGAGAATTTAAAAAAAGCAAATCTATTGATCAACTACCTATTTATTGCTTTATTTTCTTAACTATCAGTTGAGTTCAACTTTCATTAATTTGGTTTATTCATTTAGGTACAATAAACCTGACCTGTAGATACAGACCTGTGATAGTGCGGTACTGTTGATGATGTCGATAATGTTTCGAAAAATTTCTCCAAAAAACAAATCAGAAGAACATTTTTGTAGAAATAGAGCAACGATGTACCTGGCGCGTAGCTTTAATTTGAAATATATAAAGTGAAAAAAAACATACACCAATACACTATACGTGTGTATGCGCTGGTTACCGTACCATGCCATCGGCAATTTCACAATCAACGTTCTATTTTTTATGAAAAACTTGATCGCTTTTACGTATTGGAAAATAGCATGTCAAAGTGTAGATTGAACAAAGGTTTAAAATATATTCTTAAAAATATGACACAAGCGGTATACGGTTGAAAAATTCTCTAACTGTTAAAAAATGTGTTTTGTAATAGTGGATTTTAGTAAAGGTTTACCTTATAATAATATCCTTTCATTAAATCACTATGGGAATAAATTGTTGTTATTTTAAATACAGAGCTTGCCAAAGAGACTCTACTTGATGTAAAGCACGAGTAGAATCTAAGATTCACCATGCTCATTGCGAATGCAGACAATGCTACAAGGTGACCCACTATGGAGGCCTACTAAAATGCTTTATCACGGTTAGCTTGAAGAACCCTGGATCTTAGTGGAAAGGGAACACGTGCATTGCTATTCAGTTCCAGGTTATGATGGAATTCAAATAAAGATAATTTTAGCCTAAGCTCTATTCTTTTCATAAAATTAGCTGAGCATTTATCAAACAAACATCCGACTCAGCGCTGTTGTTACGCAGTAGAATATGTTCTAAGTAATCATACTTATTATATTTAGAACATAGGCAAAAAGATGACTGCCTCGGTGGCGTAGTGGTAGCGTATGCGACTGCTGTCCCAGTTGAATAATAGATAAATTATGACAACTTGATCTGGTGTTACATCAGTTTCATATTGTGGACACACTTTACTGCCTCGGTGGCGTAGTGGTGTCGTATGCGACTGCTAAGCTTAAGGTCTCGGGTTCGATTCCCGGGTCGGACCAAATGTTTGTATGATCTGCAAATATTTGTTTCGGAGTTTGGGTGTTTTCTATGTATAATATGTATGTATTTACAAAAAAAAAGTATATAAGTATTTATATCAGTTGTCTAGTACCCATAACACAAGCTCTCATAATTGCTTAGCTTGGGACTAGAGGGCGTTGTGTAAAAAAAAAAATACTAAAACTAATTTGTCACAACTTTGATCCTTGTACTACACCGTACTACACACAGACACTCATATAATATATGCATTCCAAAAGTATTTATATATATGTATGTAACTAACTTTTGAGCGCGGTTGCGCCCGCGTGTTTGTCGGTTATCGCAGCAAAAAAAAGGAAAAGCAAAGTAGCATATGTCCTCAAAAATCAAAGTATATCCATGCCAAATTTCATTGGACTCAGTGCAGCGGTTTGGCCGTGAAAGCAGAACAGACAGACAGACAGAGATAACTTTCGCATTTATAATATAAGTACAGATTATTGTACTATATGCAGGTTTAATAATATTTTGTTTGTTGTGAACCTAAATCGCTGTATCCAGCAATGAGCTGTACCGTTATGTTAGCCAAACTATTTGCGTAGTTAGAAACAAAATCTAACCATGACTGCATTTTACAGTCGGAACAGAATATCCTGTCTAGAATTGTTTTCATTTGCAACAATACTCCCTTCGTACCTTCATTATACGAGAATATTGATATGGCAGTTTGAATGGAATGAAAACGAACCATTCAAATAGGATAATTTTCTCTTTTGGATAATGCACCATTCTAAAAATTATTCTGTTTGAACACAATTTTCTTTTTGATTACCTATCTTAATTGCTTTCAGAAAATTGGGTTTATTAACTTTGGTTTGCGGTATTGTGTTGGTAATGAATGAGAAATAAGCATCTAGTTAAGTATCCAAATATCTTCCGTATTCTATAATGGTTTTATTAATCTATACAAGGAAGTGGAAAATGGGGGTGTCTGTTGGAAATATTAAAATAACCGCTTTTTACTAAATACGTATAAATGTTTCCACGGTATTTATACTAAAATATCATATTTTTAAATTTTTGTCTATTGATCTGTCTGTTTGTTCCGGCTAATCTCTGGAACGGCTGGACCGGTTTCAACGGGACTCTCAGTGGCAGATAACTAATGTAAAAAGAAGTAACTTACGCTACTTTTATTATAGAATACCTTCGCCCCTCGGCATCACACGTGTACCGCTGGTAATACCGCGGGACTCAGGTAGTGTTTAATATGGGAATTAGAATAAACGGAATTTCAACTACAAACTTGGTGATAATATCACTATTCATTATTCACACTACAGAAATTCATTAAAATCCACTACGAATTTGGTTTAGAGTTACCTTGATATAGTTTTATAAGATATTTCAGTAAATGAAAGCTATCTGTCAGATAAACTTCGTAACCCACCACACGGTTTTAAATTTTTTAACTATCCCTACCGTTAGTAGAACACACAATAAAACAGAGATTACATTTTAAGGCGATATCCGACGTACACGTGGGCAGACCCAAATATAGATGGTATAAATATAGTCAGTATTTATTCCATCATATTACAACTAAACCAGGTTAAACTTAGCCTACCAAGTAATTGGAAGGGCGTGAATACCCACGGGAGTTTTTAATCCCGGGTCCAAAGTTCTAGAGTCACATTAATGAGGAAATAACACCGTATTACCGCTCCCTATTTCGTTTGCAAAGTTAGATTGAATAAAAGGTTGTATACCTGCATTAGTGTCAAAAGTTTATGATTTAATTTTATTGCTACCTATCCGAATTTAATTGGGTACAATTTGTTTATATACACTTTAATAGGTGAAATACATTTTTAGTAGAAGAAAGAGAGCCTCAAGTCAGGTAAATTTGTGTCTTTCTTGTAGTGTTCACATCATTGATGTTGTTATTCTGTAGACTAGGCTACGAGTAACTTGAACAAAAGTAGGAGTGTTTGGTTTTAGAAATAAAATGTTCACAGCTTTTAGGTATTTTTATTTAACGTTGTTAATATTATGTTTTTCTGTGAACCCGTAAGGTAGTCTTGATTTTATATAAAAATAAGTTTATGGTTAAAAAAGAAGGGAATTGAATATACTCACATTTTAATAAAATACTACGCACAAAAAGAATTTAGGTTCTAATAAAAATAAATTTACAAATCTTCTATGTCAAAGATCACCTTGTTCACAACACTGATTCATAAATAAAACGATTAAATAGATCAAACAGCACTTCCAAAACAATAAACTGGTATAAGAGCGGTATGAAACATAGTATAGAGCCAATTTGTGCAATATACGCTAGCTCATTCTAATTTACAACTGATATTAAAACCGCGGCCCGCTTCACACGTGTCCTCTCATAAATTCTACGTACTTCGAGTACGTTCTGACGTAAAATTGGGCTGGAAACAATGTTGAATCTACCTTATTTTGGTGCTGCAATTTTCTCATTATTAATAGAGACGAAGATAAAATTGAGGTTAATTTATAGGTTTGGTTGGAGTGTAAGCGACCGAGTTCATTTTTTTACAAGAGGTAACGTATTGCTAAAATACGTACAATGATAATATCATTGTCACTTTAGAAATTTTAAAATCCATTGTGAAAAACTTTACTCAAGATGATAGACAATCTAATAACTTCATAAGTTAAAAGTTGACTAAAACACATGGATTTTTTGTTTTTTTTTTTGTTTTTATGTATGGGCCTAACAAAAGACTCTACTCTGCCTGATGGAAAGCCTAACCAGAATCCAAGAGTGGTGGTCACCTTAATCATTGTAAATGTAGACAATGCAACAATGCAGCATGGTGACGCACATGGAGTACACCTGAGGCCTCGCAAAATGAAGCCTAGTGTTGGATACTATTTAGTCGAGTCTAGTTTGACATATCTACGTATAACCTTATCACTTGATCTTCGTAGATAATGGTGATGGGGTTTTCCACGTTAAAAATAGTTGGTAAGTCTATCTCTGATCTTTATCGAGTTTTGTTTTTAATTATTATTTGCAATCAATCGTTTGGCTTTTATCAGATTTAAAGGTCTTTTCGCCATCAGTTTGAAATTTTTGTCACCATCTCGTATGTTTTCATCATATTTGTCAGGCTTATACTGACGCTAGCGGTTTTTTTTTAAATCTATAGTTAGACTTCGATGACTTTAGTAGTACCACAGCTAATTCACTCCTGTGTTGTGGAAATATTTCCTTATATCCCATACAGCCGACAAAAGCTTGTGCCGCTAAACCATCATCAGGTAACCCGTCTGTTGCTATGTCAGTAATTTTAAGTAAGTTTAAGAAAAATACCAGACTTAGTGTAAAGTTACTTGTATAAAATATATTTCGCTAGCTTCAATTGCAATTAATAATACAAATTAACATTAAATACTTACATTTTAATGAAATAATGTCTGAAAATAGGTAAGTATGAATTTTATTCAATGTAGTTTTCAGATATGTCCGATTTTGTATAAAAAATAGGGAAAGAAAAATGATTAAAAATGTACTACTACATATTACCAATGTGAACATATTTGTCTATAGTCTTCTATGTCTTCTTCTTTCTCTCTGCAATTTCTAAATTTCTTCTCTGCATTTCAAAAGATTATACAGTGAAAAAAATGTCGGTAAAAACTTTCTTGATATTTAAAGTAATCTTAACAAACTTAAAAGTTGCAAATAGTGTTTAAAGACTACGATTTTTGGTGATTTCAAAGTCTTAGTATAAATATTTATTTAGTTTTAAAAGTGTGTTGAAAATTTAAAAAAAATCATGAATATAAAACCTTTCTTATGTAAAACTGTAAATAGATGATAGATATTTATTTTTAGTGGATAGTATAACAGGAATCCCCTATGATGCAGAATCATCATCGCAATTTGCAATGAGTATGGTGATCATCACTATGGATTCTACTTTATCCTTTTCATCATGCAGAGTAGAGTCATTTTGGCATTGCCATACATGAAAAAAGGTAAATTTTTGAGATTGTTGGGAGTAATCTCTTGATCGAATCAACAAATTTATTTTAACAATAGATAGCCATATTATTAGTTAGTGTAGTATATAAACCCGAAAAATGATTACTGTGATAACCGATATACGTACTAAGATTTAATATTATTATGACTTGCTTTACACAGAACAATAATTAATGTCAAAGTATGTACGTCTACTACCGAACACAGCCCTCTCCTAAGGCTCTCCACATAAGTAAGCAAGTAACCTTAATCTCACACAAAAATAATATTTAATTACGTTGGACCGTGAATTTTATGTGCGGTATAATCTAAAACGCAATTCATATCTCGACCTAATACGTCGAAAAGAAAATATTTGAGGTTCAAGTCTAGTGGAATATCTCTGATAAAAACGCGAGTAAAAAGACTTTTATAAATAAGACTTCTACTCATAAAACCTTTTACTTATGTATTCTTGGAAAAGAAAATATCTAACGAATATTGAATAAACTTAGTACTAACGACTTTAAACGTATTATAGGATTTTATTTAAAAAATGTGTTCTAATATTAGTTTACTAAGACCCCAGGTTGTAACTAATACTGCGTACTTCTTGATAAAATTCGATATTTTTTTAGCAAGTTCGATACTGACATATTATTATTTTGGATCTAAACCCCACAAGTAAGGTTAGCAAAGTTTTAAAGTTATTTTGTAATAACTAATCCTTATTAAGTCTGTATAGAGTTACTTTTTCAGGTTCATATATAAAAAAACTACTTACGATTTTAAGGAATATTGATTCTATAAATCTTTCAGTAATTCTTATCCAGCGTTTATAATATATAACGCAGCGACGGACTACAATATTTAAACCGTCTCGTACGGTATATTACCACTAACACCAAAATAACTACTATAAGATTAAACTGTATGCACCCCAGTAGACAACGGGCATCCGTTTTATCTTAACCATACACTGTCTGATAAGAAGCTTAGCAAGCGAACTTAATAAGAGTTGACGTAGCCCATCTCATCAGATGATAATACACCTTTTGTTCTTTAGAACATGGCTTCATTTAGATTAGCGGGCAGGTTTGGACGGGTCACTAGGTAATAGACTTTATGTATGATGTTGTTAGCTTTTTAGGTATAAAGTGCATAAAAGGAAAATAGCAAATATTGTGGTTGTACCAATTTTTTATCGTGAGATGCATATCTTATGGTTCAATGCACTATGCAAGGTTTTTATCTCAAAAAAGCTTGTTTGTTGTACGTAAGAACCACTTCACTCTTCTTTGTCTTTGAATGAAGGGGAGAACTAACAAATAGGTCACCTTACAGAATAGAGAATTAAAATTCTTAGTTCTGTGGGCCACTTGATTAGTCATATAAACACAAAAAATATAAGTAAAACATCTTTGCTTCTTCTGAGATTGTACTTGATGTGATTTACTATATTTGAACTTCCTTTATATAGAAAGAGTCCTGTTAAATTCCATGAAATTTTACAGAACGTTCTCTGCGGGTCATTTCCCGCACAGTTCTTCTCGACCCCAACATTATTAAGCTGGCTTTTATCGGGCTCACCTTGCGTAAATTAATAGAGGTAATTGTGGCGTACGTTTTAAATGAGTAAAAACTGGTCGGAACATTCAATTATTCGGTTCGGCTATTAAGGAAATATGGTTGAGGGCGAATGCTAATAATGGTTTTTATTCTAGAAATGATTGCATAATTATTATGAGCAATTAGTTCTGGTTTCATTTAATCTTTTTACCATAATTAATTTAAGTAAGCTTATAGGTCGATTTATGAAGAAATAATCGTCAGGTAGTCGATTGTTAATCGTCGTTAGCGGACATTATATATTTTCCTTTTTTTAATGCAGCTCCTGCATTAGAAATATACAGCCTGTGTCGCGAGGGACTGTACAAACATCGGACACAAAGAATATCGAGACTCATAACAACAATTTGTGAAACATACAAAGTGTTGTCCAAAGCGGCGTGGCGACTACTTAAACCTCGAGACCAACCATGCAGTCATCATATTGGACCTTAAAATCAGAATTTACTATGATATTGACTACCTCGGTGGCGTAGTGGTGGTATGCGACTGCTAAGCTTGAGGTCTCGGGTTCGATGCCCGGCTCGGACTAAATGTTTGTATGATCTGCAAATATTTGTTTCGGAGTTTGGATGTTTTCTATGTATAATATGTAGGTATGTATTTACAAAAAAAGCACATAAGTATTTATATCAGTTGTCTAGTACCCATAAAACAAGCTCTGCTTAGCTTGGGACTAGATGACGTTGTGTGTTAGATGTCTGGAATACTTATTTTAATTCATTTATTTATATCGATATGACTAGTCACTATGAAAACACTTCAAATTATTGTCAAAATAAGATGTAGATAAACTGAGTAACAAAATAATTTCAACAAAATTATGATTATTTAGAGAAGTAAGTAGATGACATAATTATAATTTTCTTAATTCTATTCACTTAATACCGCAACTTTTCTCTAGAAGATTGAAGTATAATGAATATTCAAATATATTACCGTACTTTAAATAATATGAAATTTTGGTTCACAACTTAATTACGAACAGGGCGCAAAGAAGTACAGTTTAAATTGACTTATGATTAGTAAAAAGAAAACGATGATTATTAATTAGTAAAACATAGATAAATAATTGATCAAAATGGTAACTAGAACAACAAGTCTGAGCAACTTGAGCTGAACCGGCGAACACATGTTGTTGTGTCGGCACCTCGTGTCGAAGAGTGTTCCAATTCTTAAAAACTGGAGGAAACACTCGTTTCTGTTTTAGGTGGGTATATTTAAAAAATAATTTTGAACAATATATGTCTAGGTTTACTGTAAAAGTACTAAACAGGTACTAAACAACATATAAGAGAACAAAATGAATGGATGCCTGCATGAATGACATAGTGGCTTAAGCAATTACCTAGCCACTTTCTACTGCGCTGAGTGTTGTGGGTTCTCACCCAACATTGGACAAAACGTGATTAATTGTTATTGTTTATAAGCTGATTTTTTTTATGAATGTTTGTAAAGTTCCCAGTATCGCGACACAGGATAAACAGTGCGGGAGTTGTCTTTAAATAATAAATATCACAATGCGGTCATCAGGACTGCCGACAGAAGTAAAAATTCATTTTTTTTTAAATAACCTCTTTGCCTTTTAAATAAAATGCGCCCACAGAAGATTTCACTTCAAAAACTCTAGAAAGTCAGAAGTTGTAAGATATTATAACTCTGATAAATGGTAAAATAATTAAGTATTTCGTATTCAAATTAAGCGATTTTTTTGTGCCTCTAATAGGCTAATCATAAATTAGAATTAATTTTGAGATTCTTTTTACCCGAATGCCTAGGAAGGGTTATGTTTTTCACGTGTATCTTGTATGTGTGTATTATCTTTTTTAAACACATCTACCACTTTAAAATTTTGTTAAACAAATATATTTGAATTCGCGATTAGAATCATTTTATTCACAGTAATAAGTATTGGCATAATGTACCATGTATGAGTATTTCGAAAGAGAGACCAAATGCTGTAAGGCATGTTAATAGCATGGTATGCACTTCGCGCTATAAAGTCAGTAGTTTCTTGGTAAAATATTCTTGTTTAATATCTTGAAAGCGCGTGTAATATCCTGAGAACGCTGCAGTGTCTGAGGACAGAAAAGGACGTTTTCAGATATACCGAGTGACTTTTAGGAGTATCATTGTACTTAAAATAAAATTAGCAAAACTGCACCAATTGTTTTGGCCTAGGTCAGTTTTATTAGTCAGTGAGACACGCTTATTTTTTTAAATAGCTGATTCGGCAAACTTCGTACTACCATATTTATATTTTTCTGTCGTTAATATTTTCTAATTTTCTGAAAAACTTATCTCAGCAATTATGCCCGCTTTAGTTTCTTACATATAGTGAAAAAAAAACTTTTAGAGTTACCTTGAATTTTTTTTTTATATTGCTTTGCTTTTCTTTTATATTACATAGAAAAAGAATTATCCAATAATCCATTTTTATGTGATCTTAGTAGTGTAGACAGATTTTCTGGTATATGGCATATTTATCATTAGGACTAAAGAAACAAGAAAATGATATTAAAAACCTTATCCTATACTGCAGTTTCAAAGTGTCAAGGGAAGTCAAAGTATATTAGTAATGTATTTTTTATAGTTTTCTCATTTGGCATAGTATTATTAATAATTAAGTTGCTAGTTTTAAGGTATTGTCCCAGTGATTATTTGCCTTTGTTGTATTTTCTTTGTTTTAGTTATTGTGTTCTTAGATCATCCTGCATAGAACTTTAAATTCCTGAGAACCCTTCTATTTCATTAACTGGCTCGGTAGCGTAGTGGTAGCGTATGCGACTGCTATGCTTGAGGTCTCAGGTTCGATTCCCGGGTCGGACTAAATATTATTTTTGGAGTTTAGCTTGGGACTAGATGGCGATGTGTGTTAGATGTCCGTAATATTTATAATAATAATAATAACTATGTCAACGATAGTTGCGGCAGTCAAATTTGGTCGTTTGTGATATTAAATTCTATATCTAGTCTGTTAGTAGTTATAACAACTATAAATGCCTACAAAAGGACTCTTATGAACGGTCATTTCTGTAATTAAACTTTGTGTATGCCATTATATCTTCCTCATCAGGCTTTAGAGTACCGTTATTTAAAGTAATCTACACTAGATTGAAAATCATTGCTATCTTAATTAGCATCTTGCAATGCTTTTGTCTCTTTAAGGGACATTATCCGTGATAAATTTGAAGTACTCATACCGTCTTTCGCTTAATGACCGAATAAGCTATTTCAATTCTTTTTATGTGAAATGTAAAAGTAGTTATCAAAATACGTGAAATATTTTAATTTATTTATTTAACAGGTATTTAACAATGATTAAACGTGTAGCGCATAGAGCACCATAGGCCACGGGAGGGGATTAGCCATATAATATTTTTCTGATATAAAAGCAGTCGGTCAATTTTTGCGGAGGGAATCTTCACACATACACATTTTATACCCACATACAAAAACTATCGCCTGTGACTACGAACACGCACACAAATAATAATAAATAATAATAATAAATATTTCGGACATCTAACACACAACGTCATCTAGTCCCAAGCTAAGCAGAGCTTGTGTTATGGGTACTAGACAACCGATATAAATACTTATATACTTTTTTTTTGTAAATAAATACATATTATACATAGGAAACACCCAAACTTCGAAATAAATATTTGCAGATCATACAAACATTTGGTCCGACCCGGGAATCGAACCCGAGACCTCATGCTTAGCAGTCGCATACGCTACCACTACGCCACCGAGGCAGTCAACAGGCAATAAATTATGTATCATAACAGTTTAACGCGTAGGCCCATTTGGGCTTATGCATTAATATTCACTCCCTATCGTATTTTTAGAGAACTAAAATGCAAAATAATAAAGATTACGATTTTATTTCAATATAATTATATTGAAAATTCAGATACATGTTTAAATTGACAACAAAAGTAGTTCTAAAAAAATGACATGTATTATAGTAAATCTTGATATGATGAAAATACAGAAATTCCTAAGAAGTTAAAATGAGCCATTTCAACTTAGTTATTATGCGTCTATCTTTTCCTATTTGCTTTTATTAACCAACATTTTTATTCAAACTGTCTTTAAACTACCTCGTATTCGATGTATGTACATGACATCAAGAAACTAATTTAAAATTAAAAAATAAAAACTCTTGCCTCATATGAACTATAAAGCTATGATGAGGATTTGATTAGTATTATAGTATCACTACCCATATTGCTTAATAAGGAACAAGAGAGATACTCGCCCCGTCAAGATTCTAAGGTGATATTTTTCAATGACAGTGCTCGAACTTTAACAGTATATATACTAACCTTTTTATGTTTCTTGGGACTCAAATTCATGTATAGTGCGTTCAAATAATTTTGAATCCCAATTTAATTCCCTAGTCATTTCGCATAGACGGGTCTCATACAAATGCTACAAAAGAACCGAAGATATATCGACAAATACAAAGTTGAGAGATACAAAGAAAAATGAGCAACTATAGATATATATAAAAGTACATATTTACGCTCAATGAGCATTTTATTGTTTATTTTTTTCTTTTTTTGTTTCTTTGTAAATGTAGTACACATCTAATTGTTTGTTACGGTTAGTACCATTATTTAGGTTTAAATTAAATGTTGGCAAATCTATATATGTATATATAAACATAATTAAACTACATACATACCTATCTATTACTAATTAAACTGCCTTACAACGTAGCCTACTTCGACAATGTTCTTTTATATATATAATACGAACCAAAAACACATTTTAGACGTACAAAGTAAATAAACATTGAAATGAAGGTTGTCGTTGAGTTACAAACATCATTTTCATAATGTTCACTGTTATGATAATGTTTTGTCTCTAGTAGTAAATAAAAGAGTAGAATGGGAAGAGGAAAGACGCACGTATTTTTATATGAATATCTTATAAGTAGGGCTAGGTAAAACGTATATTTTTCTGAGTGTAATTTAGCTTGGATTTATATCATGATAATAGTAAAGAATTTTTTCGTACGTATGTTACCATTCTCTTTGCTTTTATTATACAGTGTTTCTGCTTGAATTTTGTTTAAGACGTGGAGATTATTTGTTATCCTGTGTCTAATACTTAGTAATAATATTATCAGATTGAGTAATTTTACTTGAATACTTTTAATTAACTCATGATAATTTAATTTTAGCGTATAATTCGCCATAACAAATATTTATAACTTATTGCATCTCCTACATGCTTGGTCGTTCGATACCACACTAGTCTGAGCGTGTATTATATTTAGTAACCAGCTTACTCATTAATAAATCTATATATTTTTACATCATTCAGGTTAAAGGTAACATATACTTAGATACAACAAACCACCAGATCAATAAACCATCAACAACATTTTTTTTATATTGTATAACCTTAATTGGTTAAGGACTTTTTATTATTAGCTATAATAAAAATATAATTTTGCTGTAAGGCGGTTTGAGGGAATGAACACCTGTTTATTGCGCCTTTTCCTTAGATGTACAAGGATGAGAAAGTCAATGATCACGAATGACGACGATAATGCCGCTAATCGTCACTAAGTTCTCATCGCCTCTAGTAAATTATGATATACTAGTACATACAAATTACCATACCAATGCTGTTTGAAAAATACTAGAAGGTTAAAGAACCTGAATCAATTCCAGAAATCATTATTTTTAACAATGAAGAGCAAGAACAATACAAAAGAATATTATAAGATTCTATGTAAATTTAACTTTTTTGTCGTAGGGTTGGAGTAACCGTAAACTTGGGAGTTCTAAAGGGAAACATTCGGAATCAGTACAAAGGAGGCTTGATAATAATGCGGCAACTCCATTCTCTGTACTGTAATCATCTTCCATTCTTAATTTCGGAAACTTTTTTCATCTTTGTTCACATCTGTTTGGGCGTTTCGCTCGCCGTCTTTTGATTTTTTACAATAATTATGATATTGATTTTAAAAAGAAATGAAATGGAAAGAGCTATGCTAGGAGTCTCTCTGAAGGACAAAACTCGTAACGAAATAATCCGTCAGAGAACCAAAGTGACCGACATAGCTCTGAAAGTTGGTAGGATGAAGTGGCAATGGGCTGGTCACACATGTCGCAGAACTGACAACCGCTGGAGTAAGCGTGTCTTAGAATAGAGACCGCGTCTTGGCAAATGTAGTGTGGGACGCCCTCTGGCCAGATGGCGGGACGACTTACGTAGGAGGGCTGGCAGCAACTGGATGCAAAAAGCAACAGACCGAGCTCTGTGGTGTTCCTTGGGAGAGGCTTATGTCCAGCAGTGGGCTGCAACGGGCTGATGATGATGATGATAATGACGCCTAGAGGACATTCATATTTATATTTATATTATTTTTATTTATTGATTTATATTATGGATGACTTACAGCTCACATAATAACATTTGACAAAGTAGATAACAGTGAGCCAATTACAAGTCCTCACCTGTAGTGATATGATAAACATAAAGATGTAAACGACAGCAAAAACCATTTTTGATTTAATTATAACTATTTTAGTTTATCTTCTAAAAACTTAAGACCGACACTTTTGCAAGTTTGAGGCACCCATAGGTAATGGATATATAATGTCATGCTTACAAAGCTTACTTAAAGGTCTACTGACACGCACAATGTTGCTGTTCTACCGACAATTGGTAGATGCCCATGGTATGCTTAAGAGAGGGTTGTGATGGAATAGTTTATTAGGAACATGAAAGTTTATTTTTACTTGAAGTTCCGGGCAGTCTAGTTGCGGAGGTGAGATGCTAGTCGCTCTGTGTAAAAACTGATATTCAGTAAAACCCGTTGCACTAATAGCCTATCACAAATATTCTTGGAAATAATAAAGTTGAGGAAGATGATGATTCCAAGTAACTTCTTACATATCTACAGTACAATATCTTTAACATTTTAGCTTTCGTGAAACACTTGTCTAAATGCATCACTAACCCCAGTGCCCTTTTTTTCCGTGCGGATATCCCAAAGGATACCACCTCCCTGCTGGCATGTCGGACACGAACCGACTGAAACCGCACGCCATCTCGGGTACTAGGAGCCGGGGAACCAGGTACACCCCAGTGCCCCAGAAACTTTTTTGATAACAGCATCTACGTACTCACCACTGTCATGGTAAACACCCAGATCGCGAACTACCGTATACCTTGAGAGTGATTGGCCTTTCAATGTATAATTGGTACTTACGGCCATGCGTTTCCTAGTGTATATTCAGAACATTGTTCTGCATTTTTCATTGTGAAGCTAAAATATTACGCTACTCATGGCCAAACAGATCTTGGTAATTGATATAGTTACTCAACAGAAACTTTGTTGCTGTACTTTTAGGGATTTTTTCTACTGTGAATTATTGTTCTAAAAAAACTGACTTATACTGTTTACCTTCAGTTACAAAATGATACGATTTATCTAATAACTTTTCCTATAATAATCGCCTTTACCACAAATAAAAAGATATATCAGGGAGTTGTTCCTTTGTTCTTTCATCACAAGTTCCTTTCATTTTGTGCTAGTTCTATCTGTAACACTTCCGCAGTCACTAATATCTCTGCAATGAACATAAAACTACACATACATTGCAGTAATAAAACGTAAAGTGTCGCACTACCGTGCGATATTAATGTTACTGTCCGAAACCTAGATAAAACACAGTAATGAATAACTAAAACGTAGCGAGTAACGCGTCGGAAATTTACCCAGTCATATTGTTTAGTGACTATGGTCAAAGTGTGTCACTAAAACGAGATTTTAAGTACGCTGTAAAACTATAAATAGAACATGAACCCAAAAATTACTTCCCACTTGTAATAAACAAAGGTCAAACAAGATTGAATTTATTATATGAAGTAAATAATATGTAGGTTCGCTTTCACAGTTTTCGCACTTTTCGCAGCATCGCTTACACCTGCAGCAGATCCTGGAAGAACTGAAAATCAAAATTAGCGTAGACTGTACAAATGCGTTCTCAAAGCAGTCACGCTACTATTGCAGCACGAACGGGCCACCCTTGACCAGGGCGGTACTATCCTCGCATAGAAGATCGATCTAAAATGACAGCATTCGTGCTGTCATGTTTCGTTGGTGAGTGCGAGACAGAAGTATCTCACTAGGCCGCCATGTTGTGGGTCACCATGCTCTATTGTTATATTGTCTGCATTCGCAATAAGTATGGTGACAACCAATTTTATATTCTACTCATGCTTTCTATCAGGCAGAGTAGAGTAGCTTTGGCAGGCCCATAAAAGTTATTTTGTTTTGAAACTAATGCTTCATGTAACGAAAAAGGAACTAATGCTGCTTTTAGAAAAGTTGCAATGAAGATAGTTATCATTAGTTATAGGAAATTGAATTTCCACAAAAGTAAAATGAAAATTTAAAAATTTCTCAACATCTATATTACAAATTTGCAGTTAATTGTAAGGCTAGAATTGACATAGTCACATTAAGAATGTCTCATGATATATGGTTATTTTTTCTTCAAAGTATGTCGTGGCTGATTAATTGTGACCATTTATTACTATAAATCAAAGTAAACCTTAAAAAACTGTACATAGGATTGTTAATAAAATTATAATATAAAATATGTATGTATTGATACTGCTTATTTCGTACTAACTTTACATATTATTGTAGTCCTGGTCTGTTTTCGTCTTTATACTGCTTAAATCTTCTTATATTATTCTGGCATTATTGGATATAGAGCTTTAAATCTATTTACCCAGCCTTTTGTTTACCTTAACGATGTTGGTATCGGTTTCATGGTGCAGATATGTTATTGCAGAAAATGATGTCTATCATTTGTAGATTGTATTTGTGGACTTTCCTTAAACCATTGAAAATTATATGAGAATGAGAGAGTATGTATGTGTGGCTACTTTATTAAGGAGCTCTAATTTGCCCGACCTTGGGCATTCCGCTGCCAGCCACTTTTTTCAAATTATCAATCTATCGTACTGAATGGGATAATAACTTTATTTTTTAATTGTTTTGTTATATTATATCTCATGTAGCATGATGTAGTTCAGGTAGTGTAAAACATGTGACGGTTAACAGTTTAAATTAATTATTATGAATTTTTGTTGTAATTATTTTTTATACCAACTAACATAAAAGTAACATCACAGAAACATAGTTGCTCCTATTTACTGCTTACCTGCTTTATCAAAGACGAATACCACAATATAACAAACTAAAATAGTACATAATATAATAAAATAACAAACACTATACACAATAAGTATAACTTGGCACTAAGGCCGTCAACGCATGTGTCGCCTCTGGTGTTGAGGGCGTCTATAGGCGGCGGTAATCGCTTACCATCAGGTGATTCATCTGCTTATTTGCACCCTATCTCATAAGAAAAACTTGATTGATTTATTATGCCGATATTCTTAGACTTTCGTTTTTTTAACTACTACTTTCTCTAATTTTCCAAAAAAAAAAACCCAATTACTCTTTAGGCGATCATACTAATAGTACTAAATTCATTTTAATAAATCAACAGATTAAAAACTGAACTGAAAACTTCAAAACCAAGAAATCTAACGTATTCCTGTCTCAAACACATCGGTGATTGGTCGAACAGGGCTGCAAGTGTCTGCCTACGTGCTTTGGAACCAAATTCGGCGAAGTACGATAAACACACGGGTACTTGTATCTTGAAGTAAGTTTTACGTTCAATTTTACTACTGCAACGTGATTGATACAGTGTAGAATTACTCGAAGTCACTTTTATTGCTTCTGTCTTTGTGAATAAGAATCGTGTTTTGTTTAAAATTTTCAAGAGGTTTTGTTGTAACAGCAGGCTATTTCGTCCAATGTTTTACGATCTACTGGAAAATTTCGTGGCTATAGTTGTAACAGCAATAGGTTAAGTTTTGTATGTAAATTATCGTAGAAACATATGTTTATAATATGGTAGAATACTAGCTTTATAATAAATAAATAAATATTCCGGGGACATCTAACACACACCATCTAGTCCCAAGCTAAGCAGAGCTTGTGTTATGGGTACTAGTCAACTGATATAAATACATATATACTGTTTTTTTTTGTAAATACATACATACTATACATAGAAAACACCCAAACTCCGAAACAAATATTTGTAGATATACAAACATTTGGTTCGACCCAGGATTTGAACCCGAGACCTCAAGCACAGCAGTCGCATACGCTACCACTGCGCCACAGAGGTAGTCAATTATGAAAAAGTATGGGTAATATGACTGATTATTGGAATGGTATGTAGTTAATTAAAATAATTTTAGTTATTAAGGAACATGACTCCTCACTATATACCATCTGCTCACCACTCACTGTATCTCTATTAGTTTTATCACCACTGTTATTTAGAAGTGAAGAAGCTAAGCAACACTACTGATATTTATTAATTGACTTGTATTAACATTGTTCGCCCACATGGCTCCTACGCCTGCAAGGGATTTTCTACAGCGTGACGTCAAAGAAGAAAAAAAACATTTGATAGTTAAAAACGAATTACAAGATTCAAACACATAATAATGTTATATTTTACCTTCTGTCAGTATTACAGGTTAGTACCGTATTACTAAATAAACCTACTTTGGCTTTGCCGTAGTCGGTTAAAAATACTCTGCTAATATTATAAAATAACACATTTTACAAGGTAGGATTTCTTCAAAATAAAGGATTTTTATATTTTTGTTGGCAAGATCATATTAATAAGTTTCGAAGATTGAGGTCAAAGACCTTTGTTTAAAACTTTGGGCCCATAATGTGGATGTCCACTATTCCGTACTACTATATACATGTAGGCATGTATATAAAGTATCTGTGTAAAGTGTACTTTACACAGACACTTTTTAATGTGTAAATAGTTTCTAACAAAAACTAAAAATAACTGAAAATGGAAATACACATTTAAATCCAAAACTCTTTTCTCAGATAGATACACCTACACACATCTTTGCCTCCGAAAGGCGGTGGCGTTAGTTCTCTCTTGGTAATAATTTGCTCATAAACATGACTTACAAAGACTTTTCAACTTGTGACATCACACAAGTATTTTTTCGTTAACGCTCGTATTAATAACTTTCAAAGTTGTTAATCTGTTCTATAAGAAAATTCGCACAAACAAAAATAATACCAAGCTCACAATTATTTCACGCGAAACAAATGTAAAAGGCTTTTGTTTGCTTTAATTAAACTAATGGTTTGTATTCTTCACGCATTTCTGCTCCTATCCAACAGTATTAGAACGCGAATTGTCTTATAATACATACTCGTAGCACCAAGTAAGTCGTATCAATGTTGTATGCGTAGACGTTTAACATACTTGTTGTTATCCATGCAAACGTACATACACTATTCATGCTTCAGGCTTACCAGCTAAGTCATGCAGCTTACAAAATTTAATACGTGTGTATTTTGAGAGCAATTCGGGAGCGGTCTGTCTCTTCATAGATTGATTTATTGGTGCCCGGGGCCTCCAAGGCATTCCTATTCCCTGTTAATGGAAATCGTAACGGGGTATCCTTTTCATTTTCTTCCAATGACTACCCTAGATGTTATAAAAAAAGTTTGAAGAGTTTTTGTGCTCAAATTTCTTTTTCGTTTTTCTTCGGATTTTCATTCTTAATTTTTTGAATAATCTGTCGGTTGATTGAAATGATATTGCGAGGAATACTTTTTAAAGTAACAAATTTGTATTATACCTACTTTTTTCAGGTAAATGCCTTACTTTTTCAGTGAGATTACTACCTTTGTGTTTTTGAAATTACTCGTATGAAGAAAAATACAGGTCTCTTCTCATGATAAAGTTTTGGTATGTTAACATTGCATTCTTATCTTGAAAGTTGGGTTTGGTGAAGATTATATTTCAATTCAAAAAAAAAATGTGTTTAGATCACATTGGTCTAGTAATTAGTTTATTGGTGCTGAGATTTAGTAAAGCTACAAGCCATTGGTCTATTCTTACATGTAAGGCGTAATGTTTAATGTGTCTGATTATAAGTATTTCTATATGTTTATCCATACAAATAAATAAAAATGAAGTGTCTGTTTGTAACTTCAATTTAACAGCTTTCCACTCAATGCAAATGAAATTATAGACGATACTTATATAACAAAATCGATCTTTTGTTGTTGTCTGTCTGTCTGTTTATTCCGGCTAATCTCTGGAACGGCTGGACCGATTTTGACGAGTCTTTCACTGGTAGGTAGCTGATGATACAAGAAGTAATTTAGATTACTACTTTTAAACTAGCTTTGCCCCGCGGCGTTGTCCGCGGTTGATGTCATACATAGTTTTGAAATGTATGTGTATGTGTCCCGTTGAGGGCCCACCCTTAAAATGTCATAATTCAATTCTCTCGGTGGTTGTATACGAATACTGAGCCTGTCTTGGGTTCGATTCTTAGATTGGACCAATGTTTGTATGATCTGTAAACATTTGTTACGGAGTTTGGATGTTTTCTATATATAAGGGGTGTTTTTTTAAGCTAGATAGAACTTTAAATTGTAAAAAGTAACACAAAAAATTAAATTTTGATGAAACTTTTTTTTTTATTTGTTTCAGTATACTCTGACAAATCATCATGAATAGACTCACGCTTGAACAACGCTACGAAATTATCCAAATTTACTTTGAAAATCAGTCGTCGATTCGCGCAACTTATAGACGACTTCGTCATTTGTATGGCGTACATAATCGTCCATCTGAACAAGCCATTCGTCGAACTGTGGATAGATTTCGTACCACATACTCTCTAGAGGATGCAATAACACCAGCACGTCGAAGGAATGTGCGTACTGAAGACAATATCGCCGCTGTAAACGAAAGTGTGGAAGAAGATCCAAATTTATCGATTCGTCGTCGGTCGCAGGAATTGGGGCTCTGTCCGTCCACTACGTGGAAAATTTTGCGCAAAGATCTCGGCCTACACCCGTATAAGATCCAGCTGGTGCAGGAATTGAAGCCACGAGACCATTATATGCGTCGTTCTTTCGCCGATTGGGCTCTAGAGCAGTTGGCAACTGACCCGTTGTTTTATCGCAAAATTGTGTTCAGCGATGAGGCGCATTTTTGGCTTAACGGGTTTGTTAATAAGCAAAATTGCCGCATATGGAGTGAGACCAATCCACAACAGACCCTACAGACTCCATTACATCCAGAAAAATGCACCGTATGGTGCGGTTTTCACGCTGGTGGCATCATCGGACCTTATTTCTTCAAAAATGAGGCCGGAGCTCGCGTTACGGTCAATGGAGATCGTTACCGCACCATGATCAATGATTTTTTGTTTGAAAATATGGATGACATTGACCTGTCAATTGGCCTCCAAGGTCGTGCGATTTGACACCTCTCGATTATTTCCTGTGGGGCTACGTGAAGTCACTGGTTTATGCTGATAAACCAGCAACAATTGACGCCTTGGAGGCCAGCATTGTTCGTGTTATTCGTGACATACGGCCAGCAGTGCTCGAAAAAGTGGCCCAAAATTGGACGTCCAGAATGCACTTCGTCAAGAACAGCCGCGGTGCCCATATGCCCGAAATCATTTTCAAATGTTAATGTCACTTATTGATCTTTCGAATAAAAAAAAATTTAAATTACAATTTAATTTTTTGTGTTATTTTTTACAATTTCAAGTTCTATCGGGCTTAAAAAAACACCTTTTAGTATACTAGCTGACCGACGCAACCTCGTTTGCGTCTTTTATTGCCCGTAGCGAAAAATTTTCCCCCGTATAGTGTGTCGCGGACTTTTTTGTAGATATTTATAAGATCTACGATTATTTAGAACATTTTATGGTTCTATCTTTTATAGTTTACGCAGCGTACGCAAAATAAGTAACTTTTCTGGTTGATTTTTTACACCTTGTGTCCGAAAAACCCCAATATCTTACGAAACCTCACTTTTTTCCAAAATAAAATATAGCCTATGTTACTCGTGTATAATGTAGCTTTCGAATGGTGAAAGAATTTTTAAAATCGGTCCAGTACTTTTTGAGCCTATTCATTACAAACAAACATGCAAACAAAGTTTTCCTCTTCATAATATTATAGTATAGATATGTCTTTATAAAAAAAGTATATACGTATTTTATGGGTCAATCTAGCCTTCATAGGACAAGCTCTACTTTGTGTTGATGTTGACGTTTTGATTGGCGATGTGTTTCAGGTACTCAAATGTTTAAAAATATATTTGTAAAATGCGAAAATTTTAATACACCTCTACTAAAGTGTGAGTGTGTACATCCACACTTTAGTAAAAGTCTCTAAAGAGGAAAAAACTGAGGTGTATAAAAAAGTTATTTAATCCCACAATACTTAGAGGTGTCGATAATATCCCCAAAGGAGCACTAGAATTTTGTCTGTAGGACAAGTAAAAGACAATGAGGTGAGGTAAAATTTTATTTAAAATTGAATGTATAAAGATCATTGATCCCAAGAAACTTTTAAAACTATGTAAGTTTTTAGTATTTCAATGAAACTAAATACATAATTTATTTAACAGTAATATATTCTATGATATATTAGTTTGAATCCCATAAATTTCGTAGCGAGCTAATAATATAAGTTAGAATTATTTTGTTTAATCGTACCTATAAACTTTTACGCGAGAAGCCAGATATGAATAGAATACGAAAGCTACGAAGTTTTAAAGTAGTTCTAGAAGTATTTTCAAATATCGCCACAGGACTAAACCATGCTACATCCTTATTGCTACGAATCGTTTTGGTTATTATTCGTTTATTTTTTTGTGCGTATGCTCCCCTATCCCAATACTTATCCCTATTTAAGTTATGAAGTTCTGCGCGAATAGTCTTAACAGTATTAGACGTAGATACGTAGACGCTTAAATAATTCTCCTTAATTGACAAAATATTTCCATAATATGTTATGTTACATTAAATGTCACCTTATAGCACTATGTATAGTTTATTAAAGTCTATATTCACTGAAAGTAATTATGTTGTTTGTAATTTAAACGGGGAATATAATATTTGACATTGTGGTAAAGCAATTAATATAAAACTAATGAGTTTCAAAATTGCTCGCATTATCACGTATAATAATTACTGAAAGTTTACATAACAAACCGATGAAAAAGACTGTCGCTGTCTTATTTTCTTGTAAAATTAGGTCTGTTTATTATATTATGTATGTATTAACTGATGGAGTAGACATTATCTTGTATCATCAACAGCCTGTTTGATATTCCATTACTTGGCATAGGCCGCTCTTCTTAAATAGGAAATTTTAGTGTGACATTTTTTTTCTTTTTTTATTATATAGCGGGCAAACGAGCAGACGTATCGCCTGATGGTAAGCGATTACCGCCGCCCATGGACACCGGCAACACCAGAGGCGTCACAAGTGCGTTGCCGACCTTTTAGGAAGGAGTACGCTCTTTAAATCTTAATCTTTATTAAATCAGAAAACTCTTTTGAGGCTGAAATGCAAATATGAAAGTGTCAATTATCTGGATAATTTTTCAAGTTCAGAATCTCAAAAAGCATTATCTCAAAAAATGAAAAGAAATAATTTCACATCTAACTATTACTTGAGTTGCTGCAATTTTTTAAAAAGGTAAATGACCCGTAGTTTTTATCAGTCATCACTTTCAAGCTGATAGTCTGATTGGAACCAATAAGTAGAGTTAAAAAATCGAACATTTATGAAGACCACTGAATCACATAAGATGATATTAATTTAACTTGTCTACACCAATCGTTGGTATAATACAGCGTACTTGTGTAAGTAAACAGAATACTTCTAAATGATTTATCGAAGGCTCGTTCCATTGTGGCTCGGATCCCTCGCACGAGCTAAATATCAATGACAGTAAGAAAGATTTATTATGTTTCGCAAGAAACACTGTGGAGCAAGTTTTGCTGCAGTTGGCTAACCGATAACTTTGAAACAGGGTCGGTAGTTAAGAGCTTTTAATCTATTTTCTGGAGCAAAACGTGAGAAATGTTGACATGTTTTTATTAATTTACCTAACTACGAGTATGATCTCGGTTTGTGTGTTAAGTAAAATAATGTATTCTTTTTTAAATTATGAGTGAAGTCCATAAACATATTAGTTATGCTAATAAGGAAGTAAAAAAGAATACTGTTATTATCTAAATAAAACAAAAGATGACTAGACTCAAATAGCACTATTGTTTCAGGTTTCAGAAAAGTATTACCGTATTACCGTGGGAGAGACACGCTTAGGCATGCGCGGGACCATAGTGGGGATACTACGGCCTCACAAAAAACCGGTGTGAAACAGCACCAGCACTGTGTTTCACCGAGTGAGTGAGGATACCGGGGACCCATACCCCAACCCCTCCCCATCCTCCAAAGGCCAACGCACTTGTGACGCCTCTAGTGTTGCGGGTGTCCATGGGCGGCTGTAATTGCTTACCATCACGCGATACGTCTGCTCGTTTGCCTCCTATTCCATGAAAAAAAGAATAAAAATACGGCGAAACTTTGAAGACGTTATTTTGAAGTAAAATAGTAAAAATAATTGTAATAGAACTTTTGTATCAAAAATATACACCGCTCGCATTGGTATACTCAAAAGAAAAAGTTTTCTAACTTAGATGTTTTGAAGTCTAGTTAAATTTGAGTGAATTGTTCATTATAATAGAAACGCGCGATTTACTATGTTATTCAGATATTAGCTCCAATGTCTTTGTGAACAAATGTACAGTAGAAACCAATGCGACGGCTAACATGATATTTGACGCCCAGATGGGTGTTTGATTTGTAGTCGGGTATCTGTCCCGCCCTCTGGCATTACTTCTCAATGATGTTAATTGTTTCATTGGTGATAGGTATCCTAAGACCAGACTATGGTAATACGTGCTATATAGATATTATATAGATCTTTAAAAAAAATATCAATTACAATTTCACTCGAAATTGTTATTGCAGTTTTATACTTGCTTTGATAAGTTACATAAAACTTAGATTCTAACATTGAAATTTACTATTAATCTAATCATTTATCTATGATATTGGAAATTAGAGGTTTTTAAATGCGAATATATATATTTACTTAACGTTTCTAAGGGATTTATTTAGTACTACTACTTACCTTGTTCTTTACTAATAATACAGCTGTTTCTTTGTTAATAGACTAATTAGCTTCAGAGCTAAAATTTATGAAATTCTTTATCCTAACTTTATTATCTGTTTGTGTAGAGATTTTCGTGATGAAAGAAAAACTGTAATTCAAAATGTTCTATGATGTACTTACTACCTTTCACGAGCGACTCCACCAGCGTGTATTTCAGTTATCGCGATGAAAAGTCGACTGTGTCCTTCTTCAAGCATAAATAATAATAAATAAATATTCCGGACATCTAACACACAACGCCATCTAGTCCCAAGCTAAGCAGAGCTTGTGTTATGGGTACTAGACAACTCATAAGTCAAAGTCAAAGTCAAAGTCAAATCATTTATTTCCATAGGCCCCAAAAGGCACTTGAACACGTCAAAAATACAAACATCAAACATTATTAATACAAATATAAAATAAAACTCAAGTACTGAATTGATCAGTGATAAAAGGATGTAACTCAAGTAATCAATGATTTGAATTACCGGAGCTTAGATTGATTTCGATTCAACTCAAAGGTTTAAATTGAAATCAATCCAAGTACCAGCTCCGATGGGTATTGCATTCATGAGAAGAGCTGGTGAGAAACTCATGTGCACCATCTTTTCCAATAATTCATACAAAGTTTGTTTGTTTTTGACAATAATACTTATATGTGCAAGTTAAGGCAACCAAAACACAAAGGCTAGAAAACGGTCTAAAGAAATATTAAAATTAGGGAAATCATTTTTTTGTCTAATAAAATAATTATAATTAGACCATCGTATATAAGGTTGCAATCACTTACACATCAAGGAGTAAAAGCAATGTGTGCATACATACTGGTTCCAGAAAAAAAAACGTTCAAAATGTAATAAAATAATAAATACTAATTATTTACGCTCCAACAATGTAAACACAGATCGCCTTAACTTAACAAAATTCAAATGTCTGGTCATATGAATACACATATATATATATATATATATATATATATATATATATATATATATATATATATATATATATATATATATATATATATATATATATATATACTTTTTTTTGTAAATACATACATATTATACATAGAAAACACCCAAACTCCGAAACAAATATTTGTAGATCCCACAAACACTTGGTCCGACCCAGGATTTGAACCCGAGACCTCAAGCACAGCAGTCACATTCACTACCACTGCGCCACCGAGGCAGACAATGTTCAAATTTTTTTTACTGAAACACGACGCTATTCATTCATGGTCATATGTTGAACATAACATTTTATGTAATAAACTAAAAATATAGGATAAAATATCACCTAATGATAAGTGATTATCGCCGCCCATGGACACCGGCAACACCAGAGGCGTTACAAATGCGTTGCCGGCCTTTGGGGGATGGAGAGAGGGATAGGGGGAGGGGTTGGGATATGGTGAAACACAGCTTAAGCGCTATTTCACACCCGTTTTCTGTTTTCATTTGACCTAATGTTTAATTTTATCGCCTATAAACAAAAAATAACATTTTGTTTTAATTGGTCATTATAGTAGTTGTAAAGCTGCTGGCACTGAAAAAAATATGTTTAAATACATCAATTTTGAGCATTTAAAAAAAACGTTTTTACATGTGCGATATTTTCTTAAAGACAAACAATTCTGTTCACGTATTACTATAATGGTTCTAGAATAACAGAACTCGTTTCCAGCATAATGTTTTAGCGATGCTCTATATAAAGAATTTACGAGTAATGCTATCTTAAAGCCTCGTGTTTTATGTATAAAATTGCGTAAGGTTCTAAATTAGTTTAAGCGTAGCTCAGGCGCATATTATCCATAAAATAATTTAAAAAAGGTAGATCTAACTAAAACGTGGAATAATATTGGTTGTTTAAAAATTAAAATCAATTTATAATAATTTTTTTAGCGAATATTAATCGCATCTGAAATTGACATGTAGTTATTTAAAATAACATGAATTTTTACCAATAATTATATATTGTTAGGTACTTAAGAAAGATTGAAAAAAAGAATAACTTTACAATGGGCATTTTACCGACTACCATTTTAAGCACCTCACCGTTCGACATTCAACAAGGGTAGCTATAATAATTCTAAGAATTTCTGCTAACAGTGCTTTAATTACTCAACCTTTTTTTTTTACGTGTGGAAACCCCCTCGGGCCGTCTCCCCGCCGGGGTTTAGCGGCGGGGCGGTGTGTCGGAATCGAACCGACTAAAACCACACGGTGTGCCACTCTGCGCCTGAGAAGGGAGAGGTACGGGAACTGCTGTTATTAACACGAGCGGACCCAATCTACAGTAACCATTTAAAATCGTTTTTTGTCGCATTTCTTATTTTTTAAACGAATTGAAATGTACATGCATAGCTGGTTGTCTATACAACAATGTTCTAACCATTGAAGAAAGTAACACATCATAAAGTTGCATAGTGTTGGCTAAGAGTGAAAATTTAAATCATTAAAACTGAACTTCAAACTAAAAATAGAGAAACTACTGTTATCTTTTAATATTAGCTTATGGAATACGATATCTTCAATTCAGGATTAATCCACTCCGACGGAGCAATTGACCTATGAAAAGATACAATAGAAGCAATAATGGAGTAGGTATTTTGCAAGGAATTTCCTTTTACGATAATTGCTTATGGGCTTTGTAAAATGAGTTCGAATAAAGGTAGAGATTTATTTTGAAAAAAAAAACTATTGTTGGGTTTGAAGCTTGAGATCATTCAATAGAAAAGCCCGATTGATTTGTGCTTGAATTAAAATCATTTGAGTGCTTTCTGCACTAGCATAAATCTAGAAAATAACGTTAAATATTGAGAGATTCAGAAAGAAAAGCATTATATATCATGGTACATCACAGAAAGATCATCCGTCATATAATATAAAATTCCACGTTGCATATTTGCGTTCTACAGCTTATATTTATACCTTGTTTTGAATTTTTTTATGGAATATAACTACTACTCACTTACCATTTGGTGATGAGTCTGCTGGTTTGTCCCACGAGCAGACTTATGGTGATGAGGTAATGGTGCGCCATAAAGTCGGGTTTTTATTTTTATTTTCCGACAATTTCGAGGGTAAATTTGGTCATTTGATTTTGTACGGCATCAGTTTCATACTATTTCAATACTGTTTCTAATCCATTATTCCGCAACGCCGTACAAAAAACATGCGACAAGGAGAAAAAATCGAGGGTTGCAACCCCCTCTCTTTCCATGGTCCAGGGGGTGATTTGACACAACATAAAATTAATTTATTTTGAAAGTATTTTATGCATAGATAATATTTTTTCATATGCCGTACATTTTCGTTGGTCCAAACGGAAAAAAACTGAAAAAGAAAAATCAAAAAGAAATAATCCATATAACGAAATTTAAGGTGAAATTCATCACGAAATAAGATAAGACAACTATGAAATTGGAAGCAACGTCGTTTCCTCATTCTTTCCGGGAGTTAAAACAACATATGAAGAGAAGTACCTACATAGCACAGATTTGGTGTAATGCCTACAAACAAATAACGTCGACCTTGTTACCAATAAGCTATGGATGGATTGTCAATGACGGTCGGTACGATTTCGACTGGTTCCACGGCGAGGAATGCCCCCATAAAGTCTGTGTCATAACGGAACCGGATGAGGAATCAGGCGAAGAAGATGAAGACGTCATAGGTAAATAAATAAATCTTTAATATGTAAGTATTTTATTTATATTTATGTTTTGACAAAAACATATTTATGTTTCAGAAAATGATAGAGAAGATAATTCAGACGTCGATGAAGACGTTGATTCCGATAACAACTTAGCGGCTGATTTCGATACTGAATAATTTAAAGAAAAACCATACTTTTTATTATCATCATTAAATATTTCGAATTTTTCTAAAAAATGATTGTTTTATTTATTCACATCATTACAATGAAACAAATCAATTATATAAATGTATCAATAATGTTTGAAGTATATATTAAACCAAAAAGTATACAAAACTGTTGATACTGGGATTGACAGTTTCAATTCTTGGATATAATATACACACCGTTTCAGTTCAGTTAGACGTCATAGTGATTTTATCATATTATCAATTGTTCTCTTCAAAAATATGTTAATGCCGTACTGTATCAGATGGCCATAAAGTACCCTTAAAATGGTAGTGTCGTTTTCATCAGCCTAAAAGATATGGTCTGCATTAAAATGTACGGCATCATTTTTTCCTAATTTATTTATGTTAATACTATTTAAAACAAGTTACAAAATGTAGAAAACTGCTATATTTCATTAATTTATGGTATTTAAACTTTTGCAATAATTAGCAAAATTTCGGTTTTTGTATTTCTCTATAATTTTTTTTAGAACAGTTTCTTTTGAACGGCAATACTATATAACAATTGAGTTTTACAATATCATGTTAAAAAAAAATTCCCGTTCAGGATCAAATGACTTTACAGCTTTATAAATCAAGGATACGATGAAATTAACATAATTATTGATATATATTCAAATGAGCAATCATTTTTTGACGGCATTATTTTTAATAGTACTTTTGAGTGCTAGATAATGTTTTGGAACCGAAGCCGTACTTTTTCAAATTACCCCCTGGACCACGGAAAGAAAGGGGGTTGCAACCCTCGATTTTTTCCCCTTGTCGCATGATTTTTGTACGGCGTTGCGGAATAATGGATTAGAAGCAGTATTGAAATAGTATGAAACTGATGCCGTACAAAATCAAATGACCAAATTTACCCTCGAAATTGTCGGAAAATAAAAATAAAAACCCGACTTTGTGGCTCACCATTTTTTACGGCACTGCGCGTTTTCTTATTATTTTTCATGGATCTATCGATGGTAAGAATGCCGTACAAAAATATATGACCAAAATGAACTCACTCTACCTGTACTTTTTAATTCTCACCTGCACTCAGTTGGACAGCTTACAAGTGACGGCATAGTGCTGAATCTTATTATTTTATGCTCTTCTATCGTTCTAGATAGGTCACCTGGTGGTTCAAATGACCCATCATTTTTCAACACGGGCCAGTAGTCCATTAAGGAAGACCACAGGGTATGTCTCTTAGTATACTGCGATAACCTAATAGTAGGCGTTTTTCATCTCCTTTGTATGATTGTTGCATTACATATTTTTACTCAGCCTTGAGGTGAAATAAAGCGTGGCTTTTCAAAAGCAAATTTAACATTTTAAAAAGGCAATCGCCACTATCTCAAACTGATTAATCTTTTGATAATTAACAGTCATTATTTTAGTACTAATATATGGTAACAAAATAATACTACTATTTCTTTGAATAATCCCTTTAATTTTAAACGGATAAAATGAAAACGAAACCTCGTATGCCAAAGCATAAAGAGATCGTTTAGCAAAGAAGAAAATGCGATTAAATTAAATTTCCGTCGGTAGGAAGTCTCAAAGGGCGGTCGATAACAGCAATATCTTAAGCCGTCTCTTTTAAGGTCCGGCGATCGCAGCCTTTCCTCTTCTACAGCGAGCCTTTTCGTGTAATAGTTTAGCCTAAGGGTACGTTTACACGACAACGAATTGCTTGTTTTTTGTTGAGGAAAATAGGTCGTAATTTTGTGTGTACTTCACACGCGAAGCTGTCATGAAATGAATGAAGGGTTGAACACGCTGTGTGTTTTCGAGCTTTGTATATCTATTTTTCTTGTTTTCTGAAGATTGTTGTGAATGTTGAAAGAAAACACAGATGTTACAAAGTAATTGAATGAATTTCTATAATGTTATATTTCATACAGATATATAGTTATATGTATCAAGGAAGCCCACAGTTTCAAGGACGAATAGTTCTATAATTTAAACTACTATTTTTCCTCGTATCACTGCAGTACTGTCTGTTTAATAACACAACTTTAAAAATTTGACTGTGATTTTTTTAAAAACTACCTTCCTTAAGACGGAAGTTATAAAACCACATTAAGCACAAATAAACACGGAAATAATTACTTCACAAATAGATATTATTTTCAATTCAACAAAGTAAATGTTTTTTTGTGCCGTTCATGATAGCCAAAACACATACAAATCTCGAGTATTATCGACAGATAATCTCCTTTGTCAGATAGCGTTTATCTTCTATTACGTATTCTCTGTACTAAATGGAATACTTAATTAGTAATTACAATTACAATAGACCAGAATGTCTATTAAGCGACGTTGGTATCTTATATGAAAATTTATATTTATATTGTTTTGTACTATTCTCAGAAACTTAAAAAGTTTCAGAAGATTATTATTTATATTTAAAATATTATAAAGTTTCTCTTATATTGTAACAGTGAAAAAAATTGATGCTTTTGGTTCATAAAAATACTTTAAAGCATTTGTACTCGTATATTACATTTCTGAGATCTAATTGAAAAGGCTGTAGCTACTTTCTGCTAGACAGCGAATTAAAATTACAAATTTAATTTTAATAACAAGATCTGTATTTATAAGGCGTACTTTTTTTTCACTGGTTGAACTAGAAATGTTCTAAGGTGCTCAAGAGCTTTGATATTATCATTAATAAAAACTTCTGAAACAATAAGCATTTTTATAATCTGACAATTCTATCAATCTGGTTATGGTTGTTAAAATTATAAACATAAATTTTCACGTGGAATTACTGCCATCACACTTCTTCAATCCAAATACTAGATGATTTAAAAGTTTTGTAGCAAGACTGTTATCGGACTTCTTCGGGCTCGAACTACTCGTAGCAATTGCCAAAAATATTGATATAGCAAACGGGTCCGATGGCTTAACGTGCTCGCCGAGGCACGGATGGGTTTCAATGTGTTAAGATTCACCCATCTATAGATTGACCTGGCTAGGATTGCTTACTTTTACAATGTGTTAACCTACTCGGCTACCACTTAGCTACGAGGCCCTTGGCTATTTGCTACTTATGCTAGCAATTTATTTTCATACGGAAATAACAATTCGTCTTCGTCATTGCTTAGAACCTATAAAACGAAATGGGATGACTGGCCAACTTGAGCCACTTACTTCACGAAAATTATAATATTAAAAACACAAAAATAGTATTATTTTATAAAAAATAATTCACAATGAGACACTAGGATCTATTTTAGTTTCTTGACTCCGGTTTTATATCAGAAATCTATCGTCGCACCCATTTATCCGTAAGGCTTTGTTAGTCTTCGAATCGTAGTGTAAGTGGGACACAGAAAGAATGATCGCCTGCTAATGCCGAACCTAAATGGCCAGTCTGCAGTTTTATTGCAGCTTTTCAAGTGAATTGACCTATTGGTTTTAAGAATAGAAAATAAAGTTTGATAGTAAGGAATTTTATTTCATTCAGTGAACAGCAATTTAATTGATATACCTATGTATGTATATATTCTAGGTCATTCGAAGTCAATTCTTGACTGCGTAGCTGTAAATTTATCAGAGTAAACGTAGGAAAGTGAAAAAATCGTTCCTTAGTCAATATAATGGCAAGTTAACTGTTTAATCTTAATTCATGACTTGTCCTATAATGTTATGAATAAGGCTTGGTTTGTCAAAACCAGTATAACGAATGTTTAAATATCATATTATTACATGTATATTGGTAACAAGCGCTGTCCTTATTTTTCACTCAACAGAGTGTTGAAACTTCAAATATCAATAAACTTTAGGAAAATAGTACACAATAGTATGTATTGTTCGCAAACAATAAATAGAAGAAATGATTGTCTCATAAAAGCATTGAATTTACAGTATTGAATTATGTCGTTATGTTTTTATCGTTATGTATATTTAATACGGATTACTGTTTATACTATTTAACCACGTATGGAATTAATCCATGTACGCAAAGTTGTGATGCAATTGTACTAAAAGGTTATTGTTTTCAGTCGGAATTTATAAAGATTGTAATCTTAAAACAATGAATTTGTGATTTACATATTATGAGTATGCTCAGGTATTGGGAATTTAATCGGAATATTCGTCATAATGCTTCACCTGTACTAAGAGTTTGAACAGTTCATAAGAAAATCTACGTATGTGCAAATTATTAATATTGACATAAAATTACCTATTTGAGACTTCGAATAGTTAGTAAATAATATAATAATAATATAATAATAAATTTCAAACGTTAATTCAAGTTACAAGTTTTAATTACAGTAAGAGATTAGATAATACGAGTATATAACACATAACATTTTAAATAAAATAATAGATAAGAGATTATACACAAAAATATGTCACAATTTTTATGTAAAATATAATAATAAATATTTGATTTTTACGTGATATTAAAATTAATATATCATGTATTCACATGCACACACATTTAACTCCAGGTTTTTTTTAAAGTAATCATTAATATTAGATTCTCTACATTCAAACTTTGACTTAAAACTCAAAATAAGCGCTTTCAAACCTAAGTATTTATGACTGATGTAATAATTTCTAAAAAGCATAAGCAGAATCCAAGAGTGGTGGTCACCATACTAATTGCGAATGCAGACAATGCAACAATGCAATGACCCCCACCATGGCGGCCTAGTGATGCTTCTGGATCATTTGGCCTCCGGTCTCGCACTCACTAACGAAACACGACAGCACGAACGCTGTCATTTACGTTGACTTTCTGGGCGAGGTTAGTACCGCCCGCCGCCCGTTCGTGTTGAAATCAGCGTGGTTCTGCCACCTTGATCAAATATATACTAGAGTAGGTTATTTTAATTCTTATACACATCACTTTGGAAAGCGAATTGTTAAACAGCAGGACAATGTGCTATAGGTTATATATAATCACTATAATTATTATTTTTTAGCTTCTTGCATTCGTTTTTTATATAAACTTTAACTGTGCCATATTTTATACTTCTAGAAGT
This sequence comes from Spilarctia lutea, assembly GCA_916048165.1. Classification (NCBI taxonomy): domain Eukaryota; kingdom Metazoa; phylum Arthropoda; class Insecta; order Lepidoptera; family Erebidae; genus Spilarctia; species Spilarctia lutea. The sequence continues at coordinate 12,296,023 of OU696480.1, read as the reverse complement.
CTAGCCTATTTTTTGTAAAAAGGGGTACTTAGATTATGCTTCACGTATTAATATGAGATTATTCTTAGCAGCTTCATTCTAAGTGAGCCATTTATCCCCTTTTCCAATTTGGACTCTGTTTTGGTTCAAACAAAACATACAATTTAAGAGTGAATTTATTAGTCTTCAATTAAGTATGTAACTGATTTATATATTCCGCAAAACTTCCACTATGTTCCATGTTCTCGAAGATGTACTTTTAATTGAGTAGATTAATAAGTACGTTCACATATTCCTCTGTAAGGTTACAATAAAACTTAATTAAAATGTCCCCAACTCGTGAAGCGGGCAAATAACATTATAAGTCTTTTCCATCTTTATTGATTCGGTGTAATTAAACTCAGAGCAGTACGAGATGGGAACTTTGTTAATAATGTTTTGACAATCCAGTAGAAGGTTTCAACGGGTGATTGAAGAGAAAATTTGTTTAAGATTTACTCCTACGTAACAGCTACTCAGTCACCCTCCCGGAGAGTTTAAGATACACTCTGTATTGTCGAAGTTTAGTCGAAGGAAAATTTAGGTAGGTATCAAAGTTGAGTGAAAAGTTTTCAATGAAGATGTCGCAATTAATTTTCGATAAAATTTAACTCGTTAACGTCGGAAAATTACAGTCTTTGAAAGGCTACTAATTGAAATATAAGTTTTTTCATTAAAAATGTGCGGTGTGTGTGTTCCTAGAAAAGTTATGAAAGATTAAAGAAAATACATTTATTGGAACTTATTTCTTGCCCACGTGACCTCTTTATAATGTTATGACAGAAATAAATTATGATTTTATCACATACGTATACTTATATACAATACTTTAAATAAATTAGTTATTTAAAAAAAGATTTCTATTTGCTCCATACCGATATTAACAATTCTAAAGTGACTTTGTCCATCTGTCTATCTGTTATGCTTTCCCGACTAAGCCACTGAACGATTGGATAAAATTCACAATATAGAACCAAAAGACACGCGGGTGGAGCTGTAGGTAAAAGCTAGTTTAAGTATATTCCTATTAGTGTTTTTTCATAGGAAGTTAAATAAAAATATTTATTGATAAATACAAGAAAAATGGTTCGCACATGCGCTTATTTTTGTTACGTTACTGTTCGGTAACTTAACCTACTTGCCATTAACATATGCCCGAAACTCTATTTGTAATTAATTCTAATGACCTCAACAATACCGGAGCATACTCAACCCTATTCTGATAATATGAATCCTCTACACCTCTTTTCAATAATGTTATTCTTAAGAAGAAATAGGTAATATAGTTTTAGTAGATTTTATTACTATGTTGTTAACTCCCCAACAACCCAGCCAAAAAAATGCTTATCGTAATTAAGGTCCCGTATATGTAAATAAAAATAATATGATGTATATCACATACCACACACAGCAGTCATTCTAAGCTTCATTAACCGCTGTTAAACGTACATACACATGGTGTTTTAATTACATACATATTTAACCTTAGATAAACCACACCTATACAGTGAATAAACAATGAGCTCTTCACAAAATGATCCAGCCAGCGTGAGAATTAAACCTACAGTTAGTCTCAGCCAACAACTAAACCTACATCATTATCATCAGCAGCAACCTTTATTTGTCCACTGCTAGACATAAGCCACTCCTTAGCAAGAAGGTCACGGCTGAATTCAAAAAAAGAAATCTTAAAGATAAAACAATAAAAATCCAATTATAAATGCCAATTGTCACGCTACCTAAGCCAATTATTAAAAACTTTGGCATAATCCTATTAAAAAATTTGTTTTGTGGACGACATTTTTTTTCTAACCTCGACAATATTTGTCGTGTTAGAAGGCAAACATTATGTACACACAGTCATGCCTACAGTAGCAGAGGTGAGCAAAGGCATACTATTAAACATAGGTAGGTACACTACACTTTACTTTTAACATTTCATAAGATATAGTATATTGCCGTGAGACGGGCACTCAAGGAACTAGCTGGCAGAATATTTTGAGTAGGTATATAAAAAGGAAACGTAAGTGAGAAGAAAAGGGAGTAAGGAGTATAGGCAATCGCTAGAGATAATTAAGGTCCAACAATTATAATTCGAGATTTTAGATTTTAACTGTTAAAAGTGCGAGCGATATGTCTGCTCGTTTGCCCCAGATAACTTAAAAAAAAACTACGTTGTCTTGTCGTAAGTACCTGAATGATCGAGCTTTGCACGGGTTATTTTGGTAAATTTTCAAAAACTGATACCTAGTTAGATCGATTTATTGCACCTGAAACCCCTTGCATACTTAATTTTATGAAAATCCAAGGTTCAAATTAGGTATATGTATACAACAATTGCATTTCTTAACCTTCGAAGCAAATGATTGTCGATTGGTACCAGGTACATAAAAAAAACAATATTTGGTATAGCATCTTTGGGAGAAGGTCTGACTCCAACCGCTGGGCTAAGATCCTCACCAGAGAATACTGAAGAGTTATAAACTTTCGTTATTAATTTCTGTACCTTTAATTACTTATAGCTCTTCATCGTCTTACAATCAAATGGAAAAAACATCCAACGATATCAACTACATTGCTACATTTATTGGTACATGAAGAATAAAAAAACATAAAAAGACCACTAATCATAAAGTATTTGCCGTTTCTTTGCTTTTCTAGTTCAAATTGCCCTTTATTAACTGCCAACTGCTTTACAAATCACAGGCAGCTTTATCGATTGAATGTCATGTTTCCGATGTGCGATGCCAAGTACTGAGCAATGAACTTAATGAAAGTTATTGATTAAGTAAAGTGACATATAGAGCAATGATATTTAATATGCCAACCACACTTACAAATCGTTAATAATTTATATTATTTAAATATAGTTGAGTAGTCGTAATCGTAAGTAATTATTAACTTCTACAAATTAAAAACTTCATTTACGAATTTAACTGCAAATGTCATTGAACTGGACGTAGATTCTAGTTATCATTTACAGTTTTAAAATTTGTTAAAAATGGAAGGGGTTTTTTACTCGCAATCAAAATGTTCCACAAAACTTTCTTTCAAATGCAAAGAATTCTTACGCATATTAATGTAATTATATAAAGACTATTCTAATAACTCGTTTTTGTTTTGGTATAAACTAATTCCATTAAATTCAAATTATCGTTACAGATTACAAGTTTAAATCGCTTCAATGTGTATAGGCATGAGAGCAGTTGTGCGTGGGATTACCCGTGTGTGAGTAAATCACCATTAGTGTGTACATCATTTACAAGCCCAAAAATGTTACTTTCCCGCTTCCTCTCGCGGGCCTCTTGTAAATCGTGCAGGTGTGTGCGTGAACAGCCCTGTCGCGATAGGTTCGCGAGCTTGATATAGATGTGTAGGTGAACGGTCCGGGCTCGCGTAGCCCCCGCCAGTGACGAGCCGGCCGTAGCGGCATTACGACGCGACTACGCCGTAGCTATCGCGCTCGTATACTATTCCTCTACCCACATCATCGGACAATAGGACCGACGACGATTCGTGGCGTTTTGTTATTTTTTTGTTAGATGTGAATAAAAGCGACTCTTTGTGACATTCACTAGTAAAAGTGAGACAGTATGCTGAAGGGACACCCTTTGTCCTGAAAAGAGACGGTTATTAAGGCGACACTATGTAATTTTTTAACATTCATTTGTCAAAATGATGATTATAAATTGGGATAGCTTGGTAGTGTTGCGATAGAATAAGCGAGGACCACAGCTGAACTTGTGTAAATGAATAAACGCCGAAAGGCAATTTCGGCGTATTATTGTAATCCATGTGACGCTAGTGTTGGTGTTTATTAATATTAGACAATTGTACAGCGAGTGTCGTAATGGAGCTTGTATTTCTGCCCTCACAAATACAAATGTAAGGTAAACAGTACATGTAACTAACTTTCCGTACAAGTAGAAGTTTATTTTTATTTTCTCAGTTTATTTCTGCAATTATTCTTAACGAACATAGTTTTTAGACAATATCAAAATATTGAAAGCAGCCTTGGAAAATGACGAGAAATTGCCGTGACAATTTCTGTAACCTACTTTTGTTTGAATTAACTTACGACTTTTAACTTGCAACTTCATTAATTTCACTTTGTTAATAAACAAAGATTTAGTTTTAAAGTATATAGTTTTTCTAATTAAATTAAGTTTTATTATTTATCTATTATTAATGCACGAGGTTTACTTTTTTTATTTTGGTACTATAAATGCATGCGTTCATTAGATATTAAATAAAATACTCATCATACTCATACTAATATTGTAAAATTGAAAGTAACTCTGTCTGTCTGTTACGCGGCTAAACCACTGAACCGATTTCAATGAAATTTGGCATGAAGATAACTTGATTCTTCAAAAGTTTGAATTAAATATATTAAAAAAATACATTTTGTGTAAATATAATAGTAAGTCTATTTTAGTTTGTCGGTCTTAATAATACAGCAGTTTCAAGGTCTTTTATTAGTACTTTTATTCACCCAAAATATGATTATAATACATATACATGTATACAATATATGAGTGTGTATAAACATACATATTTTGATGTATGTATATGTTCCTGATTATATTCATTATCATCTTATATCGCCTTCTTCGGGTGCCTCTTGGGTGCCAAGGTTTCTGGATTGAAGAGCGTCAAATTCCTGTACTCCTCCCTGTCTTTGGCCAGGTGGAGCAGCTTTTTAACAGAGATGATACCGGTCTACTCCCGATTATTGCGTAGCCACGATTTTTTTCTACGTCTCGCTAGACGTAGAAAAAAATACGTAGACGTCTCGTCGCTTCTACCTGGCCCGTCATTATCAATTAAAGCAGCATATATCTATCGTGCCTAAACACTTGACCGAGATATTCAATTTTGCGCTTTCTGATGGTTGCCATTACTTTTCTATGCATTTAGACGTTGTCCGTCATCTTATATACTCTCTGGAAAATATGTTACACCGTGTATAAAAAAAAAATCTACCTATCTATCTTTACGTTCTTAAGTAGCGTTATATAAACCGCAATTATCGCAATTCATACATTATACGTTTAATTACTAATTAACTATCACAAATAGTGTTGTGTAATTAGCTAAGAGATTGCAGTGTATTATGATTGAATGTCATATAGGTATATGGTGTGTTTTTTAATCTATACTAATATATAAAACTAAAGAGTTTATTTGTTTGCTTGAATACGCTAATCTCAGGAAATACTGGTCCTTTTTGAAAAATTATTTCAGTATTCGATAGCCCATTTATCGAAGAAGGCTATAGGCTATCATCACGCTAAGACCAATAGGAACGGAGCACCAATAAAGAATGTAACAAATGCGGGGGTATTTTATTACGCTACGGACAATAGGAAACGTAGTAGGTTACCTGGTTCAGCTAGTTAAACATATTCCTAACCTACTCATACAGATATAATAATTACAATTATTGTATTGCAGTTTTTTTAATTATTGACTTTCCAGGCCTCAGGTCTATGATCTTCCAGTGTAAGAAAATTTGAATTATAATATTTTAACTGATATTTCGATCGATCCACCAAAACTCGATACTGAAATTTACCTGTGCATATTACATTAGCTTCGCAATAAAAAAAAAAACTTAACTTTTTAAAACAAAATAGGCAGCTACATTTAGATGCTCAGGTAAATTATTCAACCAGTATTGCCTATAATTAGCGCATAATTATCGATAGTATTGTAAAATTATGGTGTTAATTCTTAAAATAGTCTACCAAGTCGAAAAAAAAAACATTTTTGTGGTAACTAGCTAAATTAAATAATAAGAACCAAACTTAAAAATATAATTTATACTCTCGATTATCTGCACTTGATGGAACTTAACTTGTTGCAATACATTCTAGAATCAAACCCACTTGTAATTATTCCACTATTTTTATTAAGTTTACTCTTGACCGATTTCGCCTTATGTATATTCGAGTTACTTTTGATAATGCCTTAAGGCCAGTCAGGAGTAAACTTAATAAAAATAGTGTGTAATAGTTTAATACAAGTGAGTTTGATTCTAGAATGTATTAAAATAGAAATAAACAAATCTTGGAACAAATCAAATGGAAAACAAAACGACATACAATACTCTCGTACATACATATACTTATATATATATACATTGATATATTAATATTGTCACCAAAATAAATAACCAATAACTTAGATTGGTATACAGTTTGTATCATACTAATAGAATAGAGATTAAAAATAGCGACGGAAATACTGAGGCGACGGACTTACGATAGAATGGCTACGGTTCTATCCTTCCAGTAAATAAACTAACACGAACACTCCTTTACCTAAAATACCAGCTATTTTTACTGCTCGGTATTAATAACAAAAGAAAATAATCTTTTAAATTGCGACTTTTGCGAATGGTTTTATCACAAGCTTTAACTTGCAACTTATGATGTATGTAACTACGTTTGTTTGGGTGTAATGTTTCAATTCAACGTTGAAGCACGCATGTGTTTATCGCATTACATATTATGATGAACACTAGTATATAAATATATCATGTGGATTGCGTAATGATAATGACATTACAAGTTGATAGTAAGTTTTTAATTAAAAGTTTCAATTGAATCCTTTGAGCGCATTTAAATAAAAGCTTATTTTTAAATAAGTTTTTTAATATTTTAAATTATTCGTTATATATTGAGTTTATACCTATTTATGTTCACTACCTGCAAAAGTTTACTAAACAACTGATGGCAGTACAATACTTAGGAATATAATATTGATTAAACACTAAATTGAGCTCAAAGTTAAAAATAATAATTTACCTCATTAAATTTATCGAAATAATAAAATTTTATCCAAATACAGCTTTATTTGAAGGGAATTAATTTAGTAGCTTTATTTTTATACATCCTCACATAGTTAGTTGAATGTGCATTAATTACCTTAAAGACAAACAAACATCATGACATGTATTATGGCAACTTCTTGTCTGGCTTGTATTTCTACCAAGTAACATGCCTAATCTCAGTGCGTCGAATACATCTATGAATTTATCGAAAACGTGCATAGTACAGTTTCATTTAAAAATATAAAAGAAATTAGCTATATTACTTATTGAAGTGATATTTATTTTGAGATATATGGTAGTTAGGCTTTCGCGTCAAGTAATTTAATTAATATTCAATTAAAAAAAGGAATTGTTACTTATTTATTAATCGAAGAATACCACCATCTCAATTATCTTCGAACTTCAATTTTTTTAACAAAAACTAACAGATAGTCATGTCACTACACATCGTGACGATAGTAAAATTTTAAATTCGCACATTCTAAACTCTAATGTCTCCTACATTTGAATTTCGATTGCAGACACAACACAGACATATCCACATGTGTTACAAGATACCCTATAAGTTATTTTTACCATTCATTATTATTTAAATACTCCGGTTTTTATTGGTCTTGAAGATATGTATACCGAATAAAACTTATTTGCGATACACGTATAATCCTTTAAAAAAAAAGCAGTAAAGTTTTTTGTGCGTAAGAACGGTTGCTAAAACCAGACTAAACATTCTTGTCTGGCTGATAGCAACCGCGAATTAATTGAAAGAAAATGCTGAGAGACCTTTATATCCCGAAGGCTTAGTAGTTATTACTGTTTTAGACTTTCGCGACTTTTATACATATGCCTACATAGTTTTTGTTGTACAATGGGACTTTTTTCGTTATGAAATATTTAAAAAGTTAGGATACCTTCTATTTTCGGACACGTATCATTCGGGTTATTATAGACCAACCTAAACGGACAGTATTCACGCTGTCGTGTTTCGTTGGTGAGTGTGAGATCGGAGGCCCAATGATGCAAAAGCATCATTAGCTGCCATGGTACGTGTGCACAAGAGTCACTTTGGCAGGCTCATAAATAAAAAAAAAAGTTAAGAGTTGCTACTCACATAGTTCTGCACATATAATTATCATTATAGTGTATTTTCGCTGTACCCATGTAAAATTTACTAAGACATGATATTGCATTACGGCACTCATTCTAGATCTATTTTAAATAATAAGTATTATAAGAAACGTCATACTGGGATGAAATTCCACTATTTCCTTCATGATTCCTTTTTCTTGATATCTAACACTAAACGCCATCTAGTCCCAAACTAAGCCGAACGTATTTACAGTGTATTACGGGTACTAAACAACTGATATCAATACATAAATACTTTTTTGTTAATATTATTATGCATAGAAAACACCCAAACTCCGAAACAAATATTTGCAGATCACACAAACATTTTGTCCGACCCGGGAATCGAACCCGTGACCTCAAACTCAGCAGTCGTTTACGCTACAGTTGCGGCACCGAGGCCGTCAAATTTTTATTCTACCATTTGCGTGTTTGAAATCCTGAATTTCTAGTTTAGTAGGCTATGTAGGTGCAACTGTATGTTCCATACACAGACTACCGAAAATATAACCCTTCCTTTTAGTCTCGCCGTAGTCAGATAAAAATAAAACAAGTAACAAACATTGTTTGATTATAGTCTTCTAAAGTTGAAGACTGTCTAGCACCTAGTTACTACTTTTGAACTTGGAATCAGCTTTTATTTTGAACAAGTCCTTCAAGTCCTAGCGAACGACTACATACTTAAAGTAAATATGAACTTCTTAACTCAGAATGTTTAGAAAACTTTGCATTATGACAACGGAGGTTTGAGATTTTTATTCGTATAATCTCGATATTGTCTTCGATATACTGTCGAAGCTGTTGAAAACTATTTTCACTAATTTTACAGTAATACAATGGCAGTTATACATTATCCAGAGGACTTTATAACTATCGAATCATTCTATCAGAGTTTCGTGTGGGTCGTCGTCAGGTCATTATAGCAATGCTCGTACCAGTAGGTACTCTTAAATCATAAGGTTCTTTGAATATATAAAAATATGTACAATTTTATTAAAATACGCATTTGGTTTAGGTCTTTTACAACTGCTTTAAAAACCTTTTTCCCAGACTACGGCGAAGTCATTAGGCAGTTTAAAATTTTTGGCAATCTATAATGTTTGTATGGATCACCATATCATCTAACCCGATTTTAAACAGAGGAGGTGTATTGACACCTCCTTAGAATCTATTGAGATTCTTAATATATAATAGTTCGGGCGATATAAGCTATGTAAATTATGTCAAAAGTTTTAATGAAGTCGAGTTATAATTTTTAAACTAAACTGAAAACTAACAGCCAAATGTCCATTAAAATAAATAAAGTTGTTCATACTTTTTAATAGACTTCATAAAGCTTTTACTGGCTGTTTTTAGGCTCACTTAACAATACGTATACGATTAAAATCCTAAGAAACAAATTTCAAGTCTGAACATATTTATTTCCATAATAAAAATAAAACTATGCCCGGAGGGCTTATTACTTACTTAATAGCAGATTATGTAGAAGATAATATGTTTAGAACTATTTTACTTTCATATTTCAAGCTATTTTAAACACTGAATAAAAATATGTTTCATTATTTGTTACACATGTTTTGTTTTTTCTTTCTAACCTTTCCTTGTTGACTTTAATCACATATAAAACTAGAGGTCGTCCAGAAGGTTATGTTCTTCGAGTGTAACATAAAGAAATAATGTTTCTTTTTTCTTTTCGGTCATTTATATCTTTTCAGTTCTTAAAGATGGAAGATATTGACGCAGTCAAGTTTTTTTAAATAATTCATCGTTACGAAAATTATGTGAACGAAGGAGTATGCAATTGGGCACAGTTATTGTCGAATTTCGACTACTGGGGGACAACTAGTAAAAATATTTTTATGTAATATTAAGGTTGAGTTTTACTTTCTCTTTAGAGTCAATATATATTTTCATCTTTCACGCGTTTAAATTGACCTGCAGTAAATATTCGTTTACTATTGACAGCGAATACACGGTTTAAATGTATAAAATAATTTGATTTTTGTTGCTCCGAATTCATTTAAAATTGTTCTTTTGTGTCCTTTTGAACACAATACTGTCATGAATGTGATGAATACTCACGGAATTTTAGATTGCATACAACCAACTATATTCATTATTATTCATAAAAAATGTAAAAAACACTATTTTAATCTGTAGTCTGTATCACATCCTAAGTTTATGGCAGGTAAAAAACCGTACAATGAGCTAAAGTATCAAAACCTAATTACTTAATAATGTAGAAATTAAATATTTTGGCTATCTTTTGCTCAAATTTAAATCTCCATATTTAAATTTCTACTACATATCGCTTGCAAGTCGTCTAAAATAACACTTTAAAGTTACGAGTATAGAATTCTCAAGAGCCATCATTATACAAACTAAAGACTGACAGAATTAATATTAAACTTCGTCAAGGTACACAATAGACGCAACCGAAAGCCACCTTCAGGTCTCGTATACACTTGCAACAATTCCCTGTTGTTACGCCCAGCCCAACGGTGTTGTTTGCAGTAGCAGCGATACCGCGATTGACTGGGTTCATTGTTTAGCGCGGCGAGCGTAACTCCATTGTGGAGAGAAAATGTCATAGCGCTCGTCCACGCTGTGTATCCGTGCTATGTAGCGATCGACGTATTGTATTTTAGTTTTCTGTAGGCTCCGATATGCGTGTGCCAATTTCATAAAATTGTATGTAGTCCCTGCGGACTAAGTGGGTACACAATTTCATATAACGTGATTATTTTTATATAAAAATGTGACACGCAAACGTCTGGTTAAATTGGACTTTTGGTTTCATAACAACAATAAGTTTATTTCATTGCGTTACAAAGTATAATTTAAGTTGCGAAATATTGGTTTAAAGGAACTTTCTTACGTTGATTTAAATGAAGAAACTTCGTAATTTAGGTACCTATTCTAGCATTTTATTCTTTTAAGTTTACTTATTGCTAAATAAACGCCCTTTTTTAATGCAATTGGTGGCAAACGATTAGACGTATCGCCTGATGGTAAGCGATTACCGCCGCCCATGGACACACGCAATACCAGAGTGCGTGACAAGTGCGTTGCCGACCTATGGGGGATGGGGAGGGGGATGGAGGTAGGGGTATTTGGTATGGGCTTCCGGTATCTCACTCACTCTGTGAAACATAGCGCAAGCGCTATTTTACACCAATTTTCTGTGAGGCCGTGGTATCACTCCGGTCGAGCCGACCCATCGTGCCGAAGCGTGGCTCTCCCACCGTAAATCCTGTAAAATGACTATTCACAGTTCATGTTATTTCGATCTGAGCGATAAAAAAAATTGTCAGTGTCATTAGGTCTGGTTGAATAGCTATAATTATAGACAAAATAAGTTTTTCCAGACTTTTGGTTTTAGAAAAGGCTCTACCATATGTCTAACGCGATATGCAATTTGATTTGCGATTGAATAAGAATAGAAATTAAAATTACTAGTTTACCTACCTAATGTTTGTCTCTAATTTGACTGCCTCGATGGCGCAGTGGTAGTGACTACTGTGCTTGAGGTCTCGGGTTCAAATCTTGAGTCGGACCAAGTGTTTGTGTAATCTACAAATATTTGTTTCGCAGTTTGGGTGTTTTCTATATATAATATGTATGTATTTACAAAAAAAGTATATATGTATTCATATCAGTTGTCTAGTACCCGTAACACAAGCTCTGCTTAGCTTGGGACTAGATGGCTTGTAAAAAAAAATGGAACTACAAGTCTATCACATTTAGCTAAAAAATCAAACGTTCATCTTCAATTCCAGTATATCTGCTGTCACTATCTACAATAAATCACAGGTAAGTTTAAAAATACCTTTCACATTACACTTGCGGCCACTGGCCTGGGAATTAAAGAAAAACATACTGTGACAACGTGATATAGACCGCTAGCGAGGTCACGACTGGGTTGGAGTAAGTAATTATGTTGATATTGTGCCGGGATATAAACGGATAAAGGTAGTACTAACTTTTTTTTATAAATGTATTTTTTATATAATATATATCACCAAGTACCATAGGCTACTTTTTATCGTAATAATATGTATACACACGGGTGGAGATGCGGACAAAAGATAGTGTTTTATAAACATCAGTCTGATAGTCATTGCGTTATATTTTATATACACAAATTATCACAATAAGTTGAAATACTTAACAGACAATAATCTATAACATATCTTCTAATCACTATACAAAAAGTCTTTCAATTTACATATATAATAATAATAATAATATATTTTATCCACAAATAAAGATTTACAAAATTATCACATTAAATCAAAAACTTTATTTTTTTTTTTAATGCCATATAATTATGATAATTATATATACACTAGCTTTTGCCCCCGCGGCTTTGCTCGCGTTAAGAAATATTATTGCGGCATACTTCTTAACGCGAGCGAAGCCGCGGGCAAAAGCTAGTCGTCAAATATAATCCGCTGGATATATTATCTATGCACTATGCACAAAAATGGTTAATTCAAAGTTCTCTCCAAAATAACTTTATGTAGGTACATGGCGCTAGCATACAGAAATTTATATATTTTAAACTGAAAAGTTACTAATCTTATATAGCCTGCATCTCAAAATCCTTTCTTAGGGGATGCCTACGTCATAGTAGCTTTATGCATGCAAAGTCTCAGCCCGATCGGTTTAAAATTGACAAAGTTTCATACAAACTTTCATCCCCTATTTTATCCCCTTGGGGGTAGAATTAATCAAAATCCTTTCTTAGCGGATGTCTACGTCATAACATCTACCTGCATGCCAAATTTCAGGACGATCCTTCCAGTGGTTTGGGCTGTGCGTTGATAGATCACTATGTCAGTCAGTCACCTTTGAGTTATATATGTATAGATATATATATAAGTTCACAAAGTGCCCGTGAATTTCTGCAACTGTAACAGGGTTGTTGACTGTATCGTAAATAAATAACGATGTATCCTTCATTAAAACTAGTATCATAAAACATCTCAGAAAATTTTATTATTACAGTTTATCATTTCTACGAAAAAAAAAATCAAATAAACATTGAAATATATTATCTAAAACAGTGACGTCACAAGTTTTTATTAAGTACATTGTTCATACAGTGATAGTTTTGACAGATAATAAAAGTAACTAATTTACTTACATATCAACTAGCCTATTGAAAGCATACTATAAAATGTTTTAAAATATAAATGACATGGTCAACATTCAAAGCAAGTCAAACATTGAAGTGCAAACCAAAAAGAGCAGTCTGTTAACTGAAATTAAATTTTCGCAAGTATTTTATTACTGCATATTCTATATTCTGCAAATTTATTCTGACTGAGCGCTTTGTTTGGAAGGTGGCCTATTTTATATTACATTGTCCGCTTACTTTACTGTCCATGAGTCAATAGAGACTTTAAACGAGATTTTAAAATAAAATAGTTTATTCTAGCCCACTACTGTACAAGACCTCGCGGACCGGAAATGTTTAAATACAATTATAGTTTCTATTTATGTTAGTTCAGTTGGATCAAGTATTATAACAAAGTGTGTTGGTAATTAAAGTTATTTTACGTAAGTAGTTTCAAAATGTTATTGGATTTTGTACTGACCATGTGTTGTGTTAACAAAAACAACTGCATAAGTTGTATTTTAAAGTATTATATTGCTTACTAATTTTGTTAAATACAATAACAACCATGAATGTAATTGACCCTAGTTTTGGAAACATGCGTTGTATAAGCTCTAACAGATATCACTAAATATAACATTTAAACTATATACTCGACACCTTCGACCACCACCGATTGATTTAAACGTGAGTAAATTAAAATAGAAACCTTTGGTATCATGTTGCATTTGTAATTAAATTGGAAACGAAAAGCTTTGGCATACGAACTAAAATATAGTGGCTGTGGCGACCTCCACATACAACATAATATACTTGTAGCAGTCATGGATTCAATTTAATTTTTCCCATACAAAATAAATATTATTATATTATTATATATTTACCTTTGCGTCGTCCCGCTACACCATTCAAAAATGACAGAGACAGTCAGATGTCAAATCGCCTACATTTTTACGTGGTATCTGACTCACTCTCTGTTTGACATATTATGTAACATCGTACATCAAACTACACCATTTAAAAATGACAGAGAGAGGTCATACGCTTGCTACCTGACTCACTCTCTCCTTAAATTTGTATAAATACAAGTATTGTTTTTGTATATAGTTAGTCATCTTTTGAATACAATAATTATATATATGTACTATAACTATCATCATCCTGCTGTCTTATTCAATATACTCCTACGAACACAACATACGTTAGTGGCCATGGTTAACTAACATTTAACACCTACATACTACAGCGCCATCTACCGAAGTTACACTGAACTACGAAGTAACCTACAATACGAAGAAACTACCAATTCTGAATCGCGCAAATAAAGTTCTCGCGCCGATTATCATATATACAACATCCCAACATCAACTGTTGGGCAGTAGCCCGCCAGGCATGATCACCTCGCCTGGTCGGAGGATCCTCCCTTTGTGTTGGGTGGAACATGATTTTTTTTTAAAAACCAGGCGGACCGTCGTTTATAATGAATACCTGGATGATTGGTATTTATTTTTTAGTAAATTTGATGCCAGCTACATCGATTTATTGCCCCCGATCCCTCTAAAAACGAAAATTGTTGGAGCCGTTTCAAAGATTCAGATTTTAAATATAGTTACAAACATTGCTCGTTTATAGGTTTCAGGTTTAGGTATTCAATGTTCAATAGGCAATCGATGCAACACTGATGTATAAAAGTCAGTGTTGCATCGATGAAAATAAAGATAGTACATAAGAATGGGTTTTATGTCCCTCGTAGGATCATTCCTTGTGGGTTATGGCTGCAAGTTGTTGTTGAAAAGTTTATAAATATTAATCGGCGCGAAAAATTACGTGATGTGATTTCGTAAATAATTTTAGTCCGGTTTATCTTCGCTAGATATATGTAAATGAAAGTCACTATACTTAGTACTAAAATGGAATATTGGTATTTGAACTATAATTTGTTATATCTAAACCGCATCGCCACCATCATAAGCCTTGAGCAAGTCACAGTAGACTTATACATATTGGTTCCTGATAGTTACCATATATTCTCAGTATTGAACAGACCTTTCTCTATTATTTATTTCCTTGATCCAGGCACTAAACCGCCTTTTTGGCTAAAAACTAATTGTGGTAAGTATTTTTATATCTTTGTATCTGACGTCAAATTATGTCACGACCAGGCTATGAGATCCGAGCACACTTAAATTAAACAAATTCAATACAACAACAACAAATCCATGCACTCCTTTTTCACACGTGATAGAAAAACAGTTTTCATATGATACTGTAGGCACAGAGTGTTATATTTTGTCGGTTGGCCACCCGGTTGTAAGGCCGGGCAACGCCAGTTGCCTTGCGCCATGCCAACCCTACACAACGCGTGTAGATTCTTTGTATAACTTTTTCAAGTATTAAATATATTTTCAGTTTAAATTCACTTCGTGTTTTATATCTCAGTCCCGACAAGGAAAATTAAAAAGTTATTCTAAAAACTACAGTAATTAGTGACGTCATCCTACACCATTCAATTTACTGTGAAAATACCATCACGAAAACAATTTGGTTATAACTACGAGTAAACCTACGAGTAAACTTGTCTGACTATAATTAAAATTTTTTAAAAGCCCTGTATTAATAATTAAATAACTATCTACAGGTCTCCAGAGACACAGTTTTTTAAATACTTTAATAAAAATCCATGAAGTTTTAAGAATCAGAAATATACAGCTTTGTTAAGCACACATAAAATTCGAGGATTCTAACGGACATTTAGAAAATAAAATAATTTAAACGCTCACCTAACTTTCATACTAGCGCACTTCATCTAATGAATAGTTCTCCTTCGGTATTCAGAAAACATGATAAGATTTCATAGTCACAATTGAACAAGCATCTACTGGCCAATGCCGCTGTCAGATGTAAGCACCTTTTACGTGTTACGCTCCAAGGAATGCGATCATTGTACCCGTCGAATGTCACCTCGTACTACTTCTTGCCAGTACTCTGTGAATCGAGAAAATTGAATTGAGTCTGTAAGAAGATTTCTACTATCGAAAAGGTATTTTATAAGATTTTTTTTATTTGTAACTGTGTACTACTGTTACAGACAGTGACAAGCGACCCAAACAATCGAATATTGTGTGTAAATAATTTATTTTTGTGTATATACATACATTAAAAGTATGAGATTGTTTCAATAAAAAGTACAATTAATAGGAAACCTATGTAAACTTTTAGAAATTAATTTTCATAACTTTTCCCGTATCTACTATCAATTCGTTGCTCGTAGAACACTATTGGCAAAAATTTAATTATAAATAAACCAACATAGGAAGGCCAACATATGTAATAAAGTTAATAACACATTTGCGAATTGTGTTTCTAGAATCTTCTAACGATATATGTCCAATATATAGAACCTAAAATTAATAACCAACACTTTACCCGACTCATCAATTTCTACCATTTAAAGATATCCGCCAGTCAATAGCGGACGAGTTGGTGTTATTCTAGATAGTATTGATTTATTTTCCTTTATTCACTACGTTATTAGTGTAGCTAGATGCTACATTAGGGACTCTTTGAGAGTCACCTAATTTCGAAAATAAAGTTGCTTTTGAAAAATTAACACATAACATACATCATGATATTAGATCAAAACTTAATTACTAGCTGAGTTACATAACTTTGTCTGCGTCCCTTTTCAATCATACTCGGTTCTTATTTATCTCAACGTGATGTTAATTGTTCATCTTATGATCGCAAGCGCAAAACACGTTTAAAAGACGTGAAAAAGAGTTACATAGATTCAGAGTTCATCATGAGCAATAAACGTGACACGACAATTACATAAAATAGACGTGGAAAATTCAATTAAGGATAATGAGATTTTTTTGATTTGTTTACAGCTTTTAAAAAACAATTTTTACTCTTCTTTTTAGTATAAGAGGACTAACGAACCAACGGGCTACCTAATGGTAAGTAATTACCGTCGCTCATGGACACCTTACCGTCCTAGGAGTCCTTCTTTTAGTTCAAGTTCAAGTCAACGTTCTCACTCACTTGGTGAAAAGTAAGGAAAAAAATACTTAACGCCCGTTTTCTGTGAAGACGTGCATGCCCATGTATACTGAAGCATGTATCTCTCAATGACTAAATCAAATCCTACCAATTTTGTCAAATTAACAGTTGTTATGTGACAGGCCTTAGATAAGGCTTTTGTCAGCAGTGGAGATCTTCTGGCCGAGATGCTGACACAATACTGTTGGACTTACTATTGTTAGTACTATCCTAGAATAGTTATAAAAGGTACACAGTTAAAATAATTTTCTATATTTTACAGTTTTAATATATCTAACTCCTACTCCCAACTTCATTATTTAAATGAAGTTATATCTCATAGCGAAATACCAACGTCGTTAATCACAGAATTAAACCTTTCGATCCCTAAAATTTTATCTTAAAGTCTTATAAAAACTATGGATAACAAGCAATTTTCTCTTTTTATTCACTAAAATAACTTACTTAGTACGTTAGCGAACAATTAGTGATGTATCGAACCGCACCCTAAAATCACATTTATTAAATATTCCACCAATTACATAGAAGAGCTATTCTAAAATGGAGCCCCATAAAATAAATAACAAATGAACATTCTAATAAAATTACCGGTGTAGGAAAACGGGGCCAGTTATTAATAAAGATATAATTTTCCCCCCGTTATGAGTGCGAACAGCCATCCGTTACGCAATTAAAACACGCGAAATGGTCTCGTGTCCATTGAGATTTGCATACAGATATGTGATTATAGCCAAAACGGCTTTTTCCTATACATATAATGCGACCAAAAAATATTACGGTTTGAAATAGGTGTACAAAATTTTATTATTCGGGAATCGGATCCGAGAAAACCTTGAATACATTTTTGTTGCAACTTATTCGGGCCTATGCAATGTGATTTAGAATGTTATTTTACGGTGAGTGCTCTAAAACATAAAAGCGAAATAATATTTTTCAGTTTTACCTCGCCGTGTTTTAACGAGCAATAAGCCGTTATTCATGTTAAGATTTGCAATAAAACAAGGCTACGATTCGTTGATTTTCGTATTTGACAAAGACAAAAGCTCTCAAAGTTCTACAGAAAAGTTGTCATAAAAACATTTTTATGTTTTTGTATAGGTATTGCAAAAAATATAAAGCTATAAAACGAAATAAAAGTAAAAATTACATACCTGAGATTTCCACTGGCTTGTCTAACCTAGTCGCTATCCTATAGAAATGTGGTTTTATCAAATACTCTTAATACTATGATGTCAATCTCTGGCACTGACCTCTTCTTTATTTTATTCAATGATCACAGTCTAATAACATATATACGTATCTATATAATTATATTATTATCTACAATTCAACATTGTTCTACTTGTACGATGACGGAATGATAGACAAAATGTGATCGACTATCGCATGTACCTACCATCCAATTTTATAAAAGTGCGATCTTGTTTAATCTTATTATTTGAATTTTGAACTTTATTAAAAACTTTAACATTATCACAAATATAATATTTTCAGATATTTTCATAACAAGATATAAAATATTGACATTATCATATATTATGTATGATATGCAAACTGCTAGTATACTGATTAATTCATAATTAGATTGCAAACATCATTCCAATAAAAAAATACACTTAAAACTTGTTTTAAAGGTGAAGGCATTTAGAAGTACACACCACTTAAAATCCATTTGAAGTTCTGCACACCCTGTAAAAGTAAACATAAAACTAAATGGACTGTGCACCAGCTGCGGTTGTCGCTGCTCTCCGCAACTCATTCAGTGTCTCCAACTTTAAATTTATATTGGTCGGAATTTATTTATTGAAAGCTCATTGGCTTAATGGCTAAAATGCTAGCGAGGAAACAGATGTCGTCTATTGGGAATTTCATTGCTTTTACACTTGACTAATTTATATCGATCATTCTTCCTTTGTTTTAATTAATTAAGTTAAAAATAACCAATTCCAATGGGTGCCCGAATTCACAAAGTATTATGAAAATCAGCGTGTTTATGAAAGTACAGATTTTATTTCAACATAGGTTTAGAGATGGGAATGTGAATCATAGGACGGCTATGCATTGGTAACTTTTGAGTTGAACGATAGCTACTAACCGTCAGGTGAAAGGTCTGCAACTTTGGCCCGTTATGCCATAAAATAAAACACAAACAATCATGAGGACTGCTGAGAAAAGTGAAAACTTAACTACATTCTAGAATTGAACTCACTTGTACTTATTCCACTATTTCATTAATTTTAATCCTGACCGGTTTCACCCTATGGCATTCATCAAATGTTACTTTAATTGTAATAAAAATGGTGGAATTAGTACGAGCGAGTTTAATTTTAGAATGTATTTAAATTTTCACTTTTGTCAACAGTCCTCATCAAGTATCGACAATCGAGAGTATAAATTATATGGAAACTTCAAACAAACGGTTGTTATTTTTGAACATTTAAGTCAATTGTTTGATCTTAAATTAAAATTTATTGACCAGTGCTCTGTGTACTTCATCCATGCGCACCATGCATTATACAAGTTGGATATGACAATACGACATTCAATGAAACTGTGGGCTATTTAAATGTGTTAGTTTACTTTGGGATTGTATAATTTATCACAGAAGTAAATTTAAAAAAAATGAACTAAATATCTTAAATAATTAAAACCAATAAGGACACCTTTTGTAATTTAAGTTCACTAACCTGTGTGATTAAATGAAGCGGCAACAGCGCAAGGGCCGCGGTGCCGTGCCAGGTAGGCAGGTTTCTAAAGCATAGGACGGTGCACGACGTAGCAACAGCTTACGTTCACGATCACGATCAAGGGGTCGTGTTTTATTTGACACATCGTGTAGTAAATTTCAAAAACGAAAAATGATATCCTGTGGCTAAACTACTGAACTGATTTTATTCAAATTTTATAAGTGGACTTGTAATATGTGTAGGAATGTTTAGTTAAAATAAATGTCGTATTGTCAAATCCACCCTGCATAATATATCTCTTTACTTCCATAGCTGGCTTAAGTATTAATATGTCACCCGAACATGTCGATAACAACTTTTTTTTATTATTATTACATAGGGGGCAAACGAGCAGACGTATCGCCTGATGGTAAGCGATTACTGCCGCCCAATGGACACTTGCAACACAAGAGGCGTCACAAGTGCGTTGCCGGCTTTTTGGGAAGGATTATGCTCTTTTCTTGAAGGTTTGAAGGTCGTATTGGACTTACATGAATGTAGTCCTCATCCACACATGATTATAGAAGGTTTAACTTAAAAAAATATAAAGACATGATGAGCCTTTACTTACACGACTTTTTTTAAAACATCAAGTTCTACTCGCGATATTGCAGTCGAAACCACCAATGCCATTTTATTTATCACGTTGTTAACATTTATCTCTAGAACAAAATCAGAGAAGCACTATAAAATCCCAGAGGATGTTGGTGTTTCGTCATCCAGACCGGACATATTCCTCTTCTCTAGACAAATTAAACACATAATATTAGTAGAGCTTACTGTTCCGTGGGAAACTAATATTCCTAAAGACCATACAATAAAATTAAATAAATATTACGATCTAACAAATGAACTAAACAAAAATGGCTATGTGGTTAATTTTTACGCGGTAGAAGTAGGAGCGAGAGGTATACCAGCTAAATCTCTCTATAACCTTTTGAAAGACCTTGGCCTGTCGAGGTCTGCAGTAAGTTCTATTTTAGAACGAGTATCCAAGGCTGCACAGGTTCCTACCAAATTTGGCTAGGTAGGGCGGGAAACTCGAGCAGTGAAAGTGAGCGTTGATGCGCATCTTAAAGGGGGCCTCCTTAAACCTACACCTAGGTCGTAAGTCCTGGGAACTGCTTTGAGTTTCTCCCTCTGCCACACGATGGACCCGGCACCCGCACGGTAAATTCATGGAGTGCTAAGAAGTTTGTCTCATCCTTAGGAATACATAAAATAACATGAAATGTATTTATTTTTCTTCAGTGCCTTAGCACACATAGATCAAATAGTGAATCGAATAAGTGTTTTAGTTTAAAAAATCCATTTTAGTTTCCAACAGGAAATTTAAAATGATATAATTCAAAGTGTTGTGTTACTAACGAGTTTAATGAAACTAGTAATTATCTGTTTCAACGTAGCGTATTATTAAAATCACGCAAGGTTTAATTATTTGCTCGTAATAAAAGAGTCTTATTTTAATTTCATGTGTGTTTTATTAACTTGTGGAAATTTTAACGGCGGCTTTACCACATTTCATTAAATATAACCGTTTAAAATCGATAGTACATCATTATCTTATAAAAGTACCTAAGTTTATGGTAACTCGTTAATTATTTTTCAATTTTAATAAAAAATTTTCATGTTAACATTATAGCCAAAGACACTCACACAGATAAATAATATAATTTTATTAGTAAAAGAATTTCCTAAATCGGTTCCGTAGATCCAGAGATTACCTCTTAAACTCGCAAACTTTAACTCTATAAATGACATATATGTTACCGGCAAATTATATAACTTGGGTATTCTATACAATATCTAGGCAATGTATAAAATACTTGGTCAGTCCAGGCAATGTTTGAAATATTATGAATATTATTGTTCATTACATACTTTACCACCATCGGCAATGTGTAAAAATAATGATTTTACCAAGCTACATACTGCTACCTAGAAACGTGTTGTTTGCTTAAAATCAACTTTATTTAGAATTATATAGGTTTATGTTAGGTTAGAGCAATAATCATCCTAGATCCACTCTGTTGTTGTTGAATCATTTGAATTAGATGAGTTTTTTCTCTTTAAAATGACAACTACTAATATTATAAACGCGTAAGTTGGTGAGTATGTTGAGTTGAGTTGGTGAGTGTCGGGGATTTAGCTAAATTTTTAATTTATTTATGTCTGTTTAGCTAATTAGTTATATATTTATATATATATATTAAGTGACTTCCAATATACCGGCCCGTATCAAAGAAGATACCTTTTAATATGTATGCTGTATTACACTAGCATGATTCGATTCCATTCCATTCCGAGTATAATGCCACCAATTACTGAACCAATACAATAAACGGTTTCCATGAAACGCTTTTTAAACTGGCTTCATTTTAAAACAGTTTTATTTTTATGATTATAACTTTAGTTTTTATGAAAACCACACATCAAACAAGAACAGAACTGTAAAAGAAAGATGAAAATGAGTAGATAACATAATTTAAAATAAATAAATATATATTTATTATAATTGGCCATGTCAAAATGACTCTACTCTACCTGATGGAAAATGGGGAATGAATCCAAGAGTGGTGGTCACCATACTCATTGCGAATATAGACAATGCAACAATGCAGGATAGTGACCCACACCATAGGGGCCTAGTGATGCTTCTGTATCATTGGGCCTCCGATTTCGCACTTCCCAACGAAACGCAACAGCACGAATGCTGTCATTTTACGTTGATTTTCGTGCCAGGGTAGTACCGCCCCGGTCGAACCGGCCCGTTCGTGGCGAAATCAGCGTGTCTCTGCTACCTAATTTAAATAAAACTAAAAAACAAACATACAGAAGCTAATATAAATGGTTTAAAACTTTGAAGGAACTGACATCATCAATTTTGTTTTGACCTCGAAACGTTAAAAAGAAGAATAGTTTATTTTTTTTAATACATTTTGTAAGAAATTGGAATATGAGGTAAACTGATTTCGTTAAATAATTCTGGATTAGGTAGTAAATCCCGAATTTATATAAAGAGGAATATAAATAATAAATAAATAAATATTCTGGACGTCTAACACACAACGCCATCTAGTCCCAAGCTAAACAGAGCTTGTGTTATGGGTACTAGACAACTGACATAAATGCTTATATCCTTTTTTTTATAAATATTTACATATTATACATAGAAAACACCCAAACTCCGAAACAAATATTTGCAGATCATACAAACATTTGGTCCGACCCTGGAGTCGAACCCGAGACCTCAAGCTTAGCAGTCGCATACGCTACTACTACGCCACCGAAGCAGTAATTTTTTATTGGAACGAAGTTCCTTATGGCGCGTTGTGTAAGGGGGCTAGACGGAAAAATTGTCACGACACAATTTGTTGACACGACACAATTTGTTGTCACGACACAATTTGTTGTCACGACACGACGACGACACACACAGATATTTTCGTTTCGTCTTTCTATTTCGAACTTCGTTCCATCCGGGTGTCCCTTGACACCTCTCAAGTTTTTTTTTTTAATATTTCGGACATCTAACACACAACGCCATCTAGTCCCAAGCTAAGCAGAGCTTGTGTTGTGTTATGGGTACTAGACAACTGATATGAATACATATATACTTGTTTTTTTTGAAAATACATACATATTATACATAAAAAACACCCAAACTCCGAAACAAATATTTGTAGATCACACAAACACTTGTTCCGACCCAGGATTTGAACCCGAGACCTCAAGCACAGCAGTCGAAATGGCTTTACCACTTATAATCCATACTTGATTTTAGGAAGTAAATCCCGAATTTATATAAAGAGGAATATAAATGGCTATACCACTAATAATCCATACGTGATTTTGCACGGTATACGAGTATGTATACCTACTTACTATAATTTCGTAAAATTGTACTTTTGTTTAGATAGGTATCGTATTAAAATTATTGTATTAAGCTTTAACAGTTTTTTTTTTCATGAAATAGGTGACAAACAAGCCGACGTATCGACTGATGGTAAGCGATTGCCGCCGCCCATGGACACCCGCACCACCGGGGGCGTCATGGGAGGGGTTGGAATATGAGCCTCCGGTATCCTCATTCACTCGGTCACTCTATTAAGTTACAACAATGAAAAAAAGAGTTTCAGTTTCATAAAGATATTTTTTTATAGCTTTTTATACTATTCAATAAGTAATATATTCGATTAAGACAAGTGTCTAGACTCTGTTCTGATTTCTTGTAAATATTTTATTAGCTAAAGATAATAGTGGATTTCCCAAATGCTGCAGCCACTCGTAAATATTAAGTTTTACTTTCTGTGCAGTTTTTTGTCCATTTCATTAAAGGTTATGATTTTTTTCTGGCATTGCTTTCGTAATACTGTCATAGATAGCAATCCATTTAATGTTGGTTTTTTGGTTAAGTTTTGCATGGCTTGCTTCCATAAACTACAATAGAAATGTAGTAATAATATTGTGTTTGGCATTTGTTACTGCAGAATCTCTTAAGTCAACTCGTCAACAATCATTAGCCAACTCATCATCATCTTCCTAGCCTTTATTATTTTCAAGATTATTTGGGGTCGGCTACCAGTTCAACCGGTTTTACCTGAAATTAATTTTTTACACAGAGCGACTGGCATCTGCCCTCCGCTACCCTGAGGATGAACTGAATTCGAAGGATAAACTAGTACCCAATAACGATTGCCATAGATGTTCATGATAACCGGGACCGACGGCTTTATGTGCTCTCCGAGGCACGGGTGGGAAACACAGCTATCTTCCGTACTCCAGGCTGCTATTAAGAATTTCTTGTAAGAAATATCCAACAGCAGTCCGACCCAGGAGGAATCAAACCCAAGACCTCTTGATTTGCTGTTGCTTACGCTAACCACTAGACCAACGAGACAGTCATTAGCCTACTGTATCCAGTCAAGTCACTTATCAAATATAATAAAAAAAAACTCGCGAATGATAAATCTCACACTTATGCGTTTAACTAAAATTTGTTCAAATTTAAATTATTGTAACTTATATATACACAAGATACAAATAATATACTTATATTAAGTAAGGCACAAGTTCAGTATCATAATACTGCGAACTCCTTTAAATTACTTCAAGCCAGACTTTATATTCTCCTCAGAAAATATTTACATTTTTAATAAGACCGAGATAACTCTAAAATAAAGAAATGCAGAGTCCACAAGCTCAGTACTTTAATTATTTCTTTTTACAGAATAGAAATATGCACCACAAGAATTAAGAAAGCATTAAATTCACCCCTCTATTTACTTCATTAGTTAATTCAAAACCCCTCTTTACGACTGCATCCACAAATAAAATCTTCAATGGCAATAAAACGAGTCACACTTAAAACAATTTTACACTCACAATAAAAAAACAAGTGAAATAGTATTCAGAATATTTAAAATAATCTGATTTCCTTACACATTAGTCTCCAAAAAGAAATTACGGAAAATTGGTAATTATAAATTTTTTAGTGGCTTAACTTTGTTTCGTTTCTTTGCCATCTATTTTTATATTAAGTTGCTTTTGCCCGCAGCTCCACCCGCGTCTATGCCGATGATCACAGTACTCCGTACCAAATATCATTGAGTGCGGTGCAGCGCTTTTGCCGTGAAAAGCGTAACAGACAGATAGACAGAGTTACTTTTAAACTTAAAATATTATCAGTATAA
This sequence comes from Spilarctia lutea, assembly GCA_916048165.1. Taxonomy (NCBI): domain Eukaryota; kingdom Metazoa; phylum Arthropoda; class Insecta; order Lepidoptera; family Erebidae; genus Spilarctia; species Spilarctia lutea. The sequence continues at coordinate 12,270,439 of OU696480.1, read as the reverse complement.
ATAGTATAGTATGTGTACGGATAAGGTTTTCTTATTATGCTATGTTTTTTGCGTACATCATCAGTGTGTTCGAGTCCAGTGCTGGACATTGGTCTCTGTTTTTGGCCTCATTGAAAGTAAACTAACTAAACAACTAACGTAATACACTGTTACTATTTTAATTTCAAGGGGTTTTTACAGTGTGTATTGTATTTAATCTCCACTAAGAGCATCTTAAATTTGGACAATTTATGTACTAGTTAAAATATTCGAATGTTATTACTAAAACCAATGCGTCATATCTCTTGTATTATAATTATCTCACATGGCATTTCATCCCCCATAGAAATACGCATAAGTGGTATGATGCCGCCGACGCAAATCAATATGATTTGAGTACCCACTACATAAGAGACTTAAATAAGATGACCCCAATAGAGATCGGAATATCTTCAGGCATGTATTCGAAACACAATAAATTTTCGTAAATCAGCTTTGATCATAAATACACAAAAACCGTTAAAAGAACCCCTAGGCAATGGTTATCGATCAACTGACCGTACACGAAACCCCTGCAGGGCCTATCGGAGCCCTTTTTGTAATCAAAATAGTAATCAAACGGCATGAATTGGAAGACTCCACTCAGAACTTTATTTGAATTTTAAATATACGAATAGTATGAATAGCAATGCCCCGAATACCGTGTATTGATTTTTTTATTTAACAAGGGATTAATAACTAAGGGATTAAGATATTTGTTCGTCTATTGAGAGTCCCTTTCTATTTAAATGGTTAAAGTCATTATGCGCAATGTTTTGAACAAAAGGTTACGAACAATTATGAGGATATGAATCTTATGTTTTTATAGATATATTCACATTGAGGTTTGGCACAGACATTATAGAATTTATAACTATAGTAACATTTTTCTTATACTCGTATTTTATTTCAGAGGCTAAATTTTGTTTTATTGTCACATTAACTTTTGTCCGCTATTACCGCTAGTCCGCTTTTGTCACGTGCATTTTGGTTATCGAAATATTGAGTAGCCTATGTCCTTTATCAAAGTATCTGTTTGACTTTCATTGAAATCAATGCAGCGGTTTAGCTGTGAAAGTAAACCAGGCAGACAGATAGACAGCGTTACGTTCGAATTTATAGTATTAGAAAACAAATTGTAAGAAAAAATTAATAAACGTGTTGGGAAAAAGCAAGAGTATGAAGTGATATTAATACTGAATGAAATCATAAAAAAAAGATAAATTTTATTTTAAAATTAATTTCAGTTAATCACTAGTGATTTTTTAAATTTTGCTTTTTTGTTTAATTTCTCGGAATCTTACACTTTCATTGTGAAACTATTAAGAAATTTATGCGAGTTTCTTACCATTGAAGATAAATGTGATTAACATTTCTGAAATTCTTCATCCGTACTACCTAGTATAAAGTACTTCATAAAATTATTTCGACAAAGTTTAAGTGATGGGATTTTAAAATTATAACTTGCATACAATGTATTCCAATAATTACGATGATTGTTAGTATGAATCTCGATTAATTCTGACAAAAGACAGCATCTATTTTTTCCGTTAGAATCAGAGTAAAGTTCCCTTTCATTTATTATTAAAATTAGTTCAACAAATGATATTAAATAAGCAAATCCTTGTATTAAAAGCAGTGTTCGCGCAGCGTCGCCGGGGCCAGTTTAATCTGGCGACTCGTTCGCTCGCCAAGCAATTATCTACGTGAAATAGTGTCCGTATTAGGAGCACTTACTTTGTACTGGATTAAACGGGATTACGTTAACTATAAGTAGCCTTCTGTGCTGGTATTCAGTTGGAAATAACAGTATTATACAAAACAATCATTCGCTGGCCTTGCTGAATGACAACTGTTTGCTTGTCTGCTTTCAAAACTTTTTGAAAATTTTAAAGGTAAAATAATAACGGTGATGAAAGGAAAAGTAGGTACAGTTATGTTTGGCAATATATTTATTTATATTTGTATAATTATAAAGTTACAGATTTATAGTCATGGTGCAGATGTATGTTATTATAAAATTCTTATTGACCACACACATACACGCACACAATACAAAACTTTTCATTTCTGTCCTATATTTTTACACACTTTTCTCTCTCTCTTATGTACACTGTTTTAGTTTATATTTTATGGTATACAGTAAATAATGTAATGAGCTAATACCGTCGGAGGGTGAGACCCTGGAGATTCGTCATACAGGCCTAGAACCTAATGCAGACTCCATAAAAGTTAGGTATTGATTCAAGGTTATTTAAACATGAGCAACAGTATCAGATGGTTAGAGTTTAAGTGCGGAAAGCTGTTAATAATTTGTCAAGTGTTCAATGAAATAACAGTATAGTTCAAATGTCACCAAAAGTTTATAAAATGAGATAAATATCTACTCGACTGCCTCGGTGACGTAGTGGTAGCTTATGCGACTGCTAATCTTGAGGTCTCGGGTTCGATTGCCGGGTTGGACCAAATGTTTGTATGATCTGTAAATATTTGTTTCGGAGTTTGGGTGTTTTCTACGTATAATATGTATGTATTTACAAGAAAAAAGTATATAAGTATTTATATCAGTTGTCTAGTACCCATAACACAAGCTTTGCTTAGCTTGGGGCTAGATGGCGTTGTGTTTTAGATGTCCGGAATATTTATTTTATAAAAACCCTGAAGTGCGCAATATGCAACATTTCGAAATTATCACTAAGAACCATCTCATATCGTGTCCACGCTAAACTGTAATTAAATACTATTCAAATTTCATTGAAATTCAAAGAATATATATTTTTATATACTAAAAATTAATTGCATAGAAATCAGCATGTTTATTGTACCACTTTTGGGAGTTGGGACTATCACTAATTTCAATTCTTCATTTATTTTGGATTGCTGGAAAACATGCCTGGCTTTTTCAAATTTTATAATTTAAGTATTGTAAACACGATTACACTTGTATTTAAGTGCATACGTGTATTATAACACCATTTATGGGGCGGAAATCTTTACGTAATGGATCCCACACGGGTCCTTATTTTAAGGATACACGCGATATACCAAAATGTTTTCGTAAAATGGCTCACCCATTTCACAGTATTGACATAGATAATGTACTTTGTAGGCGGGAGAGGGGAACAATGGCGGGCCCAAGGGAGATTTTCTAAAACAAAACTGTGAAAGCAGGGGAAGATTATAAGTGATATATTTACCAAAACCGAGGTGTTAGTTTGGGAGTGTCTTAAAAGCGACGTCACAAGAACTTATAAAACTGGGTCAGATCGGACCAAAAAATATATATAAATATTTTAATAAACATTTCTCTTTAATGCGAGTTTTAAAACAGAACAGGCTTTTTATCTGTCTAGTAATGTAATTTGTTGTTTAACTGCTTGAATAAAAAATCTTAGAATAGAATGTAAATAAATAATTTGTAATGCTTTGAGCTGAAAAGTGGTAGGAGATAATAAATTTTATTTTCTTATCTAACTTAGTAAAATGATTGTACGGTTTCTTTTAAATGTTTCATATTTTCTAAGTCATGTACCCTTGAAAATGGAAAGCAAGACGTAAATTATAATGTGAACGGCCGATTTAAATTATTTGAAATTGCTTATTCTAACAAAATGTTTTGAAAATCTAGTTTTTATCACTCTCAAAAACTTTAAACGAAGGCTAACTACAAAGAAGGAAAGTTATTTATTAAAATAATTTGCATCGCAATAAAGTCGTGGGCAGATTTAGGTTAAATAGTGGAGTGAGTTAATTTATCTTACACATTATTATATTATAATGCATATTTATAAACGTTTTCTTAATTTATAAGCTTACTATAATAAGGCTTACTCATTGAATTAAAAGCTTAAATGAATTAATTAGTATAATCTTTTATGGAATCAATAAGCTTAACTAAAGCCGTAAATAAGTTACGCCACTGCTAGTATGTACACTAAGCTCAAAAATGTAGATGTGTCCGTTTAGGTACTTATCCCCTTCCAACAGTTGCTTGTTTTGTTTAAAAGCCCTCGACACCATGTGGCGCTGTAAAAACAGCCCGAGTCGTCCCATTCCCCCTAATCCAGAACACACAACCGTTCAGACTACCCTTCACTCATTTGCATAAGTCCTGTCCGTCATAAGATGGGTTGTAAAACTTTAATAAGACTTTTTGATGGTAGCTCTCACAGATTTAATTGGATTTTACAGGATTATAATGATTGGCAGTGCGGTTAACTGATTTAGATAAAAGATTTAGGGCATTTTTATCTATGGATAATAACTTGGCTCTTAATTTTTTTTGGTCTAGCAAATGGTAGTTATTTCTTTTATTTATTTTCTTGAAGTCGTAACACGCAATAAAATTGTAAAATAGTTTGAACAACTGTATCGGAATTGCCATAGGAACTTTTATTGCTACCTATATTTCTAACTCGCGCATGTAGATACAAAAATGGCTACAATTGGCTAAAAAGCGACATCACGCCACAAGTTCATCCAATAAATATTCCTAACTGCCGTTTCGTAAGGAAACAAATGCTCGAAAACACAATGATGGCCGCCAATGAAATACAATACTGCTCGAAATAAGTGAAGCGTGTTCAATATATTCTGTTTGTTGTGAAAATTTGTGGGTTCATGTTTTTCTCAACATCAGACATCTGTCTTTGAATATTGTTTGTTTGGTGATAGTTTTAATCGGTATTGTACTGAATCACCGGTATAAATAATTTAACAGTCAGGAAAGTATAACACATGAACACGGCCAATAAAACAACAGTATTATTGTTTACGTATAAGTAAAAACTTTGTTTGTAATTATTTATCGTCTTAAGAACTTTAGCTATGAAACTAAATATCTACAACAATATGTTACTGAAACAAAATTCATTACTACTTATTTACTATATGAGAAATCGTTAAATTTTATACGCAAGAAAAAGCCCTTGATCGTAAATTCATAACGAAGTTGTTTTCCTTTAGGAAAATGTAAGACGAGAAACGATATATTACAGAGGCATTGATAAAGTGCCCTTCGGCAATCCATAATTTCTGAGAAAATTATACCCGGCCAACTTATTCCCACAGTATTAATTCAAACATTCATTCAAGTTTCAGTGAAGGGTCTTTTTTATAATATTTTTACATGCTATCGTATAGAGTTGACGTAAAGTATTTTTGAAATAAGGAAAATATACCGCCTTTAGGGATTACCAAGAAAATATTTCTTCTCCAAGTTTTATCTTAGCCTGTGGGTAAGGAATAATGTCAACGTTGCGTCGGTCAGCGAAGCAAACGAAACGGAACGACATTATCTTTATAGGGGGCTACCTACGCCTGTTCTACTGATATTACACTTCATTTAGGGTTTAGTCAGTACATGCTAGAACTGGCCGTTATGAGACATTCTATATATATTACATCGAGCTTAATAAAAGGCATGGCTTGCTCGAGAACTTGCTACCGAAACTTTGCTGATGAAAAATGTCGATCTATTTTTCTCTGTCGTCGGTGTAATTTGGATCATGTGGTTGGATGCGCGATTGCGCACTGAAGAGATTATAATAAAGTTAGAGCAGTCTGAAGGGTCATTAATTTTATACAATATTATAAGGAGTCTGATGAAAAATACTTAGACATTTTGTATCTTGAATATAATAAATTCGTATCTTTGGATTACTATACTTTTTATACGATATATTTAGAACAAATTCGAATTCATTTATATTAGGGAAAAAATATTTATCACATTGACTCCTTTTTTTCAAACTTTGGTTATGTTATACTTATAATAATATTCAGAGATAAACTTTATGATTGTTAAACACAGTCCCAACGACAGACATAGTTTTAAGTTTGATTGAAGTAGACACAATTTTGTTACTCTAGGAAAATTGTAGAAGTTTAATAAAATAAAAGAAAAATAAACAATTATGTTCGGTTAGACAAAAAAGGGTCTTCTCATGCGGGTTACATAAACACAACAAATATACACATAGAACGGGACAAAATTTAGGGCAGAAAAATGATTTCAAAAGGTACCTTCCTACTTTGCCTAACATACCGTAGCGAATTGGAAATAACAATTTAGAAGGAACACTTCGTTACGAACAAAATGCGAGGGCAAACGATCTCAATGACAGGACCCAAAATGAAATTAGTTGAGGAAAATCTATTTTTATATTAATTTTTACTACCAAGCAAATCTCTTGGTTAATTTACGCATTTACTGTTATTTTGTTATAAAATACTATTATTCACGTTCGAAATGGAATTGCCGTGTTTCTCATCTATTCAATTATTAATAATAAATAAGTTACTTGAATGGAATTTGTTCACCTATCCTAAAAGTTTATTTCCTTGTATTTATTGAGAGTTGGTCCAACGTTAGTACAGTACTAGTTGTTTGAAAACCACAAATTCAGCGGCCATCGCTTACTATGATCCCCTTAGTTAGGATAATAGATAGATAACATCAAACCAACCCTTTCTAAGTGTAAAGATGATGGCAGGATTAGAATTCAATGGTTTTCGTATCATTGTAATGAAGATTAAGTCTTTACACAGTCTCAGATAGATTTTCTTACAATAAAACAGAATTAAAATACAGATATGGTACTGCACGTTTATAATTACAGTAGTAAATCAAAGTACAAGAATTATTGACTGTATCATAATTACAAATATTTAGGTAACTATTTAAAAAACAAAAATATGCTAAAAATCAAATTAGTCTGTACTTGTAGTTATTTATATATATATATATAACTTAATAGAATACATATTTGTATTTCTTAAGAAGATGAATGTTGTATGATTGTGTTTCTAGTTCAATAGAATTATTTTTAACTAACTGACCCACGCAACCTTGTTTGCGTCTTAAATTGCCCGTAGCGTGAAAATTTTCCCCTGTTTTTGAATCATTCTTCATTGGTGCTCCGCTCCTATTAGTAGTAGAATGATGATATATATGATATATAGCCTATTGCCTTTCTCGATAAATGGACTATCCACTGAAAGATATTTTCAAATCAGACCAGCAGTTCCTGAGATTAGGGCGTTCAAACAAAAAAGCAAACAAACAAACAATAAAACTCTTCAGCTTTATTATTAGTATAGATAGTATAGATAATACACAAATAGAAATATGTAGTTATTTATTACAGTCTTTAACTGGTTTGTTGTGTGTATAAACTATTCAATAACACAAAACAAATAAGAAGCAGCTTAGTCTACAGCTCAAGTTTTCACTTGGCAACTTATTTGCGCCGAGATTGGCCTACATCAGGGATTTAACTGAATGCGATGGTAGTTTGCTCTCGGGGCCGGACGTAGAGGCATTTAGGAAATTTGCATGCCAATACTATCGGAGGCGAATCTAACGAAGAAACTTTAGGGATCCTATAAAGTGTTATTGTACGTTCATGGTAATTATGTACCGTATTTTCGTATAGCAGTACCTCTAGTGAATTCATTTTAGAGGTTGACCCTTTAACAAATACATTAAGGTCTATTTTATTTTCAAGTTTATTTTTCTTGAAGTTATGAAAGGAGACCATTAAGAAATTGTTATCATAAGCTTTTTGTTTAAATAAATGGAATTTAGTTCACCGGAATGATAATAATATATAGTGTTTTTCCATTCATTTATTGATTTTCTTTCTGTTTGTAATATTACTCTATCCTAGCTCCATTAACAGATGAAACCTCGGTAAGGCGATAACTTTATTTTCTAGATTTCTCTTGAACTGCCAATACGTACTAGTGTGAAGTTTTCCAAGAGTATCAAATAATATTTCTCATAAAAGGTTTTTGATGTAAAATTAATGTTGTGATTGAATTAGCATGAATTCAAATTCTAAGTCGTCATTTAATATGTGTAGGTATATGTTTTTTCGAGAATGTTTTGTATATTTTTTTATTATATTTTGAGTCATATGAATGTAATTATATTCTTTACATATATATTATATTGTCGAAAACAGACCAGAATATCAGCTGTTACAAAGCTTATACTACTATCCGACTTACGCCTACTTTTTTCCTATTCATTCAGACTTTCCCAGTGACAAAATACAGAAAAGTGGTTCCATAGTAAAATACTCAATGTCTTTTATTTCTTTGAGTTTATTTTACTTTAATCCGTCAAGAACTAAGTTTTCTTTGAACCATATGAAATACGACACGGACGAATTTGCATTGTGACGTTTCAGTCATTGAGATAAAATAGCAAATGTTATTACTACGAACTGCCTCGGTGGCGCAGTGGTAGCGTATGCGACTGCTGTGGTTGAAGTCTCGGGTTCGATTCCCGGGTCGGAGTAAATGTTTGTATGATCTGCAAATATTTGTTTCGGATTTTGCGTGTTAGTTTACATAGTATCATGTAAACTATACATAGAAAGCAGCTTTTATTATTCCCAATATTATTTGGGGTCGGCTACCATAGTTTGCATAGTATAGTTTACATAGTTTGTGTTTACAAAATAAAGTACATACATTTATATCAGTTGTCTAGCATCCATAATACAAGCTCTGCTTAATTTAGGACTAGATGGTGTTGTGTGTTAGATAGCCAAAATATTCATTTATTAATTTAGTGTAAGTGACATCACTTTTTTATGGTAATGAAACGTTTATCAAAAAGTACTCATTACACCACTAGTTTTTCGAACCGATGTTGTCACAGGTCTTGGTTGGGATTGGTCGTTATCTATCGACATAATATGTTGCATCTTTTAAAAAAAAATAAAAAATATAAATAATGAAGCATGTTTAAACACAAGTTATTAATAACCAAGTTCTAAATAAATAGCTCAGCGAGTATTCGAAGTCACATTTCACACTGTTTAGTATTCAGGCAGCACAATGAAACCGGTGGTCGTGGAGAACAACTGGCTTTTATTGTACTAACCACTTATATGTAATAAAATTATATGGACAGTACTTCAGTGTAGCCTGTACAAATATGAACGTGCGGTCGGTAATAATGATGTTGTTTTATGGAAAACACTTATGAGCAATAAGCTTTTTTTTAATAAGGCGTGTAGTAGAAGTGGTTTGGAATTATTTTTATGGCCAAACATAAACGTAAGCTACAAGACTTATTGCCTTCGCAAATAATTGTTAAAAAACGTTGTACGAATAAAACAACAGTAAATATAACGACCTGCCAGTGGCACAACTAATAAAATATTTATAGATTTATTGGACTTGCTAAATGCGTCAAATGGTATAAGAGACATTAGCGTTAATACTGTTGTTTGAAAACTCTCTAAACTAAACATCTTCAAAAATAAGTTCTGTCTTGTGAAACGACGCTCTAAACGCCAAGATGGGTAAAGCTATATATCTCACACTTAAATATACGTTATCTTAATGCATACATGCAAGAGTAGCAGTTTGTAAAAATAACATCGTTTCACAAAATAAGATGATTTTATAAACAGCATTGCCAACCATACACCGTATCACCCTCACCAAGGATACCAAGTATACAGAGAAAGTGACAAGCAACACATGAATAAAATCCGACTTTCATGAAGACCATGGTAGCACCCTCATCGAGCCAACACGTCCTAAATTGATAGTTAACATAATAGTGAAGGCAATTAGTTCAACGGTCACTATTATTAAATGATTAAATAATAATAAATAAACAAACCAAAAACAGATTAACAGAAACACAAACCATAAACAACGTTCAACTCAAGCAGATTGAATAATTTAAAATTAACGATAACTATCATAAACTCAAGTTTATTAACTCAACTTAGACTTGATATTTAAAAAAAAATGTTTTCTAAATGTTTATTTTTTATTATTGACTCTTAGCAAACAAAAACAGATTAAAAGAAACACGAACAATAAACAACGTTCAACGTAGCAGATTGAACAATTTAAAACAAACGACAACTATCATAAAGTCAAGTTTGCAACTCAACTTACTTTTAACGAGGCAAGATGAATATATTTCAAGAATGTACAGACGGTTTCTCATCTGCGGCTGCCTCTGAATAATGGACCGCATTAATAAACAGGAACGGTTCCCACAAAGTTGAAGCAAGACATAAATGGATATAATTAATTCTTATAATAAGTAGGTACGCGACTGCGACAGAAACTATCAGTTTGGATTGAGTAGGATGGTTTGCGGCATTTGGGGTGCTTTCTTCATTCACCTATTTCAGTTGTCTAAGTTTGTAGGCCACGTACATTAACAAATGATGTTAATGTTATTTAGCTTGTCATAGGATTAATGTATTTCATATATGCTCATTACTCAAGATACGTATTAGTGAGCACGTGATTAATATCACGTGTTCACTAATTATAAAATAGAGAATTTTCTACAATATAGTAACTTTTTGAAGTGAAAACTTCTTTAGCCGCGTTAAGCAATTTTTGGTAGGTGAAAATCTTATGAGTTCGCGTCACCGCGTCACGGACATGCTAATGCTTGTTGTTAATAATTTCAATTTAAACAATATGAAACTTGTAATTTTACACATTCATTTTACAAATAACAATCTAAGTTATAAGTTTTCACTTCTATCAGCAGTTCTTATGACTGCCAATTTTTCATATCATAACGGTATACTCGCATAATATAATTATGACATCAATTGTATACAATTATTTGCAATGGTACTTTAACTTTTACGTCTCATGAAACCATACTATACCCTTTTTTTTTCCTCGTTCGGAAATCCCCTTGGACACCACCTCCTGGTGACATGTCGGACTCAAACCGACTTAAACCGCACGCCGCACGGTGCACCCTAGAAAGGAAAACCCTGAAACCCCGACGTACGTCGGGCAACCTACGGGATTGTAGATGGCCCCCTACTACCATACTATACCCCTAAAATTTCTAAAAATAAAATTAAATTCAATGTAAGGATAGCATAGACAACATAAACTATAACAGCGACTGACAAAAATATATGTATAATAGAAGAAACTGCCGTAAAATACAATAAGTGACTTCTATTTACTAAATGTGTAGTAAACAAAGAGAAAAATGTACGTGATGGACAAACATGTTGGACTATATAAAGTTACAAAACTGTTTCCATGCGGACACTAGCCTTTATAACGTAGTAGCTTTGAGTTTGTGCCAAAAAACTTGGGCGCTGGTCGGCCACCGCGAGCGAGCGGCCGCTGGCGACCTAAGTAATTCATATTTCCCAATCTGTTAGTTTGGTCTCGGAATTTATGCAAATTAATAACAGTTTGGACCGCTACAGCTCTATGCATTGTTGGATGGATACTGGAGAAAATTGAAACTAATGGTTTTGAAAAATCATTCCTACAATAGCGTTTTCTTACATATTTAGAGTAGGAGTACTTTCATCATTTGATTTTACAGTGGAGGAGGAAAATAAAATAAAAATATAATTCAATGTTTTGCAGTCACTGAAAGAGAATTTAATATATAAATTTCTAGTTAATATTGAACTGTATGGTTTCTTCCGGCATTTAATCACAGAGTGAGTCTTAAGAAATGCCGGCCTCTTCTAGCTGTGAAGTCCGACGTGTAAAAATATCTGTAAAGATTTATTTGCAAAATTAATATAATTTATCTTTCATTTATCATTTATGAACATTGTACCGTTGTACCACATAAACTCAAACATCACTCTCTCGCTGCCACACACATTTACAATCACATACATACCAGATCATCATCCATACTCTCACAATCACACGTGCATGAACATACGTAATTTTCATGAAAAAAGTGAGTATAAATAGTAACAGCAAAATCGTAAACAAGTTATTTTGTCCTCCTTAGCGCAACTGAACACTGTTTCTTCTGCTGTTGCTACTGAAGGCTTGGGCCTAGTTTGGGAATCAGTTCTAGTACCTACACTAACCTAGCTATGTAAACGATGTTCCTACTATTAAAACAATATCTTATTATTGTTTACGTCATAATTTAAATATTCTAAGAAATTAATAAGTCAAATTGGTGTGGATTTTCCCGAGGTTAATTAAGACTAACGAATAGCGATTCAATTTTTATGAACAAGATATTATGATATAGTACATTTTCCTAAAGCGTAAAGCTACCAACGACTTGAGATTAGACTGGAGTGTTTGTTATGGAAATTCAACTTAATAATCTCTATAACATATAATTACTACACGACTACTATGTGAACTGCCATCTTAAGTGAACACCTGAGAGCAGAACCCTTCTGTGTGCTCAATATTTTGTAATAGCCAAGTAATAATTGGCTGGTATGTTCATAAATGTGAAATGCCCAGAGGTAAGTATATTAAATGTTGATGGGCTTACATTGAAGTATGCTTAAGTTAAGTAACATGGCTACTTACGTCGAGACTTATTACTTAGGTCGTTGAAACTATAACGCAGAAACTTACGTCAATTTCATCAAAATAATTTAGTGAATTTTGAAGTTAAAATACTTGTTTGAAAGTTTTTGGTGTTATTTAACCACATGCTAAATTCTAAGTAGCAATATTAAGTAAAATCTTTCGCATTGGACAAAGATTTACCTGCAAAGTTCATAGTAATAAGCAGTTGTACTACCAAGATTCTTGTTTAATTGAAATATTTAGCAATTTGCACCAGTTTTTAAGACAGTCACAAAAGATACGAATTGGATAATACTTGCTTGGAAGTACAGTAATTATGCAACATGCAATTAAAAACCCAAAGTGCTCCCAAAAATAGTTAAAGTTCTGCAGTATTAAACTAAATAAGAATCAATTGTGTCATTGTGTGGGTACCTGTATTTTTAGTATTTGTTTATTTGTATATTGTATAGGGGGCAAACGAGCAGACGTATCGCTTGGTGTTAAGCGATTACCGCCGTCCATGGACACTCGCAACACCAGAGACGTTACAAGTGCGTTGCCGGCCTTTTAAGAACAAGTACGCTCTTTTCTTGAAGGTTTAAAGGGTACGTATTGGTCCGGGAACACCGCAGGTGACAGCTGATTCCACAGTATATTTATTTTATTTATTTATTATATATTTAGACCTTCGTTTACTTAGACATCAACTGTGAGCTAAACCATCGATAAAATTACTTGTGAAACATATTCAGATATCTTTAATTCCTACTCTCAAAGCCGCATCGCCTATACTATTTACATTTTCTTAAAGCTTATTAGGTCACTTATTCTGTATTTAACATTTTTTATCAAAATTTTCATAAAACAACTGCAAGGCTGTTGTCTGAACTTAGTTATTGTTATCCACCCAATCTGTTGCTGAATATTCGATTTTATGCAAATTAATAAATAGTCGACCGACAAGCTTCATGTAGCCTGGGGGTTAGCGAACGGAGATCTAATTGAACTGACTTGCTGAAATCTGACCATATGAATACATAGTCTACAGTGTATTTATACTATACTGTTTCAAAAATTCAATATACCTTCAGCGTGTAAGTACTGATGTATATTATTTTATTTACACATTTAATGTATAATATGTACTTTCAATATATAGACTGCAGAGGGAGAGACAGTAAGTATATAAATGAAAGTTCAACCAAATTATAATAGGTTAGCTGAATATTGTGTTACTTTTAGGTAAGACTAGCTGAGTTCCACGGTGTTTTGTTATTGTTGTATCTTTACAACCGCGGGTAATAAATACCTCGGAGCAAAACTAGTCTACAACAAAGTAGCCTAAGTTACTCCTTATTACATCAGCTATCTGCTAGTGAAAGTCCCCTTTAAAATCGACAAACAGACAGACAAAAAATGGTATATATACTGTGTATACGTACAAAAGCGTGTAGTAAAGAGCGGTTATATTAATTGTACAAACGGACACTCGCAATTTTATTTATTTGTACTTAATGTAACTTACTTAAATGCTTACGAGAACTCCCTGGTCCAATTTCTTGATTTTAACTTAGCGAGGATAATTTCATATCTCTTGACACTTTATGTGTTACAATGCCAAGCTATCTATAACTCGATCTATAAAATAGTGTAGTGCTGTGTGTCATGTAACACCGTTTTTCAGACCAAATTCATGTTCACTAGACATTCATAGTGAGGTCCGTAATCGACGAATACTCTAATTATCTGTAAATTTTAACATAGTAATCTATACATATATATAAAATAAATTGCTGTTTGTTAGTCTCGCTAAAACTCGAGAACGGCTTTGCCGATTTAGCTGATTTTGGTTTTAAAATATTTGTATTAGTCCAGGGAAGGTTTGAAAGGTAAATAAATACAAAAAAATAGCATCAGTGAAGAATGTTACAAAATGGGGGCAAGTTATTACGCTACGAGCAGTAGGAGACGTAAACGAGGTTGCGTAGGTCAGCTAGTGCAATATAAATATATGTAGAACTCGCTGTTTTTTATAATACAAACAAAAAAAACAGAATCTAGAAAATACACTCAAAGGTAACAATAATATGTTGCATGCAACTTAAATAACAGTTTTATATAAAACATGTTCATAATTGTCACATTATATAGTACAAAACCAAGCTAATGCAGTTTTTAAGTGCCCTGTGCACGTCACATTTTAACACGCTACTTATGTAAGTACTTATATTATATAATATGTGTGTACTTTAATTGACCTCTAGTAATATTTCATTATATCTTATTTTGCATGCATGTAAAATCCTATGTAAATCTATTATTTTATTTGTGCCAAGATTCGCTATTTAAACAAAATAGTTATGGTCGCTTACGGACTGAAGTAAAATAATCTTTTTTAAGTAACACTCTGGTAAAAGAATTTTCTTAAAAATCCCGAACACAAAGGGTTTGATTTCATTTCGAAATTTTATCACGTCCTATGCAGAACATGGTAACCAGTAGCCAATCCAGTCAAAAAATGTATGCGAGCAAACTTAAAGTTTCCCTTATTAAGAGTTCTACTTTTCACAGCCCCATTTCCTGTTCTTCATTTATTTTCATTGTTTGATTTAATTATTTTTTTATTCAATTAAATTACATAATCCAAAGATTAAAATGGTTCTCAAAATGAGAAATATCTTTTTTGTGAAAAGAACATAATAAAAATCTGCCCTTTAAAGCTTTTCATACATATACAAATTTAATAACATAACTACAATTATACGCTAATGTAATAAGCTAGTATTTTAATTATTATTTGCATTTTTGCTTATTATAATCTACAGGAATATGAAAATGTAGGACACCTTGATTTGTATTTCCAAAGTCAAATATTGTAAAGTAAAACGCGAAAAATGTATGTTCAAATAAGAAAACGTGCATGTTAACATCCCATCGTTATATGTAGGCTAAGAACTTGTCGACAAATTTTAAACAATCTAAAGAAATTAAATTGATCCTTACTTTATATAAATTACGTTCCATCGTTCATGAAAGCCATACACAAAGGACACCACAATGGAACCTGCAAACTTAATAGTGCCAAGTGGAATTTCTTGTGCAAATGAAAAAAGTGAAGTCAATTTATTTAGCTCTGCAGTAAGGCGGCATTTAAATGGTGCTATTATTTTTTCACCCTGCCCGTTCATTTGTCACGGTACGCTCGCAAACAGGGGTTCGGGTACTTTTTACTTTCAATCATTATCAACGCTTATTTACTCATTAATTTATCACTGTCCACGAAATTATCTTGTACAAGGAGGATCAATATCCCAATTTGTGAATGCCGTAGTGGAGACCCCAAAGTTAATTTTCAGAAGCTGTTTTTGGTATGAATAAGGAATGGTTTTCACGTAATTTACTTTTAATAAACTTTAGATTATGAGCATTGAACATTTTTCCTGGCATAATTAATAGAGATTGTAAATACGTTTTCTTTTTTCGCCACTGTCTGATACTATACTCTGTTCATTAGTTTATTTTCTTTTTGACAGAGCACGCCTATAAATTACCGTTGTTTTCTTAAAATTGTACTACAGTAATGTCGTACTTTATATATACAAACAGTTCTTGAAATACGATAAATGGATCATATGCTAAAAATAATTTGACTTCATGTAAGAATTGTTTCTGTAAATTTATTAAAAATAGTATCTATGGCAAATGATTACTTGCAAGGAATTAAGTCGAAATCTTGGAATTTAAGTTCAAACCAAGAGTAAAGAATAATAACTCTGTTCATTCATTTATTTATTTTATGACGGCTGCTTTCAAATGTAACTGTGCACGCATTAGTGAAATTTAATTTTAAAACGCGTTTTTGATAACGTCTAAATCAAGTTTAAGTCAAGAGTTATGAGCTAGCTTGGCTATGACTAAGGTATGTGATACTTGGAATATCACATACCTTACTACTTATTCATTTAAAAAGTAGCTACATAATTGGGTACACAAATAAAACAAGTAAAATTATTAAATATCATTTACAAGTAACACGCCCCAGCTTCGCACGGGTTCTTTACGGAAAATATAAAATGGCCTATGTTACTCTGAGCAGATGTGCGGCTTAATTTTTTCCAACGTTTTCAACAAATATCGTTATATTTTAGCTGCTATCCTCAAAAATGTTACAAATTATACACGAAAACCTTCCTTAATAATCACTCTATCTATTGGTAAAAACTGTATAAAAATTCGTGCAGTGGCTTTTGAGTTTATCGCGAACAGACAGACGTGGCGGAGGATATTTTATTATAATATGTAGTGATTACAATGTCTATGAGACTCTTCTTTATAATTTACACTAGACTCGTCAGTTTAGTTTTCGGTTACATAAAAAAGTAAATAAAAAATATTTCGGACATCTTATACATAGCAAACACACAAACTCCGAAACAAATATTTGTAGATCATTCAAACATTTGGTCCGACCCGGGAATCGAACCCGATACCTCAAAAACAGTAGTCGCATACGCTACCACTGCGCCACAGAGGCAGTCTTTGCAGGAATAATGAATCCTTGTTTATTTATATTATCAATCGTAACGTCCCGATCCCAATCAGACGATGCTAACGAGCAGACGTATCGTCCGATGGTAAGCGATTACAGCTGTCCATTTACACTCGCTACACCAGAGGCGTCACAAGTGCGTTGCCGGCCTTTGGGGGATGGGGTAGAGGATGGAGGGAGGGGTTGGCCCTCCGGTATCTTCACTCACTCGGTGAAACACAGCGCAAGCGATATTTCACACCGGTTTTCTGTGAGGCCTGGTATCACTACGGTCGAGCCGTCCATTCATGCCGAAGCCTGGCTCTCCACCGGTAAAAACTTACTTACCTAATAACTTGTTCATAATTCGCTAATACGTTATATTATTTATGTGTATAATTTACTAGTTTATTATTTATATATTTATTTATTTCAAATATAATTTAAAAAACTAATAAATGTATGATTAATATTTAAACAAAAACTATTTCGTGAAATCGATTGAATGTTGTCTTAATTATAATCCATTTATCATTTCAAATCGAATCGGTAACATGTGAGGGTGTCACTAATTTCGAACTTTTTTGAACTGTCAAAAATAAAATAAACGAATGGACAGAGTATAGTGCATATTTAGCAGAACGCCTCATTATATGTCAGATACTTTACAATGTCTAAAACTAGCCCAGCAGCAACAGTTTTTATGAAAATTTTGTTATTATTCAGCCTCATTATTGACTAATGTTATATTTCACCATAGTAATCTAACGAAATGTTTTTAGCGATGGTTGTTATTATTGCCGTTATTTAAATTGTGTTTAGAATATTTAATATACCTATAAACCTTCCTCAGAAACTTAACTATCTATATGCCAAATTTCATTAAAATTTATACAGTAGTTTAGCCATGAAAGCTTATTTATTTGTTTATATAAAGTACTACCACATCATACATACTCGTATTATACTTAGAACTAATTATACTAACATGTGGGATTGTATCTGATATGTATGACAATTACGGTGGACATAGCATTTACTGCAATATGACAACATTATTCCAATCTACTTAAATCATCTACTTAAAAATAACAATAACTAACTATATTCTACTACTACAAATTTTTATATATATTTGACTGGACACGGAATACTTTCACTATTTCGCACTAAAGCTTAACAGATACACAGATAGAGTTATTTAAGAGATCACTATTTAGAATGTTATATACAGTTAAAGAATAAGGTACATTCCCTAAATATAATAGATATACAGTGAATAAGTATCATATGAAAGACATTATGGAAAGTGGAATGGTAACAGACACAATTCAATTTTGTCGATTCAGATACTATTGTCGGAAAATGGTACGATATAATATTCGATGTCAACAATGATTATATTATATCGGTTGTAAAGCATATTACGTACTAAAATATTGTCGTGATGTTAGTTAGTGAGTTATCAGTATCTATTATTTGGAAAAGGCCAGGGTTTTGGGAAAAATGTTTTCATTCTATGAATACGAAAGGAAGAATATTTAGTTTTTAAGTTTGACTGTGTTTTATATTCATGTTTATTGAAAGGGAACGCTCTGAAAGAACCTATTACTATCAGAGTTAAAACGTGCTTAGGTAATCAAATCGCTCATGAAAACTCATCTCTGCCTGAGTCTAAAAGTGTAGTGTCAATAGTTTTCTTCTTTGTCAGTCTGTCGTATTTCAATCTTTTTATATTATTGTAATATAATTTATCATCTAAAATTTATTTGAATATTATTATTGCATAAATCTTCTCATTTTTATTAGTTTTTAGAAGTTTCCCGAGACTAAATACAGTGAAAGTTTTTTAAAAAAGAATTTAAAATATCATAACTTTTCTATTAAAAACCTGCAATAATGTTAAGAGTATTCATACCATACGAAATATTTTACATGAATATAATATACTTCTATGAGTCATCTCATAAAGTGAAATGGTAACACGGCCAATCCAATTTTCTCGTCTCACAGAGCATTGTCAGAAAATGTTGATATTCGGTGTTTCCATTGACAAATAACATTGCTTAGAGAATAGTAACGTTAGCTATTGTTTTGCTTTCCGATGGTTGAAATATAAGAAAGAATTAAGTACGGATGGCATGGTATGTATGGTTTAAATGATTGCCGCTGCTTTCCACTGCGCCGAGTGTAGTGAGTGCGACGCCCACATGGAACAGCACCACGTGTGATCTACGTATTGTTAGTCTGAATGCTTCTTTTGATCTTATCATGAAATTTTTGTATTATATATTTTATGTATGAGCCTGCCAAAGTGAGTCTACTCTGTCTGGTGCAAAATGGTGACCCACACTTTGGCTTTAAGATGCTTATGCATCATTAGGCATTCGGTCTTGCACTTACCAATGAAACACGACAGCACGAATGCTGTCATTTAAGCGTGGTCTTTTGTGAGAAGGTACTGAAGGTAGTACCGCCTCGGTCGTGCTAAAATCAGTGTGGCTCTACTATCTTGTTGAATTCCCGACGATGAAGTATATAGTCCTAATGCGGAGTTATCGTATTGAAACAAAAAATACCTATATACAAAGTTTTTGTGAAAAAATCTTCTCTCAATAAATCTTTTTAATAACTTACTGCGTATTATTTGTGCGCTGTTGTCTAGACGCTGAGTACATATCCAAAAAAAAGTTTCGAAATAATCTACTACTGCAAATATTAAATTTCGAAAGCAGTTAAATAAAACATTTAATATTTCTTAAAAAAAAAACGTTGTACAATTCCCAATGGTAAAATGAGAACTTGTGTATTTTATTGTTCTTGAATAATATTTGTACATAAATTTAAACATTTAAAATTTATATAATTTAGTAATTATAATGAGTATTTTGTTCTTAACTCCGTATACTTTCCACTAATGGCTTTTAAGACCGTCGTCTTATCTCTTAGGAAAAGCTTTATTACTGATCGAAAGGTAAATCATGTCTATTCAGTGACTTTAATAAGGTGTCCGTAGATTTTATCAGTCCAGCACTGAATATAGCAAAAAGTAAAACATTATAAAAACAGATTAAGAATATGAATTCTCGGCATGTTTCAAGATTAATATATATTAAATGTAACAAGCCACTATAATGCACATCACATACAAACTCTTTGCCCTTACTTTGCAAATTTAATTAACATTATATTTAGTATTAACGTTGTGTTGGACGCCCTCTGGCCAGATGGCGGGACGACTTGCATAGGAGAGCTGGCAGCAACTGGATGCAAAAAGGCCTATGTCCAGCAGTGGACTGCAACGGGCTGATGATAATGATATTAGGCATAGTGTTATCAACCAGACACATATATTTTAAGTAATAATATATATGTGCCTGGTTATGGTGGTGATGGTGGTTATAATAGTTAAAATACACACATCATTATCATTAGCCTATTGCAGTCCACTTCTTGATATAAGCTTCTCCTCGTGCATTGCACGCCATTCTGATGATTTTGAGCTTCTCTCATCCAGTTCCTGTTCCTACCAGCCATCTTATATTATCATCCACAAATACATACATAAATATTTTATATTTACAGGTTCATGCATACAATATATTTACCTTTTGTTTTTCTGTAATATCTTGCAAATAAAGTTCCTTTAAGGTTTTAGAAACTCCACTGTTCTCATACAGAAATTCTTTTTCCTGGTGATGGTTCTCTTTATAACTATTTCATAGTTTATTTTCTATTTGATTTTTCTTTGGAATTGGATTTCTCTTTTTACTTGTGGCATTACAACGTTTCAGATTCTCGGTTAAATATTTAAACGTAATATTTCTGTTTCTGACTTTTTTTAGAGCAAAGCAAAATAAGATAGAATTAGTTTTAGTTAGTTAAAAACATTTTGCAAATAGCGCATTTTTCTAAATTACATATTTTACATGATCTAGATTTTAGTTTCTGGCAATCAATCTACATAATCGCAATATAAAATTCCTAGAAAATAAAAAAAAAGACTGCACGGTTGGCCTAGTGGTTTAAGTGGTCACTACGCCGCTTGCTACTGCGCCAAGTGCCGTGGGTTCAAATTCCACGTGGAACATCACTTTATGTGATCCCCAAAATGTTGTTTTGAGTCTGGGTGTCCGTTATATGTATGTCTGTAAAGTCCCCCGCGACACAGGACGTATATTCCTAATGCAGGAGTTGTCTTTTAAAAAAATAAAATAAAATTGTTAAGTGTTAGTGGCTATATCCTGGTACCGTTGGCTTGTTCCTTAACCTTCTTTATTTATTTATCTTAAACATAACTTGCATGTTCGTTAGAAAGAACCTACGTTAATTTACCATCGCAAATGACATAAGTTCACACAATCTGAGAGATTCACATAGTATCATATGACATTCCCCGATCAACTAAATACAACAAAAACTGCTTAGCTCTATGCGTTGGCGTCTATAATAAGATAACCATATAAAAATATTAAATTTAAAGCTTTTTAAAGATAGATTACATGCATGGCTACTAGATAATAGCTTCAATAGTATTAGGCCATTTCTTCAGTAGACTACGTAATATTTTGAATGCTATTTTATACTATCGAAACATGTACGTGCTCTAAAAATTATAAAATTTACCTTGTTTACCATGTTTAATGAAAAATAAATATGTTGTTATTATTTATATATATAAATGAAGAAGGTAAATCTTAGGTAATTAAACTGGGAGAGATTTTATGAACGTAGCGTAAGCCATTCATAATTTAAAACTCCTTACAACATTGTCTTTATAGCATTTAAATTCAACCTCTTTTGCAAATATAATACATATTCAATTAAAAATAATAAAAATAACTTACATCGTTATCCTTAAATACACAACGAAATAAAAGGTTACTTCTCAACCGGCAATGCAGTTGGATGCAGTAAATACAATCAGAGAGCACAGAGCGCAGTTCAAACGTTATCTATCTATTCACATACTCAACGGACGAACCATGCGATCGGTTTTACATTTCGGCGTATTATCTGCATCGCTTTTATAATAGAATTGCAAATTTAACCCTTTATAAGCACTCTGAATTCGGCAACACAAATTCGCTTTTAAGTTCATTTGCATTCCAGTGTTACAGTTGTGGTGACCGCCGAACGCCTACTGCCGGTTATTGCAATAGTTATTTGCACAAACGTAAACATAATATAATGAATATGTTGAACAACCTCGGCGTCTAATTGCCCTTTTATGTGACCCGCCTAGCATTTGTTTCATGTTTAATTTATTGAGAAAGCCCCTGTCTATACTCGTAGTTAAGCTGGTTCTTAATTATACGAGTTTTATCATTTTGTTGTTTATTTAAATTGAAATTGTATTTGAAAAAGAAATAAATTTAACTAGTATTATAAATGTGACTTGTTTCATTTATTTTCTTTTTTCTGTATTGTGTTTTTTCAGATATAAAGACACTTTTGGACCTTTATTTGAACATTTTAAAATTCAAGTTAGTGTAGTCTGTGCCATTATGTATGGTGTGTGAATACTGTTTAATAATACAACTAAAGTTGGTTAAAAATAGGATACAAAACGCTATGATTTTGAATCAATTTTACCACCCAGCGCTTATTCGTTAATGTTCGAAATAAAAATGAGCAATAAAAACTTTTTTTACAAAATCCTCTCCAAGATTAAAACCACGATTTGAATTCCTGATTTTGCTAAAGGATTGAAATGAAGGAATTTAGGAAAATTTACATTTGAACGCCGAAGGGAGCGACGGATTACAAGCGCTTATGAAAATTTGTATTCACGTTATGTCGGCGGCGTGCATAAAACCGCTAACACTGTGTCCTATTTCAAGATAAATTCTATTATTGAGGTTCTCACAAAGAAGAATACCTATGCAAAGGAATACTGAAGCATCTTGAAATAAAGAAGAAAATGAGAAAGGAAGTTTTAAATGAACGAGCTATAAAGTTATTCCTTCAGGCCACGAAGGTCTTTGCATTGAAATAATTTATGTTGGTCTATGAAGAAAAATGAAATGTTTGAGAATTTCATTAAAAATAAAAGCTCGATAACAAAGGCTTCGTTGCCTCAGCCTGGTTTGAAAATATGACTATTTCTCTCTTAATCTGATAAGCTACGGAACTGAATGTCCGAACCCAATGAGAGGTCGCTACAGTCATATATATCTGCAATATCCTAAAGCTACCAAAATGAAATTCAACAAACTAATATAACTAAGTTATACCATACTTAAGACCAGTATATAAAGAAAAAATGAGTTTAAGTAAGAGAATTCTGATAAAATTGAGTCATAAAAGTTGTATTTCAAATTGCTATGTGTGTAATCGCACTAAAATATCGATGAAATAACTCAACAGTGTAAATATACACTTAATTATCAAATACACATTAATGGATATTATACTTTACACTTTAGATATTTCACATACATACATGAAACGGTTTACAATTATTTTCATCATGCGCACTATTAAAAAGTGAAATACGTTGCCGCAGTCTACTTAAAACTTAAAAAATGATAGTAGTTGACTCACGACTTATTATAGATTAGGATGAATACTGCTATATTGAATACATTACAACCTATTCACAAAGGAGCCCCAGGAATACGCTTGTTATGCTGTCAGTTTATAATACTTGATGTTTGCATTATATTATTCAATCATAGTGTAAACACCGTGCTTTGTAAACCTATTTATTACAAACATAAGGAAGACCAGGAGATATAAAAACTTACGTTTCTGAGGTGTAATATATCAGTTTTGGGTTAAGCTCGTCTTTACAGGACCTTTCTTTGTACCTTATACATTAATGTGTTACGTGTCAACAGTAAATAACAAATACGACTACAATACAAACTTCTATGTTAGTCCTACTACTTACTCTATGACAAGGAATATTAGGTGAAACGTAAGCAATCAAAGCAAGTGTGAGACTGAAGCGTGATCGACCTCTTGTAAGTAGGGTAATACATTCAGCGTCCTTCGTGCCATATGCGGAGCCCATAAATTCTATTGCACACCTGTAAGTGCTAGACCGTGCCTAGATAAAGAAATTTAATATTGTGGGTTGATTTATGACGTGTTATGGGAGTCAACGTAGGAAAATGCGTCGTATGTCAGGTTTTGTATGTAGTATACTCTAGACTTATTTACTCAAAGATAAAGTGTGAGATATCTCCAAAGCAGAGCCAAGCTAGCCAAAGTAGTCACTACAGGTTTTGTGGTTGTTTATTTTCTACCTGGTTTCGTGTTCTAAAAGTTATAATTATGCTTTTTGCACGATTTCGTATTGGCTAATAACACTTACTCTGATGAACAATGAAAGAACAAAATATCATAAAGACAAACATTTATGTTGCTGTAAAATTACACCATAGTGCTGCAAAAATATCGGTAGGTACTGGCTTACACATATGTACGTGTTGGAAAATACTCGTAATTGAAAGTTAAAGTTTTACGTAGCATTATTATATTTTATTTAAATTTTCACAAAGAACGTAAAATATATTATTTGTTATATAGATAACTAGCGACCCGCCCCGGCTTCGCACGGGTGCAATGCTGATACTAAATTAAATACACTACAGAAAAACTATGAACGTTGTATATAAAAACATAGCGGCCCGCTCCGACTTTGCACGGGCATAAAATAGAAACCTCTAAAATTAGCAATGTTGCCTTAGTATATGATGCATGTATTATACATATAAACCTTCCTCTTGAATCACTCTATCTATTGGAAAAAACCACATCAAAATCCGTTGCGTAGTTTTAAAGATTTAAGCGCACATAGGGATATAGGGACAGAAAAGGCGACTTTGTTTTATACTATGTAGTGATAAGAAATCGAAGTGAGAAACCCCAAGAATAATATTTTTTCTGAGTAAAGTGACTATTTACTAAATTTTATCTTACAATAGGTGTTGCTTCACAATAAAATTTGAAGATGTTTAACGTATCGAAGTATTGGTAAAACTTTAGGGTATTCAAAGATTTTGTATGAATATGGAAATCAAAAAGTTTGGCAGCATTGTGGGGAAATAAGTTGGCGATGTAACATTTATTCAGGACGTGTATAAAAACCAGTTGACAAAGCAAACAGTGAATACTGTCTTGCGAAACTCGGCTACGTGACTTTGAAAACTTAGTTGTATGTTTGTAATGATAAATAGACAAGTCTGCTTAGGTTCCGTTTTGCATTTTTGCTGTGTTTTATGAACTATGTTTTTATAATATGCTTGTTTAGAG
Organism: Spilarctia lutea; assembly: GCA_916048165.1. Classification (NCBI taxonomy): domain Eukaryota; kingdom Metazoa; phylum Arthropoda; class Insecta; order Lepidoptera; family Erebidae; genus Spilarctia; species Spilarctia lutea. The sequence continues at coordinate 12,245,322 of OU696480.1, read as the reverse complement.
ATAAAATTATTGTTTACCGAGTTTAATGAGGTTTTGAGATGTTTTTTATGTGTGGGTGGAAGAAAAGTCTTAGGACCTTTAGGATGTAGGATAAAAAGATAATTTGAAAGCAATTCCCATCATCTCTATATTTATCATAATAACGGAGACCTTATTTTATCTCTCATTTCTCTTCCTCGTTTCTTCAATGATAAGCAAAAGGCAAACGGTTACTTCTTCGATCACCGACCGTTTGGATCGACATAACAGAAGTAATATTTTTTTTATTATGAGTATTGATTCGCTCATTGTAGTTCTTAAGTTCATATTTTTGTATTATATGACGTATTTAAAAAACTGCAAGTGGCCATATTTTCCCAGATGCTTTACTTATTAAAACAAACATCATTATAATATTATGATCACATTCTAAACAATAAACGACCTAGGAAGCATACTTATTACACTAGATTATCTGTCAGTATTTTTTTTCTGGTAACACGTCAACTATATTCTGTCGTATTTTGTTGACTGGGTCGGTGCCACAAGTGGTAGCCGTAGCAACTGCTGTGTTTGAGGTATAAATTCACCAATGGAGTTTGGGTGTTTTCTACATACATAGAAAACACCCAAACTCCATACTCCAATATATTTTATTTATTTATTTATTTATATCTTTATTGTATACTTAAAATTAATAAACAAAAAAACATAACAACAGATGAGTTACAAAGTTATAGAAGTAACAATTGGCGGTCTTATCGCTCACAGCGATTTCTTCCAGACAACCTTAAAATGGATTTTAGGTGTTTAAGATTTTCAGGCAGTTAATCCAACAGTAACACACCATCACGTAATATTCTAAATTTCTTAAAATAATAAAAAAAACAAAATAACAAAATGCATACGTACACATATGTACACATATACATACACACATACACACATACATACATAGGCACATACATAGACTACAACATTTACTATAATATATATGTATTAGTATTCCAAAAATGTGTATATGTATTTATATCAGTTACATAGTACAAACTTTTAAAAAAAAAGACAACTCCCGCGTTTGGAATTTACATCCTGTGTCGCGGGAAACTTTATAATCATACATGAAATGAACAAAAAGTACACCCAGACTTAGAACAACAATTTGTGAATCACACAAAGTGTTGTCCTATGTATGATTTGAACCTAAAACACTTGGCGTAGCAGCAAGTAGCGTGGCGACCACTTAAACCACTAGGACAACTGTGCAGTCATACTCTCAAACTCTGCATAGTTTGGGTCTAGATGGCGCTGTGTGTCAGATGTCCGGACAAGAGTAAGAAAGGTTAACTAATATACATTGATATTACTTGTTTCTGTAAACTGTGATTACGTAAATTACATCCGAGTTTACCAACACGCACCAACTTACGTAAAAGTTAGCTACCGTCGCCGTATCGATTAGCATAAAATTTTCCTTACTATTTTATTCTAATGAGTTTGAGAGAACAACTAAGTTTTCTGAAATAACTTAAGTTACTAAACAAGGGTTGTAAATCATTTTGAATATCGAAACGATTTCAAATAGTTGAGAAATAGTACAGTCGTACCGGTATCTGGTGGACTACAGTGTCACATTTTTATTGAACTTAAAGAGTTCAATTAGGAAATACTCGTATAAATTCTAGATTTACTTCTTTTATATTAGTAGTAAAGAAACCTACTCAAAACAAGCATAAATTTAAAATAGTTTTAAATAATTTCCAATTAATATACTGCATTTTTTTTAGTAGATACTATAATAAACATTAAAAACAGAAAGATATCATTATTCCATTCTAATTTTAAAAAATCGAACGTTATCTATCTTTTACGCTTTCACATGGAAATCCTTTGATTCTTGAGGATAGACATTAGATAGGTAATATTTACCACGAAAACCGACAAACATACGGGCGAGGCCGTGAGCGAAAGCTAGTGTTTTAAAATAAAAAGTCGAAATGAATTATATTTTCAAATATTATTATTCTCTTTATTCCATTTGTATATACATATAAATTACATTTTTAAATATACATATAAAACAAATACATTTAAAAATATAAAAAATAGTAGACCACCGACTTCGGGTACAGGGACCAAGAAACCGGTGGTTAGGGCTCCAAAGACAGGAACCTCCTCACTATACGTGCCGTGTCAAGAAGGACTGCCTTCTGTATCAGACCCTTGATCCAGCCCCCTAACGTGAGCCTCTTAAGGTGTTGGTCGAGGCTCTTGGCTATCAATCCGTGAGCTGATACGACTATCGGAACAATGATCACCGAATCCACATTCCACATATCGACAATCTCGTGAGATAAATCCAAATATTTTATTTGTTTTTCTTTTTCGACTTTCACGAGATTCTCGTCATGAGGAACGGCGATATCGACAATCATTGCGCGGCGCTCTAATCGATCTATCACCACAATATCAGGCTTATTGGCTACAATAGTCCTGTCTGTAATAATAGATCGATCCCAATATAACGTAGCACGACCATTCTCGAGAACTGGATCGGGCACATACCTGTAGTATGGTACCTCTGAAATCACAAGATTGTATTTAAGGGCAAGTTGCTGATGTACGATCCTGGCTACTTGGTTGTGCCTATGCAAATACTCGCCGTTAGCAAGACGAGAACAACCAGAAATAATATGCCTGATAGATTCTCCAGGACGGTGACATGCCCGACAAATGTCGACCGTACCATCCTTCAGGATATACTTCCGATAGTTATTCGTCATGATAACTTCGTCCATAATCGCACAGACAAAACCTTCGGTTTCTCCGAAGAGATCACTATACCGTAGCCAGGACGTAGATGCTTTGAAATCTATATCAGGCCCATTTAAGGCTCGATAGAATCGACCATGGAGTACTTTGCCCTTCCATACTTCCCTGCGATCATTAGTACTAAGTACTACAGGCTTGCGCCAATTCTCTTTAGCCAGAGCGAGCGGAGTGAGTCCGGTATCCACTGTGACTACACTACGATGCACTCCCACATCAGTTTGTAGAAAATATTCTCTAAGATTGTATACCTCGCGATTGTGCAGGGTCTTGATATTTAGTAATCCACGACCCCCTAACCTTCGCGGGATATACAATCTCATAACCGATGAACGTGGGTGGTGCATTCGGAATGCAGTCAACAATGTACGGACTCTCCTATCAATGGCATCTAATTCAGTCTGAGTCCATCTAAGTACACCAAAGGAATACATCAGAACCGGCATAACCCAACCATTGCAGGCTCGTACCTTGTTACCGCCTGACAAAAGACTTTTAAGTACTTTTTTCAGGCGGCTAAAGAAGCGTTCCCGCAACGTTTGTTTCATGTCAGATTCTGGCATTCCTAAGGACTGTGAAAAACCTAGATATTTGTAAGTTTCGGTTGCAGACAGAGATCTGAGTTTTGTGGAATCTGAAAGCTCTATACCTTCAGATTCCACAATCTCACCTTTTTTTACATACATAACTGCACACTTGTCTACACCAAATTCCATTTTGATAGAATTACTAAAGTTTTCCGTAACCTTTAGTAATGCTGTCAATTGTAATTTAGTGGGGGCAAGTAGTTTCAAATCATCCATGTAAAAGAGGTGAGATATAACTCGATCATCTTTCTGCAACCTGTAGCCTAACCCTGAACCCTCTAATAGAGTGCTCAGAGGGTTCAAAGCTAGACAAAACCACAAGGGGCTCAGACTGTCACCTTGAAAGATGCCTCGCTCGATCTTTATAAGTACGTCGTTCATCGCAGACTGCCGACACCCAGGATAGCGAAGTGCTGTTCTCCATTGCCCCATACACACCTTCAAGAAAGTGCACAGAGTTGTATCAATTTTATACAACTCAAGCACCTTCAAAAGCCATGTATGAGGAACGGAGTCAAAAGCCTTCTTGTAATCTATCCAGCATGTCGCCAGGCTCTTACGATTACGACGCACCTGCTGGCTAATGGTCATGTCTATGATAAGGAGCTCTTTAGTGCCACGGGTCCCACTTCTACATCCATTCTGAGAAATAGAAAGTATCGAATTGTGATTAATATGTGTTGTAATTTTGAGTCTCAGAATAGATGTCAGAAGTTTGTACAAAGTTGGTAAACATGTTATTGGTCTAAAATTTTTGGGATCCATGGCATCACCAGATTTGTAGAGTAAGTGGGTTATGCCAGTGGTCAAAAATTGTGGTAATGAACCCGAATCCAATGCTGTTTGGAATTGAGATGCTAAGCACGCATGTGAGCTTCGGAACCACTTAAGCCAAAAGTTGTGCAGTCCGTCAGGACCTGGTGCTTTCCAATTCGGTAATGAACGGACCGCACAACTTACATCCTCTTCATCGATGCTAATAGGTTCCATAGGTAACAAAGACTCACATGAGCGCTCAACATCCCGATACCAATCACCTTCTGTATGAGTGACAGACACAGACCATATATTGCGCCAAAACGAATTTGTGGCATTTTCATCTGGAACTTGCCCATCACTCATACACGGACTCAGGTTCTCCCATTTCCGTTACACCCACTTCTCATTTCTTTGGAACATGTGATTCTGATTATACCGATCTACTCGTTTTCTATACCGCCTTATTCTATTTGCCCATGCATAAACTTTTTGCTTCAGAAAGTCTATGCGCTCCGTGACACATGACATGTACTCTTGAGGACTAATAGTAGTCCCCAAGAATGCCCGTTTCACAAAGCGCATCACTCTCGGTCGTGTGTTTCCCGATCGAAAACTCATTAGCTTACCAATGAGTGTCCTGGCCTCAGCAATACGACGTTCAATTCTATACTGCCAAGCTGGCAAAGTATTTTCTTGTCGAGTAGTGGTTGTATATTCTGCAAACTTCACACCAGCTACTCGACAAACTGCAATAGCCGCACAGTATAGAATTGAGTGTGTATCACTGAGATCTTCGCTATTACTGAAATATTTCGGTAATAACGAATCCAAGGCACTCACCAGCGCTAAATTTCGTTTATGTATGGGCAAACGGGACAACCGGGGTCTGTTATTCAAATTTACATATCGGTATTCCCGAATCGCATCCTCCAAAGTGCTCCTTATCCTATCATTATATTGGGTACTTACGGATATAATTTCACTGTCCACTAATTCACTAATATCATCATTTTGTGGTACCTGTGGTGTGCTGTTTGTTACCACATTCAGAACATGTGACGAAGAAGGGACAGTCAAGCTATTCCGTATGTCAGAGCGTATCCTTTCAAGTGCGGCATCATCCAGCAGGTGACATCGCTGTATAGCTCGCACTTGATCCGACAATCGTTGTGCCGAAACGTTGACAGCTGGCTCAACATATAATATATTATATTATTATATTATTTCATATTATTATTATTGTTACAGGTATTAACACGAAATATAACAACTCGGATGAAATGTTGTGACATACACCCACATGAAGACGTCGGCGACAAGACATTAGCGAAAATGTGTCATCCAAAGAATTTCCAGGACGTCATTGCAAACAGAACTTGTTTGTTGATGATAGTGTTACTGTGTTTGAAAATGTGCAGTCCTCAGGACTTAAATGAGGAGTTTGTGAACGAGGATAGTTTAGAAACGTTGCCTGACATAAGTGTGGTTGTGCCAGTAAAAAAGGTGAAGTTTCCTAGAAACACAGGTGCATCGGCGCCGTGTAGGATGAGCGAACTGCTGTGTGATACAGGACAGTGTATATCTTTGGACAAGTATTGTAATGGGGAGGACGATTGCGGCGATAAGAGCGACGAGCCTAAGTCTTGTTCACGTAAGTTGTAACTTATTATCTAACTTGCAGATGAGGCACACTTGACATAGAATTTCTGTATTAAGTTTAACGTGCCATTATAATACAAACTTTGTTTTTTTCTTGTTTTATGAAAATCAATTGTTTTGCGCAGATAACTTTCGATTAACTCCACCAATTTGGATGATTATTTTTTTATTTGTTTATTATTGTCAGGACAAGGTTTGTAAAGGAGAAAAATAAAAGAAAACCAGTAGTGTCATATTTTCTTAGTACGTGATTGTCATAAAGAGTACCAATGGGCTCCTGTGGCCGTGAAAAAAAGATGAAACAAAGTTTACCGGGTCAGCGAGTTTAAAATAGAAATTTGTAAAATCTAAAGAGGAACACAAAAAAAACTTTTTCTAAAAGTAATATACAAGATGAAAAACGATAAATTCCTCATAACAAAAAAGGAACAAGTATGACTCTTTTGAAAGTCAGTCTAGGTCATTCAAACGCATTTTTAATATGTCTCCCCTTCTCGGTTTGCTGACATCTGTCACAAAAGAAAAGGTAGCAAAGGAGACTAAGGACTGTGGGCCTCGCAGTAAGCGACTTAGTGTGATATTAAAAGGGGCTTAGAGCTCGAGAAAGGGTTGATTGATTTTCTTTTCAATGAGGTTCGTAAAGTTTTACAGTCAATGTTCAAACAAGAATATGAAATATTTCTCAAAGATATAATTAATTATGTAGGTCTTCGTTTAAATATTACAAATTAATTTAAAGTTTTACGTTAACAGAAGGCTTAATATGGAATTAATTTTTAGTTGAAAAAACATTAATAAAGAATAATTTAGATGTCGAAGATATTTAAAATAATGGAACCTTTTTAATGTAACTAATTTTTCATTATGAACTAGCTTTTAACTGCGACTCCGCACATGTATATTTTAGTTCGGTCCAAAAGCGTTTTGTCGTAATAACTTACATATACATGCCTGGTTTTAGCCTTGGAAGCGTATCAGACGGACAGACAGAGTTACTTTTGAATATACAACATTAGTATGGACTAGCTGAACCCCGCGGTCTTACCAGCGTTTATTGTCGTACCACGGGCGTAGTCTAAAATAGTTACTCCTAAGTTACTCCTTATATTATCAGCTACCCATCAGTGAAAGTCCCGTTAAAATTTGGCCCATCTATTTCAGAGATTAGCCGGAACAAATAGACAGACAAAAATTGTGTAATGTGTCGTGTATACATACATATGCATTCAGTAAAAGCGGTTTTTGTAATATTACAAATAGACACTCCAATTTTATTCGGGTCTTACATGATTTTTATTCCAAATACTTTTACTGTATTCGTATTAAATTTCTAACTTCTTGAATTTATTCTACAGTTGTGTTCTTAAACGGACACGCGGGCGGACCGACGAGCAAAAGCTAGTCATAATATATAGACGAAATAAAGAAATTTACACCAAATAGTAGTCTAGTACATAATATTGTCAGTAATTATAGAAAACGTTACCATGATGACAGATTGATTAGTAACCAAATTGTTTGTTGGTTTGACGACTGAATTACGGTTCAAGCACGTAGCAAGTGTAAAAGTAGAAAGTATTTTTAAAGAAAAAGAGTATTGTTTTATTAACGAATTCGTAAGGGTTATTATAGTATTTGAAGCTTACAGTAAAGGCAAAATTATATTTAATACAAGAATACATCTGTTTTGTGCGGTGATGGATGAAGGGTACGTAGTATTACAACTTCTAAACACCTGTGGGTGTCGTAAAAGCCAACTAGGCGAGCTAACTACACAGGATAGTATGTAATAGTTTAAAACTTTCTCTGATATAAACTGTAATTATTTTCATGGTTTCACCTACGAAGGTGAAGAATGGTTAAATCAAAAAAAAAATCGTTCTGCGGCATTTTCATACAAAATTAGTTACTAAATAAGTGCCTGTGGAATAAGCCTAGGGCCTAATTCTAAAATATAACATTTAAGTCAGTAATATAATGGTTTGTATTTCTTAGTGTAAAAATATATGATATTTGAAGTGAAACTTCTTTATCGGGGTTGTCAAAAAATTTTGTGTAACATTTTTTCGTTACGCGTAACATTTATCCGTTACGTTACGTGTAACATTTATCCGTTACGTTACGCGTCAAATTTATAAAATAAAACAAAAAACATTTTCAAACACAAACAGGACCAAATTAATACTACAATGAAATATCACATTACAAACAATATTATTTTATTTAGTCCACAATGTAAATAACTAAACACATCACATTCCACAAACTTACTTCATTCACACCACAGATCGCGAAATATTTACTCAGGTCTCGCTCCTTAACTTTTATTGCACTTGAAATAAGAATTGTCACGAATATTGCTGGTTTATAAGTCTTTTGTCGTTATACCTTACGTCGACATATGATATTTATTTTTTGAAAAATAACGTCATAAAGAAGTTTCACTTCTTACGAGTGTACGCTAGTACACGCAACTTTTTTTATTTTTTTTGTAAGCGGTTATTTTATAAGACTTTCAATATAAAATTAATACCAAACAATTCATAGAGCGTATCGTACAAATCGTAAACTTGGCCACCGCTATTTCCATGGCCTAAGTTGCTGCGTCACATGGCAATGGAGTGGCTGTGTCAGCGATGGACGGTCTTGGCTCCCTTTGCTTTTATGTAATATTCATCTCCGGAGTTATGTGAGGACTTCGCCAAACATGTTATACCATATATTTACATATATAATCACACGTAATCATTTTGGATGGATTGTTATATTTTTGGTTACGTTTGGTTTTGTTAAAATAAGTTAAAGACCTTTATGTCATGGTAAAGGCCAGCTCGACCCTTTATCGATATAAATTCATATAGTTATATGTCATGTAACACTATATGACGGATAAAAGTTACTGATTATGAGTATACTATGGATTTATTTCTGATAGAAGCGAAATATTATTATTTTTATTATTCTTGTATGTACATTTTTCTTTTCAAAAAGTATAATATAATATAGGTGGTGTATTTAAAATATAAATACATAGTAGATCAACTTCAAATACAGGGACTAAGAAACTGATGGTTAGGGCTCAAAAGACCGGAATCTCCTCACTACACGAGCCGTATTAAGGAGGACTGCCTTCTGTATCAGACCCTTGATCAAGCATTCCAACGTGAGCCACTTAAGGCTTTAGTCGCCTATGTATCGCAATAATAATCGTCGAATCCACATTTTACGTTTCGACAATCTCGTGAGACAAATCCATATATTTAATTTCTTTTTCTTTTTCAACTTTCTCGAAATTCATGTCATGTCACGGAACGGCGATGTCGACAATCAATGCACGGTTCTCTTATTATTATAGTTATACGTGTATCTGACATTTGAAACCAATATCTGTACCAATTTGACAGATAAGTTCATAATGATCTATCAGGCACTTTAATTTTCTTTCCACCAATAATACACCAGGCACTAACATATACTTTTTCATCCCTACTCTTCTTTCCATTCCATGGTTGCCTGTAAGATATTGCCTTGGAGCGATAAGGCCGCCACTAGAACATACTATATAATAGTTTAAAGTTAACCTTGTAATTACATGAGCTGGTGTACAATAAAGGGATTTATTATTATTATTATTTATCAGTAAGGTGGTGAAACTGGTGCGTAATGTTTTAATTCAATCGCTTCTATCAGAAAAGAAACAATATAACACAATAGAAGGCACATAGTTGGTTGCATAATCGCAAATAATTTAACAAACTACAGGAATACAAATAACTTTACAAAATATTAATATTAAGTACATACAAAGACCAGTAGCCAATTACCTACGAGCTGGCAGGGAGAAGCGTAAAGAAAAAATAAGTTGCTACTAGATGTGGCATAGCTGTGCTATGCTATTTTCTATGACATGGTAAATTTTAATTAACTTCTTAAATATTAGCAAAGTTTTTCTTCTCGAAAAAAGGAATGTTATCATAACATTAAGTATGACTAGCATTTCATATTTTCAAAAAACCTCATTAGTAAGTTAACATTAAAGCTTTGATTGCTAATCCTATGTAAAAATTTATTGAGTTCTTTGACTTAATAATTATGCAGAAGAAATTGACAAGGGTTCTGTATAAGTCAATTTTATTGACTTTTAACTGACTTATGCAATGCTCCAGAATTGATACAGTAATAATTTAAAATATTGGCATACTTTCATACACTGGAAAGTTCACAAACAAGCATTACTCTTTACTGCGATAATCCACATACCGCGAGCTGAGAGGAAAAGTTAGCATACTACGTTGTAAATGCTTTACCTACTTCCTAAATTATCTAAAACATCTCCATACAAACATAGTCAAATTTTAAATAGTCTCCACTCAAAGTCTGAGGCAAACAATAAACCTTCTTTAATTACACCGACCGCTAAAACGAGCTTTCGCTTTTATCGTACCCACGTAGGTGGTCATTAAGCCAAAATATAGCTACAATTAACAAAAAAACCCACATTTAATAAGGTGTTAAGTTCACCGTAGCGGTGTTTACAAAATGGACTGTCGTTAGTCACGAACGAAGGTAGGATAGCCCTCGTGTGTCTCGGTGGAATACTCATAGAATGGTAGCTAAGCTGCGGTAATAGGACTTCGTTTAGTGAATACAATCATTATTTACCATAGTTTCAACTAGCTTGTTGGCTGGCGACATTTTTCTTATTTATTATTTACTACGGTGACACAACAGAGCATGAATAATTCGCTTACAACATAATAATATGATTTGGGATGGCTTAAGTTTGCCCAGCAGACCATACCAGACACATATCACGACCAGACAGAACACAGACATTTATAAAAAAAACTCATTCATATCTTGAAGTTCTGTCATAATATTAATTGAAGACTACTGTTCAGATGACAGATGACGACCTACGTACCTAGTGTCAATAAAATATTTCATTTACTTTATTTACTTTTCTGTGTAAAACTGAATGTTATAAGGTTATTCCACCTTCACTAAGTTTAAATGAAATAATAGTCACTGTGATAAAAATGTCCGCAGTAGCCAACAAGTTTAGATTTACACGGAATGTTTTTAATTTAAAGAATTATTTAAAGCCGGTTTTGAAATAAGTGGGATGAAATGAAAACGTGTTTTTCTTTATTTTTTCCTTTAGTCTGATTAGTAAAGGTTGCAACTACAACAACACAACAGGTAAACAATTGAAAACAACTAATTCTATAAACGAAATAGAGGTTTACCTACTAATTACATGAAAAAATATGGCAAAATAAGAAACTTGCTATAAACAGGTCCATTTATGCTATTCCATAACACCTATTTGTGCGATACTAAAATCAAATAATTCCCAAAGCTATAATTAATTTTTATCAAGTTTTTAGATGTCGAAAAGCTGTATTCAGAAAACGTATATGTACAAAATTATTTTTTTATCCAAGATATTTGTAAAGCAAAAAATATCTCAAACAAAGACATTTGATCGATCTAGACTAGACAGGGAAACGGTAAACGGGGACAAATTGTCAAAAACATCCGATCACGTATTCGTTAAAGTAGGTAAAATCTTCAACGAAAGAGAGAGAATATAGATCAGTGACGTAAGCGGGGTCACGGACCTGAAAGCTAAACATTTTGTATAAATAACGGATAGACGGTATAATTCGTACTATTTTCTTTAGGATATTGAAGAGAATATTGTTGTGTATTATATTAAGGAACTGTTTTTTTTTGATATCTTTATTTTTTATCTGACGTTTATTTATTATACGACGCTACATTATTTATTAAGTCTTGGTTAATCAAGCGTTTGATTTTAATTAGGCATTTGAAATGCATTTAAATATTCTGTTTGTCTGCATACCTATTATATTTCTGGGAGGGCTGGGTTAACTTTTTGATAAAGGTTTATTTGGTATGAACTTGCTTAATGGTTTTATAGATATGTATAGAGAAAATCACAAAGTAAAATAACAGTTTCGCATTAATCTTCTACTGATATTTATTCAGTCGGCTTATTTTCTATCTCAAAGTTCCAAGTTTAATCTTTTCTTCGTAATTTCGTAAAAAGCTATTAGTAAGAGCAAACAGAAACCTGAAATCGTACTGAACTACTATTAAAAGTAAACTCATATTAAACTGTATTGCTGCAATACAAAAGAGACGTACTCAGAGACACTAATAACATGCAAATTTCTATCATATTATGTAAAGTTTAATAGAATACTATACCTTTAATATTCCAGTTATATACAATATTACATGACAACGCAGTATACTGGTTGCTTTCTACAAAACAGATTCCAAAGCTAAGGATCTCAGTCAGATAGTAACGTTGAATAATAAGCATAGTATTAATACTATATACAACTATACTAACTATACAACTAACCAGATACAAGTTAAGACATTAATGTCTTAACCTGTATCTGGTTAGTTGTAGACTATTCTAAAAAACAGTTAATCTTATTGCAAACAGGAATAAGTTTAAAAAACTTTTGATGACATTTCTGTAACCTATGTCACCCGAGCCATTATTATGAATCTATTAACACCTCATCAATTCAGGCATTGCGGTGGAACATACAAATATACATAGACTACCAAAACTATCCCTTACTATTGGATTTGCCGGGTAAAAATATCCTCGAAATAACGCGATTCAATAATATTCATAATCTGATGGTGTATTATGTAGGGCTGGAAAAATGTTTGTCATCGCAGAAATTGACCGGAATGTTAATGAGTTTGAACTCAATTACTGGTTTATATATATATTTTTGCCAGCATCTAGTAGGTCAGCGTTCAAGAATGTAATAAAAATATCGGACATTTTTGATACTATTTAGAGTCCGTCACACCTATTTTAGCTCAAATATTTTGTTCGCTTACAAAATGGGTCAAAGCCCGTAAATATGTACTTATTGCTAAATAACCAACAGATTTATAATTTATTTCTACTTACTTAAGAATTATGATACAAAATCCTCTCAATAGACCGCTATAGTGTGAGTTAAATATATATATATATATATATATATATATAAATATTATATGCATATTGCAGCATTGTCTGCATTCACAGTGAGTTTGGTGACCGCTACTCTTGGATTGTGCTCGTGCTATCTATCAGACAGGGAAGAGTCACTTTGGCAGGCTCATATGTATTTAAAGAAAAAAAAAGACTTTTGACCTATACTTATAATATAGAAATTTTCCTGCAAAACATACCAATTATGTTTTACTACCACAACTTGCGTTTCATCTTTATCTCGCATTCAATCAGACTCGCAAGCATGCCTATTCTCGAGTAAGTTTGGAAGAACAATTTCGTTCACATTCATGGCAAACTTTACTGAGAACTAACGATGTCCTCACTAAAATGTCTCAATTATGTTCGCTATGCAAACACTTTTGTTCGTGTCGTTCTCTCTTCCGTTCAGACAAACATTCCTTCGTACAAGAGTTGTTTTTGAACTACATTACATTTTATTCATATATTTATAGTGCGTTTCTGCTGCAACTTACTGACATATAATTATAAATTTACTAATTTATTAGTCAATGTTTCTAATTCACGTATGTTGAGTAGTGTGAGATTACTCGAGTACTATGTATGAACTTGAGTACAGCATCGGTTTTTATGGTGTCCCTCATTGATCTTCTTCAGAGACATAACAATTATATAAAAGGAGAATGCCACACGTTTGCGTAGTATCGAAAAAAATACTACATAAGTATTTTGCATTTGCATGTATGAGTGATCAGTTTTCACATAATTTACTAAGAAAGAACTACATTCTCGTACTACACAAATAACTGGGCATTAGTGTCTACTAATTCTGCATTGTTAGTGCTCTATTTTTTCTAGAAATAGAGCACTAAAACGTATACTAACATTATATCATCCAAACGTACTTAGAATCCTTTGACCAAATTTACTGGATTAACCCTCAAGGTGACCGACTGTCACACCTTCGAGCCGTCCACTCAAAATCTCATTATGCTCGTATGCGAGGGAATTAGTATAAAAGCGTGAGAAATAGTTTACGCCTACCGATCAACAGTAATTTATCTTATAGTTCCTAATATTTATCTTTATTTATTATAACGAGTAATCGAGGTAGTAGAAACTCGAGAATAATTGGTAATATATTATATTATCTCTAGTTAAATTTCATAACAATTATTACTTGAACGGTCATTTTCAGCTTTCCATGGCACGACAAGTCAACATGCGTACCTAGAATGAAGATATACATATACTATGAGCATATTATTATACTGGAAGCATGTACTTTGTATAATATACAAAGTTAGGTATATTTATGCGCTTTTTGTAAACTAGGTGCGTATAGATAGATATAATTTTCCTATTTTAAAACGTTAAGTACGCTACTCCCGCAGCAAAATTATACTAAAATGCTGGCAAAAAATGTCTATATATGTATATTACAAGAACCCTGAAAGCTTTTTACTAGATAAAATTTTAATATTTTTTGGTTTACAATGAAACATCGGCAACTGTAAAATAATATTATTTCGTTTTAATTGGAACTAACATGTAGCCAAATGTCTTTGTTACAATATAAATTTTTTGTACATCTCATTTAAAGACAGTTCAAAATATAACAGAACAAAAATGTACAAGCTTATTCCGAGATTTTCACATAATATACTTGTTGACTTAACAAAAGTTGACTAATTAGCGAGTGCGAACTAAAACACAACGACGGCATGACGAAAGCGTTGACGGTTCAATTTTCTCTTTGAAGTAAAACAAATAAAACTTACAGCATACAGTTTTAAAGGGATAGCTCAAACTAAATTTAGTATTTTCATTTTATAAAATTAAAATACAACCTGCTTTTGATGTTTACGTAAAACAAAGAGCACGTTAACGAAAACAATAATGTTTGGGGAACAGACAGAACACTTGTCTTCTGCTGTGTAATGCGCTGTCAGAGCAGACAAAAGGCATTTTTTAAAAAAAGATCGTAAAAATATGGCCGCAGTCTATTGTAAGCGGCGCTTATTCACGATCTTTTTCCTTCTCATTTCCCTATTTTTGTGCTGAAAGGATTAACAATAGTACAGGTACGGACCGGGCTGTATTTATAATGACTTGCGTAAATTTAGGACATATTATGTTCTCCTTTCTGTATTCCTTACTTGTATTGTATATAGGAAATTATATTTGTTGGTTACTTACTACATGTTATACTTGTTGGTACTTATAAATAATTATGTTCAGTATAATTTGCTCCTGAATTTCTGAAGGATACTGATTGTAACGTATGTATACATAGTCATATTTATGAAATATTCATAAATACTGTAATATATTGACTACTTTAAGCATGTTTAAAACTTGTCATAAAACGTTGACGTATAGCATAGCACGCAATAAGTGTAACAGCCGTTCATATATTATTATAATGATTAGGTTTCGTTTCTACGGTATACATTTTTGATAGAACTGAATAAAAAATTGTATGACAAATAACATAAATAATCTATAATCAATCACAGATATGACTGGTGTGGCTAGTGATTACATTTTGTGTCAGCAATTATGTGTGGCGACGTCCCGGCATTACAGTATGCCTAGCAATTATGCGCCACACTTTGTATTAAGTAAATATTTGTTATTTTGGGCCAAATATAAAGACAGGTGTGTGTACACCTTTTTTTTTTTTTTTTTTTTCTTCGTTCGGAAATCTTCTCGGATACCACCTCCTGGTGGCATGTCGGACACGAACCGACTAAAACCGCACGCTGTCTCGGGTACTAGATGCCGGAGAACCAGGTACACCCTAGAAAGGAAAACCCTGGAACCCCGACGTACGTCGGGCCACCTACGCTTTGTAGATGGCCCCCTACCGTGTGGGAACCCCGGTGTTCCCATTATTGTCCCCCGGTCCTAAACCTCTCCCGGTCCCGCTCCGCCGTCTCCTCAGTAAGCATTACTTGCTCGCAGAAGGAAACGGCGGAGTTCCACGCGCTCTCGCTCCGCAACATGGCCGCAATCATGTTACCGAGCGAGAGAACCCCCACCCCGATGGCCGCCACGAGATCACGCCTCGGCTCTCAGGTGTGTGTACACCTGACATAACGTACACATGCCACTGTATTTTCGATCTCTAAATTAGTATTATTTTAGATTTTGTTTATTATAACACTAGTTTTTGTCCGCGAGTATGCCGCGTGTATCTTGGTTATCGCAGTAATCATTAATTGAGTTAAACTGTAGCATATGACAGCTACAAACAATGAGACATCCTAATAGTAAAATAATTTTCAAAACCGGTTACGTAGATCTACCAACTTTAAATCATTATAGTAATAAATAGTGTAGAAAAACTTAATTGTTTGTAGTAGTAGTGTAGTAGTGTAGAAAAACTTAATTGTAATTACTGACTTAACATATTTTAACGAGAATTTCAATTCAACAATACATATTTGTAATAAATATTTTGTTTTTTTTAATATGATTTGAAAATAATAAGGTTATAATTAAATAAAATTAGGAAAGTATAAAGGAGTTATTTATCTGCTTTTGTTAAATTTACATGTTTAAAAACTATTAGGTGATGAATATTGTTGTGTATGATGTAGAGAGACTCATACTCTAGGGGTTTCTTACAAATTTAGTCATTATTAGTGATATAAATAGTAAGTAGGTAAATTACGACGATAATGAAAAAATCCCGTTGTTCAATATGTATATATGATCCGCAGACGCTCTCCAAGGATTTTACCTTTATAAATTCTCGAGAATAAACATCGTGGGGCATCAGTGAATTTGATAGACATTTGCCTAGCCTAGCTAGCTCCTCTGGCGAAGTGATGACGATAATGCTTGAAATCACCAATATATAACAAGTATATACTTACTTGGCTAAAAGTATAGAGCGCCTCTAAGATTACTTACTTTATTGGCGATGTTCAAGAAAAAACAAATTGAAATAGTTTATACTAGATTAAAATCCTCAAGTCGTCGGTCCATCATGCCTACACTGCTTTTGCCTAATCGTCTTGTCGGCTCCGGAGCACGATGGACCGACGACTTGAGAAAAGTGGCTGGCGGCAGATCGATGCGAACTGCCCAGAACTGGGATGGTTAGCGCTCATTGGGGGAGGCCTTCGTTCAGCAGTGGACGGCAATAGGCTAAGGAAGTTAGATTAAAATAGCATTTATCTTATTTATTTCAATATTTTGCTGGCCTTCTCTTTTCCATTATAACAGTAGCAATTCCTCTTGGCGTAGAGCTTACAAGATTTTACATTGTTCTATACAAATACAGTTCCATGTTTGGCGCAGGAATCTCTTCAGCTCTTTTCTATTGTAATCGTGTAGTATTTAATCTTATGCTTCAGAATTCTACATAAGTACCGTTTGTGGTTCAAGTCTTATCATAAAATAGTATACTTCAAGAGGTCAATGTTATTTTTTCCAAGCCAAACTATATTGCTGGAGTTTAACCCAATCTATATTAAGTTTTGATAAAATAAGGAGTTACACATCTCCGTAGCTATTATCTATACCTGTGCTTCGTTAAGCTTTGTGACACGTAACTGACTTTTAAATTTTACATGTAGTTAGTATTAAAATAAAATGTCTATTTCAAATGTGTTTCGATATTATCGTTTATTTGGTTTTACTTGCATTAATTCCCCCTACAAATTAGAAATAGAACATAGCTATGTGTGGATATGTCCAAAATCGATACATCGAGTCATATAAATATTAAACTCCTGACAAGGTTAGTTCTGATACCTGGTGTATCAGGCAAGTTCGAGGCAAGCACTGGCGGTCCTGACCAAAAGTGACTATTGGGACATCGTCAGCTGCAAAAGAAAATTGTTGCCAAATTCAACTCCTAAACCTCTAAAATCAAGAGTGTTTTTTGTTTTTACTGTCACCATTGGAGTTAAAACAAATAAAATTAAAGCCTGCTCAACCGCGAAAGATGTTTGGAATAAATAGACAGAAACTTACCAAAGTACTGGACAAATGAGAATTATTTAGAATTATCAAGACTGTAGGTTTACCTCTATCTTAAAAAACGGTTCAAGATATAAAATAAATGTTTCACAAAATTTGTAGATAATTTAATTCTCTACAATAATATATATATATATATAAATCTTTTAAAAAGACAATTACATTTTCACACAAGGGTTCCATTTTTCCTTGGAAATAACGAACCCAAAAAAACACACATGGTTTTAATACTTGTTAGAAAACGTGCACGTTATTTTAATGGTAGAAGTTTGTTACAATGGAGACAAGAACATTCAGTCGTATCTAGACGAACTAGAAACTGATTCAAAGACGCTTGGCAATAACAAGGCTATTAAAGTTTGATAGTAGTTTGTCGTTCTCTGAGTGTAATTATATATTTAAGACTATCAATATAACTCGCTTATATTTTTATTCTTAGTCATTTAACTGCAATTAAGAATATTAATCAGTTATTTTCGATAGCTCATATAAGTTAAAGTTAAGTAGTTTAATCTTCTCTCTCTTCTTTTTACACCATTAAGCTTTACTCAATATGTAAACAATAACGATTTTATTAAGGCCATGATCAGAAACTCTTTTTACGGCCCTATAAATACTCGTACATAATTTAATATGTAGGTATTTAAAAAAAAATAGTGTTATAGTGTTATATACACATTGCAATGACAATCATTTTTTGGAAAATGTTATTCTGTATGACTATATTTCAGTATTGATATATATCTTCTAAGTATGAGTATCTACTGTCTTTCGTTACTCCAAGGTTCATCTAGACTGTAGTCCGCACATCATAACAATTATTACTTTATCCAATGGCTATCACGTCCGACTGAGTTCACAATGTGATTGTTTGATCGGGCGATCTGATGCAACCTGTATATATATCTCGTACTCCATTTTATACAGTATAAAAGCACTGGCATAAAATGTTTTACAAATACACAGATTTACGAATAAATGTTTCATAATTGGTATTTTATACACTATTTAATGACTTACACTTAAAACATTGAAATAAATGTTGTTTGCAATCTAATTAAATCTAGAATATCAGTTTATCGTATATAATTTATACAACTTTTGTTATAATGTATAATATTCACACAAAAATATACACACACATGTCTACTAAAATAATTTTCATCATAACTTCAAACAGTAAACTAAAAAGTAAAAAAAAAAAAAAAATTACAATGCTTTACGATAAGATCACTTACTCACCTTAATAAATAATATCTCAGTTTCATCATATCACTCTTATTGTTTAGACGCATAATGACCAACACATAATGGAAAAAAACACACAGGGACCATCAACAATACGCAAAATGGCCCATACGCGAAATAACCAGTTTAGAAGGCGCTTAACAAAATTAGAACCGTCTAAACATTTGTCCAGAAACTTATAACGGTTTTAATCTTATTGATAGACCAACTTAAAACTATGATCCTTTTTTCAAAAGCCCAACCCAGACTCTATACTGTTTTATTATAGTTTTATTTACTCAATGTTAACGGACTTCAAAAAAGACACATGTTTGGTTTGTTACGGCATTTCTCCCCAGAGTGGGACTTAGGAAATGCCGGCGTCTTCTAGCTGTAAAGTCTGACATGTAAAAGATTTACTTACTAAAATAAATATCATATATATCCCTTGTTTTTAAAAATGTATCTAATAGACTCAACATTTGTCACTTTGTACTTTGCAAACTCGAGACATTTCAATATCTGTTTAGTTTATCAATTTCAAAACGAATGATGTTATTACGGCAATAAGTTCGAGCTAGTTTATCGATACAGTACATAAGTTCTTTACTTTAGGACAACTCACGTAAAATATAAACAAACTAACAATGCCCTTTTCCATTCATAGCGTGCAACAGGACTTACATGGGGGACGTCGGCCGTACATACGAATTAGAAGTGCGGCGGCCACGCGAGGACCACCTCCCTTTCCTCTGTCACCTCAACTTCACAGCCATGGGAGGAAACTATGGGGACATTATACAGGTATTTAGATGCTACGTGATTCGTATTACAACTAGTGAAGCCGTGTCAAATGGATCTGTTCGAGTTAACTGTGTGATTGTAATCTGAAGTTGTATTTTGTATTGAAGCGTAGATGGTTTTTAAATGGGGATTAATTAGATAAAAATTAAATATGAATTACCTTATTTTAAACAGGCAGTAACTATTTTATCGATTAAAGCTTGGATATTTTTTTCGTTATGACGTAAATTACTTCGATATTTATCTGAAGTATTTGCCAACTACTTTACATTTTGGCATGATAGTCGGGATACTACGCCCCATTTAAAAATTGCAAACAAATATTTCTTGAGTTGTAAGGTAAGGTAGTTGTAACTTTATATATCCGAGTATATGTTTAAGTTTATGAATTGTTCCTATAATATTATTCAGGGGAGAATTTTAAACCTACTTAAAATCACCGTGTCAAGTGTAATAATACTTTTTTAGTAGTGTTATGGTTTGTTGATTCAATATATTATCACTATTAAGTACATTTGATGATACTTACAATTAGAAATCAGAAAATAAATTATTCAGAACTCAAGTTATTTAATGAGAGTAGACTATGTAAATTAAAATATATATAAACAAACCAGCCAAATGCGAGTCGGACTCGCGCATCGAGAGTTACGTACAATCATGTAGGTTTATTATATGATGTAACTAAAAATGTATGCTTATCGCAATTTTTTCTTTATCTGTGCTATAAGTTCACAGGAAGTACCCTGTTGGTTTTAATTCCCTTGCGAGTATCGAAAATTTGCAGCATTAACGGCTATATCTTTTAATTGCGTTGACTTATAAGTTTGATTTTGATTTTTTCTAAGGGACAGTAGACCTGAGTATTTGATATGAATTTCAGCTTGAAAGCTCCACGCACTTTTGATAAAAGGGGTCTTGACAGACCAACGGACAACAAAGTGATCCTATAGGGGTTCCGTTTTTTCCTATTTTTCGGTATATCTTGACTAATCATTCCTCATTGTTACAGTTAACCTTTGACACTTTTACCGTTGGTAAGTTTGTGTCATTTACCGCTGATGGATGTCCAGACGGACACATGACTATAGTGGAACGAAGTCCGTCGCCCCCAACGGGACAGTGGTGTGGTTCTGCATGGGGTTACACAGTGTACTTTAGCGAATCAGATTCAATAAACATGACATTAAGACTAGACAGACTAAGTCAACAGGTTGGTAGATTTTATATCTGATATTTTTATTATATGTCGTGTAAGATATTACTTTTGCGATGACGTTTAACGCACTGGTTGATGAGTTCTCTCTATTACCCGCATAACTTAAATTTCTATACCATCACGATCACTGTAAGATCAAGTTTTCAAAACTTTAGGAAATAAGTGGACTAACCGGTGGATATTTTATCAAATTGGTTTTGGATGGTATCATTACAGTGATCGCTAGAATTTGCTTTAACCGTCATTCTATTATAAGCCAGCCTAAGACACTGGCTTGATGGCCTATGCACAGGCCTTAAGGTTCAGAGCCCTCCAAGAGACTTGGCTACCTTTTCCCTTCCTCATCATGTGACCGAAGATCATGTGGTCCAGTGATAAATATTGGTGGGTTTTAACAAAAAATTACCCAGCTCAATTACCTAGTGAAGTAGTTATTAACTTCACTGAAATAATTACTGTATTACCATAAATTATAAGAAATAATATCCAGCCTTACAATAATTCAGTTTTATACATGTGCAATTCCAATGTGACCAGTTCAGTATTATAAAATAGTAAGTTACGGTTCGAGGTATACTGATTAACAGTAACGGTACGGTGATAAATATTTTACGTTTGTTTGCGTTAAACTCTAATGGTAATGCTACTACATGTCATTGTGTCAGCTGGAAATGTTCTACAAAAAGCATCCCATATTAGTGTGCACTCGTGCGTACACTTACGATTAAGCCCGACGAAACGATTACGAGTATGTTTGCGTTTTCCGTAAACCATCTTTAAAAAATAAATTATACGAAACATTTGTCAACTTAAATGTTTCTCTGAGCTTTAATTAAAATCTAATAATTTTTATAAGACCATCTGTCTCAAAATCAACTGTTAATTTTTTTTAACACAGTCTAATAGTATTTTTAAATACTAAAAAATACATCACCAATTAGATAATTACGAGTAACTTATCTCATCAACACACATTACATAAGACCGTATGGCTTAACATATGTACAATTTGTAAACACAACAGACGGGGTGCGTTTAATTAGACTTTTTGCTCTCACCAAAGTTAATCCTTATAAATGAACAACAGTATTTATCTTCATTAAGACTCACTTACTAAGCATCCCTTTGTGTTTTAGTGACGTGATGTAACTAACTACATGTTTTCGCCTGTGACTCGACTAATATTTCACATCACCCCGCTTTTAACGGTTCGCTGCCTTTCCTTTATCTTGTGCCAGCAGCCGTATTATGTGCACCAAGGGTTGAAGTTTCGATCAATTAATTAGGCGACGATTACGGACGCCCTCGGGACCATAGTATAAGGATACCTCGCGATTACAATAATGTTATTGGGCCTTAATTCCTTAATTTAATAATGGGAATTTCATTTTGCCGTTTAATACATTTTAGATAGCTCCCTACATTTCGGTAATGCGATCCACTCTCTTTCTCGTAATAATTGCTTTTTCAAAAGAATATTTTTGAATGTAATTTTAATTCTCTAATTAATTAATAACGCTTTTTCATAAATTGGAAATTAGATTATATTTTACATTCTCTCTCTGGGTATTTATATTATATTTTCAAGAACTTGGATCTGTTGTCGTATTAATAATTGGATGCTAAGGCATTGAAATCTTGTAAAGCAAAAGGAGAAATAAATATCTAGTAGAATTATAAAACGTTATCTTATTATGAATTCAAGGGAACACGAACAAATAATTTATAATAAACATGTTTTATTAATTTCTTTATGAGCCTGCGTTTATTCTTCAAAAGTGACTCTTCTATTCTGTCCATGATAAGCCGAAAACTTGAGCAGTATTCAAGCGTAATGGTCACCATACTCATTGCGAATGCAAAAAATGACCCACTCTTGATAAACTAAAATACAAACATACATTAGTCATCCATAAACCTTGATTCTTTTCAAGGTAGTAGAGCCACGCTAATTTCAGCACGAACGAGCTGACTCGACCGGGGCGGTACCACCCTCGCACAGAAGATCAACGTAAAATGACAGCGTTCGTGCTGTCGGGTTTCGTTGTTGAGTACGAGATCGGAGGCCCAACGATGTAAAAGCATCACAATGCCGCCATGGCGTGGGTCACTATGCTGCATTGTTGCATTGTCTGCATTCGCAATGAGTATGGTGACCACTACTCTTGGATTCTACATTAGCGTTCTATCAGGCAAAGTTGAGTAATTTGGCAGGCACATACATAAAAAAATATTTCTTAGGTCACGATGGAAATGTTCACCATGTTCATTACTTATGCTTCAAAGATTATGTTGTGAAGAAGTGTAATTTTATATTTTTCACACAGGGCGTGGGCTATAATTTTGATTTCAAGTTGGCTTATAAGTTTCTTCGCCGAAGCGAAGCCAGATTGCGCTATGGTAACGCGACAGTAGGCGCCTGGCGGGGTGAACGAGTAGAAGGGACGTATTGCGACAGAATACTGAGCGATTGTGACCTTCGAGCCTGTCGCATACAGTCGCCCAATTTTCCCGGTGTATATCCCCGCAACGCAACCTGTACATACCGTATTGAACATACTAAGGTAAGCTATACATAATGCAAATTGAATTGTGCATATACTTGATGATGTTCCTACTGCATTGTTTGCCTTTTACCGTATTTGACGAAATGTGAATTATAACTAAGCCATCATATTGGGTACTATGAGTACCTTTTTTCCAAATTTAAAAAAATAATATACCTATATCAATACAAGTAAATAAAATTGGAGTGTCTGTTTGTCTGTTACCAAACTTTCATACTAGAAATTAACACTCAGCTAGTGCTAAGATAATATCAGTGTTTAGACACATTCCAATGAAACCATTTAACAGTACATGTAAAATGTTTTGTCTGCACTAAAGTGGTCATTAATTTTCTGTATATTAACTACGTACTAAAAACCAACATTGCGCATTAAAATGAAAAGTGTGACAACACAAAAGATAAAATATGGGGACAAAGCAATTACAGAGGTCGTTGTTCATGATTCTGTTTAGAATATAAATCGTGAACAAGAGTGGTGGTATGTGGGCTTTGTGTGGTTGTTTGTGTTAATATTTAATATAAAATTCACACCAAACAGCCTAACTGTAACACCTGAAATGTACATAATAAATGCCGAATGAGTAAGGGTTAAACAAATACCTTTTTAAATAAAAGTAAGCCTTATCTTTCTAATCATAAAGAAGGGTTTTCGGTAATGATTATTTTGTTTGCAGGTACCAGCGGATAAACATGTTTTACTAGTAGTGCGACAGACTAATAGTCATAAAATACATATCAAAGACCAAATAGTGAAATATGATAGAAGTCAGCGTGTTTTGAAGTAAGTACCTTTTACTATATTAAAAATATTTTTGAAACACGAAAAGTATATATTTTTTTTAAATTTTTGGTTTACAAATCATAAAATACATACCAACTACAATTGTGCACAACAAGCAACGAAGTAATTAATGTTGCAAAATCAATGAATAAGCTGTTCCACTGAATTCAGATCATAAACTTATTTGTGACGTACAATTACATACTCATTTATATAGAATATACGTTCATTTAGAACATGGTAATACCTATTTAAAGTCACATCTTAAGAAGCACTTTTCAATTTCAAATATATTTCTAAACCTTTGTAAATCAATAATATCGCCAATAACTCCAGTAAATTGGTACAATGATTTACTCAGAGATTAGTCGGTGCTTAATTATAAGCAAATATTCTAAATTAGAATTTTCGCTTCGCTATCAATTTAAGATCAGCCAGCGTAAGCCGAAATTGACTTATATTTACTTAGGCGGAATATTTATTTAGCTACTGTAGCCTGATTATTTTCACCACATAATTTTTCCGTGAGAGAGCCACGCTTCTGCATGAATGGGCCGGCTCGACCGGAGTGATACCACGGCCTCACAGAAAACTGGTATGGAATAGCGCTTGCGCTGTGTTTCACCGTGTGAGTGAGGATACCGGAGGCCCATACCCACCCATCCCACTCCCCATCCCCCAAAGGCCGGCAACGCACCTGTGACGCCTCTGGTGTTGCTGGTGTCCGTGGTCCATGGTGGTAGCCATCAGGCGATCCATCTGCTCGTTGGTCCCGTATTTCATAAAAATAAAAATATATTATGTACATATTTTTAAAGAGGGATACACTTTAATTATTATACGAACTTGTTGAAGTAAACCAAACTAATCCATTAATGTTTCATAGAATTTGGGACCAGTGCAATGTTGTTCAAGATTACCTCACAGTGTGGGATGGCCCTACCCGTGATTCACCCGTATTGGTACGCCTTTGTGGAGGAGACGCCGTTCCTGATATTGTCAGTCGAGGTCCCAATATGTTACTTGAGTTTCATACGTCGCCATACGATAATCCTTTTCACCCGGTACCGTTGAGCTACCTGCCAGGATTTGAGCTTGAAGTACAGGTGAGATTTTCGGATTGTAAACATTATACGTCAATGCAAATACTCTGTATTCAGAGTATATGTAGTAGCAATATTTTTCAAACATTTTTGGATGTAGGTACAGCTTTAAGAATGTAACCTTATTTTATTTAAAACCTAAAACCTTTAGACAAACTTTCAGATAATAATACTTGTATTCTTTATCATTATTAATTTTTTTTTAGTAATTATTGTTTGGAAATAAGCCCCTCTTTTGAATGGAGGTTTCGGCTTACTGGGTTTGCACTTATAGAGCTTATTACAAGTTTTCCTTCTCTTTGCAGTATTGTTGCTCATTTCTTATTTTTTAAAAATCAAGATCCGCATTGTTTGTGCAGCGGGGGACTTTACAAATATATATGAAACAGATACAAAGAACACCCAGACTCAGAACAACAATTAGTGGATCACACAAAGTTTTGTCCCGTAGTAGAAAACGACGTGGCGCTTGAACCCCTAGGCCAATCGTGCAGTCGACTGTTACTATCCTATATAGTTTATAAGAGTATATAATTTTTCGAAAATATAATATACTGTTCAACATTGAACTATCGAAAATTCCACACGAGAATCTATTCTTGACACGAGTTTATAGATAGATTTTGTTGCAGGTTCTGTACGTGGACAAAGATTCGCATTCGTACGTGCGCTCCGATGGACGGTGTCGTTTTGTACTGCGCTCCTCGGACAAAACTAGTGGAGTATTAAGAAATCCAAGACATTCGCTACCCCCTAATACATCGTGTGTCTACTATTTTCAGGTACACGAATATTTTGTTTATACAAATTTTAATGTATAACATTGTGTGGTTTTATGTACCTACATATTTTGATGTCAATATTCTCTCTGCTTAATATTTATTAATTCAACAAATCCTTACACGATAATTATTTATATTGAATATATTAGTAAGCTAATAATTGTTAGCTAATAGTTGTTAACCAATACTTGTGTTAGTTTGTGTATGTGATTACGTGATTGTGAATGCAGACTTACGTAGAAAATATATAGATTTTGTTCAAAACGATGACATTAATTTAGAATCCTTTGTTCAAAGTTATTTATTGCAATGTATTTATTAATTTATGTATTTATAAAACCAATACCGAACAATCAAATCTTAACAGTTTCTATGCTGACTTTTTTTCAAATAGACATTTACTTACTGACGACACACAGAACTTGTTGTACCTACTTAATAAACCAAACTATGATAGAGGACAAGGCTGCACACATTTTGTATAATATTTATTAGAAGATATTCTCATACATAATAATAAGTTTCTTCAGAAAATCAAAATCAAATAAATATTAAGTATTTTACACTTTCTGGTCGTTACATCCAACATTATCTTTCAGGGGCGTGCCAATGAAATAGTGTGGGTGTCGTTTGTGAAGTACCACTCAGCAGGAACGGAACCTGCTGGTTTTGACCAACAGAAGGATTGCTCGTCTCAGTTAACGATATGGGACGGTGCTGCACCAGACGCAGATTTAGACAGAAAGGTAGGTTTTAAAAAGAAAAAATGTGTTATTTTTTCCTGAAGACTACCAGGTAGTCCCATGAATGTTGTTTGTATTCCTAAACAAAAGCTTTGCACGCGAGCTTATATGTTGGTTTTTGTTTATACTTTTTTACTTGTAAGTTGTTGTTGTTGTTTATACTTTTGTACTTTTTTATTTGTAAGAATTAGAATGATAGGTTTTTATCAATGTACGTGAGACACTTGGGTAAACATTGCCTTCTATGAAAAAAGATTTAATATCCTTCGTCTCTTACGAATATTTAAAATACTTTTAACTAATGTTTTTATATTTAATTCAGTAGAACTACTAGCTGATCCACACAACTTCGTTAGCGTTTCTTTTAATCATGCTCGGCTCCTGTTTGTCTAAGCTTGATGTTAACTATTCTGCCTTAAGCACGCCGATAAAACACACATTGAAAAAAAAGTGAGAATTCGTTACACTTTCGAAGTTCATCGTGACCTACAACGTGACCCGAGAATTATAATGACAGATGTTAGGACAAATTATTTCACATAATACACGACTCACCTGATGTAGTTCAAATACAGTTCTCAAGCAAGTGGCAACCCTATTTGTTTCTCCAGAATATGCATATAAATATTTCATACAAAGCTTATTCCCTCTGTCATACATCGGCTTGTAACGATTCAAGTGGCATACAGGATCAATATTATGCTACATGCATTCTGAAATCTATCATTACCGTTATCTATATGATACATAATTCCAAACAGTCACACAAATTACATATCTAATCATTGCGTGAATTATTTAATATATTTCCAACCACCTTTATTATCGATAGGAATATTTAGGCAATAAAGGTTAGAATAAACATTTTCCAAGATATTTTTGGCTATAAAAGCAACTCAGGCCTTTTACCGTAATGAGGCGAATATTTATCTTGTTAATTAGCGTTGCGGGATTAAATATACAATCGAGACAAGGCCAAACACAACATTTTGAACAATAATTGCAGGTTATACTCGTTACAGCCGAGCTAAGAAATGACCGTAATTTGTTATATCTTGTTATCTACAGATAGTATTACAGCACAAGAACATTGCTCATCTTTTACGACTCGTTACATAAATTATAAATGTTGGAATAAATAATGATCTCTATTATATTTTGTTACTTTTTAAAAATGAAGTTAATATGATAATCACGCAAATTACTAAACTTTCTACGGAGTCTTAAACTATTATATAGGGGCCTGTGTTATATGTCTTAGATTTTTTTATTATTATTAACTAGGGGGCAAACGAGCAGACGTATCGCCTGATGGTAAGCGATTACCGCCGCCCATGGACACTTGCAACACCAGAGGCGTCACAAGTGCGTTGCCGGTCTTTATAAGTACAGATAGATACACTGTAATTTAAGTAATCTTTAGATCTAGAGGTGTTCGTGATTTTTATTCCTCTCTGGTTTGTTCAGTGTCTCCGTATCAATTTATCTATAGTGTATTTTTTAGTTGTAGTTGGTTCGTCGGTTGGTTGTTGTTGTGTAGTATGTATTTCAACTGCCTCGGAGGCGTAGTGGTAGCATGTGCTATTACTGTGCTTGAAATCTCGGGTTCGATTCCCGGGTCGGACCAAATGTTTATATGACCTACAAGTATTGGTTTTGAAGTTTAGGTGTTTCTATGTATAAAATGTATGTAATAATTAAATAAGTATATATGTATTTATATCAGTTTTCTAGTATCCATAACACAAGCTCTGTTTAGCTTAGGACTAGATGGCATTGTTTGTTAAATCTCCGAAATATTTATTTATTACTTTTTTTTTATTATATAGGGGGCAAACGAGCAGACGTATCGCCTGGTGGTAAGCGATTACCGCCTATGGACACCCGCAACACCGGAGGCGTTACAATTGCGTTGCCTGCATTTTAGGAAGGAGTACGCTCTTTTCTTGAAAATTTGAAGGTCGTATTGGTCCGGAAGCATTCTTGCCTGAATTCAAAACTTGTATAAGATTATTCAACTTATTGCTAATAAACAATAGAAATAAAGCAAAGCTATATAGTGTAATAATGATAATATACCCTCTACATATCGCCTTTACTATTTAATTGAGGCTTGTGATCTTTTACAGACAAAATATAGATGAAAACTCCATACCAATGTTTTAATTCGAAAGAAACGCTATCTGTTTGTCTGTAACGCTTTCATGGTTAAAATAATGAATCGATTCTAATTAACTTACGTATGGAGATACTTTGATTCTTAAGGAAGGACATAAGCTATTCCTTATCGCGATAACCGATATAGAGAGTGTTCTTTTTTTCTCAATTTCCTCTTCGTTAAATTATATTCGCTCACTAATCCGCCACAGTCACGCTGTTGTCTGTTGCTCAACACTCTACGATCTGAAAATGAATGTAAGAGTGTCCCTGGTACTTATTTATGACCCAAACTGCATTGCAGATAACTTTTAAATTGTTTTTTTTTTTGGTAATATTAAGTTTAAAAAATACTTTTAGTAGTAAACTAAAATTCAAATCCACAAGTGCTTTTCCTGAATTACAAATTTTAGTTTTTTCTAAATTTCATGTCATATGAAATTTTAAATTTCCTTTGATCATAAATGAAACAACTTATTTTCCAAGTTCAGAAACTAGATTAAATATTAAGATTCTTTTAAGTATCTATATTCCAGGAGAACCCATCGGGCTTTGAGCAAGCTCTTTATTATAATACTTAATGTTTAGTTACGTTATGTAAATTATAGAATAAATATCTTTAAAACTGTTATTATCTAACTTCCTTACTTACCGAAAACAATTCTTGGCGTTCACTCAATAAAAATAAAATATTCAAATTGTTATCGCAACCGAATCACAATACCGGGCCATAGATATAAAATTTTATAGAACATGAATTTAAATGTTTAAAACTCGTAACCCAACGTGTATTGTAATGAAATGTGGATTAAGTTTAGCATGTACGAAGTAAAAGTTTTGCAGTGTGCAAGACTTATGTTGTGATACAAGAACGAAACGATATAGAATTGGGCTGTATTCGCACCGCCTTTATCCGTGCCATTTCACTTTGCCAACTACCGACCTCCCTACTTGACGTCGGCAGCCAAACATTAATTTTCTTTAATGTGTCTGAGCACTTTTACCGAGTTTCACCAACTGCAGTGCGGTGTTTCGTTTCATTCATCCGAGATTCTTCAGTTTGCATTAAGAATGGATAAGCGGTTCTAGTTCAGGTTTTTTTTTTGTTGGCACTTTAATCAGCAAAAGTTTGCCCGTTCGCTCTCAGATACACTATGGAAATAGTGCTGTTGAGTTGAATAAATAATTTACACAGAGTTTTTAGTTTTATTTTAATTGAGGTATCTTTTTGTGAGGAAGTCCCTGCGAGTTGTCACGTCATCTTAAATAAATTATTCATTTCAAGATGTTGATTTCCAAATTTTGTAGCTTATTTTCGGTATACAATATTATTAACTTTTGCGCGCGCTCCGCCCGTGTGTTTGTCGGTTATCGCAGCAAAGAGTAGCCTATGTCCTTTCTCAAGAATCAAAGTCTTTGTATGTTAAATTTCATTGAAATTGGTGCAGCGGTTTGGCCGTGAAAGCAGGACAGACAGACAGAGTTACTTTCGCATTTAAAATATAGGTATGGAAGGTATGGATAATAGGATATATATGTATGTGTATATATTGTTCATATCGAAGACTAAATACATAAAGTGAAATACCTAAATTGGAAAAAAAATATTAACTAAGACTAAAAATACTATTATAGCACTATAATGTTTTTTTTAACTGTATTTCAAAAGGATCATCAACACACTGTAACAACTGTATAGGGTTTGTTTTGAGTGATGTTTTCTTGTATAATTAGCTCCCTTAGTCGCATCTTACGATACCCATGAGATGGATAGGGGTGGTGAAACTCTGTATTTTTAATCCGTCACCACGAGGATAATCAGCTTCATTAAATTATTCCGACATATTATGTCGCTATCTGCACGTATAAATATTTATAAATAAAATTATTTTAGTTATAAATCCTTACAAATACACATCAATGCGGAATTCACCTACACTACACAAAAAAAAGCTACCTGTAAGAGATTGAATTAAATTAAATGTTCGTGTTATTTATTTATATGTTGTCAAACAAAAAAAATATATTGTTGTGTTTTTGATATAGTTGGACATGAGCGACAAAAAGTCACGGCTTGGATTGTTCTGTCGGGAAGAATCACCGAGACTCTGCGACCACGCTCTGCTGTCAAACGCAACAAGAGCTACACGGCCATGTGCACCCTCTGAAAGCTATATCACCAGTGGGAACGCACTCACTATTTTACAGGTAAGTGAAAGTTTTAACTGCTTCGTTGACGCATTGGCAGCGTATGCGACAGCTGAGCATGAGGTCTAGGGTTCAAATCCCAGGTTCGACCATATGTTTGGATGATCTACAAGTATTTGTTTCGAAATTTATGTGTTCTACGAGTATATCAATGTATTTATATCAGTTGTCCCGTGCCCATAGTATAAGCTCTGCTTGATTTAGGACTATATGGCGTTGTGTGTCTGATATATAAAGTTATTATTATTTAACTACCTTTCCCGCAATTTATAACTTACACATTAAAAAAAGTTTCAAGTTAAGTCATTGAATAAGTTCTATGCAATAAGTATAAAATCATACTTAATTCAGTTAAACCGATTCAATCAAACTTTGTGACTTTTAATTTAACGTAGAAAATTAACGTTACATATAAGAAAAAAATAACGTGAAATGCATACAAAGTATTGTTATTTTGCCATTCTATTCACAGTTAATATAAACTTACTTATGAAGCCCATATGTGTAAATGTCTTAACATGAATAGTTTTTAGGACCTGTTCCAAACATTATATAAGCAATAACAAGGCCCAAGAAATTTCTGTAATGATACTATAAGGTTTTTTTAATTGTTTAGGGAGCAAACGAGCAGACGTTTCGCATGATGGTAAGAGATTACCGCTGGCCATGGACACCCACAACACCGGAGGCGTTACAAGGCGTAATTGAACACTAAAAAATAGAATTTATATATTTATTTATAAACTTTATTGCACACCACTACAGTAAACATTTGTACAGAGATACATAAACGGACATCGACATCAGGTATCACAATAGACGGTCTTATCGCTCACGGCGATCTCTTCCAGAAGACCTTTTTAGTAATACAGATTTTCTATAAACACTCCCAGTCCGTCTCTTATTTCAGCTGGTGCTACCTAGCTACGTAATACCTACATCATCAAGTTAATTTCTGTACATATACATAAATTATAAATCACACAGAAAAAACACTTTAAAAGTTGATATATTAATATAGGTTTAAATAATTTAACTCCTTTATTTACCTAGGCTATACAAGTAAACTACTCAAGCTTACTCAACAACAATTCAAGCTTAATCAAGTCCTCATTTTATTTAATTAGTTTAGCACAATTGAATATTACTTACTTGACTTCAGTGCTTTGCATAGTTTCGAATATGAAACGTACAATAAAATATTAAATATAAAAATTAAGATTATAGATCATAAGACTTGTTTAAACCAAAACAACTCCAAAATAGGAATGCTCATCACGCTTTCACACGTAAAACTGTAATTCAAAAGAATTAAGCAGCGTAATTAATGGTACAAACAGACTGCAAACAACTGACTGCCAAAGCTCACATAATTACTGCTGCAAATATTTATCTTCCAATTTCACCATGTACTCACGTATGTTAAGAGAGATGTGACTGGTAGCGAGAAATTTTAAGCTGACGTGTACTCCGTATATCGCTTTAAAACAAATATTAGCCAGTATTAGAAGAGAATAGAGGCATTAAATAAATAAAAATATTAATATTTCGGACATCAACATTACACATAACATTATTTTAGATTAGCGATTGCATCTTGGAAAAAGGAGTAATATAAAATAATGAGTTCAATTTTTTTTTATTCTACGACAAAAATAAGTCTGAGAGATTAAAACTAAAAGGTAGGACCACAAATATTTAGATACAGTACAATTACAGTAGAGTTTATGTTAACCTGTGTTACAGGAGTACAATTATGTGTAAAATAAAATACAAAGTAGTGGAACACCTAAAACAAAATATCTAAAGTCGTGTAAACAAAACGCTGTTATCCATTTCGGTATTGATCCTGTACTTTGACATTCAAAGCAGCAATTCACGCGGGATTATGCCGGTGACTATCTATTGTTTCATTTTTGCCCTCGCCACTGCCCTTTCAGCTGTATTCCCACAGCTTGCTATAACTTTTCTGGCGTGTGAAACATTCATACCAGCTTGGATAGATAAGTCACGCGCTCAGCGTTCGTTGCATTTGCTATGGTGAATAATGCAGGGGGTACGTGCTAGTTCACTACTTTTAGAGTGATGGAATGCTTTAGTGTTGTCCCGTTATTTCAAGTGGTAGTAATGTCACGATGAGGCACGTACGAAAGTGTTTCAACAACGCAGATTTATTGGGTTTCATCAATATTGTGTTTTTTTTTTTAAGCAATTTAAAGCCATTGTTCATGAAATAAAGTTCCCTGCGTTTGTGGTAAAAACTTACTCTGCGTTCATGGAATCAATCACACTTCAGTGAAAAATGTACTTATACATGTCAAGATTTAAATAGCTGACTAAAGAGTTTACTTCTTTTAAATTATCAGTCTTTAATTAATGTTATTACTAAGAGGATTTTGACCCAAATCGTATAAAAAAGTGTAAATAAAGGTTAAAATAAACTTTTTAATTGATTTTAGGACTTCAATGCACAAAACAAATAACAGCGGAATGTAATGAACCGATGATTATTATAATTTTGCTTAAAACTGACATATATATATTATATACAAATACATATATCAAAATACATAAACTGTGGCCTAATTTCAGAGGTCAACCAGTGGGAATCGCATGTGTAATTATATAGTTACCGGACCTAGTGCTGAAATTAGGCATTTATAACAACCGATTTCAATTTCTTTTCGCAAATAATTCTCCAAATTTCGTATCTACGAGTATTTAAAATCGTGTCAATGATTCTGTAAATGCTGAATAAATGCAACATGAAAATAAGTGTGCGTAATAAGTCGGACTACAGCTTCAAATGCATTTAAATCTTGTTGAATACATGAGTTAGTAAACACTGTAATTACAAAATCTTCTACAGTGTAGTTAGCATTATACAGCTGTGTAACAAGCAAAATATGTTCCAGTTAATATACTCATAGGAAACGTAGTCATTAACAAGTTGTTAAAGTCAATAGTTGAGAACTGCTTTATTATTCAATATTAAATTTAACAGAGGAAGGACTAAAACAAGTTGCTAACTAAATGTTTAAAGTTTTAGTACACCACACAGTCTCACTCTATGGCAAAGTTGACCTTGGTGACAGATTAGTATTGATGTAGAAATAAGTTTTGAAATTAATAAATAGAAAATTAATAATTGAAACGGTCGATCGTTGATTATCAGGGGTTTTATATTTACCATTAAAGACCCGC
Organism: Spilarctia lutea; assembly: GCA_916048165.1. Lineage (NCBI taxonomy): Eukaryota > Metazoa > Arthropoda > Insecta > Lepidoptera > Erebidae > Spilarctia > Spilarctia lutea. The sequence continues at coordinate 12,210,699 of OU696480.1, read as the reverse complement.
TAGAAGTTTTCAACAGAAAGATTAGATCAGGTTTGATGGGTAAGACACCCATCAAACCTGATCTATCTATGTTTTTTAACTGGAAAGAATATAGGTATTTCAGCTCTATTTTTAAAATTTCGTTATTAAGAACATAATTTTGTTACAGGAACTTCGACAGGGATCGGCACTTTACCCAGTGTCATTTGTTCTTCGTTACGAGTTCGTAGACGTGAGCGAACAAGGTCAACCATTAGCAGACTCACAGTCTGCCTGCGATAGAGTTTTTAAATCTGCTCAAACCTATTCTGGCAGATTTCAAGCTCCTCGTGCCATATTTTACTATGGGAGAGGTGGCGCCCAAAATCTTACTTGTATTCTAAGGTGAGAATTATGTTCGAGATCTTTATTATAATATAGTAAACTAATTTAGTAGTAGGCTAACGTCCACTATGTTATTAACATATGATATTTTTTCAGATTCGAAGCAAAACAAGGTGAAAGAATTCAGTTAACTTTCACAAACACTTACTTTGGAAATAAATATTGTAATACTTACAAAGATTCACGTACTAGTCGTTGGAAATGCGATAGGCCTATCAAAAGGACTTTCGGCGGTGAGGGCCTTGCTCAAATTATCATAACAGAATATCCTTGGGAGGGAGTCCCTATTGAAAGGGATTGTATTTGTACAAATAGATCTGAACCAATAAATATACATACGCTAACGTCTCCGGTAGTAGAAGTTAATTTTACCGTAACGATGATGAACATTACAGAAGACTACGATGATTTCGCTTTTGAAGGCGAATATAAGTTTGTTCCAACAGGACCCGGCGATGAAACCGTTTGTTCCTCGGGATGGGGAAAAAGGCGACTCAGAGGAAGCAGCGGTGAAATTAGACTATTTGATAAACGACAAGTTCCTATAGCACCAGAAGTTGTTGGAGACAGACATGTTATATCAGAAAGCGTAAGAGCTGAAGTTGCTTGTGTTCACAGACCTTGGTTGATTGAGCCCGGAGGTGATGAAGTAACTCCAGTACAAGGCAGATACTTATATGTTAAAATCCCAGGATATATGGTGACATCGCCTTCGACTTTCTGCCCTACTCCAAATCGATTGTTTATTTACGAAGCTCATGATACATCAAAATATAAAGAAGTGTGTCCTGACGATACAAATACCATTGAACTGTTTTCACCGGGGTGGAAATCATCTCAAACTACGTTGGAAACATCACTGAAACCTCATGCTCGCAGTTATGTTATCGATTTTCTGCAACACGAACAGGCTGACTATTCAATTAAATGGATTGAACTTATCAAGAAACCTTCTTTTGAACATGATTCTGAGTCAACAAATATAATACCGGCCCCAGTTTCATTAGAATGTCGTTACAGGTAAGATATTTTGTTAGTATAATTATAATAGACATTATTTAATTATTTTATTTACTTTTTACTTAACATGGTTCCTTTTCTTGTCTAGTTGCCCAGAATTAAATGCCTGCATCCCTATTGCGCTGTGGTGTGATGGAAGTCCTCATTGTCCTTCAGGCTACGATGAAGATGACTCTAATTGCTCATTCAGAATATCTTTGCCTCCACCCTATGTCGCAGCTGCTGCTGGAGCTGGTTTACTTCTATGTGCGATTATAATCGCTCTTTGCGCGTGTCGCAGGCGACGAAGAAAAGACAAGGAATTTAAAGCCAGGTTGGATGGCGCTCTGCCTCCAGAAGAAAGACCATTTGACCGCGCCAAAACAAACGGTGTCCCAGAAGCAGCGCGTCAATATGCAACAGTGCAAAAGTACGCCACTATAGATAAATACAGCTTAAGTCAGAAATACAGTGCAGGGTTAAATGATGCTCGTTACTATGATGAGGTAGCTCAAAGAGACAAGCTCGCGGACACAAGGTATGCTAGCTTAGGTCGCGGTAGTCGAGGTTTGCGAGTAGAAAACTCGAGAGGCAATGGTTCCAGAAGAGCTATGCCTGATTTGGGCTATCCGGATTTAAAAGATGGTTTTTGTTGACCCTCTCCGGATTTAGTAGAAACGACGGTATAGCGTTGTTAGACATTAAAATTAAAAAAAATATCTGTTGTGTTAATATTAGATTGAAGACTGAAATCGGCAAAAGTGCCTCCTCTAACATTTTGATCGATATAAACTCAGATTTGATTGCACTGTCAATAGTACAATATTGGCTTTTATTGTTAGGCAATTTGTTTTAACCGAGACAAAGACTACAACTTTGACTTTTTAGGCTACTGTGTAAATAAATTGAATTCTTAATATGTAAAACAACAGGCATCAGTCACCCTTGGACTTCATATACTTTGCGTAAAATCTCACAGTAATTATATTCTCATCAAATAACATATCTAAATGTACATAAAATGCTTGACAATACGATATTAAGATACAAAATAAAATCCTCTTAAATTATTAGTAGTATGTGAGTGGTTAGTGAAATTACTCAATATTCTACTGTGAACTTCAACTTTCGAACGCGCATAATGTTTTAAGTTACACATTCGTCTTTTGTAAAAGACGACAAGTGATATGAAACTCATTAGTCATAAAACTGTTAAGATACTTTAATACGGGTTTCTTTACTAAATAAGACTTGGCGACATTTAATAACCTAATAATTGCTTTCTTTTGATTTCTATTTGTGAGCAGAAAATGACTTTTTGTTGGCATATATTTTTCATCCCTATACTGTAATGACACTAGAAATAAAATGAAAATGTGATATAGGTTGTAAAAATGTAGGTAAGCGTTCACAGAATGTTTAACTTAACAATAGTAATGTTTCTTTATGTATAAATAGTAAGTAAGGTTGTAACTACTTAGATATTGGCTGTATATAAATTATAGAATAAGATTTTTAAAGTCTGTAATTATTTCCAAGTAAAAAGAGGATTAAAGTCATTTCTAAAAATAATTGAAACTTTTTTATTTGTTTTTATCTTAAACTTTTAATAGTAACATAATTATATGAGGAATGCTCAAAACAAAATAAGGACACAACATAAAATACCTTTAAATTAAGAATGGCTCTGCTCAAAGTTAAAAAACAAACGTTCAACTAGGTGATCAACTATGGAGGTTTCGTCCGAACATAATTTGTTTTATTTAAACCATCAATTTATAATGACTATTTATTTGTATGTTGGCCTGCTCAGTAAAACATTAAGCAAATGTACTCAATCGTTCCAAATGTAATTACATCAGTACAGAAGTACACAATGACGATTTGATTGATATCGTGTAATTCTCATTTGCACGATGGTTATTGGGTCCATTATCTTCATGAAACAATATAAAGACTATAAAATAAGTCGATATATGAAAATAGTTGATTTTTAAATATAATACGAGTACATAGCTTTTGTATTTAAAACTGATATAAAATACCTAAAAAAGTTATTAAAACATTCTACGAAAAAGCATATTCAGTTGCTATGGTGACTTTTTCAGCATAATGTAATGAAGAGAACAAAGGTAATGAAGAAAAACATAATAAAACCATTCGTTTATAACTGTAAGTCTCTGTAGATATAACTTGAAAAATGTATTATACCATAATAACGAATATACCGTCTGTTTTGCAACAAAGGAACAAGGCAAAAATACACTTTTTACGACAGTGAAATATTTTTATTTAGTATACAAAAAATGTGACACATCTCGCTTCATTGGGGTCGTGACGGAAAGGTGCGGCTCACAAAGTTCTTATAATATTGCTATCTTATTATAATTCTTTTGTGAATTATAACCCTGTTTATATTTCATAATGAGACTGCGTCACGATATAGAGCAAACAAATGGCTTTAATTAACTTTAATCGCAAAAAGTAGTGAAGGTCTTCGAAGAAATTTTTCTTCGATACATTTCGCAATAGGATTTTTAAACTAAAGCATATATTGTTAAAATTAAACCAATCATTTAAGAACAACATTATCATTAAAAAAGAGCTTTAGGAAAATGTTGCTCTTAAATATTTTAGTATTTCAAGACAAGCAGTACTTTAGTAGCGTTGCAACCTTTGTTTCCAAATAACATGGAAAAGATACAACATTCATACTGCTTTTCTTTTATTAAAATACTGCAGAAACTTAAGCGAATGAACTTGGAAATGCTTTAGAGAAGCGTCTTTATCCATAGCCTTAAATAATTTTATTAAGATATACCACTAATAATTTGACGAAAAGTTAGTTGGTTGGTTTTGAAAATCGTTGATAAAGGATTGGTTTCAAACTCAGAAAGCAATTTTCAAGTAGTCCTTGAAATATTATGCACGATCATTACGATAAATAATAATGATGATACATAATTTTAATAATATCATACGCGCACATGTTTATGCTTACATCTGTAAACATACAACGTGTGCAACAAATGTGTGAATCCACAATAGTATACTTAGGGTGTGTGATCTATTATGATCAAAATATAAAGTTTGAACCTCAGTGGTCATTGAGAGGTGGCCAGGTTATATTATGATTTCTAATTTCGAGAAGGAAAGCGTTCTAGAGTAAGGTAGATCGATTTCAAAACGAAAACTGGACGCACGCGGAAGATGGAGTAGAAGTGGAGGAGGAGGTTTCTGTTTGTGATTAGCTCACGTAAGATATATGATGAGCAGATAACGTTTACGAAATGACGAGCGAATTAAACTCGGAATCAAAGCAAGAGACATGTTTCTTATGCTCTTGGAGTGGGAAAAGTACTCAATCCTTCCCGGTAGCTTCGAAACGTACGTAGTCTCGCTTCAGAACATGAACAGAATCATGATCGTCAGCAAGGGAAAGTTCATTTCGAAATTATAGGACAAGTGCTGATTGTCGTGTTGAAAAGTAAGCCTTGTCTTATGTCCTCGTCAGGTATGAAGAGTAACATGAGTAACATTCAAATAGATTAAGTTACTTTTATATTTATAATATTATCTAGGAATTTCGAAAGGAATTAGTAAATATTTCCTTATTTATAAATTTGATACTCCCTGATCTATATAATGACTCATAATAAAATGGTAAAACCTTTTATGGCAACGGAGTAAGCAGGTACGCAACGTCGCTAATTTGTATTTGTCTCGTCGAATAATTACATTATAGGCTCAGGCTGCATTAGCCTGTCCACTTCGTTGGCGTAACGAGCGACGCGCAAACTAAATTATCTGATGAACTAATTAAAGCTCGGATGGAAAGTGTACTTCGGAAACAACAAGTGAAATCCCAGGGATGTTCCCGATATCGTGTTCGAAACAGTGGTTTATATTCGTAACCACGTCATTGAATTGTTTGATAAGTTTAAGGTTTTGACATTGATTGACTGACAGAATCGCTTTACTAAATTTAATATTATATATTAAAACACGATTATAACAGATTTAGATCACTGTAAAAGTGTTTTTTGTGTAAGTAATTTCACGACAATAAATAATATTAAAAATTTAAATTATGGCCTAATTTTACAGCTTTCACAATTTTCCTTTATTATCATTTTCTCAAAATAGTTGAATACTTATCTTGATAGAAACAAAAAAATTTTATGTGATAGAATTATTAATATAGCAAACTGACATTAAAATAATACATTACTCTTCACCAAGTAACAAACTACTTGACCTAGTTAGAATAGAATAGAATGTTCTATATTGAACACCCTATACAAAGAACTTTAACCTTAACAGTAATATTAATGTTAGGTCTTACAATGGCCAGTTATATCACTGTTAGCGATCTCCAACCTACGGACGGATTTAGGGGCTAAAGATGATCATAGCGTTTTATTATCTAAGAAGCTCTAATATAGAATAAATAGATTTTGCTTACATTTCAAACCGTTTTGACGTTTGATTAGTAGATGAGATTACTCATTAGAAAAATGAAACAAGAAAACGACTGTAGAAATACCCAATAAAATGCCGGACAAGCCCTTTCATATCATGTGCAAAACGACACATGTCTGGAATAAAATGTTTGTAGACAATAAGATAAAGTTTTCGACTTTCCGCTACTGTCTTGGCGTGTTTACTATTTATTACAATGTGTACCAGAAACGTTTCAGTCTTGAAACAATATATGTCGGCTTAAGCCCGTAGGAGCCAATGGGTTTACTGGGTTCAAAGTATTCATTTCCTTTATGACTGTTGCTTTATAATACAATTGTAAATAAATAGTAATAATATAATTTAGAAAAAGTCCAGATGTGAATTTAGGTTCAATTTAGGGAGAGCTCACTGACAAAAAATAATAAATTAATCTAAATCGGATATTAGTATCTCAATCGTTTTTAATACGATTGGTGTAATTTCACTTTTTATTACCAACAGTTTTATCTTATTCATACGGTTGAACATCTTGAAATATTAAAATTGCTAGTTATTTTTCGATGCTTCTACATTTTTGCCTTTAAGCTTACTAAGAACTAAGATAAATGAAAATTCTTGGCGTAAGTTTCACGAGGTTCGCTCCTTCACCCGTCCAGTTATCCACAAGTCAAACCGGCTATTCAAGGAATTCGAAATTTAGGGAATGTTTCGAATTTACGTTGTAGGCACTCGCTAAACATGGCGTTCTGGAGATTCAAAACCAAAGGGGTAACCACAGCTGGGTGGTATGTATTGCAACTACATTATAATGAAACTACATAACTACTCATGGAGTTTACAGTAAATATTTGATGGAGTTGTTTGCAAAGTTCGAACAACCAGTTGAAGCTGTAACACAAATTCATTTCGAAAACTATTCTACAAAATTTGGTACTTCTTAACGTATTTACAGACAGTGAAAACTTAACACATACTCGTACCATAAATTCACTAAAATTTATCAACAAGTATTTTAAACGTTCACTTCAAGTTAGATATCTCTGATATGAATTAACTCTCAATGCTATGACTATGACTGCCTCGGTGGCGTAGTGGTAGCGTATGCAAACGCTGTGCTTGAGGTCTCGGGTTCGATGCTCGGATCGAACCAAATGATTGTATGGTCTACCAATATTTGTTTCGGAGTTTGGGTGTATTCTACGTATAATGTGTATGTATTAACAAAAATAAAAATATATATGTATCAGTTGTCTCGTACCAATAACACAAACTCTGCTTAACTCGGAACTAGATGGCGTTGTGTGTTAGATGTCCGAAATATTTACTTATTTATTACTGTTACAGATTATTTTGCTATCTTAAATATTTTTCTCAGTATCAATAATGAATTCTTATCATAGAACTACTTAGTTTGAAATATTACCCTTGACTTATAATAAAATAAAATTTTAAAGAATTAATCAAACTTTTTCCATTCTCAAAATTTTATTAAGAGCCTATTTAATTTAGTCAGTAGTTTCACAAATTCAATAAGAATCGTATTTGAAAATGTGTAGTTTAATTTTACAGAATAATTCGGAGAAACCTAAATTTTGTCCAGTACTTTTGCCATCCATCGTGTACAATAGGTCTATACAATTTTGTTGCGTACCTTTGATAACTTTGAAAAGAGCTTATAACATACTTTATTTTCTATAAATTAGCAGTTACAACTATCTCAAAGGATGTATGTATATGTAAAAAGGACTTCGGTTTTGAAACTGTATGTCAACATGATACTTTAAAATTAAGTGTAGAAGATAAAGTCTTAGAACGCATATACTGACAAACACTGAAGTGTTCTGAAGAAGGTCCTTGTTAAAACCTCGGGTCCCGTAAGTTACATATAAAAAGCCTGACGAATGTGCAAGAAACACGAGGTGAATTTCTGCACTGTATGTAATGGTGGTTCATCTCTGACTTTATAGGCCCGTTCTTATGAACGGGAATAAATGTGACTGTGTATGATAGATATGTAAGAGCTAAGATATATTGATATCAATATAGACGAGCTGATGAAATTGTAGTCGTTAATACTATCTATACTAATAATAAAGCTGAAGAGTTTGTTTATTTGTTTGAACGCGCTAATCTCAGGAATGCTGGTCCGATTTGAAAAATTCTTTCGGTGTTGGATAGTCCATTTATCGAGGAAGGCATATATATCATCACGCTACTAGTAATAGGTGCGGAGCACAAATGAAGAATGTTTCAAAAACGGGGGAAATTTTCACGTTACGGGCAATATAAGACGCGAACGAGGTCACGTGAGTAATAGTATTAGTGTATGCATTTCAATCGGCAAAGGACAATAGAGTTCTAGCTTCAGTAGGTAGGTAATTGAGTAAAATAATATGGAATTGTATATAGTTAGAACCATTATATTAATTCAGAGCAACATAATAATTACTAATTATGTGGCTGGAGATTAGCATATTATTAAATTTACTTGCGTAACCTTGTTCTCGTAATTCTGAACATATTTTACACATTTTGTATTGAATCTACGTTGATAACCTTTAATTAGACTACAAGCACGTGGAAATTCCGATTATAAAATTAATGTTCTGTTTGAGAAATATGTTTATTTGTTAAGAGGTTAAGCTTAAACTATTGAAGTGATAGTTATATCGAACACAAAACTACACACTTGTAAGATTAAATGTTGGTGACGGATCTCTGGCTTTTTAAAGACATTGTCAGAACCTATGTTTCCAATACTATTACAACATTTCACCTACTTTGTTAGAATCTTTTTTTTATGTTTGGCCCTGCCAAAATTACTCTACTCTGCCTATATTGAGTGCCTCGGTGGCGTAGTGGTAGCGTATGCGACTGCTAAGCTTGAGGTCCCGGGTCGGACCAAATGTTTGTATGATCTGCAAATATTTGTTTCGGAGTTTGGGTGTTTTCTATGTATAATATGTATGTATTTACAAAAAAAAGTATTTAAGTATTTATATCAGTTGTCTAGTACCCATAACACAAGCTCTGCTTAACTTGGGACTAGATGGCGTTGTGTGTTATAGATGTCCAGAATATTTATTATTTATTTATATAAATAGAAAGTAGTGTAGTAAGAAAGTACAACCGGAATCAAAGAGTGGTGGTTTCCATACTCATTGCGCATGAAGACAATGCAGAATGGCGATCCTCACCATGGCGGCCTAGTGATGCTTCCACATCATTGGGTCCTCTGGTCTCGCACTCACCAACGGAACACGACATCACGAACCATGTCATTTACGTTGACGTTCTGTACGAGGGTAGTACCGCCCCCGGTCAAATCGGCCCATTTGTGCTGAAATCAGCGGAATTCTACTTCCTTGAGCATACATAAAAAATGAAGTTAAGTTTTGCAATGTAAAACATAACACCTAAAATAAGTAATCTATAACTAAAATCACGACTTTTCTCGACACGACATATCACGTACTAAATTAAAAAGTCGTAATTTAATACATTTGTGAATTGCACAAATACGTTAGCGTAATTTGTTTTGTGTATGCGTATGCACTGAGACTATTTAAGATATGAACTGAACTTCATTCTATATTCAATGCATAATTTCCAACTCTGAGTTAGCAACTACTGTGCCCTAATTATTCTATAAATTGATGCCAAAACATCAACACGGATATGAATCTCATGCTTCGTCTTTCTACACTAATAGTTTATCACAAATTATACTCACATAACATTTATAACCAAGGAAAACAATGGAACAATAGTGAAATCTCGTAAGAGATGAGTGTCATTAACTACTCGAAACAACACAGCGTACTCACCAAGCTATGCGATGTCCAAGGAACAAAACCAGTTACTGGTAATCGCAGTGATAAAACTTACGTGACAAAAGTTGCTTGGCTCGCTTGGTTTACTGGCCAGGCATTTCAATTCTCAATTCGAATTCAAACAAAAATAAACAATCCACATTCTCAGCACAGGTGCACTATTCAAATGGAATGTGGGTACAAAATTGATTGTATAGGGCCGTTTTCCATTTAGATATGGAAATTCCAACAGTGTGTATGACACCGCAGTACACCTCGTTATAAAAAAAAACATATTCCACCGGCGATGTATTTGCACGAGAATTTTTGCTCTTTAAGAGAATATATTATGTTTAAAATAATAGTAGTGCGTTTTATTTAAAATAATGAGGTACTTGTTTATGGCAGGAGAGCTCAATGCCTATCTATTTATTACGTTGGTATCGCTATTATGAATTTGGTTTAAATTTATCTTCAAAGAAAGTGTGCCGACATAATTTTTATTTATTTAAGAGCTATATTTTAAGGGCAGAATGGTAATGTTAGAGTAGAGTTATGCTTACATATAACAGCTGTATAGAAAGCGTATTATTGTAAGGATTTACGAATATAGGTAATAGTGATCAGTGACATAGACCCTGCAGAGGCACTTGCATTTCATCAGTTAGGTCATGTGTAAATATAGACAATAAGGCATTTTGGCATAAGGTGAACACAAATTTGAAAAAAAAGAACACTAATGTTACTTTACAACATAATCAGTAAAATGTAGGTGTACAGAGGAATTAGCTTTAAAGTAATGTTTTCATTTAGAAGACAGTGTTTACTTTATTATAACTAGTAGAATTATTATTATAGTTTAGTATGATATTAATAAAAATAATATAATTTCAAATGTAAGAAGATATCTCATTGAATCTTTTTAAATCCCTTAAATTCATTACACATTATTTATAGGATGAAGTTCAAAAGTAGTATAGTATACAATAATGATTTTTTTATAACTAAAATACATGGATAGGTTAAATACTATTTAGTCGTTTATCCTACTTATGTATTTTAGTTAAATACTAAGGTAATTTTCGATGAAGGTTAAACAGCCTACTCACTCTTCTTCGCAGATTCACGTGTACACTTTCTTATATATTTAAAGTAACTTTATTTTTACTTACAAGCTACAACATCTTGACAAGTGTTGTAATCTGTGGAGCAGCTGATACTTTGCATTATTATATGGTACATGGTTCAAGGTTGCATTAAAAAATCAAATCACGCTTTAATTGAAGTTATCAAGAAAATATTTACATATATTTAATTAATAACACTTATTGAACATGTTGTACAAAGGCGGACCTTAATGCCTTGAGGCATTCTCTCCCAGTCGACCTTCAGGTAACATAGAAATACAATCTGGTAGGGTAGGTTTGTAATAAGGTTTAAGGTTTAAAGAGATTTAATTTAGTAAATGTGATAAATCCACATGAAATATAAATATTATACATAAATTTACCGCTACATATACTGTATTAATAAATACACAATAAGTATGAATATAAAATACATACATATAATGCTATAAATAGATACACAGTCAGATGTTAAGGTGTGTTTGTGCTGCTAATTTATTCCAAAAAAGTTCACGTACTTTCGACTACTATGTAAAGCGGTTTGTATGGAATGATTTATGTATTCAATATACGTAATATTGTTTGCTTCGCAGGACGATCACCTGGCACCAGCTCTGTAAAATATGCACCTAAAAACCGACGGATGTTAGGTGTGGCCTCCACACCACAGGTTAGAGACTGTTTTCTCGCATAATATAAACCAGAACCAACGTCATTTTACATATAATAAGAATGAGAGCTTATTTATTAATAAAAAGTCAAAAAATTGATAAAAACAAAATACCTAACAAAAAATTGAGTTACCCACAGAATTAGATCAGTATTTCCATTAAATTGATGTTATTGACTTCATGGAAAGCCATATTCAATTCATCGCTGTGTTTTTTCAATTTTATAAGTTGATTGGTACTCTAGAAATAGGGATGGAATACTAATCAACTGAGTGCTTTTTGTCATTTTATGTATGTATAAATCGATGAAAACTGATCAAAAGGAAGCGATGACCACTTCAAACAAAAGTATTATTTTTGTTTACAAACTGGTCGAACATTTATACTGTAATAAATTTTGAAAAATATTTGTCGTAACTTCGGCAAAGTCATTGAAAACGGAATGATCTTTGATACTAAACTTTATTTCAGTTATTGAGAAGCTGATAGAAAACAAATGAAGTCATAAGTTTTATAATTTTCTTTTATTCTTGAGCACACCAAATGCGTTGCCATAGTTATGGGTAACGTAGCGTGTGCTAGTACCTAAGGGAGCCAAGAAATTCGAACTAACAAAGAATTTGTCCGTGGATGGTTCAGAATTATATGTTATCATTTAATGCGCCACACACCTAACATTTACCAAACCAATTGATTCTTTATAGCGGTTGAGAAAAAATCATAAAAAATTGATTGTCTCCGAAGTTAAAGAGTCAACCAAGGGAAACAGTTTATTGCCATGTTCACGATGAAATATCTAAATGTCGCAGTTAACTCGATGGTTGAATGTGCAACTTGTGTGTATTAATATTAGCTTAATGGTTAGCCTCTTCACGAAAAGTTACTTAATGTTTTGGCCATTAAGACATAAAATATTTGTGTTCATCACTTTTTAAATTAATCATCAACCTGTTGCCGTCCCGTACTCAACAAAGAATTCTCCCAAGAAGCACCTACTGTCGTAGTCTTAGACAGTCTATATACATCCGCTACCAGCCACTTTCCTCAAGTCGTCAGTTCATCATTTAATTTGTTTTAAAACCTAAAAGAGTTGCAATATCTTGTTTTATATTTTGTTTGATTGTTTTAATATTAAGACAGATTGTTAGTTTTATTGAGTTTATATTTCGTTAATGTATGTGTTTTTTTTTGTGTATGTCTGTGTATGTAATAATAGAAATGTAATTATTATTATTAGGGCAACCTGTAATGATAGTAAAGGTGATGTGTATACATAAATAAATAAATAAATAAATAAATAAATAAATAAATAAATCATACCGCAGTGCGCCTTACACTACGTTTGTCTAATCGCGAACTTCTGATTTCTGCTACTTGAAAGATTTTTAATCAACATTTTATTTCAATAACTAAATAGTCTATCATAGTTTAGTATTAGTGTGATATACCTTTAGTGTTGTAATATTTGGCACCCTAGCAAAATATTTATTTCATCAGAGTTTAAACCTCTGTTTTTTTTATAATTAACTCAATTTAGAGAAACAACTTTGCAATTAAAAACCAAGAGCTATTTCGAAACTCAAGGAAAGTAGCTATTTATTTGATTTCCGGTTTTAACGAGTTGTCAAAATTTAATAAAGAATTTCGAAACAGATTTCATTCCATTAATGTTTATTTTTCTTTTGCGAACTTCTTTGAGCGAAGCCTAACGTAATTGTAATTATACAAAAATTATGATTTTGCAACCGACCGGTCGTCGTGAAATGTTTTTTCGAAATATTAATTAATTAAAATGTAAATAGCTTCTTAATTGTATAGCAAACAATAATGGAGGACCTCATTACGCAAAATGAGTTGATGTAATATTTATTAGATTAGTAATTATACGCTTTTAGGACGAATACATGTGTACACATTATACATACATGGTCTACATCTGTGATGTTAGGTCTACTATGGTAATAGACGGTTACAATTAATTTTGTTTACAGTCCGACAAGCTAACATCAGCAATGAATTTTGGTTCTTAGAATGTGTAAATTTGAAGAAACTATTTACTTTCCTCAAAGTACTTTAGAGTACCTACTGTCGTTTCATGTACAATACACACATAAATAAAGTAGAACAGAAAAGTGTGATAGGGTTACAAAGAGGTTTCATAATACCATAATAATATGATAACGATTTTAGGAAAACAGTTTTGGTATTTTTTCACCATAATTTTAGTGCAGGATGTGTGTGGCGACCTCCACATACAGCGCCATCTACCGAAGATACACTGAACTACGAAGTAATGCACTGTACCTACAAACTACACTACACGGTGTAACTACCAATCCTGAATCGCGCAAATAAAGTTCCCGCGCCGATTATCATATATACAACCTCCCAACATCAACTGTTGGGCAGTAGCCCGCCAGGCATGATCACCTCGCCTGGTCGGAGGATCCTCCCTTTGTGTTGGGTGGAACATTATACCCGTTCCCCCACAAGTGGTGACCCCGACGTGATTGGAAGCAGCCTTCAAGCCGCGCCACCATCATGTTCACTCCCACAGCAAGTCTCAAGCCAGCCAGCAACTTCGGCCTCAACTGGGATATACCACACGCAGGACGCGACCGCTCCAGCCTGGTAACCCCTACGGCCTCTACAGCGTCTAGGCACAGCACACTGCACCTACGGTCCATGTAAGCAGAGCACATCTCTCCCGTCTACGCAGCAGCCAGCCACTACGCAGCAATCGCCCCGACTCACTGGGGACCTCACCGCAGCACCGCGCACCGCATGCGATCCCGACTCACTGGGATCAGCGGACTTCAGCCCCGACTCACTGGGACTAGCGGCATTCAGTTCCGACTCACTGGAACTTGCGGCATTCAGTTCCGACTCACTGGAACTACTCACTCCTGGCACTGGCAAGCTCCGCATCAGAGCACAGACAGCTGACTCAACATATATCGACCTCCAGTCTTGGAGGCGAGTGATGTGGCGACCTCCACATACAGCGCCATCTACCGAAGATACACTGAACTACGAAGTAACGCACTGTACCTACAAACTACACTACACGGTGTAACTACCAATCCTGAATCGCGCAAATAAAGTTCCCGCGCCGATTATCATATATACAACCTCCCAACATCAACTGTTGGGCAGTAGCCCGCCAGGCATGATCACCTCGCCTGGTCGGAGGATCGTCCCTTTGTGTTGGGTGGAACATGATACCCGTTCCCGTTATTTTGAAGGAAGGAAATTTTGTTTTAAAGCGTAAATAATAACAGTTATATAAAAAAACGACTTTCAAGAGACGAAGACATAATATAATATTTTGTTGACTGCACGTAATGACGCTCTCAAAATTTTACCACAAAAATATTTTATTGGCCCGCTTTTGTATTATCGCAGTATCTCCATAATAAATTTCATTGAAATCGGTAAAGCGCTTTAGCCGTGAAAGTGTAACAGACAGAGTTACTTCCGATTTCGTAGTATTAGGATTGATGTACCTTTGAATATATTGATAGTTTTGCGCACATTTTCCTTGAATACAGCAAAAAACTTGGATTATCTTTCATCTACAAATAATGGACTGGAATAGAAAAATTGCTTCTATTTACTTTGCCCGAGACGTGTGACTTATATTTAAGTAGGTAGTTAATAAAGAACACTTTTGTTTGTAATGGTTGCATCATTATATATTATACTATATATTAATTTATACATTGGCAGTATTTAAATGTTTATTGCATTTAAAACCTTTTACATTAAAAAAGGTAATTTACAGCAGTATTTTCGTGTAGATATGATTATTTAGAGTGAATTATATCACCATGTGCAATTAAAAGCTCTAATAATTAAACGTATTATTCGATCGAGTGAACAATATTTCTCTTTGATGTTGCTGTTAAATGAATATACCAACGATGTTCGTATTATTTCGTTAATTACAAGTATTATGGAATGCAATGTGGTCTGTTAATTTCCGCCCAACTCATATAACACAACTGATATACATGTTTTGTACATGTTGTTGTAAATATGACGGTGTTCATGTATACGAAATGAGATAGGCCAATGTAGTGTTGTGGTCTTGCTGTGCATAATGTTATGCCACTTTGTGTACAGTTAGGGGTATATATATGGACATTCAGGGGCTTAACAGAGTTATGTATGTACTCACTCTTTATTGTTAGTACATATTATGTTAATTATATGGCTTTTTGGTTTAAAATTGGTGTCCCATATTAGATTGTCAGTTACTTGTGTCATGTTAGCAAACCTGAAGCGTCTTTATCGGTGCCCCTGTCGCAACAGTAATAATATACCTGCACGGTGACTAAAGGGTGGTAGACTAATGATTGCACACTGACACTTCACGAGATAGATAGACCTCTGGCTATTGTTTAACCTCTGGATGGTAAAATCACCTGGACGCTGTTATTGTGGCTCTAATAATTCGTCAGACAGGAAACACGCGATCTTCTCCTAACAGCTGACGCAGATAATCAATGGAAAACAGATCACATATAAAAGGAACCCAACTATACTTTAGTATGTAAGGAGTTATTATAAGATGCACATGTGACAATCTTCTTTCCACTTCTTTTTCTTGATATTTTTGAATTTATTGAGGAGGTCTAAGCGAATACAACATTGACCAATGTTCTAAACCTCCACCCACATGATGTTATCACACATTGCCGTAACCTCGATAGCGTATTCATGGTGATTTTGGCTTACAAATATACTCACGTCATGCCTCGCGTCCGCCCAACCTCTGCGACTTTTTTTTTGCGCTCAGCTTTTTTAATATCCGTGTCTCGGCCCTATAGCTGAATATGGAGAACACGGGTCATCACAAGTTTATTATAGAATTGTGGGAAATGTTTCGAGTTCTCCAGTTACCAATCGTCTAATAGTTAAATCAAGTTATTACCCGTGGAAATTCACATCTCGAGAGTTGCAAGTGCATTGGCACCCTTTAAGCCTGTCTTCTCCTTAAATAAGGAGATAATTATGATCCATTAATCTCACTCACTCAGTATAAAGTAATGACAGAATTTGGAGGTCGTAGTATCACTCCAGGCAAGATATCCAGGCCTATTGGAGTCGTAGAATACTTTTCTCACAATTTCAAGAATAATGTAAAGTATTCAGGGCTAAAGTGTAACATTATAATTATGTAGCTTCGAACCCGCAACCACTTATCGTTTACCCGACAATTAAATAATCATATGTCTAAAAATAATTTAGTTTACATAAGATCTACAGAGCTGAACAATTATGTTTCGAAATACAAGTTCCGTCAAAATCTTTATTTCTTTACATTTAATATTTTCTTTTCTAAATGAAGAAAATCGACATAAAAAAATTGCAGTATACAAAAGTCTCTCTTAGCGTACATAAAGACATGACACTGCTAAATTTTAAATGACAGAACACGCAGTTTTTTTCGCTTTAGGAAGATAAAATAATAATGTAGTGCGGGCCATCTGTGCTTGACGCAGTCCCCCGAAGTGTTTTTGCGTTCTCCAAATGGAACCCTTCCGGTAAACGAGAAGTTATTCGAGCGTAACATGAACTTTCGAGTAAATGTAGCATGTGTTTAACCACGACCATAATTTCAACGTAACGACCTTCTACGTGAGAGAGATAAGTCGAAGTTTTCGGCAGAGAAGGTATTCCAGTTTATCGCACGCACGTTGGAAGAAATTTTAATGAATGTGCTATAGTTAGTGAAAGATTTATTAGCCCCAAAACCGCGCGGTTTGCGTGCGTCGTCGAATTAAATCGTACTGATTTATTAAATCCTACTAATGGCATCGTTAAGTCTTTATGTTTAAATGATTTTTGATTGTCATATCCGATAGCATTGAACGAGGTCAGTGTGAAATGAGGCGTGATGTTATTGAGCTCGTTGATATTCGGTTACACAAAGTGGCTTTTTGAAAAGTAGGCAGTTTTATGTGCCCAACATAAGTTCATATGCATGTATTGTTTATAATATTATTTTGAAATTTTAATTTTCTGAAGAAAGCTCAAATGCATAAACCGATTTAATTAGGGTATAATATTATGAGATAGTCTTACTTGAGCAGAATTTGTCAGACTTGACCTATATATATATTACATTATTATTAGTGATCATTTTTATGGGTGACCACGTTGACGGATCTATCATGCCTCATCGGCATTTTGTAAGCTGTTAAGAAAGCATCGTAATATGATTTGATGGTCCCTGCGGTGCTTGCCTTTTTACTACTTGCTCAAAACAAAGAAAGAAAATAAATAATTATAAGAGAAGCACAAAAAAAATATCTTGTTGACTTGAAATGTAATGTAAATAAAAAAAAATTGACGGGTTGCACTCCGGGAGTGCCGGCAGAAGTGAAAACTTGAATATTGACGTTGTGCATTTTTGATATTTTGGAATGGTTAGAGAATAATTTTGTACGAATTGCTTTCATTATCAGTATAAAACTACTATTATTTATGTGGTGGAATACAATATTCATTTATTGCGCTATCGTACACAAACATGACAATTTCTTTACATACACACACGAACATTCGCGCAAGCGCCCTGCGCCGCCTGTCCTGCCACGTGACCTGACGCGAGTTTATACGTCCTCTCTCCATCCGTCTTACGAATTTTCGATCAGGTCACGTGACCTGACGCGAGTTTATACATTTTTACCCATTCCAAAAAAGTACACAGCGCCGCTAAAGAAGTTTTCACTTCAATAATTATTATTACCGGCATAAAATAGACGCTCTGGAAATGTGGTGCTGGAGAAGATTGCATGAAACCCTCATGGACCGAATTCCGAACAAACGTCTCGATACTTCAAGAAGTCGATATCGACAGCGTCAGTTCCCTATAGTACAATCTCTCATCCTTATATTCTTCGGACATGTTTCTCGGCCTGCCGATCAATCTATAAAACGACTTGCTGTTCAAGTGGAAGGCAACTTCCTCTGCAGAAGGTTGCATTGGACTGACCAGATTAAGTCTGCCGTGGGAGGTTTGTTGAACGAGTGCAGTAGGATAAGTTAAATAAGGCTTTTCTAGATTACATTCAACTTTGACATTAAGGTAAAAATGGTTTTTATTCACACTATCACATTTCATTAAAATACTACATATTTAAATTTTCAAAATTTAATATTTTAAGGTAAGGTATGACAACTTAATTATCGAAATTATTGGTTTGACAGTATTTTAATTTAAATTTACAATCTAGTACAAAATCTTATATTTTCATCAAACACGTTATGAAAGGTAAAACTTAAAGAAAAGAAATGAAACTTAAAAACATCTATACAAATAAATAAAGTTGGAGTGTTTGTTTGTGATATTAATATAACCGTTTTTTACTAAATGTATTTGTATGTATACACAGTACATATACAACTTTTTATTTTCAACTTTTGTGTCTGTCTTTTCGTTTTTTTAGACTATTTAGAGAATAGGGGGCAAACAAGCAGACTTATCGCCTGATGATATGCGATTACCGCCGCCCATGGACACCCGCAATATCAGAGGCGTCACAAGTGCTCTGCCGGCTTTTGGGGAAGGCGGAGAGTGATGGGGGAGGGGTTGGGATATGGACCTCCGGTATCCTCACTCGGTGAAACACAGCGCAAGCTCTGTTTCACACCGGTTTTCTGTGGGGCCGTGGTATCACTCCGGTCGAGGCGGCCCATTCCAGCCAAAGTGTGGCTCTCCCCAGCTTCGGCATTATTGGGGGCCTCTAGTTAAGCCGTTCCAGAGATTAGCCGGAACAGATTAGCTGGCTCAGTACCGATTTTAACGGGACTTTCACTGGTAGATAGCTGATATCATAAAGAGTAACTTGACCGACCGACTTTGAACTCAACCGAGATTCTCGCTGTGGCAAAGTTCCTGCAGCTCGAAACCTGGCCTGACGTTCCTAAGATGCAGTGAGTTTTGCCTCACAATCTTCTTCAGATTCTTGTAATCA
This sequence comes from Spilarctia lutea, assembly GCA_916048165.1. Taxonomy (NCBI): domain Eukaryota; kingdom Metazoa; phylum Arthropoda; class Insecta; order Lepidoptera; family Erebidae; genus Spilarctia; species Spilarctia lutea. The sequence continues at coordinate 12,191,278 of OU696480.1, read as the reverse complement.
AACTAATCTCATCCTTTTAGAATTTCTGTTGCATTGACAGAAGTTGGTTCTCTTTTATGTTACAATAATTAGTACCTTTTGTACCGTTGACAAAGATCTCAATACTTTTTTTACTCTGTAGCGGTCACGGATTCGATAACATTATATCTATAATAATATTATTATATTATATATTTTTATATCGCGTCGTCAGACTACACCATTTATATGTGCAACAGAGAGGGATGTCATACGCCTATATTTATACGTGCTACCTGACTCACTCTCTCCTTAATATTAGTATAAATACCAGTGTTGTTTTTATATATAACTAGCTGACCCACGCAACCTCGTTTGCGTCTTCTATTGCCCGTAGCGTGAAAATTTTCCCCCGTTTTTGAAACATTCTTCATTGGTGCTCCGCTCCTATTTGTATTAGCGTGATGACATATAGCCTATAGCCTTTCTCGATAAATGGACTATCCAACGATTATCTACTCAAATGCACATACGCACACTATTGTGATAGATATGATTGAATTTGAACTTTGTATAGCGGTAATAAAGCGCAAATTGATTCATTGACGTTAGAAACACACCTACATTGCTTAGATAACAGTGAGTGCTTGTGATATATAAACTTTAAACTATAGCAATGAAGCTCAAATAGACTTTACATTTTAGTTAGAAAACGTTTGTGTGGGAAAAAGAAAAGGGCTGTTTGTAGGGCTTTTCCGGCCATTATTCGATTTTTTCTCGCTGTAAAAACTATCCTTGAACTTCAACAAACATTTAATAAAAAGAATTGGCAAAGTTGGTCCAGGCGTTGTTGAGTTATGTGCTTACCAAAACATTGAGTAATATATTATAGATTCAGTCCTAAATAATCAGTCATTAGTCATCTTTTGAATACAATCCTTCTATCATACATCCCGCTGTTTTACTCAATAAATTCTTACGGTCGTCTACATTTATAACTGGTTTGGTTTTAACACTGGTAGCGAACTCAACATTTGTTAGTGATTTTGGTTACCCGACCTTAACCACTACAACTCCTTATACAGACAGCGATTCGTTACACTTTTATTACATGTATTGATGACATGCAAAGCGACTGGTTCAGTATTTGGACACACTTCAATTGATAAAATAGTCGATTATTTGCATATTGTTTTCTTTTGATTTTAGTGATGTTTCTCATGTTGTATGGGGCAAACGAGCAGATGGGTCACCACAAAATGCTGTTGATCTTTGTGTCCAATCCTCCAAGAATAAAAGAGATGGTTATGACTTCAGTAACATCACTCACTGAAATCATTAATGTAACTATATGTTGATTTTCTATGAAGCCGAGGTATCAGTATAGTTGAGAGCCTCACTTTAAGAAGGAGGGTTTGGCCTGCTACCAAGCTAGTCAGACAGGTTGGTATTGGGTTTGGTCGACTCTGCCTCTGCCTTTGGGCGACTTTTGGCCAATCTGGGTGAAGCCAGCGTCGCAACGAGACAGCTCTACACGGGGGTTGCCCGGTCGATGGCTTTGTACGGGGCACCGGTGTGGGTGGCGGCTCTGACCGATGATGATGCTGTCCAAGAGTAAAGCAAATACAATACCTCTTTATATTCAACATATATCTCAACTGATGACATCAAAACCTAAAGTAATTGAACGAAAAATAAGTCTGAACAAAAAGAACATAATTACCATGACTGTAATAGAGTGACGTTTCTCTTTTTACAGAAGTTAAAAATGTAAAATCCGGACGGATTTGCAAGAGTCTAACTTTAGCACATCGCGTTGGTTTCATTCCATGTTTTAGTCCATTTCTACCAACTTTTTATCAGCATTCGTTCCAACTGGTCGCTACTTTCAACCTAACCTTTTTTAACTCGCCAACATCATTTATCTTAGTTGGTACACCTATAACTTAGTTTAGAAAAATTCTTATTTAATAAATCTACTTGTTATAAAAAAATCAATTTAGTAAATTTCAAAACTTGCTTTCATGAAGGCATACTCCTCATTGGGAATTAGAATTAAATCTTTCATCCTCAATCGCTCTTTACCACACCTGTAATTGTAAGCTTTCGCAATTTATCGGATCATTTACTAAAAATAGCATCTATTCATCTTTACCGTATTACTTTTATGTCATGACGTACCTTTTCCCCAAACCTTTAAATAAATAATTACAACTTTGGTCACATTTAACACTTTACAAGTTCATCTACACTTTTAAATGTATCGCCGTATAATATGGTCATTTTCGTTTTTACTACACAAACTACAAATCATAAATAAGTTAAAACACGAGGACGATAAAGTAAAATTGAGGAATCGATGTTTCAAATCAGAATCCCAAAAAGAGCTTTATTTATAGCTTATATTTATAGCTCACTAGCTGATCCGGCGAACTTCGTACCGCCTTAGCGTAAATTTGATGCACTACTTTATTTTGTATAGCTGACCTATCTTATGTATGCGTACCTATTCAATTTGAACTGGAATCGATTAGCGCGGTTATGTCTGTGGTGTCATAGATCACCACACAGTTTTCTGTTTTAAATTGAATGACGTTGACATTCGTAACGCGCTTTTATTAAAATATGCAAAATTAAATGTATATTTTTCAATCTTTCTGAGAGATTTTCTCAATATTTTTTTCCGTAAGAACCTTGTACAGAGTATTAGAAAACTACAAAAAAAAATCAGCCAAATCGGTCAAGCCGTTTTCATGCTATGTCGTGACAACGGAAAACGGGTTTAATTTTTATATATATAGATTGGGGATATTACTATTTACAAAATTTAAGTCAATACTGTCATAGCAAATACTATTACCATGGCTTGCTATAACTCTATATTTAACTCTAGTGTAGATTTACAGTGGAAGAACTGCGCTTCGGCATGAATGGGCCGGCTGGACCGGAGTGATACCACGGCCTCACACAAAACCAGTGTGAAACAGCGCTTGCGCTGTGCTTCACCGAGTGAGTGAGGATACCGGAGGTTTATATCCCAACCCCTTCTCCCGTCCTCCTCCCCATCCCCCAAAGCCGGCAACGCATTTGTGACACCTCTGGTGTTATGGATGTCCATGGGCGACGGTAATCGCTTACCATCAGGCGATATGTCTGCTCGCTTGCCCCCTATTACATAAAAGCTGATGCGAGTATATCCCGTTAGAATGTGTTCATTAACCGTTATTCAAGCCTGACTATTTAGTCAGAAGGACTATACATTTAGCTCACTTTGATTTATGCTTGCTAAGACTTGCAGTTTAAGTAAGTATGAGTGTTTACGGATGTTTGAAGAGCAATTAAAAGTACTCGTACTATTGTCTCGGTGGTGCATTGGTAGTGTATACGAATGCAGTGCTGAGAGCTCGAATTCGTCTCTTGGGTCTTCCAGTCGGACCAATTCAATCATCAGTCAACATGGCTTATAAAATCCCATTACCGTACCTACAAGCTCAGCTTATTTAGAAACTAGACTATGTTGTGTACCAGTTGGCGGACATGTATATTTAACTTAAAACCGAAGCGAAAAATAAATACCTCGTAGAGATTCAATGCTCAGAAATTCCATAACACTATAATTTTAGTTCATTATCACTTTATTATTTTATTTATATTGAAAATAGTATTAGTGTACTAGGGTGGCCTCTAACATTATCACTTAAAATACTTAATATGCTTACAAAAGTTCCTAATACCGTGAAATGCGTTCCGCTTTCCCCAGCAAAATGTCAAACGCTTAGAAAATGGGTCTTCAAATACTATAAGAGGGTCGATCGGTTCCCTTGACAGCGCTAACCAGTAATCCGCTGAAGGCGAAGGGTCACTTTCCAATTATATAATTGTCTACTCGAGCGCAAGGTATATTCTCCATATATCAAACGAAATATTTCTGATTTATTTGATAAAGAATTAAGAAGTAAAATCTCATTATATACATAATCTATACAAATATAAAAAGCTGAAGAATTTGTTTGTTTATTTGCTTGAACGCGCTAATCACAGGAACTATTGGCCATATTTAAAAAAATCTTTCAGTGTTAGATAGGCCATTTATCGAGGAAGGCGGCGAAACAAACTAGTGGAGCACCAATAAGGAATGTTTCAAAACCGTTTTTTTTCCTTTTGAGAGCTTTCGCTAAGTGTGTTGCGTATACAGTTAAAGTTTCGCTATAATCTATTTTATGCTAACCAAATATGTTCACGCTTTATAACACCACGCTACAAGAAAGACGTAAGAGACGCAGACATGGATGCGGAGGTCAACTAGTCTAGTACTCTTAATATGAAAGAACATATTGCTTAAGTATACACTCCTATTGCTGTTTAAAAACTCCAAGGTCCCCAAATCTTCTTAAGCTGTTCATGAGTATGAGCTTCATATTTTGTATTCATGTTATCTTATATATTCATTTTCAAAAGATTTTGGTGGTATTTTGAACATAGCCTGGTATAGAGGTAGCCGAATTCTTTTTTAACACATAGCTCGTATTTTTTCTTACGAATAAAAATTATTACATAGTTCTTAAAATATTTTCTTTTATTGTGAACAGGTATTTGTTCACTTGACACTGTGTAGTGTGAATATATCTGTACTATTTCATGCAGAACATTCATTTATTTACATGAGTCTTCCAAAATGATTCTACTCGGTGTGACAGAAAGCATGAACAGAATCTAAGAGCAGTGGTCACCATACTCATATAATAAAATAATTAATATTTTAAAACAGGATAATTTAAGTCTGTTTTATATTCATGTATCGGTTAAAAAAAAGAATATAATCATACGTCATTTCTTTAGAACTTCTGACATATTTTATGAGAAACTTTTTGGTCACAGTTATTTCATAGTCGATACTTAATCATCGTAAGAGACAAACAAGACGATCAATACATGTCTTCAAGTCTGTTACAGATAAGTTTGATAAGAACCAATTTAGTAATATTTAACTGTCTCGGTGGCGTAGTGGTACGCGTATGCGACTGCTAAGCTAGAGGTCTCGGGTTCAAATCCTGGGTCGGACCAAATGTTTGTGGAATCTACAAATATTTGTTTCGGAGTTTGGGTGTTTTCTATGTATAATATGTATGTATTTACAAAAAAAAAAGTATGTAAGTATTTATATCAGTTGTCTAGTAACCCATAACACAAGCTCTGCTTAGCTTGGGACTAGATGGAGTTGTGTGTTAGATGTCCGGCATATTTATTTATTTATTTCTTTAGAACTTCTGACATATTTTATGAGAAACTTTTTGGTCACAGTTATTTCATAGTCGATACTTAATCATCGTAAGAGACAAACAAGACGATAAATACATGTCTTCAAATCAGTTACAGATAAGTTTGATAAGAACCAATTTAGTAATATTTAGATAATTTAGTTAGTTCTTTTTGTGAGTTCCTCCCACTAAACTGAGGAGTTTCGAACAGTCACGTCAGTTACATATTGGGAATTGATGATGCTTAATAATTTATTGCTTATATAATATAATTTTAAAAGACCCCGTCGAGCATAGTATATAAGAACAAAGAAAAAGGCTGGCAATTATTTTTATTATATTTGGATCATTTGTGTGTGTATTTATAAACGAATTAATTATAATATATGTAATACATACACATAATTATATTTATGTTTAGTAATGTATAGTATTAATAGGGACTGTTGAAAGTTTGTTTTAATCATTAAATAAATAAACAATAATAAATATTCCGGACATGTAACACACAACGCCATCTAGTCCCAAGCTAAGCAGAGCTTGTGTTATGGGTACTAGACAACTGATATAAATACTTACATACTTTTTTTGTAAATACATACATATTATACCTAGAAAATACCCAAACACCGAAACAAATATTTGCAGATTATACACACATTTGGTCCGACCCGGGAATCGAACCCGAGACCTCAAGCTTAGCTTAGTCAAAGTAAATTTAATAGTTTTTTATTTCATAAGTAAATAAAGAGAATAAATAAATGTAGTCTTTACATTTTACCTACAACTACTACAACTTTACATTTCAACTACGTGTAACATGTAATGAATCGTTATCACATTCGTTTTTGGCAATTCTTTTAACAACAATGGTCAACATACAATATTTATAGTGATAGTAAGCAAATAAAATTATAAATAGTTACTATTGCCCGCATCTTTCTGTGTTTAAAATCAGAATAAATATCAGTGCACATAGTGTTCTTCCAAAACATACATGGTTACTTTTCACTTTTTATAAGTGGGTATAACCTGGAAAAATGCACATGCAAAAAGAGCTTCTATGAATAAAATTCAGCAACCTTAGGCGATTATCAATCACAAAATTAAAAAATTAAGTTTATAAGGATTTCACATCTGATATACCAAGTAGTCTTGGACAAACTGTCGGCATAATGAAGTTTGTCAAATGCAGTTGATCGATTACCCCGAAGTAATTTATTAGATTCCAGATGAGTGGAGATGAAACATCCATGTCTGTTTCAGACAACCCTGACAAATTAAATGCTCTCAAGGGCAAGCCAACAAGGTGACTGAGAGTTCTATCTAAAACAATAATTTAGGAAATATTTCCTACGTTTCCTTTCCACTATAAATACATATTTTGTGTTGAATCAAAATAGATTAGCTGTGTTGTGTGTATACAAACAAACTTAGTTACCAATTGCATTTTTTATTTTGTGGTTTATCTTAATATATATAAATCTCGTGTCACAATGTTTGTCCTCAATGGACTCCTAAACCACTAAACCGATTATAATAAAATTCGCACACCATGTGCAGTTAGATCCAACTTGAGAGATAGGATAGTTTAAATCTCAAATTATAGTCGCAATTTTAATTTATTGCTAATTATTTGTCTGTTATTATTTGACAGTCACAATTATCTGTTAACTCCAAATGATTCTAACAGATGTCGATACCTTTCGACTGGGTTGAGTAAGTAATCAATAGATGGCGCTGCTATGGTAAATCTATAGGCTATATTTTATTTTGGAAAAAAATAGGGTTCCGTAAGATATTGGGGTTTTTCGGACACTAGGTGTAAAAAATCAACCCTATACGGGGGAAAATTTTTCGCTACGGGCAATAAAATAGTATATAAAATGTTTGTGATAATTTTTTCACACGAACTTAAATAAAAATAATATAAGTGTTTGATTTGGGTGTCATTGTTTTTACTAATTTTGATAAATATTTCATTGTTGATGTTGAATGTGTTGATCTATGGTTTAAGAAACAATTTTGAAATAACCTTTTTTAAGAAATGTAGATAAGTTGACTTTGAATTTACCTCAAAAGTTGTTTTATTAACCGTTTTATGGATGTACTACTCGAATTCTATCATATAGTATTTTGTTTATAAGTTACTTTTTTTGTGTAATACCAAGTTTGAATATAAGTCTATTGTTTTGCAGACAATTGTCTACTTATCAAGTAGTGTGTCGAGCTGCTGTTTGCAAGTTTTCTTTGTCTGCACTTCGAATCTTGAGGTTTTTGCATTGTTTTGTACTCAAATTGACTAAACATCCACGTTGTTCATAAAAAGAAAGTAATGTTGAATACATACGTGCAATCACCTTTGGAATTCTATCTATATAACTATCACGGTTATGTTTTGAGAAAAGTGTGTGGATGTTATGCCATTTTCACTTGTAATTGATAAATGACTAAGTCAACTCATCTCATGGATAAAAAACATTTTTACTGACATTCATTACGTCACTTTTCATAAAACATAAACCAGTAAAAGCTTAATAGCAATCAAGCTCTCAAGTTTTCAAATTAACTAAAACATTAATCGTAATAACGTTACTGCTACAGTAGATATACGACCTCATCACTACCCCTTAGTAAAACTTACACAGCATTTTAGAAATTGTTTGAATGAGAACACAAAACCACGGGAAATGCTGCAGGGCAATTTACCGCTTACCCTATGTACAAGTCTCACAAGTTTTATCATTAACATTTTAGGAAAACCGACGGAGGTCTACGCCGTCAACATAACTTTCCACTCGACATTACAGTTGAAATATCGATGAGGGCGTGCTAAAATATTGAAACCGTTAAAAGCAAAGAATGGTTTTTACTATACTTGTTAAAAAGTAGAGCAACACCTTGATTTATCGGCCTTGAATTTCCCGTCCGACGTCCGACTAACTTTACTAATTAAGAGAAAGATTAATTTCCCTTTTCCCTTAAACAATTTCCTTCGAAACTTATAACATTTGAAAACCTCATTTTGAGTTATAAAAATATTCAGAATTTCTCATAAACCTAAATTGTATTTAAGGAATTTTTAAGTTACAACACTATAAAAATCCTTAAATACATTTTTTTAAGACAAATATTTCTTTTACAGACTTCACTACTATCTTTCAATATTTTCAAATATCATATTTATATGTGATTCAAATATTTTTAGTATTTATTTACTTAATTTTAATGCAGTCCCAGTTTTTCACCAGCCGGTTGTATTTGAAATCTTTGAGTGAAGATATTAAAATTTCTTTTCACGTACTCTTTGTTTTCTACTAGCCGATTTTGACTACGGTGGCCAGTCTTAATGGAGATCAACCAACTATGCAGGAGATATAATAGTGTACAAGTGTGTGCGCGAACACAGGTGCACTCTGTTTCTTCACTCTCGTAATCCAATAGGGCGGTTATCAGACACGACCGAGGAGAGGTCAGGCATAGGACCGACAGTTTTACGTGCTCTCCGAGGCAAGGGGACTAAGACCCAAACTTCGACCCCGAGACCTCATGATCAACAGTCGCATACTAGATCACTGAGGCACTTAAGGCTAAAGTGTACCCGGTAAACCAGTGTACACGGTATGGTCATCCAGAAAGACCACCTTGTTGCATAAGTTAATAAAAAAAAAGTTATTGCTTGTTTTCTTTATTCCACAATATTTTTTACACATGTTGTACAAAAAAGTAATAGCCAACACACAAACGTACTGAATTATCAGTAAAAACATATGCGTATAATGTTTACCGGATTAGAATCCTAACATAAAATAGAAGTCTCTATGTTTTTAAATTGTGTTGATCGTAAAAAAAACCTTTTAAATGAAACAATAAAATACAACTTAACTCTCTAAAATCGCACGTAAATTAAGGTATAATAACCAACTATTTTCTTTTAAAAGCGTTTTAACGGTAAAACGCAAGTTTTTGATCCATAATAACACAATGGAGGTATACTAACACGCCATAAACTCATTTACCGGCGACTCCCTAATCTTGGCTTCCAGTGTATTTAGTTTCTCATTTATGAACAGCGAGGAACTAACTTGCTACATCGTACATAATTATTAATATAGGCTTAGGGTTGTAATGAACCACAAAGCTCGCCTTCCACATAATATACTGTGCTACTTTGATTGCTAACGTACAATTTAGAACTCATAACTCTGTTATAATGACAATTTGGGGACGGATAATAGTGATATATTTTATTACAAATGTATAATTTAACACAGAATTAGTACAATTTTATTTTCTTTAACTTGCATATAATTTGTTTTCTTAATAAATACATTATAAAGTCTTGGATTAGTACAACATAATAAGACAAAAAGTATGAAAAAAAAGATCCTACAGTTACGTCTCTTGAGAATTTTTGACTTGCTACAACTATCATAATCTATAATAAAAAAAATTGAGAGGTGTCAAGGGACACCCAGATGGAACGAAGTTCGAAATAGAAAGACGAAACGAAAATATCAGGCTTGCTTTCTATAAGAGAGAGAGAGACAGACAGAGAAAGGGTAATGATTCCTGACAATTTCAGGGTGTGCAAGGGGGGACTAAAAAATGTCTCCGAGCGATAGTTTCGGAGATAGAGGGGGTATCTTTTTAAGGGATGATTTAAGGGAGTGAGGGTGGTCAGGGTAGTGGGGTGAATGGATTGGGAGTGCTACGCTTGGTAAATAAGCCCCAAAAAAGGGGTTGAAAATATAGGTAAAGGTTGGGGGGGTTGAATGTATTAGGGGGGGGGGCACCTCGACTGAGAAGTATGGCGGTATCGAAGAACTCGACTTCACGATGTGACTAAGTAGGCAATCCAGGAATATGTGGGGAAAATTTTATCCTCCTTGTGGTATCACTAAATTTCTTGGGTAAACACACAATATGGTATAATAAATTCGTTTTGACAAAATGTGTCGTTGACATATGTCGAAAGTGTCGTTACTATTCCGTCTAGCCCCTAAGTTCCGCAACGCGCGATAAGGAACTTCGTTCCAATAATTGTTTATATAAGCTTGTTTGTTACGCTATCGCGTGAAAACTACTTAACCGACCATCACTAGAACTTTGTACACATATTCTTGCAGGTATCAGAAGTAGCATTGGATACTTTTTATTAAATACGAGTGAAGCCGTGGGCGAAAAGGAAACCCAAATATTTTCAATTTGTAATTAATATATAAACAACACGATAATACAAGTGTATAAATCTCCAAAATAAAACGTATGAAGAAACTGAATTTTTATGCCATAATACATAACTACACATTTGTTTAATATTACTCAAACACACACACCTACAAACAAGTATACACTCACACACACACACACACACACACACACACACTCACGCACACACACACACACACACTCACAGCCATGCACAAACACACACACGCGCTAAATTGCTATTTAACATCAATAAATAATATAACTAGCAACCCAGTTCATTGTATGCCCAGAGGGGAAGGAACTGTTATCCCTTACCAGAGGTTACTACCTAACCTACCAAGGGTGACAGAACTTCACCCACAAGATTGTATGTATCTGCAAATGAATGTAAAATTGACAATGTTTTAAAATCTTATGCCACAATCTTTCTGTTTTTGAATAAAGTTATTATTATTATTATAAATCAAACAGAAAAAAAAAATAAGCTATGCCTTTTTTTTTTTTCTGTTTCTGTCTTTTTATCTGTCCGTGCAACTATATTATTAGGTTTGATAGCTGTCGACCATCTTTGACACTATATACGATAGCAGCCTGCGAAAAGTGGCGACCACTAGTATTACTTCCAGGTGCTCATGCTCTTAACATTCTTCGTTCATAGAATTTTCCTTTGACCCACCGAGTGATGATGTCAATAGATTACAATATATAATAGTTTGCGTTCGCATTAAAGACTCAGACAATCACACAAAAAAAACACAATCGGTTTTCCTATTGTGTTCGAAATTTGACACGACAAACAGACCACTTAAAGGATAATATTATTTTACATACAATTTCAACGTGTGACACTCACAGCAAAGCTGGCCAAATATACGTATTTATATAAACACCATATGCACTTGCTACACATTGAGAATTCATAAATATATTTCAATTTTATTCGATTGCATTCAGCTTAGTCAATTTATGCATAGAAAGACTTAACTGGGAAACTAGGTATGTGTGTCATGTAAGGACCTTGTCCATTTTCAACATTACCATAATCGTATTGGCACACTTCTAGTTCACGAATGCATTCGCACGAGACTTAGATGATGTGAAATTATAATATATATTTTACTGCAAGAATCAGCAATTTCCTTACAATTTTTTATACCGTGGGAGAGCTATGCTTCAGCATGAATGGGTCGGCTCGACCGGAGTGATACCACGGCCTCACAGAAAACCGGTGTGAAATAGCGTTTGCGCTGTGTTTCACCGAGTGAGTGAGGATACCGGAGGCCCATACCCCAACCCCTCCCCCTATCCCCTTTCCCATCCCCCAAAGGTCGGCAACGCACTTGTGACGCCTTTGGTGTTGCGGGTGTCCATGGGCGGCGGTAATCGCTTACCATCAGGTGATACGTCTGCTCGTTTGCCCACTATTAAATAAAAAAAAAAAAAAATATATTAGAGAAAAGTAATAGCACGCCATAGACTTAAGTATTATTCGAATATAATCAATCAAAAGGTCTCAATTTCTTTCACGTTTTAAAAAAATAAGATTCCGAATCGAACTAACAGTACCGCTTGATAAATAATTATGGCTCAGCTTGTATTACTTACATAGTAGGTATTTTTACATTATGGAATGTTCAACAAGTTCCACCAAGTGATTTTTAATATATTGATTTGCATTGAGTGCGATTGAACTGATATCTACAGCAAAATAAAACTTATATAATGGGTAGTATGCTCTCTCTACACTGCTACTCTCACCGTATTTACTCAAAAGTTTATCATTGTAGTCACCTGAACACCCTAATATACCTAATAGTGCCTGTATTTAGGCACTATTACCTGACCGCAATGACTGACTTGACCTGGCTTTATTAAAGCCTCTTTCTTAGTGACTTTTATCATCAGAGAATGAACATACGGGTACGTGACTTCTGCCTATGTACTGAAAACTTATTTGTTAAACAACAATATCAAGACAATGATGAAAATGGACTAACGCTGCCTATAAACACTTGGAACTCAGTTGTCACAAATGTGATACGTCATTTAATGTGGGAGTACTTTCCTTTCTTGAAAGTTTGTAGGTCGTATAGCGACAACTTGTGACAAAGATTACCTCCTGGCAATAAGTTTCTTTAAATACTCAAAATGGTAGTGTCAATTTTCCATATAATGAGGTTGAATGTTTTACCACGTGAAACGATATTTATGAATATGTGTTTTGTATCAGTATTTAAATGAAATTGCATAAATTTGTTAGGTCTACAGTTTTACCACCATTGAAAGTGGAAACTCTTTGGGCTTAAAACTCGTTTACTGTTGCTATTACTCGATTATGTATTCATTAGAGATGCGATATTAAAATGATTGTTATGATGTTGGATTTGTTTTGTCATAAATATTGACAAAGGTTATAGTGGTGAATTCACTCTTTAGAAAAGCATTAGGATTAGTTGGTAGGTAGTTAGAATTATATGTCAATATTTTAGATCACATTAAAGAACGACAGGACAATTTACTGGTCAAAATGAGTGTTGAATGAAAGTGGTATCAAAATGTATCTTTTTACCCGGCTACGCCATAAGGAGAGTTATATTTTTCGAGAGTATGTATGTGTGTATAATTGTTTGGTACGCTTTGCGCCCTGAACGGCTCGATGTATTTTAGCCTGAGAGATGCCTTATATTCGTATTTACTGTGAGAGTGACACTGGGTAAATCATAATATAAAAAAATGGCGGGACCGACGACTTAACATGCTCTTCTAACAAGCTTGCTAACGGTAACACCGCCATTTTTCATACTCCGGGCCGGTTAATAATAATTTCACATACGTAAAACAAGATATATCAACATTGGCCCAACTCAGGAATCGAATTCAAGATTTCTTAAATGGCAGCTAGTTGCATACGCTAGCCACCAGAATAACGAAACAGTCTGAATAAATTAATAAATATTCTGTGGTCTCCTGATAGTCGAAGTATGTTTCTTCAAACTCTGTAAAGAAAACAGATTATCTTTCAGATCTTCATCCAGTCTACTCTTCCGAAGTATAAATTTCTTGTATACTAACACGGGCTTAGCCAAAAACTATGCACTAAATACAAGTATTATCATCAATAATCAAGATAGAGATCCCAATATCCTAACGAAGGAACTTCACAGCTTTGAAATGAAGTTTTTAGCTTATTAATAATTAAAGTAAATTCATAACTGTAGTTACATTCCCCACTACTTAATATTCTAAAAGTGATATGTGATCTAAAAATCAATGTCTTACTTAATCTTAAAATCATCACCACATATTCGTATTTAAATAAAGTTTGAGAAATTCTTTCAAAATTGCAATTAGGCAAAGATAATTAGAATAATTTATCGTACCTAATTTTGTTTTTCATTTTTTATAATTGAAGCTAGAGCTAAAAATATAACAGGCTTAGCATTTCATTACTACAAACCATACTTTTTGTATTTTTAATGAAGTCAGTTTTATGAAAACTAACATTTAACAAAATGTAAATACATTTTGATAGTACTTGCCCCTTAATTTATTAAAAATGGACCACTGATTAATTAGGTTAATATTTCAGTTTACTGATCGGTATATTAGTGGTATTTCATAGGCATTAAACGATATCATAAAAACTGAAATGCAGAGCGCTGTTGGGTTTAATTATTAAAAGTCCTTTTAAATTTTGTTATAAATTATTTATGATATATTGTACTTTTAATTTATAGTATCAAAATGTTGGTTATACGCAGTAATAATAAAAAGTTTACCGTTACGAAATAAAGTGTTCCTACCTTTACGATACAGTCAAGAGTGTAGGTAGTACTCTTGCAAACGTACTACCGACACCACGGTTCTACGAAACAGAGATAAAAAAATTCATGAAATTCGACTCTTGAACGGCATTAACTCTCTAAGTAAGAAGAAATCTACCCGAATTAGGTAATCTAATTTAGGTAAACTAACATAAAACTTATGTTTCCTTATAAAACATACTTTCTACTTCAGCTGAATGTCATATGTTGACAATTTACCAGTAACTAACTACCGAACAATAACAATGACTTTCAACGTTATACTCGTAACTAATACCTACGTACACGAATCTTGTGTTCAAAGTGTAAGTCATGTTTGTTCTCTTAACATTCAAGGAACTTAATCAAATATTTCTTATTGGGCAACTTTGCTCAATCCGTATGAACTAAAAGTTGACTTTACCCTTTCGCTTGTAAGGGACCGCTTACGTTATTGTATTTCATTCATATTTCTATAAAAAAGCTTCAGCCAACAAGTTATGGTTGGGAACAACTTCTCAGACGAGGATTTTTATTTTTCTTTTTTAGAATTTTGCGAATGTTGTGTTGTTCCCGCAGGGATTCTCTGAAGTTTCTTGTTTCGATGCCTTTCCAGCAATATATTGGTACGCTCTTGTTTTATTTACTGGACGAATTCTTTTGTAAGTAGTACTACTTATAAAAGAATTCGTACGCTGTTCATATTGACGGCGTATTTGGATGTTGGATATATTATTTTGTTTCCTTGTTCAGTTGGACGATAAATAATAAGGAAGGACAGTTGATTTAATTAGGTGAAGGTTTTATATTTATTAAGAAACCAAGGTATTTACGCATTTTTGTGTTATCATTACGATTTAAAGGTAATTTCTACCGTTATACGCATAGGAAAACTAATTAATAATTTTTGACAAATATGTTTAAATTCTTCGTCCGAAACTATAAAACAGGCTTTTATTTTATTATTTTATTGGTTGTCAGTTGCCTTCTAAAGTCCTTTAATACTTCGTTAAAAGATTTATTTAAAAAAATCGATAAAACTATTGAAAATGTATAAAACAGAAAAGAAGTAGCTTCAGATAAATTTATTTATGTATAATACAATAAACTGTACATGTGTATAAGACTTGAAGGAGACGGCCCCATCTTCTTCCGAGCTCTTTATAACTACTTAACAAGAATAGTAACAGACAAAGAGCTAGAAAAAGTATACTAATACAGTTTTTAGAGTGATGTTGATATTTTTGATGGTGATGTTGAGTGTAATATTTGTACAGGATTTATATTTTTATATAGAGGGCTTCAAATAACGACAACACCCTTGTGACTAGAGTTATAACAACAACTCCACAACTTTAGAGAGTTGCAGACGTTTACGGGTAGGTGTAGTCACTTACTATCAGGTACTTGTCTGCTTGTATGCGGTAAGTCAAAAAACATGAGTAAAATTTAAAACCTTCTAAATCTACCATTACACGCCACTCTGATTGACTCCTTAATATTATGTAAAAAAAATTTACATCAGTCTATGCACTAACAAAATCCATTAAAGTATTCTTAAAATAGTTGAATGTTTACAACAATAAATGAATAAATGATCTTCTGTTTCAACCTAACACAATAAAGCGTCTATAAAACCAAATATCTATTAAAGTTCTAGAGCTCGGTAAAAGATAATGAATGAAGAGCTCTTAGAAAGCAATAATGTCTGTAGACTCGGAGTTCTATCGAGTTCAGGAGAACACCCTTGTTGTATTTACACAACAATTCAGCGGGACTTAGCGAGGGCACTAACTAAGGAACATTCAAACGAAATAATGCCTTTTGTATCTCAAATGCTATCAATCTTATGAACTCCGTGTAATTTGGTTTTAAGAATAATTGCTATTCTTTTGTTATTGGCTTTATTTAAATTCTGATTTACTGAAAATGTGACCGTAGTTTATTAGGATTGGAACAAAAGAAGCTCTTAATGGGTATATATTGAGATTTGAGATACTATTTTGACCAAAATATCTTTATTCTTTTGGAATGTTATTAAATTATTATTAAACATACATTATAATATAACATTATTTAAAAATATTAATAAGCGTTTGTAAAATAGTGAAAAATGTTGATTGTGATATTGGTCTTTCACTACTCAGATTCGAGTATTTTAGAGATGGTTTTTGTTTGTTATTTTGAAATGCGAGTAGTATGCTAATAAAAAAAATTAAAACCAAAATCTTTATGCTGTTATAGGCACACGTTTTGTGTGATCGTAAATATTATGCGCATAAAATATCCGTTGTGTATCGTACGCAACCCACACACGTGTATCAAATTCAGATCAGCATCGGCTTCGCTTAATGGTGTTTTCATATCATAAAGGACACAACCCATGCACAATTTCTTTAACAAGCGGCTTAATTTTATATATTACGGATCGTCTGGCGGTTGAATTTAGGTCGTTATTCTTGAACTTTGCAATATATCTGTTGACCCTCTGTAACGTTTTCAAACTGTTTTCGTATTTTTAAAATTTATTTCACTTAATATTAACTTTGAATAAATTTTAAGGTATTTTGTAAACATACGAACTAAAAAACTACACAGAGTTTTCTATAAGGTATAGAAGACGAGTTTTTTTGTGTTAAATTAGTGAAATGCTTTTTTCCTTCCATTATGTGTTATTTTGAATGCGTCAGATCGGTGAATAAACGAGCTGTTTCACTCAATGCGGTCCATTTGCAACTGCGGTATCGCACTCGCACCTAATTACTGAATAGCTTAATGGATGGAACGGCCTCATTAAAGCAGAATGGAGAGACATTTAGAAAGAAACTCTATAGCCATTGGCACTGAGTATAAAATCACATATTATTAAAGTTACCTCATTGGGAAAATACACTTTTGATGTTACTTTTTAAACACAGGAGCAGAGATTCAAGATGGTTTTCTCATGGTACTTGCGTGAAATTGTAACTGCAAAGGCACAATACTAAAAGAATATATGATGTAACAAAATCATCAATTATAATTATATTAGATAATAAGACAATGTTACTGTTAACTTTAGTTACAAAAAAAAATATGATATACTAACTCTTGCCCACGGTCCACCTGCATCTTGTCGATAATCGCTGTAAAGAGAAGCTTATTTCCTCAAGAATTAAAGTATCCCCATAACAAAATTCATTAAAATCAGTTTCAATTTTAAATAAATAAATAATAAATAAATATTTTCGGACATTTAACACACAACGCCATCTAGACCCAAACTAAGCAAAGCTTGTACTATGAGTACTAGACAACTTATATTAATACATATATACTTTTTTTTGTAAAAACATACATATTATACATAGAAAACACTCAAATTCTGAAACAAATATTTGATCTGCAAATATTTGTTTCAGAATTTGAGTGTTTTCTATACATATACAAACATTTGGTCCGACCCGGGAATCGAACCCGAGACCTATAAGGCAGTCAAATATTCATTATGTTTTCCCAAATGGTTAAAACAATAAATATTCCTCACTAAATGCTGTATTTTAATTCTGTATTAAATTATTTTTTAGTACATTCTTGACATTTTTACTGTTGTGAAATATATTTTATAAGTAATATATTTTAAAAATTACAAGACTGAAATGTCAGGAATTGTATGTCAGGCCGAACAAAAGCAGTAATAATGATTCTCATTAACTTGGTCATTTCCGTATTGCACCCTAATTTACAAACACAAGCAAGCTTTGATATCAAGTTTATTGTAAAATGTAAATAACAAATCTGTTTCCCGAACTTTCAAGTGTCCGTTTGAGTTGAGATCTCGTTTTCGAAGATAATAACGAAGTGTCGATACAAAATTTGTTTCAACTTTGTCTTTATTTGTTTGTGTTCAGATTTAAATATCTTAACGAGACAAAGCAAATAAACGAGGCCTCGGTATTCAATTATTTACTTACAATTTTATTCTTTGTAGTGTCTAGAGATACCGAAGTGTGTTTTTAATTATCTAATAAGCGAAGCTTTTATTTCTCAAAGCTAAATATCTTATGTCTTTTTTATTTATCCTTTGTCTTGTTGTCTTGTTTAATATTTTTATTATTAACTTTAATTACAATATTTATATAAAAATAAATTTAATTAAATACAATTGAAATAGTACTTGTGATAGTTCTATTTCAAAATGATATTACTTACAAATTAAAAAGATCTTTGTTGGCTTGAATTTTTATTCCGACTTCATTCTACACAGGGGAAATAGAGCGAATCGAGACAGAATTGTACTGCTAACATACTGCACTACAGAGATATTATAGTTCACCAATGACTGCCTTGGAACAATAATCAGATAATGTAATATTAAGCAAAACCTGTGCATTTTCGTTTAAAATAACGTAATAAAGTGGTTTGGCTGCTTTGTTGGTATAGCGATTAGCGTATGCGACTGTTAATAAAGCGGTCTCGGGTACGATCCCTAGGTGGGGCCAAAGAGTTTTATTAAGAGAGTACTGCCTAAAAACAGGCTGGGGTTTAAAAGTTGGGGTTGTGGCGACTTCCACATACAAGACAACAGTAACATACTACAAACTGCTTACATAACTAAATGTTAATACGGAATGAAGGTTGCATATAGAATATACATAAAGTACGAGAAAAAGAAGTAACTCATTTTTACGAAAACTACGTTGAACATTGTATTTGCAGAGTTTTTCTGCAATGAACTGAATTATATAAATTACTACCTGTGCGCGCGTCATACACGTGCTCATAGAAAAAAATTAAATTAATAAAAAAATATTAAGAAAATAATCTGAACAAAACTTAGAGCATTAAACCAACAAAACACGGGCATGCATGAAATAGGCTTACTATCAAATTTCTAATCAATGCTAAGCTTTACTCTAAATTTAGTTTGCGAAGCAAAAAATTCAATTAAATGTTGTTTCGTCCTTCTTTTAATAATTAATGTAATGCCTGGCATTCCTTTACGTGTGTCTGTAGCCTTTACGTCTCCTACCCATTTGATTTTGTTTGTTCTTTTATGCATGAATCTATAGTTGGTTTATTGGTGAAGGTTAATACAAGACCTGTTGTTATAGGGAGCCTCAGAAGTGGCCCATATTCAGTAGTTAACTTTCGGCTAAGATATTGATGATGGTTGCTTTAGATTTCTTAGAACGTTCCTTTCTTCATATCATCATAGAAAATTTTATTATTAGACTACTTCTGCTAGGTGCTATAGTTTTAACGTATAATCATGCATTGATATGAATTGTTTGTGGGTATCAATGAAAATTTAATATTTGAATTGAATTTTTTTATGTGATTGTGATCAAAATAAATATCTCACCAAAACGCATTCAAAATAATTTACCATGATTGATTTTATTTCAAAGTTTTACACGTCAAAAGAATATTCAGTTCGAGTCAATATCAAGTAAATTATAGTACATATATATATAGTTTTGTAAATGTTTGCAGTAAACATTTATAAAGCATATAAGAAAAATGGCATAATAAAAAACATAAATTTGCTAACATTAATAACGTTTATAAATTTGTTGTATTGTCCCTAGAAATTACATTATTGGACCCAATTCCTTTGGCTTTGAAGAGGCTAGTTAAACAGGCAGCGGAGCAGTTTTGTGTATTGACATCAAAGAGGGCTGGCGACAAACGTTTGTTATGCAAATAGGATGGTAGTTAGGTTGAAAGGCCACTTGGTTCTTTGTTGTGATAGCAATTTAAAAATCTTATTTATTTTATTTTTCGTAGTTTGTTTTAAATGAAATAAAATTTGATTTTAATTCTTTTTTCAGGTTCATGTCACTGTGTCACCTTCACTTCATATTCAAACTAGTTCCTTCTATATAATTGCGTTGTTTCGACTTGGTTTTACTTTAGGTTACTCGCTAGTTATTGCTAGTATTAATAGAGTTATATTGAACATTGTAAATAAACGCATAATAATATACCTTTCCTTACCTGTGGCAACACCATAGACAACATTAGAGCAACACATACGCGTGAATCGGAGCTGGGAGTAGACAAAGCATCCTTTTCCGATACAAAACAGCCTGTAATTTTTGTGGGGGGATACCTTCACACATACACATTTAAACTTACATACAAAAGCAATCGCCGATCACTTTAAACTCAAACATAACAAACAAAATAAAACATTCACAATTTCACACACACATAAACTCATTGTGTCATAGCCACGGTGCAAATATAAAGGTCATAAGAATGAATTGCATAGGTCCATTTGAGCTTATACTTAAACAAATGAGAACGCTTACGTATTTGTACTCCCTACCGAATCGCTCTATTAGGAATATATTTATAGTTAATACTAAATTAATAATAAACGACATTAAGTACAAAAGCTTGTAATAATTTATTTTTGATACGGATTTGCATCAGCAAAAACCATTTCTGAATCAGGGGTTTGTGTTTTTATTTGGAAGCAAATAATAATTATTGAAATGCAGACATGCGTATTCTTATCTTATTATGTTATATTGATCCGATCTATGATGATGGAACTTATTGAAATACATTCTAGAATAGAAAAAAAAAACTGTGACGGCACGATTTCTAAGTATTATCAATTAAGAGTTGAAATAAATTAAAATACAAACAGACTACGGTGAGTTTATTTTTTACAAAGAGAAATTCCTGCATGAAAAATAATGATAGCGAGAATATTTCCTCGACGGTTAAGTGCAATATACTGCTCGCAATAAATATAAGGCGGGTGCAAATCAAGGGGACATTAATGTCGAAAATTATTTTAAGGAACACACCCCCATTAATAGTAGGAAGTTACATTTAAATTCAAATTGACTAATTTATCAGTTAAATTACGAGTATTATGCAATTTCATGGCACGTTAAAATGTTTTTTGTTTATATTTTTCTTCTTCCATTAAAGGGAGTCATTGTAAGCAGCTTGATTATATTTCATGCATGTTACATTGTATTCAGCATTTAATAATTTATGTATACATTGTTGTTTATAATTCCAGTTTAAATTTAAATAGCTCTTGGAGAATGACAAAAAGATAAGATATAGGCAAATCTGAAACTCAATCAGAGAACCACAAAAAATATAATAATCACTCGATAAAGACGTTTACAGTAGTATATGGGTAGATGTCTGTGAATATGCATCATCGCAACAATCCACTGCAGGCCATTGGCCTCTCCTGAGCTAGAAGGCACCTACCTAAATCTATACTAATAATAAAGCTGAAGAGTTTGTTTTTTAGTTTGTTTGAACACGCTAATCTCATGAACCGCGGGTCCAATTTGAAAAATTATTTCTGTGTTAGATAGTCCATTTATCGAGGAAGGCTATAGGTATATATAGCTATAGGTATATATCATCACGATAATTCTAACAGGACCAGAGCCCCAACGAAGAATGTTTCAAAAACGGGGGAAATTTTCACGCTACGGGCAATTGAAGACGCAAACGAGGTTGTGTGGGTCAGCTAGTCCTATATAGAAATACTACTACGAAAAATTAGATTTGTGTTATGTACATTATCAGTCATCAGTCCAATAGTAGATATGTACAATCTATTGTAACTTACAATCACACCTTAATATCAGCTGTAAAACGAAAAGAATTTAACTATTAAACGCAAACTGTGCTTAGACTATAATGATTACGGCCATTGAGAAGTCATTACGGAACTAGAACAAAGAAGTATGTAAGACTACTTAAATTTAATAGGAAAGGAATCAAAGGCATATTATGGAGGTAGCAGAGGATGTTTTGGACCATTTTAGAAACGAAACGCTCACTCGAGATCACGTAACGTTTTCATAGCACTGGAAAATTTCAAATATATTACTTGCGACCATTGCATTGTTGAGAACAGGAGTGGTATAGAGACCATGAATTCTAAATCTCACTAAGTTTATTTGATTTGTTTTTGTATATAAAAAATTTAATGTAATTACACATATACACTTATACATAATATTAAACATAGCTTTCTTGGTAATTTTGAAGATATAGACATATAAGAAAATGTATATTGAGAGTGGGCTGTGTACTGGTTCATACATTTTATACACAATGTTTGGTTCCCAATTTAATGATTAATTTACTTATCTCCCGCTTCGGAGATTGGCAGGAAGGACTAAAAACCTGATAGCTTTTTTGAATAAGTACCATGTACACATTTAGATGCGTTACACAAACTTATTATAAATAAAATTGGCAAACACTCATATAATGTTATCATATCCATGAAAACTAAATGTATAAACCTAAAATATATCCATAAAAATACTACTCATGTTTAAGAGTACACTAAATAAGCTTGTTAAGTACTTACAATAGCATCTACAGACTCATAAGGCCGTACAAGACGGGCAAACGTGTCCACGGCGGAATTTTTACGTTGCATTTACCACTGATGACGCGGCCTGTTATTACCAACCGGGACTGGCGAGCAATTTCGTATTTCGTTGCAATATCGTTCTGGTTGTCATGCCGAGTAAAACATTATCTTGTTAAATGATCCTTGCGTTCTAAGATTAAAAGTTGGAAATATAGTGGTATCATCAGCCAATCCTCGTACTTTTTAAAGTAAAAATAAATAAATCTTATGTGTACGCTTTACATCACTTCAAGAGTCTAATGCTTACGTAACGCAAGACACTTCAATATTTGTGTGTCATAGAGACCATCAAAACATGACAGTCATCGTCATAAATACTAGTGAATATAAAATGAAAATGCACTTTTTTTAGCAAGACAAGTCTATTATGATCACTTTACATCAAGCATGCTTCTTTTTGAAGTGAAAACTTCTTTAGCGGCGCTGTGTACTTTTTTGGAATGGGTAAAAATGTGTAAACTCGCGTCAGGTCACGTGACCTGATCGATAATTCGTAAGACGGATGGAGAGAGGACAGGCGGCGCAGGGCGCTTGCGCGAATGTTCGTGTGTGTATGTAATATAAATTGTCATGTTTGTGTACGATAGAGCAATAAATGAATATTGTATTCCACCACATAAATAATAGTACTTTTATACTGATAATGAAAGCAATTCGTACAAAATTATTCTCTAACCATTCCAAAATATCAAAAATGCACAACGTTAATATTCAAGTTTTCACTTCTGCCGGCACTCCCGGAGTGCAACCCGTCGATTTTTTTTTAGGGCTCCGTACCTCAAGAGGAAACAACGCAACCCTTATAGGATCACTTTGTTGTTCATCGGAACGTCTATGATGATCTTTTTCTTAGGGTGCGTGGAGGTATAAAACTGAAATTTATATCAAATACTCAGGTCTACTGTCCCTTAAAGCTGTAAATAATTCAAACTTCTAAGTCAACGCAATCAAAAGATACAGCCGTTTATGCTACAAATTTTCGACACTCCTAACGGAATCAAAACCTACAGGGTACTTCCCGTGGACTCAGGATCTTAAAATGTGGTACGAAGCACCTAAATGACTATAGGCTTGTACAGAACCCTCGGTGCGCGAGTCCTACTCGCACTTGACCGGTTTTTTACCTTGGTATTCCAGTAAAGCAACGAAATATCTATATTCAGTAAGCATGGCAACAGAATCACAAACATTTAAGAAAATGATAAAAGTGAACTAATAAAAACAAACCAATCGCATTTACAGCTTAAAATGATGTACTGAGCATTTTTGCCTTGCTGTTACTATATTTCCCAATCTGAAACAGCCATAACTCACTCATTCTCCACGGTCTGTGTTTTATCGAATTTACACGTTTGAAAAATCCAATCGGGTAGTGTTGAACGAAAAATGTCACTGCAAAATAGGACTTCATAATACAAGTGGAACGTGGCCCAGGCAATATGCTGACGCTGTAACAGCGGTACACTTGGAGCTCGCTTTTCACCGTTCTAGTATCCTGGCAAAATTTATAAGTAGCCAGGATTGGTATGAACCGAAAGTGAGTCGGATTTCTGATAACTTTCGGAATAAAGTAGACTGACTTCTCAAGATGAGTTGTAATTTTAAAGTTTTATCGATATTCTTTAATTCTTATTGTTGTGTCTACCAGTTTCTATTAAAAAAACAATGCTTAAATAAATTAAGATTTTATCGGTTTTATCCTGTTTGACCTGGGTTTAATCGGTGGTTGTTCCCTTTATACCTCTCGTTGACTACGGCGTAGTCAAAATGAAGTCAAATTGTTTTGAAAGTCTGTGTTTGTATGTTTGTGTGTTCCTCGGTAGTGCCTTAACTACTAAACCGGTTTTAATGTCATTCAGTAAAATCGGATCATAGATTCATAATAATGATCGGGATTAAATCAAAAGTGATTACGCAGAGTAATAGTTTTTTCATACTATGGCTTGCAACTTTATACTGCCGTGAAAGAAGCAATTTGGTAAGTTCGACTGTATTTTGATAATTAGGTACAATGAGTTTTGGTATACAGTAATATAACACATTGAGTACTTCTTCTAAAATAAAACTAGGAACTGGGAAGAAAGAGTTTGCCAGGTCATAGAGTTGAATAAAATGAGAAAACTCACGGTACGAACCAAACCAAACAATTTAAAAAAGGTGGTAATTTAATTTAATACGTGAAGGAAAAACTTTATGACTCTTTTTCAAACATTTATAGTTTATATAAAGAAGCAGTGCAGAATGCTAACATGTTTATAAAACTACGCATAAAAAATACATTAAAATATTAAAAAAACGTTACACACACTACCATTCATTTTATACACAAACATAAATACATACACATATACAGGAATGTATGTGGGAAAGTCAAACTGAAAACATGGTTCTTCTTCTTTTGATGAAATAGCAACCATGTCATCCAAATTTTATATATTTTTTATCACGACGAAGACTTGAAGACTCGAAAACTTATAATTGAAGACTATAAATACTTGATATTGGCAGAAATAGCTGATCCAAGAGATGCGGCTGGTTACCATTTCATCAAAAGAAGAAAGAAGAAGAGGTATAAGCCTTGACAAAAGAAACCTAACATAGTTCAAACTAAAAAATGAAAATAATTATGGTCGAATTTTAAACGTTGAGTGATCACTAATTATATTTGCATTCTCCCGGTCAAAAAAAATTTAAATAATTACACTACACAAAATTTATTTGGGAATGACTTCTTGTTAACTACAATAGTAAAAGAGTTTCGATTTATTTCTTGTCTCCATAAACAAACTTGTAATCTTCTTTGTGCAGGTGTACTTAAAGTTCACAAGTATCATAGACATTGGTAATTTAACTTAGAGCAAGCTAGCTATACGAGAGATTTTCTTACTCAACATAACTTTGTGGATTCAACATCTTTTTTCTAACAATATCAAAACTTTTACTGTACTTGACTGACTGAGATGTTAGCGGTAACATGTGAAAGTATTATTGTCAGTGTTATTTCCCGCAGTATGCCCGAAACTATGAGCTACGAAAAACTTTATTGGTGAAATGATACTTTTGACATCGACATCACTGATGTCATATCATATTTACTTTAAATCTTTGAACTGAAACTATTTTATTATTATACTCTCTTTTCTAACCTTGACATAACAGGACAGGATCATATCGAAAAGTCTCCTTATAACAAAAAGTTACTCTAATCAATATCATATAAAATTTATTAATATCAATATTCGAAATAGAATTTATCAATATATAACTTATCAATATTCGAAGTACATTCTATATTACGCTCTGTTAATTAATGGGAGAATAGCAATAAGTATTAATGGAAAACAGAATTAATCGAATTGTGATCATTAATATTAATTGGTACTTTTTTACTTAATGAAATAAGTTACTGCGACTTCTGATCTGCTTGTTCTGCTAGCTCATAATTACTCCTAAGACGATTGAATTGTACGCGATTACTCTAAAAATTTTCAGGAGAATATAAAACGTTACCAAAATTTTTGACTGACTAGATTTTGTCCGGGGTTCCACCCGCATCTATGTTGGTTATCGCGGTAAATAGTAGCCTGTGTTCTTCCTCGAGAATAAAAAACCTACATTGTAAATTCATTTCTATTGTTACTGCCTCGGTGGCTTAGTGGTAGCGTATGCGACTGCTAAGCATGAGGTCTCGGGTTCGATGCCCGGGTCGGACCAAATGTTTGTATGATCTGCAAATATTTGTTTCGAAGTTTGGTGTTTTCTATGTATAATATGTATGTATATACAACAACAAAAATCGACGGGTTGCACTCCGGGAGTGCCGGCAGAAGTGAAAACTTGAATATTAACGTTGTGCATTTTTGATATTTTGGAATGGTTAGAGAATAATTTTGTACGAATTGCTTTCATTATCAGTATAAAAGTACTATTATTTATGTGGTGGAATACAATATTCATTTATTGCGCTATCGTACACAAACATGACAATTTATATTACATACACACATGAACATTCGCGCAAGCGCCCTGCGCCGCCTGTCCCCTCTCCATCCGTCTTACGAATTTTCGATCAGGTCACGTGACCTGACGCGAGTTTATACATTTTTACCCATTCCAAAAAAGTACACAGCGCCGCTAAAGAAGTTTTCACTTCAAAAAAGTATTTAAGTATTTATATCAGTTGTCTAGTACCCATAACACAAACTCTGCTTAGCTTGGGACTAGATGGCGTTGTGTGTTAGATGTCCGGAATATTTATTTATTTATTTATTTATTCATTCATCTAAATTGGTTCAGCGGTTAATCGTAAAAGCCTAACAGACAGAGTTAATTTCTAATTAATAATATTAGCATGAACATCGCAACATATTCTTGTAGACAGTTCGATACACATTTGGCGTTAGTTAAATATAAAAGTTACGATGTGATAAAAAGAAATGTGTAGTAGTAAAGTAATTTTGAAATAAAATTAATGACGAGCAAGTTTTAAGTTCTCCAACAAAGTTAGTGAACAAATAGTTTTCTTATTTCTTTTGCACTAAGCTAGAGTTTATTTGAAGCCGATTTACTAAAACTAATTTTGTTCTAACTAAGACTTAAAATTACTTGGGTTCAATAAAATTACTTGCCTAGAATAGCTGGTAATGAATAATTCTCCACTTTGTAAGCTTCTATTAGACAAAGAAAGAGCATTATAAATAGTTCAAAATCAAGCTATCATTTTCTTTTATGGTTCTAAAAATATTTTTAAAAGAAAGTTTGATTAGTCAATACCCTGCCAAAAAACTTTTTAGTGTAGACGTATAAAAATAATAATTTATTGATGCAGTATTTTTATGAATTAGTTTATGAGGTTGTTCACAGCTAGTGAAACTTTTCCGTTACTCGTTAGGAAGACTAAATGAAAAATACATCATCGAATTTCTCAGTTTAGGTAGTAGAGTCACGCTTATTTCAGCACGAACGGGCCGGCTCTACCGGAGCGTAATTACCCTCGCACAGAAGATCACCGTCAGCCGTCAATGACAGCGTTCGTGCTGTTGTGTTGCGTTGGTGAGTGCGAGACCGGAGGCCCAATGATGTAGAAGCATCACTTGACTGCCTCTGTGGCGTAGTGGTAGCGTATGCGACTGCTAAGCTTGAGGTCTCGGGTTCGATTCCTGGGTCGGACCAAATGTTGTCTACAAATATTTGTTTCGGAGTTTGGGTGTTTTCTATGTATAATATGTATGTATTTACAAAAAAAAAAGTATATAAGTATTTATATCAGTTGTCTAGTACTCATAACACAAGCTCTGCTTAGCTTGGGCCTAGATGGCGTTGTGTGTAAGATGTCTGGAATATTTATTTATTTATTTATTATTATTATCACTAGGGTGCCATAGTGTGGGTCACCATGCTGCATTATTAAATGTCTGTATTCGCAATGCATATGGTGATCACGACTTTTGGGGTCTGCTTATGCTTTCTATCAGACTGCGTAAAGTCATTTTGGTAGGGCCATGCATAAAAAAATGTTTGTTGTGGACTCAAGTAGTTGGTTCTAAAGCAAATAATGTGCATGGTACACAAATAAATTTTTCATCTTAACTCAAATCAACATTTAATAGTATGAATGCTGAAGTGAAATTAGATTAACCTTAAACTAAAAATGTAATGCAATATCAAAAATAGAGTAATACTTTATTATAAGCTTTATTTAGTTTCACCTGTCCTGATGTTTGTCTGTGATCAAATCTTGCAAGTTAAGTTTGAACCTATTCCCGATTTCCGATTGAACTGAAATTTAAAATATACCTCTAGTTCTGATGACAATTCAGTTACATATAATCGGTATTATTATTAATCCAAAATGGCTGCGGTAATAAAATGGCGCCGTACATATTTCTGAACAACCCACCTAATATGGGTATCAAATGAAAAGGGCTTAAAGGTTTTTTTATGAACAAGTAACAAAAGTATGTTTTAAAAAAATATTTTTAAATTAATCACTTGTCTTATATTTTAAGCAGGTAAGAGACTGGTTGATCACTTCAGCGCTCTCTACTAACAATTGAACTCGGTTTACTACTTCTACAAAAAAAGGAGCGGCGAGTAACGTGATTACTTAAAAGTTTGATAACGCAAACATTTTAAGGATTTTTTACCTATTCCATCGATTACTACTAACATATTAAGAGGAACAATCTGATTTACGTAAGTATTGTGAGACAGATTGACTGCCCCATTATATTCTGATCACATATTACGAACAATCAATTCAAGCAGACATGTCTCAACGACTTGTAATGGGCATTGCGGAGCTCGTGGCAGACAAGGCCCACCGGTGGGCCATGACAGCACATGTCCGAACGTGCCGAACGTTGATTGCATTTATTCTTTGATGTGGGGCTCACTAGACTAATCTAAGGGTGAATAGGACAGGCGTAATGACGTACCCCAGGCGTATCGTACGATGATCACAATGCCCTTGTTTTGCCAAGTATTTCTAGTGGAATCGTTTTAACTCCTCACTAAATTGATTTAGAGCGTCAGCAGTGGTATCCTCTACAATGTATGTACTCGTAACTTAACGTGTTTGCTGTTTAATAAATAATATGGTGAAACTGATCCGAGAAAAGTCAACGTTCTCTTTCCTTAGTCGATAAAACACTAGAAATTTTATCTTCAAGAGTATATAAGATCCAGTGAGGAGTAGCTAAATTATATACATAATCCAAACAACAAGTTGTAATAAATTGTTGACTTATTTTGTATAAACCTTATATGTTTCTAGCCAAATGGATAAGCCACCTAAAGTGACAGTGACAGTAGGCTGGCCATATTTAGTGTAGAACCGATAACCGTTAGGGTAAACGGGTTCTTGATTAGAGAAGCATAAGACGGCTGGCAGGAGCTGGATGCGAGCAGCCGAGAATCAAACCAAGTGGCGTGCGATTGGAGAGGTCTATGTACTGCAGGTGGCTAATGATGATGATAAAATAGATCTACACATTTTTACTATTTAATCTCTTTAGATAAAGACTACAAAACAATGGAGACCTCAAATCCACAATCAAGATAAAGTATAAACTTCGCTTTTCACTACAAGCGAAAGATAAAGAAAAAACTACAGTCATTAAAAGAAAATTATCTCAGATAAGTTTTGAAATAAGTTATAATAAGTACGCACCATCTCCCCTTGAGCTTTAATACCAGTAGGTAAAATCGGTTAATTAGTTTTCTACTACTTTGCGGCTAAATGAGGCCGAAAATTTTGTAACTAATTATTTTCGCCGAGACCTCAATATTTCTCGAATATTAAAGTGTAATAAATGTAAACGAAAAACAGTTTAGCCTTATTACATATTACAACATATTAAATTGCGATTTAGGCGAGATTAAAAAGTACAAGTAACGCAAAGGGCGTTACTTGTACACGGCATATTTATCTTAAATTTATTTTTTAACAGAGGACGCTAGAGAGCGCCTCATTAGATTCAGTGACACGTCATATGGACGATCAAGATGCTTCTAACGGTATCTCATTTGTCCAGTTCTAATAAGTAATTGAGGAGCTATGAGGGAACAGATGAACGTACATGCTCACATACGTACATAGCCTGTCAAAATTATAACCCTCCTTTTCTTTGCCGTAGTCGGGTAAAAATGTATTCTTAAATAAAGATAGTAATGTAGTAGATAGTTTTAGACTTTAAAAACTTCATCTATATATTATGACGAATAGATTGTATTCTGTAAGTTTACTTAGTACTTTTAAATAGATGATACTCTCGAGATCTTAAGTTTTACTCAACTTAAACACAATTTAGTTCTAAAATCCCTTGGGAAATGCAACGTAAACTTACGCAAGTGGTTAGTTTAAAAATTACTTCTACATTTCTTACAGAAAATTTGATGTTGATGCTATCACATTGTTGGTCTTTTTCATATTATATCCTAAATTTTGTAATCTTTGAACGAAGTACAGCTTGAATGTATTGTTCCACTTTTAAATTTTATTTTGGTGCTATGTGTATGTGTGAATGTGTATCTTAAATTAAAAGTATATATTCGTAGTCAATACATAAATGTTTAAACAAAGTAGTGATAGCATAGGTAGCTTTTAAAATGGAAGTAAAAAAACTTTATCCAAATGTTTTTCAACAGAAATTATAATTATTGCATTTAATTTGCTTCTCACATTTTTTAAAATTTATTTATAAATATTTTCTGCTAATGCTACATGGCAATAACTACCTTTCAATCTTGAGTTGGTTCTGTAAGGAACAAGGTGTATTAGTATGATAAAATAAGAGAGAAAAAAATCCTATAGACAATAGTAATAACAAAGCTATTTGAAATACATAATTGAATACTAAAACATAAATTTATATTATTATCAAACATAATTATCTGTATTTCAAAAAAAAATATTAACACTCTGTTCTATTTTGAAACATACGGAATAATTAGAAATCCTCTTTGAAAATATTAAACAGTTAACTTTATTCATTTTATTTGAATTAAGAATTTATTTATTTACAATCATAATTATTTTACTCCTTTTTAGTATCACAAAATCAACATAGCAGAAGATTTTAACAAAACCATTAAGCTCTTTCAAAGATACAACTTTTGCTTCAAGTACTTCGCGCATCGCGGAGAGCTCAACAAATACACAACTAAAGCACACAAAATAAACATAGACTCAAAACAACTATCTGGGAATCTATGAGTGGGAGTGATAGTACTTTTAGAGGATGGTTTTAGTAATACTTGTTGTTGTAGATACTGTCGTAAATACCAAGAGTTGCCTGGTATTTAATGGAAACAACACTGGAGGGGTAACTAAGTCGAGTAAATAAAACTACAACTTGTCACATATAGTTGTAAAATATTATATGGTTTCCCTGAGCTGGTTACTTAAAAAATATTACATAGGCTTCTTATAACACTGGGCTGACAACAACGATATCGCGATTCACACAGAATGCACAAGGCCCTTTGGCGACATTTAAAGAAAACTATTATATTTTACCATGTGCTCATTTTGCGGTTCAACATACTGGGACCAGTATTTATGATAATTATACTGATAAATAGACCCCAAATCCATACTAATATTATAAATTCGAAAGTACTTAACTTTGTGTGTCTGTACGCTTTGACATAGAAAGAATTTGATTCTTGAGGAAAAACATAGGCTGTTATTTACCGCGATAACTGATATACACGCGGGCGGAGACACGAGCATCAGCTATTAATCTATATTTATTCTAATTTTGAGTTGGACTGTGTACGTTTAAAAAACTATAGCAGTATTACACTAACTGATCTTAAGTTTTAGCACAGTATACATACATAAAGTCAAGCCCTTTTCACAGCAGGGTAGGCAGAGAATTGGTCTCCACTCACTACGGTACTAAAATATCTCTTTTGTTTTGTGGGGAAACGGGTGTAATGTTCCACCCAACACAAAGGGAGGATCCTCCGACCAGGCGAGGTGATCATGCCTGGCGGGCTACTGCCCAACAGTTGAGGTTGGGATGTTGTATATATGATAATCGGCGCGAGAACTTTATTTGCGCGATTCAGGATTGGTAGTTACTTCGTATTGTAGGTTACTTCGTAGTTCAGTGTAACTTCGGTAGATGGCGCTGTAGTATGTTATGTTGTATGTGGAGGTCGCCACATCACTCCCCTCCAAGACTGGAGGTCGATATATATTGCGTCAGCTGTCTGTGCTCTGTTGTGGAGCTAGCCAGTGCCAGGAGTGAGTAGTTCCAGTGAGTCGGAACGGAGTGCCGCAAGTTCCAGTGAGTCGGAACT
Source organism: Spilarctia lutea (assembly GCA_916048165.1). Classification (NCBI taxonomy): domain Eukaryota; kingdom Metazoa; phylum Arthropoda; class Insecta; order Lepidoptera; family Erebidae; genus Spilarctia; species Spilarctia lutea. The sequence continues at coordinate 12,158,822 of OU696480.1, read as the reverse complement.
GAATGCCGCTAGTCCCAGTGAGTCGGGGCTGAAGTCCGCTGATCCCAGTGAGTCGGGATCGCATGCGGTGCGCGGTGCTGCGGTGAGGTCCCCAGTGAGTCGGGGCGGTTGTTGCGTAGTGGCTGGCTACTGCGTAGACGGGAGAGATGTGCTCTGCTTACATGGACCGTAGGTGCAGTGTGCTGTGCCTAGACGCTGATGAGGCCGTAAGGGTAACCAGGCTGGAGCGGTCGCTTCCTGCGTGTGGTATATCCCAGTTGAGGCCGAAGTTGCTGGCTGACTTGAGACTTGCTGTGGGAGTGAACATGATGGTGGCGCGGCTTGAAGGCTGCTTCCAATCACGTCGGGGTCACCACTGTGGGGGAACGGGTGTAATGTTCCACCCAACACAAAGGGAGGATCCTCCGACCAGGCGAGGTGATCATGCCTGGCGGGCTACTGCCCAACAGTTGATGTTGGGATGTTGTATATATGATAATCGGCGCGAGAACTTTATTTGCGCGATTCAGGATTGGTAGTTACTTCGTATTGTAGGTTACTTCGTACGTTCAGTGTAACTTCGGTAGATGGCGCTGTAGTATGTTATGTTGTATGTGGAGGTCGCCACAGTTTCGTCTACATTCTTCAATCGCTGCAGACATGGCCCTTTTTGAAAATGTCATCGATTTGGTCTGTAAACCAATTTAGACGTCAAATAATCGATCACAGTATAATCTGCGTCAAATATTGTTCGTACATTTAATCTTAATTTTATTAATATAATATAATTTATCATGACAAAGTGTGACAGGGTACTAATACCTATTGCATAAAGATTTATATATTACTTTAAACGTTGGTTAATAAAACATTAAATTAGGACAATTACGATAAGGTTAGCTGAAAATTATAAACTCCAAAAATAAACATCCTCTTCCACTTTAAACGACTACAACAAAAGACACCAGATTACTTGAATTAAGTTTAATTATGTTTATTACGTTTCCTACAACAAGAACGTTTACTGCAATTTAAAGACACAGAGAAATAAAATCCAGCCTTATCTCTTAAAAATAATTACCTCTCAGCAGGTACGTATAAAGCTCACGTAAGAAAGCACTTAATACAGTGCCATTATCTTGAATTTAGAAAACATCAATAAACTCAACGCCATTACCCGATTTTATTTTATTTACAGCGAGTTTCATGGTAGTAGGCGTGCGGTGTGGGAAAAAAAGAAGTAGGAGTTTTAAATGATTATAAAACTATTATACACATCTTATTTTTAACTCAAGTATATATATTGAAATAACGCAAAGTCATTAATATTTGTAAATATTTATAAATTTCATAGATATCAATTTGACCACATACCTGAGAAAGCGATCATCATAAGGTGGCTGCCGCATAAAGTGAAATAAAAATAGTATTTATTACAATTTAATGTCACGTTAAACTACGGAGCAACTATTACCACTAATCTTCAGTTCACTTTAGACAGTTCTTTAATATTTTAGCATATTACATTTAAAAAATATCGATCATAAGCTATCTTTATACTAGAAAAATATTTAAAGGACCCAAAATTGGTTGTAAACGGTTAGTATAAAACCATATACAAAATTTAATAGGTGTGTCTTTAGATTCCTGCCTGAAAATTTCAAAGAAATATATTATAACTAGGTATAATACTTTGAAAAGCTCTTGCAGCTCTAGAGTACCTATTCATATCATTACACAAATCTATTCAGTCCAGTTCTAACATGTTATACGTAATCCTGATCATTAAACTACGGCTCCCTGGGCCGGTGATATTCCACGTGACCGAGCACACTGTATTGTAGATGACACAATGCGCTATCTACTAAAACCATTGTAGGCCAAGAGCTTGTCAACAAATATTTGTCACTAAAAACTTTTTAGAAAATAGATAATTCTGTATGTACGATATTATTAATAAATTATAACTTATATATAATTTAATAAGTTACAAAAATAAGTTACATTTGATACAAAACAGGGGCTACCTGAAAGTTTCCCAAAAGCAGTGTCGAACCGTAGCGGGGGCGCAGTGAGGGGGAGAGGGGGTTTCGACACAAGTGGCACTTGTTAGGAGGCGGTAAAATTTCACAGTAAATAATAAAACTATTTGAACTATTCCATATTTTTATCATAAATACAAATTCCGACCGATTGAAAAAAACACGGAATTTTTAATGGTGACGAATTCGGCGTATTCCCTTTCTTTGAATGATACATATTTTGTAGTGACTGCTGGCCACAGCATTTATACTGACCTGCGAGGACCTCCCGTATTTTATTTTGTACTTGGGTTGTTTATGAATAATAATTATCAGCGAGAATGTCATCTATTACATATAGAGGTATTAAGTTAATTTTTTTAAACACAATTCCCGCACTGCCATTGTCTGCTATTCAATGCCAAAGTTTTAAAGATGTTGGAAAATGACCTGAACACATAGATGACAATGTGCGATTGCATCTAATTCTGCTATTCTAAGACAGGAAATTGTTCATAATGCAAACTTCCTTTACGTGATAATTAGACTTTACATGGACATGTAGAAAACTACACCAGTACCAATAGAGGAAACTTTTTGAGAATTGGTTCATCTAATTGTAAAATATGAACCTGTACTTCGTGAACATCTCGGAAGATCTAAAATGTACGCCAAAATTTCAATAACATAAATGTCATCCCAAATTCAATACGAATTTGCCATTGACTGCCTAGATGGCGTAGTGGTACGCATGTGCGACTGCTAAGCTTGAGGTCTTGGGTTCAAATCCTGGGTCGGACCAAATGTTTGTGGAATCTACAAATATTTGTTTCGGAGTTTGGGTGTTTTCTATGTATAATATGTAAGTATTTACAAAAAAAAAAGTATATATAAGTATTTATATCAGTTGTCATAACATAATCATCATCATGTCATGTCATAACATAACACAAGCTCTGCTTAGCTTGGGACTAGATGGCGTTGTGTGTTAGATGTCCGAAATATTTATTTATTATTTATTTATTTTGGGAGACATTCTTCGCCAACATATCATCGGAAAAATAAAAAAAGCTGAGTATTACTCGATTATATTCAACGGAACTCTAGATTTTTCTCATATAGATCAAATAACTCAAGTATTAAATTTTATACGTAGTAACTCAGGAAGTAAACGTCAGCTTTAATAGATTTCATTGAAACTAAAGACAAAACTGCTGAAGGAATTTTACAAATGCTTTTGATCAATGCTGATGGCCTAGATATAAGCAATTGTAGAGGCCAAGCATATGATAATGCTACTGTTATGGCTGGAAAGCATTCAGGAGTTCAGCAAAGGATTAAATAAATAAACCCTTAAGTTGAATTGGTTCTTTGCTCAAATCATTCGATAAACCTAGTTTGTTTATACGCTGCCTCAGTTGAGTTAAGTTCAGTAACTTTTTTCGGTATTTTAGAACGTTGCTATTCGTTCCCGCATCTACACATCGTTAAAAGTTCTGATAGACATATGGTGCAGTACAAGAGGCAATGCCGTATATATGTCATGACATCATAGCAAAGACATTCTCATTACTTTGAAAAAGCTGATAAATGCAGGTGAAAGCTTAAACTTTACTAATAATGATGCAGTCATTTTCCTAATGATAAATGATGCATAATGATGCAACCGGCGCCGCTAAATGAAGGGAATGATTAAAAAAAATTACAAGCAAAGGGTCTTGACATAAGCTTGTGCGCTCAGAAAGTAAATGTTTTGCATATGATATTGACAGAGAAACCAGAGTAAAGGGCAGATGGCGCTGTAGTTGTGCAAAAAAAAAATTGTGAATTTCCATAGAACCTTTGAGGCGCATAACAAGAAGGTATATTTTTGATGACGGAACTAGAGATACTTATCTTGTGAAAAAGAGTTGAGACAAAAGTTGTTTTCTTCGTTAGATAGAACCATTGTAAAAATTCGTGAGCGTTTTCAGCAACTACAAAATTAAACATTTAAGTTTGCTTATATAACGCCGGCTTTATTATTGATTCTATGAGTTATTTAAGGGTAGCTGAATTAATATTTATTTTCAATTCGTTCGTAATTTCAGCCGAAAGACGTCCACTGCTGGACAAAGGTCTCTTCACAACAACTGGAAGACGAAAAAGTAAAAATGGAGAAGACGGAGCGTGAGTACACTCCCTACAAGGTGGTCCGACACTGTGGTGAAGATCACGGGAAGCGGCGCAGCTAGGCAGCACAGTACTTAGCCTGAAAGTAATAAATTCACGAAATTGCAATCATTCTAGTAGAGCCTAAACTGATAGCTTGGTATATAATTTGTCATTAGAAGTTTTTTTTTGGAACGAAGTTCCTTATCGCGCGATATGAACGAAAAAACGAAGGGGGCTAGACGGAAATTGTCGCGACATAATTTGTTGTCACGACACTTTTTGCTATTTTAAATTTTATTTGTTATTAGTTTATTTTTCATTGCTTGAAGCAACCCAGATACTATATATATATAATATATATATATATACTATATATATATATATATATATATAATAGATAGATAAGATTTCGAACTTTTATATATACATATCATCATTATCATCATTATCATCACTATTATCATAATCATCATTTTATCATTTTCATCAATTCATCATTTTCATCACTTTCATCATTTTCATCATCTTCATCGTTTTCATCATTTTCATCATTTTCATCACTTTCATCATTTTCATCATTTTCATCATCTTCATCATTTTCATCATTTTCATCATTTTCATCAATTCATCATCTTCATCACTTTCATAATTTTCATCATTTTCATCATCTTCATCATTTTCATTATTCTCATCATTTTCATCATTTTCATCATTTTCATCACTTTCATCATTTTCACCATTTTCATCATCTTCATCATTTTCATCATTTTCATAATTTTCATCAGTTTCATCACTTTCATCATTTTCATCATTTTCATCATCTTCATCACTTTCATCATTTTCATCATTTTCATCAATTTCATCATTTTCATCATTTTCATCAATTCATCATCTTCATCACTTTCATCATTTTCATCATTTTCATCATCTTCATCATTTTCACCATTATCATCATTATCATTATTATTCTCTTTATTCCTTTTGTATATACATATAGATTACATTTTTAAATATACATATAAAACAAATACATTTAAAAATATAAAAAATAGTGGACCACTGACTTCGGGTACAGGGACCAAGAAACCGGTGGTTAGGGCTCCAAAGACAGGAACCTCCTCACTATGCGTGCCGTGTCAAGAAGGACTGCCTTCTGTATCAGACCCTTGATCCAGCCATCTAACGTGAGCCTCTTAAGGTGTTGGTCGAGGCTCCTGGCTATCAATCCGTGAACAGATACGACTATCGGAACAATTATTACCGAATCCACATTCCACATATCGACAATCTCGTGAGATAAATCCAAATATTTTATTTGTTTTTCTTTTTCGACTTTCACGAGATTCTCGTCATGAGGAACGGCGATATCGATAATTATTGCGCGGCGCTCTAATCGATCTATCACCACAATATCAGGCTTATTGGCTACAATAGTCCTGTCTGTAATAATAGATCGATCCCAATATAACGTAGCACGACCATTCTCGAGAACTGGATCGGGCACATACCTGTAGTATGGTACCTCTGAAATCACGAGATTGTATTTAAGGGCAAGTTGCTGATGTACGATCCTGGCTACTTGGTTGTGCCTATGCAAATACTCGCCGTTAGCAAGACGAGAACAACCAGAAATAATATGCCTGATAGATTCTCCAGGACGGTGACATGCCCGACAGATGTCGACCGTACCATCTTTCAGGATATACTTCCGATAGTTATTCGTCATGATAACTTCGTCCATAATCGCACAAACAAAACCTTCGGTTTCTCCAAAGAGATCACCATACCGTAGCCAGGACGTAGATGTTTTAAAATCTATATCGGGTCCATGAAGAGCCCGATAGAACCGACCATGGAGTTCCTTGCCCTTCCATACCTCCCTGCGATCATCAGTACTAAGTACCACAGGTTTGCGCCAATTCTCTTTAGCCAGAGCAAGCGGAGTGAGTCCGGTGTCCACTGCAACTACACTGCGATGCATTCCCACATCAGTATGAAGAAAATATTCTCTAAGATTGTATATCTCGCGATTATGTAGGGTCTTGATATTTAAAAGTCCACGACCCCCCAATTTTCGCGGGATATACAACCTCATAACCGATGAACGTGGGTGATGCATTCGAAATGCAGTCAGCAATGTACGGACTCCCCTATCTAGAGCATCTAATTCGGTCTGAGTCCATCTAAGTATACCAAAGGAATACATCAGAACCGGCATGACCCAACCGTTGTAGGCTCGCACCTTGTTACCGCCTGATAAAAGACTTTTAAGTACTTTTTTCAGGCGGCCAAAGAAGCGTTCCCGCAACGCCTGTTTCATGTCAGATTCTGGTATTCCCAAGGACTGTGTAAAACCTAGATACTTGTAGCCTTCGGTGACAGATAGAGACCGAAGTTTTGTAGAATCTGAAAGTTCTACTCCTTCAGATTCCACAATCAAACCCTTCTTTACATACATGACTGCACACTTGTCTACACCAAATTCCATTTTGATAGAATTACTAAAGTTTTCCGTAATCTTTAGTAACGCTGTCAATTGTAATTTAGTGGGGGCAAGTAGTTTCAAATCGTCCATATAAAGAAGGTGAGATATAACTCGATCATCTTTCCGCAACCCATAGCCTAACTCTGAACCCTCCAACAAAGTGCTTAGAGGGTTCAAAGCTAGACAAAACCACAAGGGACTCAGACTATCACCTTGAAAGATGCCCCGCTCGATCTTTATAAGTACATCGGTCATCGGAGACTGCCGACACCCAGGATAGCGAAGTACTGTTCTCCATTGCCCCATACATGACTTCAAGAAAGTGCACAGAGTTTTATCAATTTTGTACAACTCAAGCACCTTCAAAAGCCATGTATGTGGAACGGAGTCATAAGCCTTCTTGTAATCTATCCAGCATGTCGCCAGGTTCCTACGATTACGACGTACCTGCTGGCTAATGGTCATGTCTATGATAAGGAGCTCTTTAGTACCACGGGTCCCACTTCTACATCCATTCTGAGAAATAGAAAGTATCGAATTGTGATTAATATGTGTAGTAATTTTGATTCTCAGAATGGATGACAGAAGTTTATATAAAGTTGGCAAACAAGTTATAGGCCTAAAATTTTTGGGATCCATGGTACCACCAGATTTGTAGAGTAAGTGGGTAATGCCAGTTGTTAAAAATTGTGGTAATGAACCCGAATCCAATGCCGCTTGGAATTGAGATGCCAAACACGCATGTGAGCTTCGGAACCATTTAAGCCAAAAGTTGTGCAGTCCGTCAGGACCAGGTGCTTTCCAATTCGGTAATGAACGGACTGCACAACTTACATCCTCTTTATTTATTCTAACCGGTTCCATATTTGTTATAGACTCACATGAGCGCTTGACATCCCGCATCCAATCACCATCTGTATTATTATTAATATATTATATTATATCATTATTATTATTATTAATATTATTGTGTACACATATATCATAAAACTAGAAATTACGTAAAATATTGAAGTAAATATAATATTTGTATCGTCTTTCTATTTCGAACTTCGTTCCATCCGGGTGTCCCTTGACACCTCTCAAGTTTTTATTATATAAGGGACATACGAGCAGACGTATCGCCTGATGGGTAAGCAATTACCGCCGCCCATGGACACCCACAACACCAGAGGCGTTACAAGTGCATTGCCGGCCTTTTAGGAAGGATTACGCTCTTTTCTTGAAGGTTTGAAGGTCGTATTGGTCCGGGAACACCGCAGAAGATAGCTCATTCCACAGTTTGGTTGTGCGCGACAGAAAGTTTCGGGAAAATCGCACGGTTGTGGACTGCCAACCATCTAGATGATCTAGATGACAGGGATGAAATTTCTGTCGAGTAAGAAGATGGCGGAAAGAGGCGGCAGTGATCAATCCGAATAATCCCTCGAAGCACTTCCCATTTTAAATGCGGTAGAAGATGCACAGTGAAGCTACATCTCTACGCAGCGCCAGAGAGTCTAGCCGAATTGGAAGCTCCTGGCAATCGACGATACGAGTCGCCCTCCGCTGAATGCAGTCGAGAGGGAGGAGCTGATATTGGGGTGCCCCTGCCCAAAGGTGAAGGCGCAGGTTCAGCCTCACATGGAATGCTGCCCGCATTCCATGTGAGGCTGAACCTGCGCCTTATAAAGCCGAAGCCGATGGGCCGGAGTGAAATACCGCCTCGATCTATTGACCACACCAAGCTTTTTCTAGGACAATTTAACCTTACCCTCTAAATGGCCACGAAACTGGACTTCGCTCGATATACACCAAGTATTCCAATATTTGCTGAGGCAGATAGGGGAGTATCTTCAAAACGAGGACATACGACCCACCGTATAAGTTGTATCTTTCTCTATATAATTTAACACTGGAACCACCAGATGATTATTTTTTTTATTTTACTACGAAAGTAGCGAGCTTTTGGACTAGGTGCTGAATATTAATGTATTAACTCGTTCAAAACTGATACAGAGAGGACTAATGTCTGCTAATTCGTACTGTGGAGTTATTTGCATGAGAGACTTATTAGAACCTGTATAAAACAATCACTCAAAGAATAATCTATTTCATTTACCCTTACTAAGCGCACTTTAATGGTCTAGTGTAGTATTTTGTTCCCAAAAAGCAGCTAATGTTCATTTGGTCACCAGATTGTTCCAAAGTTTATTCAAATTATGCTACCACGGGTTATTTAATGGTTAAATAATTGAATCCGTAATCAAAAAGTTACCCATTCGAACCATTAAAACCTGCTCCTAATTCAAATATTTAGTTAACATGAACAAACGTAACAAGTTTGCCTCGTTGTTATTATTTACAGAAAAAGAAAAAAGAATCCGTGCGTACCTAGTAAAGCCACGCAGATTTCAGCACGAGCGGGCCGGCTCGACCGGGGTCGTAGTAAACTCGCACAGAAGACAAACCCAAAATGACAGCATTCGTGCTGTTGTGTTTCGTTGGGAGTGCGAGACCGGGGGTCCAGTGATGCAGAAGTATCTCAACAGGCCGCAATAAGTGTAGTGACCACTACTATTGGATTTGGCTCATGCTTTTCATCAGACAGAGTACAGAAGAGCCACTTTGGCAGGCTCATACACGAAAAAAAACTAAGTGTTAGTTGAACTCAGTGATAAAATGCGTTCTGTATATTTATTTATTTATTTATTTATAACTTTATGCACATGTACATCGGCGGACTTAATGCCAAGGGCATTCTCTACCAGCCAACCTTTGGGGGGTGTAGAGATCTAGTAAGGTAGGTGCATCGAGGTTAATGTTGTAACCTAAATTAATCTAACCAACTCAAAAATTCATATACTTAAATACATACATACATCCATACAAAAATAAATATATAGGTACATAATACATATACTTACTAATCGTACACTGGAAAGTAGACTTTAAGTAGGAGTACATTTAAATAAGTTATTCCGCAATTTGAAGAAGGTGATTGTGTACGCTCTTTTTAAAAATGTAACGGTTTGTGGACATCCTGATTTCGAGTGGGAGCGCATTCCAAAGCAGCACTGCTTGCACAAGGCATTCCTTGTGCAAGCAGTGCTGCTTTGGAATGCGGTAATCACTTACCGTCAGGTATCCTGTGTGCTTGTTTGCCATGACATGTAAATAATGTTTTAGTCCAAACTATAACACAACCAATTTAGTCTAAATAAGTTTTGCCCGATTATTAGTTTCAACCGTGACATATAACGGGTGTTTTTTTAAGCTAGATAGAACTTTAAATTGTAAAAAGTAACACAAAAAATTAAATTTTGATGAAACTTTTTTTTTTATTTGTTACAGTATACTCTGACAAATCATCATAAATAGACTCACGCTTGAACAACGCTACGAAATTATCCAAATTTACTTTAGTCGCCTCATTAGGCGTGAACGAAATCGGAGGTGTGGGAAGGACATAGGAGGAGCAGATTATTCGTAGAGCGCAGGTTTCTATCGTGATTCGAGGAAAGAAAATGTAAATCGGGATCAAAATAAGTAGGTGAGAATGGGGAATTAAGGAACGAAAAGAGAGAGGTCAGTGCTCGCTGATTACGACGTAGACGGATTGGTAACCATTTTAATTGGGAACGTAAAGCAGATACATGATCATACTTGCGAAGATTAAATATGAATCGAATGCAGTTATTGAGAAGACGGTCTAGTTTATTTAGGAGGTCTGCATTCAGGTCGAAATAACACACATCACCATAGTCGATTAATATATAAACTTCTTGACTGCCTGCGCACTTCTACTTTAGATAATATTAGAAAAACTCACTTTGAAACCCGTCTAAAGACTTTCGTACTTAAAAAGTAAGAGAAAATTTCTCACGAAAATATACACTTAATGTTTAGAGGTATATAAAAATCTATTCCACCTTGCCAAGTTCAGAAAAGTTAAAATTTAAAATCAACTGCCAACATCCCTCTACTGAAATCAAATTATTTTTGCCACCGTGAAAAATGGGAATATATTTTTTCTTCTTTTGATCTTAGAAAACATTGGCTCCGATATTTTAAGTACACATCAATTTAGCGTAATGATCTGTTTCGTGTATAATATTATGTAATGACTTATAAATTGGAATAACAAATTCATTCGGTCGTGTTCGGGTCTCATTAGTTTCAGAATTCAGTTCAAATGCAAAAACTGGATTCTCAATAGAGTTGGCACGCTATAGAGCATGCCAAGAAATCGTATTGAGACGGTTAATTGTATTAAGTAACGACTTTACTGAGTACCTACTATTAATCAGGGAATTTTATTTATTTATTTAAACTTTATGCACAGATGTAGCAAAGGCGGACTTAATGCCGTAGGCATTTTCTGCAAGTCAACCTTAGGGCGATGCAGAGCTAGATAAGGTAGATGCACGGAAATTGTAAATGATATTTAACAAATGTTAAATACTGTTAAAATATCACTAAATAATGCTTAAATATACTTAAATATACTACTACTATATAACACAAATACATATATATGCATATATACATATACATAAATATAACTACATACTATACAATTTAGAAGGGGAGAGGCTAAGATTGTGGTGGATCCGAGAATGTGTCTATAAAATGTTGCCGCAACAGATATTTAAAACTCTGCCGAGTTTTTGCCATTCTGATCTCGAGAGGGAGCGCGTTCCATAGCAGGACAGACTGAACAAGAAAAGTAGAATGTACAAAGTGAGAGTGGTGAGTGGGACAGTGAAGAAGTAGATTGTTTGAAGACCTAAGGTTTTTAGAGTGGTTTGTACCTAAATACTGAAGTTGAGTAGTTAAGTAGGAAGGAGAAGTTGGAGAAAAGAGTAAAGAGTAAAGGGTACTTAATGCTCGAATCTGTCTGCGTATGCGAATTGGAAACCAATTCAAATGGGACCGATGCTGAGAAACGTGATCATATTTACGTAAATTAAAAACGAATCGAATGCAATTGTTGAGAAGACGGTCAAGCTTATTGAGCAGATCTGCATTCAGGTCAAAGTAGCACATGTCACCATAGTCGATTATTGGAAATATTAGGGTCTGGACGAGCATTGCCTTAGTTTTCAATGGAAGAAAGTTTTTTAAGTCTGGAGAGGGCCCGCAACGAGCCTGTGACTTTTTGGCACACGGATGCGACTTGTTTTCGCCAGCTGAGAGTTGTGTCAATGTACAATCCGAGGTCCTTTACACTTTCAGAATATGGAATAACCATGCCATCGTAGATAAGTGGTGGAACTGAGGCTAGGTCTAGCAGGCTCATGCTACGGCTACTCCCAATGATAATAGCCTGACATTTATCCGGATTTACTGATACACCAAACATGTCAGACCAGTGTTTGATAGTTGCTAGGTCAGTATTTACAACCGAAACCGCGGACGATACATTGCACAACTCTGTTTGGTAGTATAGCTGCAAATCATCAGCATACAAAGGATAGGAACACTGAAGTCTTGAGGTAATAAGGTTAATGAAGATGGAAAACAGGAGAGGTGAGAGAATACCGCCTTGAGGGACGCCAGCAACAAGACCACGCCAGCTAGAGGAAGTATCTTCCATACTGACTGATTGCTGACGATCCCGAAGATAGGAGGAAAACCAGTTCAGTGCTTCCTGAGAGATCGAAAAGTGGGATAGGACAGCAAGGAGAAGTTCATGACTGACGGTATTAAAGGCATTGGTAAAATCAACCAATACTACGGTAGTAACCTTAGTATTCTCCATCCCTGACTTAATATCGCCAGTCACTTTAAAAAGGGCGGAAACTGTACTATGGCCTGGTCGAAAACCTGACTGAAGAGGGCTGAGTAAGTTGTTACTGTAAATTAAATGTGAGAACTGTTTATGAACGCAGGCTTCTAGCACTTTGGAGAGGAAGGGAAGGATGGAGATTGGACGGAAGTGAGTAGGAAGAGATGGATTAGAAATTTTAGGTAACGGACGCACATACGCTCTCCGCCACAAAGAAGGAAATGTACCAGACATGAGGGAGAAGTTGACAATGTGGGAGATAGCAGGAAGAAGGTGGACTAGCAATGTTGTGATCATTCTTCGACCAATGCCATCACAGCCAATTGCTTGCGATTTGATAGACAGGATAATCTTCTTAATCTCTCCTTCTGTAACCGAACTGAAATGAAATAGGTATAAGTCAGGGCGCGGTAGACTATTATTAATGTAATTTCTGGTAGTATGTTCAGATAGACTGTCTAACGTGAAGGAAGTAGTAAAATGTTGGTTTAGGGAATCGAGACTTATGGATTGTGGAAAGTCTACATGTCGCGATCTGCCGATCCCAAGAGTTCCAAGGAACTTCCAGATGTCAGCAGAAGAAGAGGAGGTAATATTATCTAAAATGTGGCGGCGTTTGGCGTTCCGTATCATTTGGTTACACCGATTTCTTGCAGACTTATACAGTTGCCAGTTGACATCGATGCGGTCCCTCTTGTAAGTCCCAAAAGCCCTATTTCGGCGTCTCATCGCCGACTGTATACCTTTCGTCATCCAGGGTGCTGGTGGTCGTCTGAGCTTAACCTTTTTAACCGGTGCATGGGTATCGTATAGTTTAATTACTATTTTATTGAAAACGTGTACCTTTACATCGACAGAGGTGGAGTCAATGAGAGATGTCCAGTCAATATTTGACGCATCGTCGCTCTATATCTATCATCTATATCCATACAATATCCATTTGTCTAAAGCAACGCCTGTATAAAAATCTAGGTTTAGGTTTTGGGTTATATTAAAGGTTGGGAATATATTAAAGATCATTGTAAAAATAGTAACAAACTTATTTTTTGAATTTTACATAATTTTAAGCAATACTCAGACTGCAAATAAATGTGTTATTTAGTTTTTTTTTTAATATTGACTAGAAACATATGTTTGTTGAATTTGAAATAAAATAGAGCCATCCTGCTTGTTTATCCCTATCAAAACCTTATTTGTTACATTTAATTTAAAAAAAAAAATAACAGGATCATGAATGTTCTAATTAGGATAATAAAAATAATAAAACTTTGCTATTAAAATTATTTGAATATTTATTTTCTGAAACCTGTTCTTTGTTTAACAAGTGAGATGTTTTTAACATTTCCACTCATGTTCTGTAATTAATTAAATAAAATTGTATTAAAACATACTTAATAAAAACATAACGCAATAAAATTCATTATTTTAGATTAGACTCACGTGGACTGTGGACAAAATCTTAATAAGCATGAGTTTTTGAAAACAAAATTCCCTTTGAAGCAGAGTATGTAATTTTCTGCTACATTTCTTATCTTGAACATTTAACCAAAGTAGCTAAAACAGAGTAAACGACGATCTTAAGACCTTAAGCAGGCGCGTCGAACTTCTTCAGCTAATAAGGTTCCGTTATCGAAACTCGAGACAAGATTAGTTACGTGTTGATGCATAAACTCCTAACTTGTCTCGCATTTCTTCTACGTTCAAATTCTTGCTTTTAGTTGCAATAAAAACTGACGGCGCAGTAAAGCGTTATAAAATTTAATCCGTATCTTTATTCAAAAATAGCTAGACTTTAAAAACGCTATTTACAAACATTTAATACTTAAACTAAGGTAAAGTCATAAATTATATTATCTCATTTGCTAATATATAGTTGTGACAGTCGGTGTAAATGGTAAGATGCTTTGAAAACACCAGCAATTCTGCACCCATTGTCCTTATAATTTGATACGAAATATAATACTACTACTACACTTCAAGGATAGTTTTTAGCTATTTTAAATACCGTTTTGTACCTCAGTGAAGCTGGTCAGCGTGTAGCTAGTAGATTTTATTTTAAATAGACTTTTCTTAAGCATCTCTAGACTCTAAAATTGGTATATTTCTCTGTTCGGATATTTTTAGATCTATATTATATTATCTGGAGTGTATATGAAAATATTAATAATAAATATATTTATTGCCTCAAAATATAAGTAGATTTATAACAGTATATAATTCTGACTGCCTCGGAGGTGCCGTAGGAGCGTATGCGACTGCTGTGCTTAAGGTCTTTGGTTAGTTTCCCAACCTATCAACCATTCTCGGACCAAATGTTTGTGTGATCTGCAAAATATTTATTTCGGGGTTCTGGTGTTTTATATACCTACATATAGTATGTATGTATTTACGGAAAAAAGTATGTATTCATATCAGTTTTTTAGAACCCATAGTACAAGCTCTGCTTATTTTGAGACTAGATGGAGTTGTGTGTAAGATGTCCGAAAATATTTATTATTTCCTTGATTTAATATCAACCACAGACAAAATATCATCTATAAAATATTTTGCTGTATCGTCAATTATAACTTATCTGTTATCTTTATAACCTTTATATCACTAAAGCTATCAAAAAAATAATATTACACCTACCTTGAGTTGTTAGCTTGAGGAATTGAGTTTAGGATACATACTAAAATGTAGAACACTTATTTTTGAGTATTATAATTAGTTTTCACAAGTCTATCAGATTTAGATCGCTCAGAAGATGATGAAGTCATGAGCTGAACGATTCGTCGTACGAACTTAAGTATTTTTTTGATTTTTTATTGTAATTGTATGCATTGCATTTCATTCAAAATTTTCACTGTGTTTATTTTTATACTAAAACTGTTTAACTGTTCTATCCTCTTTGTTTATTATATTTCGTACATTTTAGTTAAGTAAAAATTACTTCACGAGTAGTGGATTTTGTTATTATTTAAGATGAATTAAAAGTCTTTTAAAAGTTCAAGGAAATTGGTTTTCGATTCTTCAAAGCACTCACTTAAAATTTCCCACGAGAAATTTCGAAAGTAGCATGATTTAAATATTTTAAGTCTTCTTAAGTCATTCAACTTAAAAATGATTAATTAAAAATCCCTATTGAGTATTTCTTACGTTATATTTGTGGACTTGATGTAATAGGTATATTTTTCTCACAATTTCGCTCTTATCTACTATTTTTTGTACATGTCTGCGTACTATTACATAGGTTATGTTGGAATATCTGATACATGGTGTATAGCCCAGAGCTCGCTCTTTCCATAATAATGCAACTCACTACAACTACTTGGATTTAAATTAAACAGTTGGGCTATTGGTATCGCTGCGGAAATAAAGCCTATCTGTACACAACCTAATGATTGAGAATCAATACTACATTTAAGTTTTCAGTACCGAGAATTCGTTCTTTAGCCAAACATATCAACTAAATAGTTTTTTTAAATATGTTAGGACACCCAATTTTTTTTATGAAACATGATAATCGATCTCCATGTCCAATCCAATCCAAAACTCCGTTTATTCCACAATAACGCAACTCACTACAATGCTCTGACTGAAATTAAAAAAATGTGATATTGGTATCGCTGAGAAAATGAAGCTCATCTGTATACACCCTTATGGTTTAGATTGTGTCCTAGATTCGCGTTCTTTAGCGCAGTTCTGCAGTCAGTAGCCATTTCATTTTGCAGGTCACCACAACGCTCGCGTGGTTATATTTGCATACTCGTAATAAAGCAATAAAATGTTTTCGCTTGGCTCAGAGCTCATTTCATAGAGCTAGTCTTGAATGAGAAAGTTAAGGGAAAGCTCTGTGTAACGTTTGCTATTAAGAATTTTTTTTCATGGCAGGTATGTGTTTGTGCATATTTTACGATTAAGCTATTAAAAATTAAACCAGCCAAATGTGAGTTGGACTCGCGCACCGAGGGTTCCGTACAAAACTGAAGATAATATACCTTAATAAGATGTAACTAAAAAATGTGCATTTCATAATTTTTAATTTATCTGTGCAAGCAACGTTTTATAACGTTGCTTTGTACCAAATTTCTGGATTCTGAGTTCACGGAAAGTACCCTGTAGGTTTTAATTCCCTTGCAAGTGTCGAAAATTTACAGCATAAGCGACTAATTATGTGAAGTAACTAGAAATTTATGCTTTTCGCAATTTTTCTTTTATCTGTAATGTAAGATGTTACTTCGTACCGTAAATTTCAAGATTCTGAGTCCGTCTGTCTGTCTCTCAAGACCCTTTTCTTAGGAAAGAGTGGAGGTATATAGCTTAAATTCATATCAAATACTTAGATCTACTGTCCCGTGCAGCTTTACAAAAAATCTTACTTAAGTACTTCGTTGTAGGTTTTGATTCCCATGCGAAAATTAGCAGTATTAACGGTTGTATCTTTTGATTGCGTTGAGTTAGATATTAGATTTTTTTACAGCTGCAAGGGACTGTAGATCTGAGTATTTGATATAAATTTAACCTTTATACCTCCACTTGTTCCTGAGAAAAGGGTCTTGAGAGACAGACAGACGGACAACAAAGTGATCCTATAAGGATTCCGTTTTTTTCTTTTTGAGATACGGAACCCTAAAAATATAACCAGAAGCAAATTATAGAAAAGTTTAATCTTTCGTAGACTATACAATTTTAATCTGAACACCACGAAATAACTTGGCAATAATGACAACTAATTTGTGATTCATTTATTTTATTGTAATCTTAAAACTAAATTAACTTTTTTACGCAATGTTGTAAAAATTTGGGCATTTAAAATGTTTTTGCCCATGATATTAGCAGCTAAATAAATAAAAGAATTATCCCTACCATGAGATACGCCAGGCGGTACAAAAGTCTCATACAAACTTGCCATTATTCTTTTGAATGTTACATAAATAGTTTTAACACACCAAATTCCCAAGTGAAATTATTTCGAAGTAGTTTTTGGTGTAGATAAAACTTATGTAATTTCACAAAATTGAAGTCTAGGAGAGTAACAAAGTGAGATAAGTAAAAATTCAATAGACACGTTTTTACTCGAGATATAATCGGCTATTATTCACCCACTCGCATTATTACTACACAACCACCAATATATTTATTCTTCATTTTCACACAAAGAATCGTTCACAACCATTAGCATCACGCAATATTAATGAATTACCATCACTGAGCGGCGGTAATCGAGGTAAAATATTAACAATATAAATAATCTGATTGGGTTTCATAAATTAAAGCGGTCCATTATAAATTAATTTCAGTAAAATATTGAAACGCTCTTTATAATTTACAATGACGTCGCTATGTATGTAACTTATTGTTCTTCAGTTAACATTTTAACCATCCGTTTATAATGATTTGTTAACATTGTACCTGCAGATCATTTGTGATCATTTTAAACTATATTTTTTGTTATAGTTATGTATGTGAGAGCTTAATGGAATGAACAGAATTGTATGTATTGTTTTTTTAATTTTACTTAAAATTGTCATTTGTGGGCTATCTACTGACATGTACATATTTGTGTAGGTTCAAACAACAGTGAAACAAATTTTAAGCTGATTTGTGAAATTCGAATGCTGAACATGTGAATACTGAGAAGTGAAATTTAATCGTATCTATACTTTTAGATAAATCTTCTGCACAAATTTATAATTGATTAAATTCAATTTACTTCCATGTGCTACGTTGGGTTGAAGTAGTCATTCGTATGCTCGGTTTGTAGCACCTCGTAGATTCTCGTAGAGTTCGTAGCGGCACGGCTCCGACACGCGTCATGGGTTCGCCAGAATGTCAATTCTGTCGCCTCTAGAATCGGTAAATTTCTAGTATACTTTTATGTAAATGTCGAATTCGTTTTACGTAAACTGTTCGTATCGTTTTAAGGATATCATTCCATAAACCTCAAAAAACCGGTACAACAATATAAATGAAAGAGTATACTATGTTAGAAAGAAAGAATAACAGTTTATTTAAGAGCATGTTAGCATAGAGCAATCTTGTAGTCGTATAATATTGTAAACAGGTTTGAACATGTTAAATGATTGATACAATCAAACTTGGTGTATTAGAAATGACTTGTATACGAAAAGTTTAAAATAACCCCATCCCATTATAAAGACTTACACTTACAAATTATAAAATCATTTTACTACTTTGTTTTTGATCATAATCAAAACCGATTTACGATGTACCATTGGAGTACACTTGTCTAGATACTCATTGAAGCGTGATTTGAACATACCCAGATAAAGTTATCGGAAAACATATGCCTGTCCTGCCAACTACTTTTAACCTTTCAGCGATTTTGCTACAAAAACAATATAAAATATTTTTCTGGTTCAAAAATATTTTATTCTTGAACCAGGATATTCAGGAACCATTAAATCTTTTTTTAATGAAACATTCACATGTTAACGTATACGCAGCCGTTTTTTATAGTGCGAAAGTGATTTTAAGTCTACAAAAATGTTTGGGTTTACTGAACCGATTTGAAAATAATTGTACTAATAGAAAGGTACATTATGTTACTGATATATGTTATTAAACCAAGAAATAATTACCACGGCCTCCGTCATACACACGACCGGAATCACGGATAAAAGCTTGTATGAAATGTTCCCAGGACTATAAAATATTATATATAACTTCAACTGCCCCGGTGGCATAAGTGGTTGCGTAAGCGACTGCTGTTTTTGAAGTCTCGAGTTCGCTGCCCGGGCTGGATCAAATATTTGTATGATCTGTAAATGTTTGTTTTGTAGTTTGGGTGTTTTATATGTATAATATGTATGTATTTACAAATTAAAGTATACATGTATTTATATCAGTTCTCTAGTACCCATAACACAAGCTCTTCTTAACTTTGGACTGGATAGCGTTGTGAGTTTCGAAAAAAAATTTATTTATTTTTATTATATAATTACTAGCTAATCCGCCAAACATTTTACCATAAAATAATAGATGTGGGGCTACTCTTATCGTTCAAGGGTATGAAAAATAGATGTATATGATTCTTGGATCAACCTGACATGCGCACAAAATTTCATAAAAATCGGTCCAGCCGTTTCGGAGGAGGTTGGTAACAAACACCGCGACACGAGAATTTTATAGGTCGTACGTTTCCTCAAAGTATGCAGTCGCTTATTATCGAATAGGTATAATACTTTTGTATTTAGGGTAAAGGTTTGTGATCATGGTAAAACTTAGTTCATTCTTACTCTTGATATTTACTCTGCTATTTTATTAATTTGTGCATGAAGTTACAAAATAAACAAAAACATAAGACTGAATAACATTGTCTATACTTAAGTATGTTTATCTTCAAATACGTCTTATCCTAAAGATAAGCCACCCAATTCAATCCAACTCGGTTCCCAAATCTAAAGCCTAAAGTACCCAATCAACAGTTGCACGGGATAATCCAAATTGGGCAAACAAAATCTACGGGATGGTTGTTTTACTAGTAATAATTTCACGTCTAGAGCTAATGCTAAGAGTTTGCCGACGAGGGAATATTTATCTCCCTGTCATGCCGTCATAACTAACTGTCGTCTTGATCAAATCTATCGTTGCCAAAAGTACATAGTAATATATACTTCCAAACTATACCGTCGTGTCTTCCAAAGTTTTTCCATATAAATATATCACGAATATTGATACCTATACATAAACAACGTCTATGCTGTAATTTTATTATCTTTCACATGATATTAAATTCCTTTTGCTGCTTTAAAATTACCTCAGGCACCGATTATTCTCCGAAGCTTGATTTTATTAAGGAGCATAAGAATCTTAAATTGAATTCTCCATTTCAAATCATTTAATGATATTGAAATACTCTACTAACATTTACCTCTTTTTAATGCCTCAGTTTTGAAAATATAATCCAAACATCCATTTTAATTTATATGAACTAAACTAAATCAAATCAGTTATAAAAAAACGTAAGGAGAAAAAAAAAATATACGATTTAAATGAAATTTATAACTCATTTTCTGGAACTTTGTCGCGTCATAATAATTACCTTCAAGTCGAATTATATAAACAGCTACACTGGAATCAATTTTAGATCCTATGGGTGTCATAGTAACAGTACACTTTATTATTTTAAAATAAAAACATGTATTTTGGGTTGGTTAGGTTTTATTGGGTTGTATAGAATACATGTTCCGATTAAGTATGGAATAAAATAGCCGTCAAATGCCCCCCACGGCCTTGATGACAGTGCATTACTCTTTTCGTAAAGTTTTCCATGACTATTTCTGGATGTAGCCTTATTTCACCTATCTCGGATTTTAACTCTGAAATTGTTTCTGGTTTTTTGTATAAACCCGAAATTTCACAATATTCCAAAAGAAAATAGATATACTTTTTAGAC
The DNA here is from genome assembly GCA_916048165.1 of Spilarctia lutea. Taxonomy (NCBI): domain Eukaryota; kingdom Metazoa; phylum Arthropoda; class Insecta; order Lepidoptera; family Erebidae; genus Spilarctia; species Spilarctia lutea. The sequence continues at coordinate 12,138,012 of OU696480.1, read as the reverse complement.
TGAAAATTCGAAAAGGTCTCCAAATAATATTCTAATTATAATGCGTTTTTTTTTGTAAAGTGTTCCATTTTTAATAATAGGAATAAACAGAGCTGCAAAATTTTGGCAAACATTGCCACATGCAATTTCTCAAACTCGCACATAGATAAAAAGGCAATAAATTTAAAAAGTGCACTATTATTGAGACATATATTTTTTATATATGGACCTGTATGTAAGAATCTAGGTAGATGGTATGAATGTTTTACTCTTTTACTCGAAACTACTAGAAGAAATTACAGTGATATAGCTTATACAACAGAGATAACACAAAAATCACTATTTACCAAAATACACGTGGGCAAAAGTTAATGTCTACAATTTGCCAAAATAATGTACTTATACAATGGTAAAGTATCAGAATATTACCAAACAACCTTTTAATACTTACTTAGGTACTCAAAATATGTACAACATAGCAAAAATACTCTAAACACTTGTAACACTAGATTTTTACACCATTTTACTTCCAAACCAATAATCCATAATTTGACTGGAGCAACCCTTGAATGTCTAAGATCGTCGATATTCAGACATTGTAATACCTAAGAACACTTGGGGAATATACAATTAGTTCAGAATAGAGTTCGAAACTGCTTAGACCTTAATAAACTAATATTACACTACTATTGAACTATTACAATTGTTGCCTGCCATTGTTAAAGTTTTCACATAGAACTATTCAAACCAAGTAGCAGAATATATTTTTTTGTAAATTTCTTTGTGTTTAGAACCATTATATTTATCACAGTTCATAAAAATCCATTGCTGGATATAAGCGTCTCCTCTGAAATTAAGTTTTGGCCTAATAAACCACGCTGCCCGCTCTTTTTACATTGATGTTGTCCTGCGTAGTTTGTTCCTATGTTTACAGATATGGTGGACAGGAATGGTGAAAAACTTTTCTTAGAATGTCATTGTAAAAACAACTCTAAGCCCCTACTATGAAAACCAATTTATATATATATTTATTGTAAAAATACTGTATGTAATATCTGAACGCATGTTTAATACTAAATACAATTCAGAGGAATAATAAAGCAAGCAATATACTTGCTTTCCAATTAAATATTGTAATGCGTCGAGTTGCATATGATCAGAATTTGTTCATTTCATTTTCGATTCACGAAATTAATAATTCGCATTTATGTTCAGTTCAGTAGCAACAACGAGTTAAATGTGAAGTACAAGGCTTCGAATAAATTTACAGATGTTTTATTATAATTGAAAACAAAATCAGCTTGTCCTATTAATCTCAGTATTTCTATTTAGTTTTATTGTTTTAATTATGCTTTTAGATCTGTCACTTTACACGTAAAAGTGGAAACACTCATGACATTCAAGATTTAGGCCAATAATCTTAACGATATCCTTTAGAATGTTGATCTTAAAACCCTTTAAAACATGTTTCTATGGCATAGCATTGTTTCGTCACATATGGACCCAAACGGTATAACGGTCTAATTTAACACAGAAGTACTACAATATATATTACTTTTTTATCTGTTATGGCAGAAAATAAAGTTAATACTCTGATCTGAAAATAAAATAGCCAGATAGATTTACGTACATGTATAGTACATACATGTCATGTCTCAAGACACCACAACCTATATTCTGTAAAGAAAGACGTGCCACATCTAGTTCTTACACTTAAATTGCTCTAGTATCGATTATTTGTAACTCGAAGCATCTATTCATAACGTTCGTTCAGGTCATTTGACACATGTCACACAGTGCTATCGGGCACAAAGAGTCAAATTAATTCGACATGGATCGAAATTTCATATGTGTACTTATGAAAGTAACACACGTTGATTTTGAAAGCTTAATTTTAAACGGTGTTTTCACCTGTTAAAACTTTACTCACAAATCATGAATAATATACATTGAATAGTGTGATGCGATGTTTCACAATAAGCTGTAGGTACTAATTTAAGTAATTTGAATGTGTAGTTTGAATACGCGAACCTTCTATAATGGAATTTAAATTGTAGTAGTATTAAAACATCATAGGTTAGCGTTTAATAAAATAATAAACTAACTTCAATTCTATGCAGTTTTTCTCGCTGCCGTTGATACGAGTATATACCGATCAATGCTTATCTCCATTAAAACGGAATACTTAGTAACGTACTATGGAACAATACAATATGACGTTTTTAGACATGTATTTGTAGATGTGTATGTTTTTATCCGATGTGTGAGTTTTTATTACGCGATGCATGATACGTACTTACTTCCTAGATTAGTATGTAATCGTCAGATTGTTTGATGTATGTATTGATATGCTGTTACATAAATAGTAACAAATTGTAACTAATAGCATACTAAAATAAAAATAAATCGGATCAGGTAATACATCCAATCTTGACATGAAGTTATAAACATATTTTTTTACAAATAACTGACAAATGTTTTCCAGTAGATATTCAAATCATATTAACACAGTTTATAGCATGGTTTACAAAATTTATAAATTGTTACTTGCCTACTGACATACATTCTTATCTCTAAACTTTACAAAAGTTTAGTGAAGACATTCAAAGAAAAATAAACATTTGAAGTAAGTAAGGAATACAAAACGAGCCTTTGCAAGGCAATATAAGTATATCTACCCAACAAATCTCTATTATCTATGTAGATTAAATGTGTTTAGCTCTTTCAAAGCATTCCCTTAACCGAATTTTGTCTAAAAATAAATTCAAAGAAATCGTCTTCAAACACGACAACACAACAAATGCAAATTGAGAGACGGACCGCTGTATGATCTACTTGGAGATTAATGCGCCATGAAATTACGAATTTACCTACTTACCTAGTCAGTGGGAAAATTGGTTTCTACAACCCGGTTGTCCATTCGTTGCAGGAGAATTGGCGTTTGACAGCCGAAGCCTTCCTCTTCGGAATAGCGAGAGATCAATCTGATTATACTAATCGTTTGATCTCTTTTATTAATAAGATTCTGTGATATATGGCGGTACTAATATTATTCCGTTGGTTTTCTTTGTTTTGATTTAGATATTCTGTTTATTGTTTTTTTTATTCAAATACTAGGAACAAGTTTCAGTCAGCTGGTTATCCTTCCTCATTATAGATTGGTTGCAATTCTTATTATTAACTGAACTAACTAACTAACGGAAAATGAGCACGTATAAATTCTTCATGGTGTTTATTTTTTAAATAAATTTTACTCGAGGTTACTTAGCTCGATTTTTTTTAATTTTCTTACGCTTTTATGCAAAATAACAAGATTTTGCAAGTAGATTGACTGAGTATTATATTTATATTTATTAATACTTATTCTAAATGCCAAACATAAAACAAATAATAACATATTTTCCAGTATTTTCAATGACATCTTAACAATTAAGAAAATGGTATATTTGACTGCAATGTTATGAAAAATAACCGAGAAGAAAAATAATATTTTAAAACCTTTAAGGATAGTAATAATAGTGTAGCATTAATAGTTTAATAGTTTTGGGGTCGACTCTTGATATTGAACTATAAAACCTGCGATGACAAGTTATTTCGCTTAAAAATTAATGCAACCTATGTACCCACAAACTGGATTGTGCGGCAGTTCTTTGGGATTGTACTTTAGAGTTCTAAACAATTAATTTATATTGCCCTGTAAATCACAGTTGTGGCAATTTTTATAGCATCTAACAGCATATATATTTTGCTGTTGAGTCATGTTTGTTTTACATACATGTTTCGTGTAATGTAATTGTCATCAATTTTTTTTGAAGGTTTATTATTATAAGTAGAGGCTTAACTCATATAAGAACTAAACGATTTCAAACACTTTTAGTGTTTTTTCGTTTTCTATTAATAGAAGCTTAATCTGTATGCACATGGAAACAATCGATTAAACAAAGTCGAAGACGGACAATGTTCTGGTCATGTTAATTTTTGATTCTAAAAAGTTTATTTATTTTATTTTAACAAGCTTTTGCTAGGGACTCCGCATGCTTGTATATCAATTATCACGGTAAAGAGCAGCTGTACTACCTCAAGAATTAAATTCCCATGCCAAATTTAATTGAAAGGTGAACATGGTTGGTCGGACATACAGTTACTTTCAAATTTATAATATTAGTATGGTAACAAATATACATGAAAATTTACAAAATGCTTACTTTTAAATGACATAGATTACCTTTATATGAACCACTCATCTGCTTACAGTTATTATTCTTTATATTTTACTATCCATTTACATTGAATGTTACTTAAAATTTAAACTAATGTAATAAGTTCGAACCTAATCTTTGCCTTACTGCTATTACCATCGATTTTTATTCCAGTCATCAATCACGCTACCCTACATAAAATTGGCTACAATTAATAATTTATACCTCGTCGGAGTAAGGTAAAGAAAGTTCTTGGCTGTCAATTTTTTCGGTAGGTGTCGTTGAAAAATTAGTAGTCATCAAAGGTTCAAAAAGGGGATCATAAATTTAGGGGTGGTACTTTCGTGATTTCATTCGCATTCCCCTTAGAACACGGGGCAAATACGATAAATTATGCCCATCAATAATACCCAGCCAGTGCTGTGTCAACAAAGTTCTATACTGATGATATTTGTAGCTATTTATTTAGGTGCACCCTAACCAGATGCGGTGAACGGTATAATTTTCAGTCAGTATCTTGTACATAATGAATGACATTTTATAAGTCTGTATATTAATGTTGGAGTTAAATATTTAATGTACAAAGACCCTTGGGCAACCACGCCGTAAATATTCATGAGCTGATTTACTTTAACATATCTGTCACCGTGGACAAAATAATATCATAACACATCGTTGTTTGAAAAATATTTTTAACAATATTAATTTAAATATTATATAAGGTGTTTAATAAAGGTGCCAAATTAGCACTTGAACAATAATAAAATTCTTTAACAGTATTCATAACTCGTACTTACATGCAAACTGCGGTGGTATGAAAAGAATGTTAGATAAATGAGTCCTGTAAAATTAATTTAAGTAATTGAAATTAATTAAATTAATTGCAAGTAAAACTTACTTGTGCTTATACTTGCCAAACACCATACAGCGAAAAATAGTTTCAATTAATTTATTCTGGAGGTTTAGAAATGCGGTGTTGTATTAAGAGGGTTTGATAGTTGTACTTGATAAGGACTGTACTTCACTGTGATTAAAATTGAATACACAAAAAGTAAAAGCCCACATTTTTCTAAAACTACATTATGTTAAAAAAATATTAATAAATCTTACAACTAAACCACGAATTAAACTGGATATCGTATACTATTTTATCTAACCGTCGCGTCGTTGTGGAATACAAAAAGTGAACAATGTTTATTACTTCACCCAAAAGTAGTTTTCTTTTTATTATATGCTACCATAAATAAACTTGCCAAAGTTAACTAAGACCTACTTGTCCTATACAACGGAAAGAAAGCAAGCTTTTACCTTAAGGGGAAACCTCTATGTTTAACGAGAAAACTGGTCGTGGATCGATTTGAAATTTCAAGTGTAGGTACCCCTTTTCAGAGTTATATCGAAATAACCGCAAAACATTCCGATCCTATTTCCGATTCTCGTCACACATCCCCTATCACGTAGAGAGGTTCGGGACGAAGGACTGAGGTAGGTAGAACCACTTTCAGTGCGTATTCAGAAAGCGTACATGTACACCGAATATGGGCTGTGATCGTATATGATTTCTACTAAACAAAAGATTAATGGCTCTGTAATATATGTTCAGATTTTCATTTGTTACTTTTTACATACTTATGAGCAAGAGTATTTATTTTATTAGTATATATAAGAGGTGTAGTATACACGAATATAATTTGAATTACATTATTGGAACAAGAGTCTATCGTTATTGAATAGGTGTTAATTGAAAAGCTGGTTAGCAATTAGCTTATTTGTGACTTAATTAGCACCATAATGGCTATAATAAATACAATAACAATATATAAAATAATGCAATAAATGAAAGTAGTGCAACACCGTAGGCCCAATGATGCAGAAGCATGTCAATGGGACGCCATAGTGTGGGTTATACTGGTAACCCACACTGTTTTGTTGCATTGTCTGCATTCACAATGAGAATTGTTACCACTGCCACTCTATCAAGCAAAGTAGAGTTACTTTGACAGGCCCATACATAAAAAAGTTATAAATACATAATATTTTTAAGTATACACAGGTATAAGTTAAGAACAAACACATGAGAAACATATCGTAAGACTCAAACTCACCCGTCTCGTTGTTAAAGAAACTGGATAAGCTCTAACGATGTTCATAAACCCGACAGCTTACATAAAGTTCTAAAACAGGAAATTTATAATCAGATCACGTATTGAAATTCTACATTTTATAGTCCGACATATACACTACCCTGTTTAGAAAAACTTTGATAAGCATAACATAAAAACTATTTGCTTTTATTATCTACTGCAGTGCATTAAAAGTTTGCATCTAAAAAAAATAGAATTAAACTCTATAGCAGACACTCTATCTCATACACAATCTCAAGATAAAGCATTAAATAAAAAGAAATCGATTCCCAGACACTTAATAAGAGATACACATTTATATACAAATATATACACATGTATCAGCTATTCAATCCTTACACAATGGACTACTGTATGACGTCATCTAAAGAGTAAACTACTTTTGTACTGTTTTTGAGTATGATTTCCATTTTCCCTGCAATATTCACCAATATTTATTAATCTCGTCTTGTATTCACGTGATAAGAGACAATGAAAATATATTATCATTGCAATAAAGATTTTCATCACCGGTAATTAGCTGAATATTATAAGAAACATTACAAAATTCTACGAAACAAGATAGGACTAAAATAATATTTAGACTTTAGGTACTCGTTCAAAATGTTCGTTAGTTTTAGCAGCCTAAGACCGTCTTAATATTAACAAAGTAATAAGACTTCAGTAATAGGTGTAAATACGATATTCTGAAAATATACCTACCAATTACTGTTATGTTTATTAATTTTTTTTTCTGTTTCGATAAGTTTTATCAAAATAATAATAAATCGACATAATTTGGTTATTTTATGTAGACATATTGCAGCAATTATTTTGTTATGCTAATAATATAATAATTGACATTACGAGTAAAAATATAATATAGGTACATGAGTTAAATTATAACGATGACCATATTTGATTAAAAATACTTTCTAAAACGTTTTTAAAAATATTGGTGCGTACATTTACCAGTAGCTGAAATGACTAGCTTTGGCCTTCAGCGTTCGTACGTATAATTATGTCAGTATTCGCAACAAAAAGTGGCCTCTTTTTTTTTTCAAGATCCATTCTATATGTGTACCGAAATTCATTTAAATCGGTTCAGTCGTTTAGCCGTGAGAGTGTAATAGACAGACATATAGAGTTACTTTTGAATTTATAATATTAAGTATGAAATAATATACCAAAAAATAAAAGGTAGCTAACAATATTTATTTATATATTTTATTAGCTAAGTCTTAATGTTAAAATTATAAATATTTATATTAATAACACAAAAACACAAAGCATAAAGAAAACCGACGAAGACCAAATTGAAATGGGTCCGCACGGGAAGCACCAGCAGCAAATAAAAAATGAATCATCGAAATCGGTAGGCTTTATATTGAGTTATTCTTCAATTTATCGCGCATATACTTAATGCAAATTGAAGACTTATATCGTTTTTTCATGGATGACATTGTCAGAACTGGTCCAAAATGGAACCACTCGGAAAGCACTTTCCAATAATAAAAAACTCGGTTCACCCAAAAAGTTATTAGGTTACAAACATAAAATAAATACAGTTCAATTGATAACCTCCTCCTTTTTTAAAGTCCGTTAAAAAGAAGGTATCAGCGTAATATAGTTACACCATATCGGAGTACATTACCCGTACAGAGCTTATTACTTAAAGTACTTAAATATGAAAAATATAGTTTATTTGGTAAAATGGCGAGGGTGTTCATGTTATTAAAACATTTCACGCATCAAACCCTCACCCCGAGAGTGGAATCAATATAGATGCTTTTCGTATTCCATATCACGTAGAATCAATTTAAGAACTCCTGCTGCGGGTCAACGGATATTTATGAAGATAACTTCGATTTATAGAGATTGCTTGCGTTCTTTACCGCATTGTTGAGATATACTAATGTCTGTGGTGTGTTTTAAGTATATGAGATACTTATTAGAAATGTGTTCCATATTCAATCTATACTAATATTATAAAGCTGAAGAGTTTATTTGCTTTTTTGATTGTTTGTTTGAACGCGCTAATCTCAAGAACCGCTGGTCCGATTTGAAAAACTCTTCCAGTATTGGATAGTCCATTTATCGAGGAAGGCTATAGGGTATATAGCATCACGCTAAAACCAATAAGAACGGAGCCCCCAATGAAGAATGTTTAAAAAACGGGGGAATTTTTTTACGCTACGCGCAATTGTAGACGTAAACGAGGTTGCGAGCTAGTTTATTTTTATTTTTTTTATTGAATAGTGGGCAAACGGGCAGACGTATCACCTGATGGTAAGCGATTACCGCCGCCCATGGACACCCGCAACACCAAAGGCGTTACAAGTGCGTTGCCGACCTTTTCGGGGATGGGAAGGGGGATGGGGGGAGGGGTTGGGGTATGGGCCTCCGGTATCCTCACTCACTCGGAGAAACACAGCGCAAACGCTATTTCACACCGGTTTTCTGTGAGGCCGTGGTATCACTCCGGTCAAGCCGACAAGCCGTTTAAGCTTATACATAAGCTTAAAACAAAACATTTAAAACTGTTAAAAGTTCCAACTTGTTAAATTGATTCATATTAGAAAACTCAAATATTTATTTTAAATTTAACTAAAAGCACGTAATTCTTTATACAACGCTTATAATAAAACAAACACACGTAAACTTTAAAAGGACCCTTTTTACGATAGCATTACAAAGATACACTGCTCTTAAACTAGACTGTACGAGATCACGTAGTATTAACAACAGATGTCTATAAATTGCAGACAACCCATTTAATTCGTAGCAGTTACAGTTCTACGTCGAATACACTTTCGTAGCATTACATACCTACTGCACTCTTAATAAAAGTTATTGTTAAAACTTTTAAGAATATAAATGAGTTCTTCTACGTATTGCAGATACCCTACGCGTTATAATATCTTAATAGCTACTTTTAATAATGATATTTTAGTCAATGATAGTTTTATGGTTATTTAAATATTTTTTGGCAATAAATATAAGCAATAATTAAATAATAATAAATTCAAAGTATAGAACGCAAGACAAGTACATAAAAAATCGAATGAATCCTTTATTCGTAAGAACAGTTTTTCAAGTTTCAACATTGCGTTCACATTTATAACCCCAACTTCTATCAAAGGAGCCGAAACGACCCTTGAAGTAAATCTGTCAGTAAAAGAACGGCGTGCAAATTTAATAATGCATGTTTCGGCAGATTTCCTTGCTCACATAATGCATTTTGTGACGTCACTTTTCTCGATGTTTGCCTCCCCTTCTTATTTCCCAAGTGCTAAATGTATTAGTTCTGCATCGAGACACTATTGTGAGTCGTCTCATAAATAACACTTTAGTATTAGGGTATTAGTGGGGGATTGTCCAGATGTTAGACGATAATAAAGTAGCAAGTGAAAAGTAATTTGTTAAAGTACACGCGTTTTGAACTGAATGTAAGGTTGAAGATTTATGATGCGAAAACCACGCTCCGCGTATCAACTACGCCAATGTTTTGCAAATGAGTACATTTATCTAAATGAAGGATTTTATGGTATTCGTCCTATTTCGATATCAGAAACATTGAAGGAAACATGAACTTGATAGCTTAATGTTTATCTAATACTTAATGTAGGTACAAGAACCCCTGTTGTTACGTAAATTTAAAGCAAAAGTTTTTAATTAGGTATGTATATTAACAGGTATAACCTTAAAAGAATAGAGCTGCAAATCAATGTAGGATACGTATATTTAAAAAAAGTCTATGATTTCATCAGAGCTGACACAAAGACTAGAAAATAATAGGATTGTCAATCTTATGAAGTAACCCAAGCTTAAGAGATAAACGAAGTTGTGATAAGAGAGAGAGAGAGAGAGAGAGAGAGAGAGAGGGAGAGGGAGAGAGAGAGAGAGACAAGAAGTTGGTACAAAACTTTATAGCCATTGGACTATCAATTGCAATAATTAGTAAAGCAGAAACCATCAGATAAATCAAATATAATATATTTGGAGAATAGATTTTTAGACACACTAGATTGAGTACCTATTTCATTTTGTCATAGAAGTCTTGAACAATACGAAGTTTAATTAGTACTTTTTTTTGTAATTAGAAATATATAAAAAAGCAACTGGTGGCGTAGTGTCAGCGTATGCTACTGCCATGCTTCAGGTCTCGGGTTCGGTTCCCGGGTCGGACCAAATGTTTATATGATTTGCAAATATTTCTTTTGGAATGGGTGTTTTCTAAATATAATATGTATTTACTTCCAAAAAAACATGAATGTATTTATATCAGTTATCGAGTACCCATAACACAAGCTCTGCTTAGCTTGGGACTAGATGGCGTTGTGTTAGATCTCCGAAATATTTATTTATTTACTAATATCAGCTAAGAAACTAAAACTGTTATTTCTTTAATTTTTAAATGTAAAATTAGTATATTAAATAAATATTATGTATTTCGTATTTTTTTTATTAAAAATGTCTGTAAATAGTTACATTATACCTTACTTTTCATTTAATAAGACATTCCTAATATTTATCAAATTTGTTGCCCATATTACAGAAAGCAAATAAGAAAGACCTTTGCAATGACATTGTTAGACACCCACACAATGATCGTGTCCCGCCCTTATTGTAACAAAAAATCTAATATTTATGGATTATATTATTCTTTGTAGTAAGGTACACGAATATTGTAAGTATATTTGTAAATGCAGGACTAAACACCTGAGCCGTTGTCGCGACGACAGCATTGTACCGAGCGGACAAGTGAATGCCATTACTTATATTCTTTCCAAAAATATTCCTCTCTTCAAATTTGGAAAGGGAACAAATGCTCTTAGCAATGTGGTACGGTAATGTACGCCAGCCCCTTGAATTTTTCATTCCCTTGTGGCTCGACAACTAAGCATTACCAAAATTGCGTCATATTTCTTTTCTCACCACACACAGCTACCGGGGAATAGTGAATAGAATTGCCGCTTTACGAACTACGGCCACCGTTTGTAACTGATGATAATTACTTTTGTTAACATTTAATGTGACAGACGTAATTATCGCATAAATTATTATTATTTCCCTTGTAGGTACCTCTACAGACGAATAAAATAATGTTTATTAGAGTTTATGATAGATATCAATGTAAGAGTGTTTAACATATTGGCTAAATATGAACTAAGTATTAAAGAGCGTCCTTGATATTAATTTTCTGAGAAAGTAGTATGTAAAAAGTAGTATAAAATATTTTTAAATAAAAAAATATTGTTTGTTTGGTTAAACGCGCTAATCAACAATGGCTTTGTGCTACATATCATCAAACTGTAACCAAAAGGAGCCGAGTATCAATAAATAATGTTGCAAAACGTAGGAAAATTATTCTTTGTGAGAGCTACCATTGCGTGGGTGCGTGCGTAAACGGTTAAAGTAAATAATGTATGAAAGAATTGTTCACCTTTGAAAGTTGAAAAATGTAGTGAACGATATATATCTATGTTTTAAGGTTGGCTTACTATAACTTTTTTGTGGTAAACACAGTACGTTAAGGGCAATATGAGTCTCAGATGAGGTTGGCAGGAGTCAGCTGGTAAAATATTATTAATAATAATAATAAAAAGCCTTTTTTATTTCCAAAAACCTTAAAAAACATATAATTTTACTATAGCTATTTATATACTAGTTATAATCTATTATTGGAACCCCACATCTGGGTATAGGCCTCCTCCAGCTTACTCCATGTTTTTCTGTTTTTTACTTTTGTTCTACAGTCTGTTCCCGCTATTGCCATTATTTCATCAATCCATCTATTGCTTGGGTGACCTCTTTTTACTTTCTTCTTCTAGTGTCCATCTGTTGTCCTGATACCTCGCAACATGTCTTGCCCATCGCCACTTTTGTGTACGTGCATATTTAAGCGCATCTATTAAGTTGGTTTTTGCTGTGTTCACTTCTTATTTTTTGAATTCTTTTTACTTTCATTATACTTCTTTCCATTGCTTTCTGACAGTTCACTACATTCGTTTTTATTTTTGTATTATAGGTTCATGTTCGGCAGCTGTATGTGAGAGTAGGTAGAACGCACGTATCAATAACAGTCTTCTTGAGGTGGAGAGGGAAGGTGCCTTTTAGAATTTCCTTTAAAGACTACAATTTCTTCCACCCGATGTTCACTCTTCATTCTATTTCTTATTATTGTTGCTGAATGATACTTGTTTATCAAGATATACGTAACTATGCACACACTCCAATGGCTTATCATACAAACTGATTTTAGTAGTAGGTATTATTACTATTTGTCAATAATTTGGTTTTGTTTTGGTTCATTAGGAGCCCAACTTTTTAGCTTTCTTTTCCTAGAGCACTTATCGTTTTTTCGAGTCTCTCGCTCGTTTCGGCGAAGAAGACGATATTGCCAGCGAATCTCAAATGTGTTAATCGTTTTCCATTTCGTCTGATACATATTGTAAGTTACCAAAAATAAGCTGCAGTACTGCTATAAAGAGTTTTGGAGACAGAGGATCCCCTTGTGTTACTCCTCGACAGAGTGGTATATTCAGTCCTCTTTTTTCCAGTTTCACCCTGCTGGTACTTCCTTTATAAATGTTTTTTTGATATTTTAGTTATCCAGAGCTTTCCACATGGATTCGTGAGAGATCGTATCGAAAGCTTTAGCATAGTCGATAAAGGCTAAGTATAGAGGTTGGTTGAACTCTTTATATTTCCCTATAATTTCTTGGATGACATGGATGTGATCTATTGTAGAAAAACCAGAACGAAAGCCAGCTTGTTCAATTGGTTGTTGTTCATCAATTTTTTAAACCAATCTACTTATATATAAGGTAATCTAAATAAGTAGATAAGGTAAAATATTACGCTAACCCTAATTATTTCCGAAGTTCATGATTTAATTTTCTCCTTCCTCCGTAAATAGTTCAATTTCATTCATTCAATCGTCTTGGTTGGCACTCTAGTACACACCTAAATAATTTCGATTTTATTAATATGCAAGACAATCATTTTCTTATGCAAATAAATTGATATTATTATTTGAAAAAACCAATTGGCTCTCCAAACGTCACACAGTAGACTGCAATGCTGCTGCTGATGGTACGAGTATTGATGACGAAAACCAATTTTAATTAGAGTGAGTAATTATGTAATTAAAATACGAAAATTGGTGACAGTACAGTCAGGTATTCTACACACACACACACACACACACACATATATATATTTAGGCAAAAGGTAAACCTAATCATACAACAAAGACAGGGTGGCAACGTTCTTGTAAATCTTAAATGAGTTAAAGTACTGTCTGTATGTGTGTTCCATTTCAATGAAATTTTGGCATGGAGATAGTTTGGTTCTAGGGATAGCTATTCACCGCGATAACCGACAAATAAATAAGTATAGTTTATAAAACTCTAAAACCGGGTTAAAAGTAAACAAACATATAAAGAAAGATACGTGTGAAGCTAATAAAAGTGTGTTATAAGGTGACCCATCCGCTAATTAAACCCTTGTCCCATCAATACGAAATATTTGAATTTAATAATTATATTTCATTATGAACATAAAACATTAGTTATCAGGTGTAATCTAAACATGTTGTCTATTATATCTGTCTCGCTATTATATTACATTAGATTATCATATTCCATTTAATACATGTCGTGGTGATCAGATTATGTAATTATATTTTATTTATTTTAATTTATTTATGCAAACAGTTTAAGGTACACGCTTTATTAAATACAAGATGCTACATAAACTCATTTGAGTTTTTCCGTGCATCCTTGTCATCACCAAATCATATTTAAATCTGCTTACAATCGCTTTACACACGATTATTGCCAACTTCATACATATTCATGCTTATAAAATAAACCAGCATTCTCAAACACTACATTTTTAGTAAAAATTAATAGAAGAAAAGTATAATAAACAGCAATGAAGAACTAAACAGTAATGTGCACAGTCAATTATAAATATATAACTTAGGTTACTTTAGCTTTTTGTGCACAGTTTAACCTAAGCAGTAACAATCACGTTGCTTTTATTGAAAACCTATAAAAGTAAACTCCGCAGCATAGTGCCGAGACCATAATCGCAAGCCAAGTACAAAAGTTTTATAACAATTTTCTAAAGCTCTCAGTAATTGAAAAGGTCAAATGTTTGCTTACTTTGCACATAGGTTACAGTATATATCCAGCCGGTAATCATTTCACCTCAAAGACCTTAGAGAATCATTTCTTCTTAAGTAGTTTCTTTTAGGTAATAGCAAATTTTCTAATAATATACTAACGCGACTACATTTGTGTCTACCGAAATTTAGATTTAATAAAAAAACACTTTGATAGGTTTAAATGAAAATTTTGCAGTGTTTAAAAAAATTAAGTAGGTAACTCGCAGGGTTAAGAAACTACAATATAAAGAAAAAAGGTAGATAAATCCTATCTGGATATCAAAGTTTAAATAAATTTGTATAGGTTTATGTATATTGGATTAGATTACTACAAAACTACAATGGGCAATAAAATTATTTCGGAGATTTGACACACAACGCCATCTAGTTCCAAATTATGTAGAGCTTGCACAAAGGGTACTAGTCAACTATTTGTAAATATTTTACATAAAGAACACCTAAAACTACAAAAAATGTTTGCATATCATATAAACATTTGGTCCGATCTGATCCGAACCCAAGCCCTAAAGCTCAGCAGTCGCATTTGCTACCGCTGCACCACCGAGGCAGTCAATCAAGTGTCCTTTTTGTATCAAAACCTCTAATCTACAATTAACAATATTCTTATTAATCTAGTTGTTTTTAATTTAGTGACATAGTATTAAAAGTCAATTGTTACTTTATAGGTATATTACGGGAAAAAAATTGTTATGTGTAAAATAATTCAATTAATGTACGCATTTCAAGAATTAACAATGCACCAACAAAATACGTTTTATTATCTATTTATACAATTGCAAAGATCTGCTTTAGTGAATAACGTCGGAATTGGCCAGCGGAAAACGAATTTCATTGCTGGCAAAATGCTGAGGTAATTTCATGGAACATTTACCTCCGTCCAAGGGTAGTGTTTACAGAGCGTCCTCTGAAATATGCTTTAAGCCAGCTTACAGTTTTGATGTACATCTTTATATTATGAATAATGTATGCGTATGAATATAATTTATGTACGGAGTATTCTTTTAGCTGGTTGAGACAATAAGTTCTTAAATATGTTGGAAAATAAAGATTCTGGTAACACTATGTTCTTGAGTAAATATCGCATGTTAAATAAATTTTAAGGATTTATTTTACGTGCCCTAAGTAAACACATCTGGGTCTTGTGTAAGAAAAGTGGAGATTAATATTATTTGACTACTTGATTGATTTTACTTATGTACCCAAACTTCGTTGAGTTTTAAGGTGATACATTTTACTATTTCGACCATCATCATTTATTTTAAACAAATCTCGTACAAGAGTTAGTAGTTAACATTTTTACTTAAAATAAATGAATAAAAGGGATTATAGTAAAATAGAAAATGATTTTCTCAGTGGCGCAGTGGTATGCGACTGCTGTGCTCAAGGTCTCGGTTTCGAAACCCGGGTCGCATCAAATGTTTATATATTATGATCTGTGAATAAAATATTTCACAGTTTATGTGTTATCTATGTATAATATGTATGTATTCACAATAAAAGTATATGTGTATTTATATCAGTTGTCTAGTACGCAAAACACAAGCTCTGTTTAGCTTGTGCGTTAGGAGTCCGAAATATTTAATTATTTAGTTTCCAATTCCAACTTTGATTGTAAAACCCAAAAAGTATACTTCAAATTATTCCACTCATACACTTACATACTTTCAGAGACACGTGTCGTCCTGGAATTTCAAATGAAATGTTCTTCGTAGAAATTGACGGTACAATATTTTCATAAAGTTGTATATGTAAGTTATGCATGTCGCTTGACCTGATTTATAAATAGGATGGTTATCGATTATGTGAAGTGACACGTTGGAAAATTATGTTGATGTAAATATTGATGATATTGCATTTTTCATGCCTAGTAAGTAATCGAAATGCTTGTGGGGTGAAGCACACTAAACACGATATATAACCCGTATTTGTTTCTTGACACTTGATCTTGACTTGGCTATACTACGAATGTTTCACTTTAAATATATGTGTACTGATAAATTGTCTAGAATCGCAAAGATTGAAACGCAATATTTGGAAGTGTTGAATAAAGAATTTACATACATAAGTCCACGCCTATTGACCAGAAAGGTAAGCAGAGACAATCAATCACTAACCGCAGTGCTGACACTGCCTTTTCTTTGCTTCGTCCACATTTCTTGCTGGTTTTTAGTGCTTTTCACACGGCCCTTCTTCAGAACAAAGTTAAGTTGAGTATGTTATCAAAAATGAATCCAACAAAATGTAATTAGCCGCAGAACTCATTAACGTTGGGGTAAACGGGTTCTTTGGAGAAACGGGGAGTGGACAGGCCAGGTTGAGTGATGATCTGCGCAAGACGGCTGGCAGGAGCTGGATGCGAGAAGCCGAGTATCGAGCCAAGTGGCGTGCAATTGGAGAAGCCTATGTTATCAGTAGACTGCGATAGACTGATGATGATGATTATGATATTAGTAATATTTCATTATAACAAAAAAGTTACATAATAAAATATGAAAACTGGAACAAAATTTGGTTATATAAATCGCATCCAATATTAAATTTTAAACTCTTATTAAACTTATTCTCACCTAAAACAGATTGTTTTAATTAGAACGGGAGGAACATTGAAAGTTTTTGGGTCATAATTCAAACATTCCGCTTACCTCAGGTGCCAATAGAACATAACGGAGTGGAGATAATACGGTTCAAATAAAGATTTTGTGAAAGTATGTTAATTAAGTTTCGGTTTAGTGAATGCCATGAGAAGCATCGTATTAACCATGCACGAAGAGTTGGTAATATAGGTTTAGACTACCAATATATATGTCGATGCCGATGTTACAGAATTTGTTTTTGTATACTGTTATTCAATCATTGATTTTATTTTAAACTATCACTAGATATTTCTCAATTTATAAGTATTTTATTTATATAACGTTCCATTTTTCGTGAACAGCATTAGATCAGAGTTACATTAGTATTTTTAGCAGTTTAAAAACTGGCCAAGTGCGAGTCGAATTCGCTCACGGAGGATTCCGTACAAACCTGTGGGTATATTATATGATGTAACTCAAAATGAATGCTTTTCGCAATGTTCCCCATATCTTTGCGTACATAAGACGTTGCTTTGAACCAAATTTCAAGATTCTGAGTTCACGGACCCTGTAGGTTTTGATGCCCTTACGAGTATAGAAAATTTGCAGCATAAACGGTTGTATCTTTTGTTTGCGTTGGCTTAGAAGTTTGATTTTAACACTGCTCTAAGAGACACTATACATGAGTATTTTATATCAATTTCAGTTTGATACCTCCACGAGTTCCTGAGAAAAAAGGTCTTTACAGTACAACAAAATGATTCTATTACGGTTCTAATTTAACCTTTTGAGGTGCGGAACCCTAAACAGGAGTAGACTACTATTTCACTTACATTTAACAAGGAAAATTTTATAATATTATCTTTAAATGAACAATTCTTGTATATATAGCGGATAACAATATCGGAAACAGCTTCAATGATTTTCATGAAATTTAGTATGCAGGGGGTTTCGAGGCGATAAATATCTGTAGCTAGTAAGTAATCGAAATGTCATGTCATCCAGATACTTGTTTACTAATTTAATAATGAGACATGAAAGACAAATGTGAAAATTCCTGACACAGCCGAACAATGATCTAAGAATATTATCTAATTTATTTTCACGTTTCACCATTTGACACTTGCACAATTTATAGTGAAATTAATAATGGTTTCATTATTATTCCTATCATTAAATAAATATCTAGATACAAAAGAAATAAGAAGTATTTCAAAGGAAGACATTTCCATTGGCCTCGGAATAAATTTACAAACTCACTTAATTTTGTGTTGTTTGTAATCCCACAATAATTTCTTTCAAGGCCTTATTTCAATCTGGCGGAACTCAGAAGCAATGCGGATTAGTGATGATTTACGAGACTAAAGGTATTATTAAGAAATAATGAGCGTTTCAAAATAAGGCCTCATCTTTATTAATAAATAAATACGAGTTATCTCCGTTTATCGTAAAAACTGGGATAAGAATCTTCTTTTAAATTTAATAAGAAAATATGTATATTCTATCCAATTACGTTTATTATGGAATGTTATTTTTCGTATACTGTTCGAGGAATTTCTTGGAAATTGTAATGTATATGGATAGCAATAGGCAAATCCGAATTCAGATGTTGCGGGAAATTTTTGTGACAAATTACTTATTTCTTTAAATAATGTGCTTTTGCTCGCTGCTATAAGCTCCTTTTATTAACTTTATTCATAGTATGAATTAAAATGCTTCTTAACAAAATAAATGTCTAGCTAAACTGCTGGCTATAAGGTTACGGTCAGATAAACAGCGGTGAATTGCTTTAATAACGTGTGTTTACGCAAGTTTACAAGTACCTTCACAATTTTTATTAAACTGTGGCGCGAGTGGCGCTACATGTGGACATTACACAAAAACTAAACACGCTCTAGACGTGCGCCTTACACCTGTCGTGTGAACGTGCTCTAAGACGTAAATTAAGTTCAGTTGGAGAAAGAAACTATTCTTTGATTTTATTGTATAAAATGAAAACACGCTATACAATAACTACTTGTTATATTTTTAATAATATAGAATTTAAACACGAAGTTATAGTTTATGTATTTCAAACTATTTTTGTCTCCTTTTATTATTATGAACTAGTTGTATACCTATATGAGTAACTATTTATAAGTCATGGGTGGTTTTCTTTTCATAGACAATATAATGATGGTATTTATAAAAAATATTTATTTAATACTCTATAAATAATAATATCTTCATTTATATTGCTACCACAGTACAACTGATTTTGTTGTGACCAACATTTTTTTCAGACAGCTTTGTCCCTTTGCATATGGCTTTGTAAGAAAAGTACGTTCTTAACTAACTAGAATTCTTTATTTTTAGAACAAACGTAGGTGAACTGTTAGTATCTTCAATCATTTCATAGAAAATAGGAATTACAATAAAATAGATCGTGTGTAATCAAGGTACATCAAGTTTCCTGACATCTATCATTAGCAAACGACAGGTAACTTGTCAGAGTTGAAGCATAGATTAGTTAAGTGGCAACATTGTATTTGGCGTTAACTAGAAAGGCAAGGCTGACAGTTAATTTACTACAACTTCAATCGTTTGCATTACTTTTTAAAACTAGAACGTGGTTTGTATTGTTTTAATGAATTATAACAACCTCTATCGAGCATGCGTAGTACTTATACTGCTGAGGCTGACGCAGCAAAGGTTTACTTGACAAACGGTTTTTTCGGGTCCGAGATTAGTCAAGCGTTCTTGAAATATAGTCATAAATAACTCCGTATATGTTATATGTTTATTTAAATATTTGTTTAGTCATTATTATCTGTCATTAAATCGTATATTAAGCCTATAATTTAACATAAAATTTTGTTTGGCAAACTGTTGTGCAGGTTTGTGTGTTATTATTTCTAATTGCAAATTCGTTCCGAATAATTTATTTATTTATTTACCGTTAAAACCAAAGGGTACTTTTTTTTCTATTTCGTGCGGAAATCCCCTCGGATGCCACTTATGGTTATGTCGGAACCAAAAGGTACCGAAATTCGTAATTTATTCTGCAATAAAAAAGTAATTAAACATATTTTACATTAGTCACAAAACTACTCGTATGCATGTTAGTTTGTGCTATTATCAGATACAAACTCATACGAATTTATAGCTTCTCTCAAATAGCAGCTAATACGCTAACAAATCAGAAATAAAGTGAATACAAGGCAAAGTTGAGAAACTTGTGCTGAACGCGAGCCGCAAATCAACTTTACTGGCGCAAACTACTTCAACTACCTCACTCTATAGATACTTTAGGTCTAGCCATGTATCTTCAAATATATTTTTAGTTATTTACATTATGAATTGTTAATAATATAACATACTTGTTGCGATTTAGTGAAGTGTCACGACGATCCATTTTTCTCCTGGTTTCTTGTATAAATGCATATTCAATAACTATTGTCATTAACTAAACTATTAGTGTTATTAGTACCTTTTATAGTTTATACTGTTGTACTTTAACTTGTATTAATTTACTGATGTTTATTATTTATTATTACAATTTATTTTATTATTGCCAAATATTTAAGACAGCACTTAGGAGTATTTTATAATTATGTTGGCTACACTACTTATAAACCAACTATTATATAACCAATCTTTGAAAGCCTTTCAAAGCAGCTCATAGAACTAGCTTTTACCCGTGGTTAAGTTGCTAAGGATCTCCATGGCAGATTACATCAAAACCAATGCAGGTAAATCAGTTCCGAATAGAAAATCGACCATTTTAGATAAATACTATAAATATGAGAACCACTGTGGACACTAGCACTAAAAGAGACAGACATATGCAAGTAACAAGAATAGCAATATAGGCCACAATGATGTATTACGTGTCATGACAATGACACGACCCGTTTCTGTGTTACCAGTAGCGTGAAATAATAACTCCCCAACCACCATTATTACCTGGGTAACTTCTATAGAACAACAAGGTTTTAATTAGCAATGATTGTTTGAAGCGGACAATTGGCCCACCAAAGTTGTTCGCGGTCGGAGTATTACTAAAAAAATAATAGTGTTTTTTTTCGACGCAGCGGACCAGTAGCAGTAATTCCACTAGAAGACTGTAGAACAATTACTAGTAAATGGTATAGCGAAGTTTGTCTGTCTCAAGCTTTCGGAGAGTTGGATAACGAGCGCCCAAGACGCGGCGTCTGTAGCATTTTTTTCACCAAGATAATGCGCCCGCTCATACAGCTGCTAGAACTATTGACTATTTGACAATTTTGGGGGTACAAATGTTACCCCATTCTCCGTACAGCCCAGATTCAGCTCCATGCGTTTTGTTTTTCCGCAGTAAAAAAAGAGTAAGACACGTATTTTTAAATGTTTTAAAAGCTGGTTCACCCGAATGCATAAGTCCTTTGGGATTGAAGGGGTATATTTTGAAAAGCTGTAAATAAACTTTTTTTTATATTCTTAATATTTTTCATTTTACTAATTATTTTTGGAACAGCCCACGTACGTTCATATCTTCCACTAAATTAATTGTAAATCCCTTAATATTATCAAAGGAAGAACTCTTTGAAAACTAATTAAGAAAACCAATACGAATCGTTTGGTTAAATATTAACTCAACTAGGCCGTGTTACCCGCGGTACGTCAAAAACCGCGGGCAACGCCGCGAGGCGAAGCTTGTATCTTTATGAATTATAGCCTATGTGTTAATCTGATGTATAAGCTATATTATTGTAAAGATTCATCAAAATCTATTCAATAGTTTTTTGCTTGAAAGAGCAACCAACATACTCACAAGCTTTCGCATTTATAGTATTAGTAGGATAGTCTCTTGTTTATCTTGTACTGAGAAAGATAAAAATATAAAACGTTATCTAGTTATAAATAAATTCCGAAATTTGCTTTGTATATAAAAACTTTCCAAATTTATGAGTCCAAGTTCCGAATTTCTGTTTAAAATCTTTTTGTTTCCATGTTTCGTGTTAAGTTCCAAGTTCTTTTTTCTACTTGAACCTTATATATTTTATCATTATTTACCTTTTTATCTACGTTATTTATAATGTATAAGATATTGAAACAAAGACGTATGTACTTGCTACTCATATGTTTATCATATTGTGAAATTTAATATCTAAAAATATAGCATTTGAATGAATAAACTAATATACAAGGTGTCTCAAAAGAAATTTCATATTTAGTGGATTGATTAAAAAAAAGGAAGCGGTATATAGAAAAAATGTTTATTTATTGTTAAAATACACTTTTTGGGAATTCATTTCTTAAAAATAATATCGTCTAAATGTAAACCCTCACGTTGTTGGCACTCATTTAATCGAACAGTAAAATTACTTATGACTGCTCGACAGGTGGAGTGAGGGATGGCTGCCATTTCGTGACGGATATTTTCTTTCAAATGCGCCAGTGAAGTTGGTTTATTGGCGTAAACTTTAGATTTAAGATAACCCCATAGGAAAAAGTCCATAGGGGTTAAATCTGGGCTACGTGGAGGCCAATTTATGTCACCTCTCCGGGAGATCAATTTTCCTGAGAAAATTTCACGAACACGTGGCAGAGATATATTGGACGTGTGTGAAGTTGCTCCGTCCTGTTGAAACCATGTTCTTTGGTTATAGCCAGGAAAGTTTTGCAGTTCAGGTACCAAGAAGTTGTCTAACATCTCCACATAACGCTCTGTATTCACTGTAACTGTACGCCCCATTTCGTCTTCAAAAAAGTAAGGGCCGATAATTCCTCGCGCCGACATGGCAGCCCATACGGTCACTTTAGGCGAGTGTAGGGGTTTCTGATGTTTGCGTTTCAGATTGGCTGAACTCCAGTAGCGGCAGTTTTGCTTATTTACGTGGCCATTAAGATGAAAATGAGCTTCATCCGAAAACAAAATGTTGGTAAACGTTGAAAATCGCTCAATCATCTGATTTACGAAATTAAGCCTCTGACCGGCATCTTGGGGCTTTAATTCTTGCACCAATTGAATTTTGTAGGGGTGCAGCTTTAGATCTTTGTGCATAATGCGATGTAATGATGATCTATGCACATTTAAAGCACTCGCGCGCTTCCGAATTGAAAGGCTCGGGTCGTCACGTACAGATTGATTAACACTCTCCACGTTTTCTACCGTTCTTGATGACCTAGGTCGCCCGGATTTTGATTTATCCAGCGTTGATCCAGTCTCTTCAAACTTTTTAATCCAATATCGAATGAGAGGAAGGCTTGGCGCATCATTTAAGTGGCGAAAACCTCGAATACTGCAGAATTTTCTACGCGCGACAGTTGTCGAATCACCGTTCTTGTAAAACTCTCGCACGCACAACGCGCGGTCTGCTCCCGAGAAACGCTCCATAGCGACTGAATCCCCAAGAGCCAAGCTACCAATTGACATAACCCCCGCACCCCTCAAGTACGCAGCGTTCACGCAGTAAGCTAAACAAATATAAAATTTCTTTTGAGACACCCTATATGTGACAAGCTTTAACCCGCGGCTGCCATTAACAGACAGACAGATATACAGAGCTACTTTCGAATTTATAGTACGATACTACCTTTTGAACTTAGCTTTGAAGTCGGTGTCAAGTCAAATAAGTGAAATACGTAGGTAAGTATGTAGTAAATTAAACTATTTTATATAAGTCGCGAGAGGCAACCTCAGGAAGCGACCACCTTCAAATGTTTCTCCTGCTGATGCGAATAACTGTAGTGGTTTGGAGCACGTATGAAAACTGAGCATCTACAAGAGAATTATCCTTTAACTCTTAACCGTTAAGGAGTTATATCTTCCACGACGACTAACAAACACGAATATTTGAACAGCTTTACAAAATATATAAAACGCATAATTCATACCTCTAAATTTGAGGGGTGCCCTAGGTTTATTTCGAATTTCATCATTAGATTCCGACATGGTCACAATAGGTCAATGGGAATTACATCACACCCAATGTAAAAATATTTTTTTAAATCAATTCATAAATGATGAAAATATCGAGGAACATAGACATGAAAAAAAGATGCCTACTAATTGAGAATCTGCCCTTTTTTCAGATCGGTTACACGAAACAATCATACTGGTGAACAAAACCAATTAAAAAATAAATAAATAAAGCATACTAAAAATTAGAAAATGTTAATAATTCAAATTAAGGGTTGAGAGATAAATAAAATAAATAATTACAATAAAAAAATGCGTGGGGTGCTTTTTTAAAATATTTCGACAAACAACAAACCCAAGTACGGCTCTCTCACGGGAAACATCAGGCACCCTACGCTTTAATACGCAATAAAAAGCGTGTAAAAATAACCTATTAAATAGTCGCCTAGTGGAATAATAATTAAAATATTAACAAGCAATCTGCAGTACGGAATACGGTCATAACACTTTATTACCTACTTGCAATAAAGAGGTTCTTGGAAAGTGTGAGCTTAACTAGTTTTATTTTGCTATAGCTACCTTTTACTTTAATAATAAACACATTACTTTGTAATTTTTCCTTAGATCTTAAAAGTAATAAAAGGAGATAAAGACACCTTGCATAATTCAATAGTATTGTTGGTGATATAAAACATGGAGATTTAATCACATCTACCGAATTCCATAATAATATTCATATTTTCATACTATTATTATCAATTGGAAAGGAACTCTGACTTTCTGTTAAACTTTTACAGCTAAACCACTGCACTGATTTAGATAAAACTTCGTATGTAGATACTTTGATTTCGAGGAAGAATATAGGCCACTCTTTACCGACATAAACGCGGGCAGAGACGCGGGCAAAGGCAATTTTATCATGATTAGTTTCACCGAGTGAGTATACCGGAGGCCCATATCCAACACCTCTCCCCATCCCCCAAAGGCCGCCAATGCCCTAGTGACGCCTCTGGTGTTACGGATGTCTATGAGCGGCGGCCATCGCTTAACATCAGGTGACACGTCTGCTAATTTCCCCCTATTCCATAAACAAAAACACTAAATAATTTCCTACAATAGGTATTTGAAACGTCTTTCCAAGATATACAAAATTTATAAGATATTTGACTATCATACAATTTGCTTACTGTATACCAGTAGATCAAAATGAAAATCTAAATAATAAAAACATTTTCGTAAATAACATGTCCCATAAAACAAATTAACGAACATGTGAAATTGGAGAATATAAAATAAGTAATGGGGAACAGAACACGTTTGTTACTTGCTAACAAGGGAGACAAGACAAAGTGAACGTTTGCTAATTGAGTAATTCCTTTAAGACATTCGTTATGATTATCAACTAGGACAGTCTCCCGAGAGAGAAACTTCGCGAAGTACTTAGCACTTCTCTTCTGAATACGTGTGATATGGAGGTGTCTTATGTTGCGGTACGAAGAAACATTGATGTATGAATATTTCAAATGTATTTATGGAACACACATTTGTTTCGTTAAAGTAAGTTTCATTAATTATACTGTTTATAATCTCAAGAATCGTAGTAAGTAATAATTAAGTTCCATAGAAACTTACGTAAAAAGTAGCCGTGTCAGATCAATTTTTATTCTTCTTTAGTTAACTTAATTAAAACGAAAGGAGAAAGGGTTAGTCAACATTGGAATACTACATAAATTAAGATTGCTATTAAAATCCATTATATGACGTAGCTATTATGAACTTGCCTGTAGTGTACTACCTTCTTAATACTTTAAAACTGTTAGTTCATCACAATTATGTTCTTATCAACAGAAATATACTTGTGAAATCTAATATTCAATTATTCTTAGACAATAAGACACTGGTATTTCAATTTATTTGCTTGTCTTCTAGAATAAAACGAATTAAAAAATATGTGGCGGGGCTTTTTACGTGAAACAATAGGTGAGAACCTTATTTGCTCCATAACAGAAAAGTTTATTTACATTCTCTAAGAGTAAGTCTAAAAAAACTAAGTCTAGAGTAATAAATCCTACTAATATTGTTAATGCGATAGTTTGTGAGGATTTGTGGATGTTTGTTGCTCTTTCGCGTAAAAATTACCAAACAGATTTTGTAGAAAGTTTACAGTAGCATAGCATAAACAACAGATTAACACATAGGCTACTATTTGCTGCGAGAATCGACATACACGCGGGCCGAGCCACGGGCCTCAGAATTAAGTGTTAAGTTGAATAAAGCTTTGAGATGGAGTAAAATTTAGTAATTTTCTTATAAAAGTAATCCACTGTCAAAACTTTAAGTTGATAAAATATATTTTGAAGTAGATTTACATAATTTAGCACTTCTATTACATGTAAATTTTAAATTAAACTCTTCACGTCTTTCTTAATTTAAGAACTTAACGTTACTTTGTAAATTAAACATCTAATAAAATGCAAAGCAATCTTAAACAGGTTCTCAATATTTATTAAAGTTTCATCGACTTTGTGAAACAATTATAAAACATAGCTATAAGAATACTACATATATGAGATGAACAAAAACATCGATAAATTAACCAGTTTTTTTAATTCATGTGTACCATGAAGGCAATTTTTAACTTACATTCTGTTACTATCTTATTTCACACTGTATATTTATTATATTTGCTGGGTACCATTAAGTATTTATTGTCCTCAAATTACGTCCTCAACTTCACCAGCTTAGACCACCATTTCAGCATTACATTCCGTTTAAATTCACTACATAATAGTGAGATGTTACTTATTTTCCCAATAATAATCACAAGATGAGCATAATTCACTAATTAGTTTCGCTGTCAACAATTTCAAAATGAATATACTTACGGTCACTGAGCTGCAGGGTTTTTACTCCCGTATTTCTAAACTGTACATCTGATTTCTTTACCTTCTCATTCCATCCCGTCTATAACCATTGTATTCCCATATATTCATTGTCATTTTCTAAACAAACTTTATTTAAAACAACTAAATTTAAAACAATCTCAATTAAAAACAAATTACAAATTCAGCAGACAAAAATATTAGAGACACCGCTAATGACATTAGTGCTGAATACGTTCCCTTTACCACTTTCCGTAGTTGCGCGCTAGTTACCAAGTTATTTCGTAACTTCCAGTAACCAACACAATGACATAAGGGGAGTCGCTTTGAACCCACTTCCGTTTTCTGCGTGGCTGTTATTAGACAGACGCTCCGCTCAATTTCTATGCCATTTTACAGGATGGTGGCAAGTTATACAGTTTCTGGATATTAATATCTAACCTCTTTAGTGAATTTCGGAGTTTCTCAGAGAATATTTGATGTGCAGGTTTCTCTCAACGTTCGTTATACTTGAAGATAATATTTTGGCAAGTAAAATTACTCGAACGTTCTGAAACAAATATTTTCTAATATAATAGAAGACAGAAATACCAAGTCTTATTTCTTGTATTGCAATAATTTTTCTAAAATGTTAATATTCTCTTTGAAATATTATGGGCAATCCATTTTTATTAAATTGCGGTTTCTTTAATAATAAACTTTTCTAAGTATTTTTGGTCACGCAGGCTCTGCTTGTGAGACAGTAGCATTATGTTGCCCATATATACTTTAACGATTATTATATCATTATCAGAATGTTAGTCACAAAGATTAATAATATATTTGAACAATCACATATACGTAGAAAATCTTCAGTTTTATCACAAAATGTTTAGTAATATCATTATGTATTAGTTTATTAATTATTAAAGCAGTACCTATTTCTTGCCAATAGTTTATGGTTCCCGACATAAGCACTTAATTGAATACATAAGTACATCTGTCGTCATTAATAATTGAATACCACTTATGGTAATTATTATTCTAACTAAAAGGAAAACAATTGCTTACAATTAATATAAATGAAGACATTAAGGAGAGCGTTAACGTGAACGATTGATCAGGGCCCAGTTCGTACAAAAACTCTTACTGGCCTTAAACCTATGAAAATAAATTGCAACGGTTTACGGAAAATAATATTTTAATCTGTCAAATCAAGCAATTATTCGGGAGTTACAAACATCTATACAAATAAATCAAAATTTAAGTGTATCTTTATAATTTACAATCAACAGCTTTTCACCAAATGTACATATTTTTTACGATTATCCGTCTGAAGCGGTTGGACTGATTTGAATGGGACTTTCACTAGACACTAATGATATAAGAGTAGGTTAGGTCCACAGTTAATGTTGGAAAGTTAATAAGCGCGGGTAACACCGCAGAGTCTTTTTTTAAGTAATTGGGGTCAAACGAGCATACGTATCGCCTGATGGTAAGCGATTACCGCCGCCCATGGACACCGGCAATACCAGAGGCGTCACAAGTTTGCTCAGGGTAATATGTCACCAGCGGTCACCCATCCAGGTATTGACCGCGCCGTCGGTAATTGTTTTTTGTCACCGAGTGCAACTGGGCTATGAGCGCCTGTATGAAATACTTATGACTTATTTTTATTTCCCATTATCGCCTCTAAAGCGGGGCATTATACTGTAATTCATGGCGCCGACAAGTAGTCCGTAAAATATTTTACAAAAATATTTAATTTTTGTATTGTCTATCCTGTAGTTCAGGTAAACTACAGGTTAGAAAGTTTATTCCTTCATTATAAATTTAAAGTCTTTTATTTCTTCAAAACAATTAAATATTATAAAAAAAGACGTGTGGCACTCGGTGACTGCAGCGGTAAAGCTATTGCATAGCATTTTTTATCAACTTATGCAATTATAATATTAACTGCACGGTTGGCCGAGTGGTGTCAGCGGTCGCCATGCCGCTTGCTACTGCGCCAAGTGTCGTGGGTTCAAATCCCACGCGGTACCTACAACACTTTGTGTGATCCACGAATTGTTGTCCCGAGTCTGGATGTTCTTTGTGTCCGTTTCATGTATGTTTGTAAAGTCCCCCGCGACACAGGATGTATATTCCTAATGCGGGAGTTGTCTTTTTAAAAAAAATAATAAAAAAAAAAATAATAATAAAATAATATAATTATATATTTATTTTATTTATGCAGATTTTTTTTTCTTTGTTTTTTTTTTCGTTTTCGTTTTCAATAAAAAACAAAAATAAAAATAAAATAAGTTCTGGTATTTATCGATAGATGGAAAAACTAACAAATATCACCGCTGTGCCGGTCGGAATCGGGGGTGTTAGGTTTTTTCGTTACGGAATTTCTGTCTTTCGGTCCCCACGCTCAAGGCCCGCGATAAAAGCTATGCAATAGCTTAATAAATAATATTAATCACTAAAGTTTTATAGCAACTCAGTTAAGAAAGCACTATCGCATTTTAATCATCAAGATTTAAATCATAAAATCCCCCCATTGAATATTTTATTCCACATGCCTTAATATTTCGCAACTAACCGAATCTCCAAATAATTCCAACCGTTTTATATACGTGTATAATACAGACCATGGGGCGCCCTTAGTACTTATCGCTCGCCCTGTTTTCATAAACATAAAACCGAGTTATAAATCTTAGTACAGATACGTCTTGTATGGCTCTTGTGCTACCAATAGTTGCGGCGCTGTCGTGAAAACACATCGCTGTCTAAGGGCGGTAGTACATTGATTTTGTAGGACCAAATAAGAATAACAACTAACATTTAGATTTTTCTGATTAATTCATCGTGAATGATGACAATTCCTTATATAGTAATTGTTTGAGTTTTATTGGCTAAAGAGAACCATTATTCTATTCGTTTATTGTGACATGTAATACCTCATTATTGTATAATTAAAATAAACAAATTCAATAGCAGCTATGGCATTGACTTTGTTTAAGACATGAAATCACAACCAGAACAGCCATATTGATTTTTTTTTAAAAGACAAAGTCATAATACTTATAACTACTCAGTATCGTTATACTGAAAATATAATTAAACATTTCAAAAACCTAAGTAGAAAAAAAATATGATAATACTCGTACATAAACAAAGACACAAGAAAGTATCAAATGTGGTCGTGCCTATTTACATTAACATTAAAACTATTGACTGTATTTCTTTTATTGACTAAACCAAAGCAAAAACACAATTAAAAATAAAATTATTTAACTAATTGAAGAATTTTAAATAAATTTAAATAAGGAATAACTATATACCTTATCACCTATAGAAAAAAATCAATTTTGATGTAAGTATTTTATTATCTGTATATAATATGTAGTAACTGTTTACAAACGAAAAATAATTTATTACATTAATATTATTTTTCGATTATAGTTTACAACACGAATTCAATGTGTAATAGGAACACCTTTATATTTGGCAACGGTCCTAGGAGAAGCGACGAGGTGGGCTGCCACTTGTCGCAAGAGAGAACATATGTGGCAAAGCCATTGCAATCGTCAGAATCGAAGAAGCAGACCTCTACTACGGTTACTTTTGAGGCGGGTCAAGTTAAATGAGTGTGTCTTCAATTACGGTCATTGATCTCAAAAAAATATTAACAATACATTATTCTGCTGTCGACACCTTAGAGTTTGACACATGATTACAAATACAATATATTTACCATGGCATGTTAAAGACCAAAAATTACACTTGTAGCGTTGTTTACCTACAATTTATAAGTATGTCGCATGAGTACAGAACGTCAACAACACACAACGTCGTAGTGACGTGTACGGAGCCTAGATTGGAGAGGGTAGCGTTAATAAAAGGGCGTGCATTCTTCAGTATTTATCATTATTATCGCTCGGACCGTAGTGAAGTACACTTGCCTAGGAACTCTACTGTGTGTTCCTTTTATATACCGTGTTTCTCTGTGAATACTGTAATAACCTTCACATATATTATTGACGACCTTGAAGATAACGTGTCTCCGACACTAATCTATTCAAAAAAGTACCCTCCAATAAAAAAAAAAAAATTTAACGTATAACGTAGCGAGTTCAGTTAACTCTATCTAATTAATTAATTAATTACCGTGGGAGAGCTATGCTTCGGCATGAATGGGTCGGCTCGACCGGAGTGATACCACGGCCTCACAGAAAACCGGTGTGAAATAGCGTTTGCGCTGTGTTTCACCGAGTGAGTGAGGATACCGGAGGCCCATACCCCAACCCCTCCCCCCATCCCCTTTCCCATCTCCCAAAGGTCGGCAACGCACTTGTGACGCCTTTGGTGTTGCGGGTGTCCATGGGCGGCGGTAATTGCTTACCATCAGGTGATACGTCTGCTCGTTTGCCCACTATTCAATAAAAAAAAAAAAAAAAAAAAAAAATAGATTGTGACAGATGAATGAACAACTACAGGTACAATTACAAAAAGATGTTTAGAGAACTAATACAACACTAATCGATATATAAATAAATGTTTTACCGTGGGAGAGCCACGTTTCGCGCATGAATGGGAATGGGTGGTGTCACTCCGGTTGAGCACACCACGGCTTCAGAGAAAACGGTGTGAAACAGCGCTTACGCTGCGTTACACCGAGTGAGTGAGGATACCGGAGGCCCACACCCCAACCTCTCCCCCCATTCCCCTCCCCACCCCCCAAAGGCCGGCAACGCACTTGTGACGCCTCTGGTGTGTGTGGGTGTCTATGGGCGGCGCTATTATCAGGCGAAACGTCTGCTCGTATGCCCCTAAAATTACCATAAATAAAAAACAATATTACATACCATGGAGATGAGACTTTAGTAGATTCGTTTTTTAATGTTAAACTTACACAATTTTCCATAATGGAGACCAAGTAATATCTAAAATACGTGATTTCACAAACTCTTTCTACAAGAATGTCGTAATCGCCAGATACAAATCCGTAATCGTAAATCTAAATATAAAAGATAAAACTGTAACATTTGATAGGGGATCTCTAGTGGAGTCCCAGAGTGGTAATGCAGCTGTATCCAATTCGTTATCGGATCCGACTTGGATTTGTCGTCGCCTCTAAGCACACAACGGTAAATTTTCGATGTACTAAACCATTGTGGATGAAATTGAATGTGGTTTTTCTGGCGTCGACGTAGCAAACGTAAAAGAAAAATGAATTTTTACTAAGACTTCTTCAAAGAAGATCACTTCTTAGCAATAAAAATATTTTTTCACTAAAGTGCTCAATTTTAATTTGTTAGATATACCTACCTGTTGAAATTGGAATAAAGAAGTAGGAAATAATTACTTCACACATTTCACTACAAGAAAAGAGCGTGCTCCTTCTTAAAAGGCCGGCAACGCACTTGTGACGCCTCTGGCGTTGCGAGTGTCCTTGGGCGGAGGTTATTGCTTACCATCAGGCGATACGTCTGCTCGTTTGCCCAAAAATAGGTAGAGCCTGTACTTTGGTAGTAAGAGTGCTGTTAAATTTGATTTAATAAAATAAATGGCTAAATAAGGTTCTAAATATAGTTTGGAGAATTCATAATTGGAGAGAAATAAGACAAAAGTTGGTAGGAAAAAAGTTAAAATACAGTGTAATTTTTACTTTTTTCACACTTTTTTTTGACAGTAAGTGAAATTATTAAGAACTAGCTGAGCCCCCTGGTGCAATATAGCCGCTCTTAAGATTAGTTGGACCAGACATATAGACAGTCATTGTTATGTAAGTACCCATATACTTTCATATGTTTTTCGAGAAAGTTCTTAATTTGACATAACAAACAGTATAGATGTTTATTTTATATGTTTCCGTATAAATCTACGACTTTTTTTTTCTATTGTGCCTAATAATATTAATCAACTTATTTAATCAGTAAAATTAATCCATTATGTAATTATTCATAGAATTTTTTTAGAATCGAAACACCCAATACCGAATAATTTTGCATCAGCATTTAAAGCTGGAAAAAAATCCGTTTATCCCCTTTGAATCCGCCGATATTTCCATAGCAAATACTGAACATCGATTTCATTAGTCAACAGAATTAATCTCAACACCGATATGCAATAATTACATTATTATTTACCCTATAATTGCCTTTAGATATGTATTTAATTAAGTATATTGTTATTTGTTCTGTAAATAATTTATAGTTGATTGCAAAATGACGAGCGTCTTTGTAATTCAAAGTAAAAATTAGATCGGTTAATAAGTTGCTTTTTAATAAATATAAACTGATGAATATATCATAATTATATTTTGATAGACTTAACCCTTCCAAATTATAAAAATAATGTAAATATACGAATTCTGTAGTACAAAATACATTCATAGTTAGTATTTTTAATAATTAAAAGTGGGTTACACATTTGCACATGCATAATTTGCAAAAAATCAGATGTTTGCTTCCCCCACAATTTTGTGAAACAAATTGTTGCTTGCGGTACATACATGTATGCGACCATCTTCTGAATAATTAATTTCAATTCGTCTTTAACATACGTAAATATTCCATGCTTATTGCTTGCGTCACGAGTTGAATGGTTTTACAATTCGTCAGCGTGCCTTCGTTATCTTCTGTTGCATTCTAAACTCAATTTATTTCCCTTCTTTTTTTTTTTTTTTTAATTACAATAAACTCTTCGATCTTTAAATAATATTTACTACTTTTTTCGAATGTTAGTAAAGATTAAATCGTATTTCAAAATAGCGAACAGTGAAAAAATCCAGTTAAATTGAGTATCTCCTCCATCTTAAATTTTTTGAAATACAATTACTGCAGCTAATAAGAAATTGTAATATTTATCTAATCTCTCTATCTAATTAACCTTTAAATGAGCAATTCTTACATAAATTTTCTCTACAGTACTGATA
The DNA here is from genome assembly GCA_916048165.1 of Spilarctia lutea. Lineage (NCBI taxonomy): Eukaryota > Metazoa > Arthropoda > Insecta > Lepidoptera > Erebidae > Spilarctia > Spilarctia lutea. The sequence continues at coordinate 12,104,272 of OU696480.1, read as the reverse complement.
TCTTTTTATCTAATAATAGGAAAAAAACACGCAGAGCTTTTGATGAGATAGATTTTATTTTTTCTATATAAAGGAAAGATAAAAGTGTCACGGCAATAATAAAAGCCCTGTACAAGTGGTAAAATTTACAATATGAAACGATGAATGGTTACGCTAGAATACTTACGAAGCTGATATTTAATGTTCAGAAGTGACACAAGGTAAAAGAAACTCCGTAAAAAAGACGTCGAAGTCGGTAAATTTTTGATATAGGGCGGTACGTTTAAAGATTCTACAGAAAGTTTCGGTCAAGGGCTGTATAGCTTTACGACTTACGGCAAAGGTTCGGATAAAATTGTAAAAGTAAACGCAGTGAATATCAATAAAATTAGTTTTATGTCGCCAATACGAGCACCGGAAACTTTCTCAATCATTTTATCGAGTCAGAATGTGAATGTACGGGGAACATTTTATGTAACGTATTTAGTTGGTTTGGTATTCAATATGAGAGCCACTCTGTAATACATATTTGGATCATCTTAAACAGATGAATTATTATTGGTCGTCTTAGGTATTCAAAGGTCAAAAATTAGACTCGACATTATTACTATGTTCGTGAGGATGATATGTTGGGAATATGTTAATATTTGAGGTTTAATACGAGACCTGTTGAACTCTCTCGCATATAATTTTACTTTCAAATGGAGGGACTGATTGAACGACGAACATAGATTCTTGTCTGACAATTGTTAAACCAGATTCTATTCAATATAGTTGTGCAATACGCTGTAGCATGTATTGTTGTAGCATAATATCAGAACTAGTGTACAAGTTGTATTGTTCGTGTATTTCAATTGTCTCCGATACCCTTTTTTTGCGCATTGATTTTGCCTAGTGTGAGTGCTGAGATTTACGATTGAAATAAATTTGATTACACGAATGGCGTAGAGGATTATCGGTTACCTGACTGCTTCTTCTGCGTGCAGTATTGTAGGATCGATCTCTATATGGGATAACAATTTGTCTGTCTATCTGTTAGCCTGATTATTCTTTGTCTCCTTTTCAGTATGCTTATAAAATCCCTAGCAACACAGGATATATTTCTAGTGCAGGACTTTTGTTCACATGTTTTTCTTTATAAAAAAATAAATTAAAATAACTATGCAATATTTTACTATTCCTTAACTTTACTGACTACCTATCATAGCTATAAAATCATAAATAGAACAACAAAATTACTGTTTAATTTATGCAGTATTTAAAACAAGAAACAGGCATAGAAACTTTGTTAACGTTAACCATATCTTGCAAACCGCTGTTTACGAAAGCCCGCAAGGTATCAGGTAGAGTTTAGGGGAACTATGATATCATTAATCCCTAGAGACGAAGTAGTTAACTTTGACCCACTTTATCTACATTTCTTGGGGCCACCAGTTCCCAGCACGATTAGTTGTTTAGATATTGAACAAGATATTAGGTATTAGTTGTGATATTGGTTTTCTGAGATATCGTTATTAAATCTATTTCATATCGTTATACCTTGGAAACAGAATTGTCGTAACTAAAAAATAAAAATTTACGTTGAGGATTGGAACTGTAATTTTAAATATAGAACAATTCGAAACGTTTTATTCTTCAAATCATTGGAGGATGATTAATGTAATAATAATAATACATATTAAAATTTGAGAACTTAAAAAAAATGCACAAAACAGAGCACGGGTAGGCTATTTGCAAGGAGGTCCACCAACCGGGTGAATGTCGCAGGAAGCCGTTGGATATGGACACTCCAGTTGTTGTAGTAAATGTCAAGGGAGTCATATATCCAGTAGTAACAACTTTCTGATGAGAATATGATTAAAATGCTCGAAAGCCGTAGTAAAACGGCATTACGAGTTATATTCACTTAGCAAATTATCTTACCGACAGAAAGACAGACAGAATTAGTTTCGAATTAATAATAATAGTATGGAGTATAAAAGTATGAATGACTACTTTTCTATTACATATTGCCTTACATTTGAATTACGTGGTGGAGTAACTACTAGCAAAACAGAAACATGGTTTGTGAGATCCTTTGATGTGTAATTACGTGAGGTGTCTAACTAGTAAACAAGCCCTTGATCAATAGCTGTCTCGATAACTGTAGCAATATACATTCATGATAAGAATACATATAAGGAATTTTAATAGTCAAAATCTTTAGAAGTTGTCGTGTGCCGTCATGAATAATAATGGTTTCAACGCTACTGTTTACACTGTAAATCTGGCTCTTAGTGTCAACACACTGTGAGTAATTAAGTTTTCTAGGTGAGTACACAATTAATCTTTAATTATTTTGTTTCAAATTATAACTTATTTTATCAACCTTAAAAGAACAGTGTTTTAAATTATTTTGTGCAATAAATTGGTTACATATTATATCAATTTCAAATAGCATTTTATGAGGTTTTGAAGAGTTGAATTCCAGACCTGCACAGCCTGTTATATTTAAATGGTACTTGAAATGTAGTAGGGTTTTGTGGTAAAATACTGAACGCGATACAAGTTCGCTTCAATGAAAAATTACTGTCAAGTAGAAATTAAACAATATGATAGGATTAATGTTTAATATTTCTTGGTACTTTTAATAATCAACTAGCGACGACCGACGTCACTGAAGTCTTTGAAATTCTCAGATTTCATCTTTAGAATATGCATTACTCATAGAGTTTTCTCTGAACAATATGCACGCATTACACATAATATAAACCTTTGGAATTACTCTATCTAGTGCTAAAAACTGAATAAAAATCCGTTGAGTAGTTTAAAAGATCTTAGCGACTTCATTTTATACTACACTAGCTGAACCACGCTGTACTACCCGCGGTACGACAATAACCGTGGGCAACGCCGCGAGATATCTTTACAAATTGTAGCCTATGCTTTATTCTGATGTACATGCTATATTATTGTAAAGATTCATCAAAATGCATTCAGTAGTTTTTGCGTGAAAGACCAACAAACATATTCACTTACATACACACAAACATTTGCGTTTATAATATTAATAGGATAAACATGATAATAAAGTTGTATATGTACTTAACATTAATTTTAAAAATTTGATGCTGTGGTTTGTTTGTATTAGATCTTAACATTTCCTCATTTCTGCAACTTAATATGGTATGTACTATTAAAATTATATATAAGAACTGTGAATTATTTTATAAAGAATGGATCAAAAACATTTTTTTAGGTGCGGCAAAAGCTATTGATATTTTTTTTTAAATTCTCTTTTATAGTATTTAAATATCTTATTTGACCCTTTGTTATAAGAGCTAAGAGATCAGATCAGACGATTTTCACGGAAGGTATTTATAGCTTGATTTCTAAAGTAATTAATTTATTTCGAATACCATAATGGTTATAACTACAAAAACCTTTTTTATTACCTGCATATTAGCGCCCACTTTTCGCACTTAGGGGTTCGCTGAAGATTTATTAATGGCAGGCCAGCTACAGGTACACCTTTGAACGAATAAAAATAAAACACACTTTAAGTGCGGCAAACATGTAATAAATAACAGTGGTTAAATTGAGTGCGAAGAGCTTATGGCCCTGAAACTTGAAACAAAAGGAAAATAGGCTTGTATTGCCACTGCTTTTCAACAAAAATAAAGAGAAATGAGTTTTTTAAATTATATCCAAACCCGGATATATATTTTAGAAAATTGTTTCAGAACAACTGTAAGGGTTGTTCCGAATTTTAAAGAGGTTTGTTACTGCTTTTATTATTCATTTGTAAATTAAATCCTCTTTGTAAAAATCATTTGAATTTAAAACTGGCATCATTCCAGAAAATTTTCAGTATTCTTGAAAAAAAACAATAATTACCAAGGTATCTTTAAGTAATGAATAATGATTTATAATATTTATTAATAAAGGAAGCCGAATGATGTCTCGCCAAAGGCCGCCATAGTATGGGTCACTAAGTCACTATGCTGCATTGTTGCATTATCTGCATTCACAATGAGTAATGGTAAAGGAATAAGTAAAGGTGATGTTATAGTTATCTTAATTCGTATTATCCATGACACTTACAGACCCATTATACCTATATTTATAGAATTTAAAATTTGTATAATATTTAAATTCCTGAAAACGTAGATTTTGGTACAAAACACAATACATAGCTTTCATTGTTTGATGAGCCCATGTAAAAATGTTGTGATATTACTGTTAACATCATAACAGATTTTTAGACGGTTTGTTCAACATTTTTATTTTATAAATCAACAAAGGTGCTGACACGTCAAAAGTCAACAAACATTTGTAAACACTACTGTTTCACATTTGAAACGATTGCTTCATGTGCACCGTGTTCCAGGTAAATATTCAAAATATTTTATTAAATTTCATTGAATTTGGTGCCAAATTCAATCTACAGGAAGTGTAAATTTTACAACATTTAAGTATTATAATTTAATCATTATATTGAAATAAATAAATAAATATTCCGGACATTTAACACACAACGCCATCTAGTCCCAAGCTAAGCAGAGCTTGTGTTATGGGTACTAGACAACTAATATAAATACTTATATACTTTTTTTTGTAAATACATACATATTATACATAGAAAACACCCAAACTCCGAAACAAATATTTGCAGATCATACAAACATTTGGTCCGATCCGGGAATCGAACCCGAGACCTAAAGATTAGCAGTCGCACACGCTACCACTACGCCACCGAGGCAGTCAAATATTAATATTTATTTTGATTATTTACATTTTTCGTATATGTCTCGAAAAGCATCAATCCTCTCGGTAGTTTTTCACACTTTGCATTGGGGAGGTGGTAACTTTTTTGATGTGAAAAGACTACGCTCGCATGAGGAATTATCCTATGTCACGGGGACTTCACAAACATACATAATACGGACACAAAAGACACTTCAAAACAATTTGATCCCACAACACTTGATGCAATAGAAAGTTACGTTACCGTGCAGTCAATCTATTCATCATAAACTGATTCGTCGATGTTTTATTATAGGTAGGCAATGTTAGTCTTTACTATTCCCAAGATTATTTAGGGTCATTTACTAGTTCAACTGATTTTACCTGGATTTTATCTAGGGAGTGACTGGCATTGGACCTACGCCAACTGTAATTTTTTAACAAATATAACTAAAATAAAATGTATGTTTACTATTTACCAAATATTTTAGATTTTAATAAGCTTTCATTTAGTTTCACATGGCCCGATGTTTGTCTGTAATCAAATCTGGCAAGTTAAATTTGAACCGCTTCCAGATTCTCGATTAAGCCGATATTTGAAATATACCTTTAGTTCTGATGACAATGCAATTATGTATAATCGGTATTAATATCAATCCAAAATGGCCGCCGTAACAAAATGGCGGCGTACATATTTCTGAACAACCCACCAATATGGGTATCAAATAAACGGGCTTCAAGTGTTTTTTATTAACAAGTAATAAAAGCTTGTTTTTAAAAAAAATACTTTTCAAATGAATCACTTGTTTAACGCTGAAACCTAATAAAATACTAAATGAAAAATATCAAAACGTGTTTTAAATTCAAACTATATCAATATTAACAGTTCAGTAAACAAAATACTTTCTAGTAAAGTATCCGTAAATATGTGCGCAACCAGTCCAGGCTGAATCCACTGCTGAATATCATTTTTCATGCACTTTGCTATTATCATAACAGCTTTGGAAGATATAGTGGACTTGTTTTGACGTATGCTGAGATTTCTTGATATGCAAATGTTTGGTGTTCAATTGAATAATGTGTGTTTTCAGAGATAATGGATTTTGAATAATAATAAGAAGGCAGTTTTTGTAGATTTATAGGAGTTTATCCCCAAAGTGAAGTGTAAGATATTTCGAAATTTAAATTGTTTTCAGGGGATTTCTTTTAGCACAGATTTCATGAAAATGATTATTACAATGGGCGTATTTCAAAATCTAAAAAATCTAGTGGTAGCAGTCCATACCGGAATTCTCTAGATTGATACCCTTCATCGTGATTGAGTTTTTTCACCATGTAAAATTATGGTAAGACTTTAAGTGACTAGGTAGATAAAAGCGTAAAGTATAAATAAGTATTAATTGTATGAAACTTGTCTTATTTTAAGTTTAGGTACAGAAGAAGTTTTTGTATCAGATGTGTTTTAAGCACTAGGGGTCAGCTAACGGTTAAAATCTGATGCATAATAAAATTATTTAAACAATTATTTTTAAGTTTTAAAATAAAGAAAAGTTTAATAACCTGACTACTTTTGATTAAAATTTATACCATTTATGTCACTCCCTTATTATAAATCTTTTGACACCTGTCATTAAAATCAGTTCAGTAGTGAAAGCCCTATGGTGGAACGTATATACAAACATAGATAGACTACCAAAAAACTACCGACTACCGAATAAAAAGACTAAGTCATTTAGAAATATCTTTTTTTTAAATGGTAGATTGAGTCATAATTTACCGTTTGTGAAAAGTTTTATGTTTCAAGAATATCTCGACACAAACCAAGAGAAAGAAGTATAAATATTTATTGTACAGGTGGTATAAACCGCTGGAGGATATTGGAGGATAAATTGATTGTTCGGGGTCGGTTTTCCATTTAGATATGGAAATTTCCGGGATTGTGTACGAAAATCTTCGATTTGCCTTTTTTTCAACAAATCACGGTAAGGGTGAACGTTGTTGTTAGTCGTTTTTCAATCTAGCCAATTTAAGCAGTTACACAAATATTATTGGGATGAAGATTTTTGCATTAAACAGAATTCGAATGTAAATTTTTGAACCAATAAAGACGAAAATTTAAGAAATAATTTTCGAACCCTAAGAGTACATTGCCATTCACTACTTTTAGTAGTACATTGCCTATACAAAAACTTCTATTTTTTTTTTATTGAATAGCGGGCAAACGAACAGACGTATCACCTGATGGTAAGCGATGGACACCCGCAACACCAAAGGCGTCACAAGTGCGTTGCCGACTTTTGGGGGATGGGAAAGGAGATGGGGGGAGGGGATGGGGTATGGGCCTCCGGTATCCTCACTCGCTCGATGAAACACAGCGCAAACGCTATTTCACACCGGTTTTCTGTGAGGCCGTGGTATCACTCCGGTCGAGCCGACCCATTCATGCCGAAGCATAGCTCTCCCACGGTCAATATTTTAAAAGGAGGTTTTGGTTTACTGTACTACATATAAAAAATATACAAAATCATTTCATATCAAAACCATACAGCTCAAGAACATAAAGTTTTGATTGACATACAGCCACAAATTAAAAGGTTTATAGCAATTTCATTCTACCGCTGCAAGATATCCATCAAAACATTATTTATTGACGGGTATTGTGCGGCTTGTCCGTGTGATCGTAATAAAACATAGCGTTTACATCCGCAGTCCACAAGAGATCCCATTCAAAGGAACGTGACCCTTTCACGTTCAAATTATTAGATTGAGAGAGAACCTAACGTATAAACAACGACAAACGATCGACTTCCATGATAAAGGGTTCGTCCATACGAAATTAATTCAATAATAAAGGTCGGTGTTGTCTTTTGAATTTTTCTTTGTCTGATCATATTTGATTGTAGAATGTATCTACGAATGTTTTTTGTTTTTACGGTGAAATAAAATTGTGTTATTATTTATATCAAAAGTTTTTCTAAAGGAAAACTATTTATATAGAATATTTACGTAGTCGGAGTCAAAAGAAATAATACTATCTGATTCTTCTATTGCACGGACAGTTAAAGGTGTGTTCGGAAGAAAGGGTAACAGCATGAGTAAAATTTTTAAACAACTGAATTAGCAAATATTTTGAATGCCTCGGTGGCGCAGTGGTAATGTATGCGACTGCTATGCTTGAGGTATTGGGTTCGATTTCCAGGTCGAACCAAATGTTTGTATGATCTGCATGTATTTGTTTCGGAGTTTGGGTGTTTTCTATGCATGATTACTTTTTTTGTATTTCCAAAAAAAAGTAAATATGTATTTATATCATTTGTCTAGCACCCATAACACAAGCTCTGCTTAGCTTGGGACTAGATGGCATTGTGTATTAGATGTCTGAAATATTTATTTATTTAAATACTTACAATTTCTACCAGTAATGAAGTATTTGTTCTACATCAATTTGCTAATTTGACTGCCTGAATGGCGCAGTGGTAACGTATGTGACTGCTGTGCTTGCGGTTTAGGGTTGGATTCTTGAATGATCTGCAAATATATGTTTCGAAGTGTGGGTGTTTTCTATGCATATTATGTATGTATTACCAAAAATAATAATAATATCAGTTCCTTAGTACCCTTAGAACAAGCTCTGCTTAGCTTGGGATTATATCGCATTGTATTTCAGATTTTAGATATTATATTAAAAAAAACTCAATTTTATTTTATTTTTAACATATGTTTGGTAACAATTAGTTAACTCCTTAAGAGCAAAGCAGAATTAAAGTATGGGTGGTTTGTGTTAGCGATCAATGCCTCTGACAGCTGAGTATACAAGTATTATTAAAGTTTTGTGTGACTAAAGAATAACAAAACATTTTAATGTTTTTGATGAATTTGTAAGAAAATATTGATTCCCCAAAAACAGTGTATAGTATCATTCTGTATTTAATCGTCATCAACATCGAAACCAGCCCTAACTGGTTTACTACAGATCATGTGGTTTCTTTTCCTTAGAAATAAGGTTTTTTTATAGAAACTGATGTTTTGTTTAGTGTTAGGAAAAAAAATCGAACCGTCACCGTATCCATATAACCATAAATGTAATGTATATCTGACAAATACATCGAATCACTTATGCAGATTACAGTTACAATCGTTTTTTTGCTGGCGATACGGTAAAAGATTGTATATACCAACGATAAAGTAAGGCGTGTATGAAATTTAAGAACCTGCTTACCTGCTACCTCGAGCATTTAACTTTATCTAACTTTCAAAGTGCTGACGCTATAATCTTCAAAATTATTTGTTGTACCAATTTGTAGGATTTCTTATGATGATGATATTTTCGTAAAAGAACGTTTTCAGTTAGAACTATATCACTAGAGATTAGAGTAAAATATCTAAAATGATAATGCATTGATCAGTACGGATTTTGATGGTTTAGTTTATCGTTTGAAAATATTTTCGTTTCCGTAAAATCATGAAATGCGAAAACGGTATATTTACTTTTTGACATACGTACAAAAAATATAATTTAATTAATAATAAATTATAATGTCTTATATGTGTTTGTAAGCAATTGCAAGATAGATGCAAGATATATATCAAATAGAAATACACCAAAACTAAATTGAAACGAATGGCTCTAAGTTTATACTAATTAGACGACGCAGGAAGTTTATACGTACAGCACGTCTCCTCAGAGTGCCAAAATTAGAGTTAAACTAAACTTGTTTACCTTTGCACAGAGCTGTTTATATCAAAGTTTGCAAATACGCCACCTCGAAGAAGTAAAATTTTCCTAAAAGTGTCAGCTAAAAGTTTGCTAAGTGCCACTCATGCGTCAAAGTAGTTAAGCAATTTGTATAAAATGGTATTACTTCAGTAAGTTCTACATATGCTTGCGATTTTTTTGTTCTTGACTATTTAGAGTAGGTTGGCCAATAACAATCATTTAAAAGATTACAAAATAAAGTAGAAAGTAAGCAGTTGTGACAATCTATAAAATTAAACATTAACAAAAAGAAAACTGATTGAAATGGGGCCACACGGGAAGCACCAGCTTTGAAATAAAAAGAATCATCAAAATCTGTCCACCCAATCGAAAATTCTGAGTTAACAAACATTAAAATAAATACAGTGGAATTGAGAACGTACTCGTTTTTCAAGGTCAGCTAAAAATATAAAACGCTTCATTTTCACAATGGGATATTTTAAGCAGATACTCGCACAAGTATGGTTTGGACAGAAGCGCTAAGTTCTGCAAATATGTGATCAATATACTTTACAATTGTTCACATGTCATGAGAGGCCCTGTGTCCTGCAGATAGCAATCTCGTTGTTGCATTAGTATAAACTTTTCCGCCTGGTCTTAAAGATTTTCAGTAAAATAAGCATAGGAAAAAGCAAACCAAGCATATACATTAATACTTTTTTAAATTAATATACAGGAAAAAATCGGGTGACTATGTATTATTGGTAATAAAAGCCGCAATATTAAAGTAACATAGTAAAAATAAAATAGTAAAATGCCCCAAAGGCCGACAACGCACTTGTGACGCCTCGGGTGTTGCGGGTGTCCTTGGGCGGCGATAATCGCTTACCATCAAACGATACGTCTGCTCGTTTGCCCTCTATTCCATAAAAAGTAAATGAGGTGTATATAATAGCATAGCATAATGTAATTAATACATCGAATATATATTTTTGCCAAGTCAATGAATCTGAAAAAAATCTCAACCAATTTTTTTTTCTGTTATCTAAGTTAGTAATAATGGTTGTCAATTGTATAACTGTGCTTTTGCTTTATTAATTGCCGAAGTAAATACAAAAAATAATAAGTAACATTACCAACGATAAGAGATAAGAAAGAAACATATGTAGAACATGGTGTATACATTTTTCATTAACAATTCATTCAAATAAGTCACGTGCTTAAGGCCAAACATGGAGGTTCTCTCAAGTATTGAATTATAGATGAGTTCCGAAGAAAAATAATTACTTACTGAGGGAGTACCTACGTTTAATTATTTCCGAACAATTCAAGCGGTAGCCTCGAAATGCCGCTTCAGCTAAAAGAACCTTTCAACGGGAACCAATTAGTAAAAGTAGGTGCTTGCAAGGCATTCAAGTAGACAATAAATTACTAACCCGACCAACTACAAAGGACAAATTGATTGATATAAGTGAATCAAAAATTTAATATGAAATTGGAACTAGTTTATTAAATTTACTTAATGTTGTTAATTTTATTTTTTAGGGTTCCGTACCTCAAGGAAAAAACAGAGCGTTTGGCAACCAAGCGCTGAGCACACCGTTATTGCGGCGCTAAGACCCGTTATGGAGGATTGGCTTGAGAGAAAGAAAGAAAGAAAAGAAAGAAAGAAAAAAGTATTTATTTTAACGACATTGCAACACGACAGAAAATTAAATGAAATGGTACATAAAACAGTATTGAAACATTATCTTAAAGCATAGTTAAGTACTTAAAATAACAGTAATCAATGTTATAACAATTTATATATATCTTTACACATATACTGATGCAAAGTTGCGTCGCAGTGCACATTAAAAACAGATGCTGCTCAGCCTAATGCTGCATCATAAACAGATACAGCGCTGATTTTCAGCAACACCTTGATGGTGATTCGTGTGTCCAGAATAGAAGAACCAAAATGAAGATTTGTGTTTCGAAACAAATTTAGTATACAGTACGAATGTTTTAAATAATTGCAGACCACGGGATAATTGCAGAATATCGTTTACAATGTCCATTAATTACAATTCAAATACCAATTTCAATTAGGAATACATCTGTTGATCCAATAAAAACGCTTTTAAATTTGTCTTAAATGTTTGGGTTGTTTTAAATTTTCGCATAAGTGGAGGCAAGTCATTCCAACATTTTGTTGCCGCGAACTTAAAGCTACCTCTAAACGCTGTTGTGCGATGAGTAGGCACATTCAAGGTATGGACTGACGACCTAACAGGATAACAATAACTATCTTGCAGCCAAAACAATTTATCGAACAGATATTTAGGCTTCTGGCTCCTTACTATTCCAAATAGCATGGTAGCGATCCAAATAGCACGAATAGATGGGTCAGCTCGACCGGAGTGATACCACGGCCTCACAGAAAACCGGTGTGAAATAGCGTTTGCGCTGTGTTTCACCGAGTGAGTGAGGATACCGGAGGCCCATACCCCAACCCCTCCCATCATCCCCTTTCCCATCCCCCAAAGGTCGGCAACGCACTTGTGACGCCTTTGATGTTGCGAGTGTCCATGGGCGGCGGTAATCGCTTACCATCAGGTGATACGTCTGCTCGTTTGCCAACTATTCAATAAAAAAAAAAAAAAAAAAAGCGAAGTGTAACTTTCTTCTAGATGCCATATTGATAAGTTTATTTTTATTTATAAATGGCGTAACATGGTTCCAACGCGGTATGTCGAAACAGAAACGAGCACACGCATTTTGAATCCGCTGCAGTAACCTTTCCGAACGCTTAAGTAGGCATGGTCCATACACCACGTCACCATAATTGAGTTTTGATAACACTAGTGAATCAACCAGGTTCTTACGCAGGTCAGTGGTGAGAAACTGACGTATTCTGTACAAAATTTTTAAACGGTAAAAACAATTACTCAATATATTATTAACGTGAGATTCAAATTGTAGCTTCGGATCCATGGTTAATCCTAGGTTACGAACCTCGAAAACTCTGCTTATTAGATTTCCCTCAATGATGATCTGAGGGTTTGCAGCTGTAATCCTATCTATTTGACTCTCACTGCCCAAAACCATGTACTTGGACTTTAGAGGATTCAAAACTAACGCGTTCCTCCGGGCCCATGCAAATATTCTGTCCAGGTCCTCATTTATTGCTCTTACAGCTGTTAAAGTTGTATCAGGTGTGGGATCGAAAGAAGCGTAAATTTGTATGTCATCAGCATACATGTGGTATTTACAAAATTTAATGCAATTTGTTACATCACCACTGTACAGAATAAACAAAAGAGGGCCCAAAATAGATCCTTGAGGCACCCCCCTCGTCACGGGACGAAGGGAAGAAAATATCTTGCCACCATCATCTCCAGTAATCTCGACAAGTTGCGCTCTATTGGACAGATAACTTTCAAACCATTTCACCGTCTCAACATCAAAGCCATAGTAGGAAAGCTTGGAAAGCAATAGTGATATATTAATGCAATCAAATGCACGGGAAAAGTCCAATAGGGTTAACAACGTGCCATTCCCCCTGTCACGCGCCTCCAAAATATTATCAACAACATCCAACAAGGCAGTGGAAGTGCTACGTTGCTTACGGAACCCTGACTGAAGTTCCGGCAGCAAATTATTAGTTTCCAGGTATTCGCATACTTGTATGTAAACAACTCTCTCCAAAATCTTAGACATACATGGCAGGATGCTAATAGGACGCAGGATTACAGTGTTAGCGTCACGGGACCCTCTGATACTGTCTGACGCAGGTGATCACTGGAAAAGAATGCTTCGTAAATTACCTGTATTAGATCCGCAAGAAGCCAACGGCTGAGTGCTACTACTGCGATGACACGGCGCTCCATACGTAGGCAGAATGTCCGACGTGGAGGGAGCCGAGGCGTGATCTCATAGCGGCTATCGGGGTGGAGGTTCTCTTGCTCGGTAACATGATTACGGCCATGTTGCGGAGCTAACGCGCGGATCGCCGCCGTTTCTTTCTGCGAGCAAATTATGCTTGCTAAGGAGACGGCGGAGTGGGAGCGGGAGAGGAGAGGACCGGAAAATTAGTTAGACCTTTTAAAATATTCAATAATAATATAAATATGTCGCTTCATTGTCCACTAGATTAGTTACAACGATATCTTGAAACTAGGAGATACAAGTGGCGGCCTATTGCTTGAAGGCTATCTCTTACAGGCAACCGTGATTCAAGTAGAATATATTTATATTGTTGTATTTACTACCTATCAGGAATTTTCTCTATATCCAATGATTAGATGGGATTAATATAAAAAGTCAAATTGGTCTGTTACATCGAAATTTCCCTAACTTTGTTATATTCATCTATAAATAAGATAAAATATCTTAAAACGACTTAATATATACTTACGCCCAGTTCCATGAACTGTCACTGTCCATGGACGTGTATAGCAGAAACTGTAGGTGTGTCATAAAAATACTCGTATCATACTATTTTTGATATTTTTTTTACTAGTTGAGCCCTTCTGTGTTACCCGTACTACAGAAACTGCGGTTTACGCCGCGAAGTGACGCTAGTCTAAAAAAATAACATTAGTTTTTCCAAATATCATCAGCTATCTACCAATGAAAGTCATGTCTGTCCTGAAATTAACCCTTAACCACTGACGTACGTATATGGTACGTCACCCAAACGGTTTTTCGTTGAAAACTTTAGTTAGCGCAGGAATTATTGCACGCCCTTTTTGGTAGTTTCCTAATCGCCAATGACGCGTGTGGGAGGCTGGGGAGCGAACGTCTGCCACGTTCCTAAGTAGGCGAGTTTGACCATCAAACGTATGTGGTACGTAGCGTCAGTGTTAGTGAGACTATTTAAAAAATATTGATTTGTGTTTGTGGACAGATAAAATGAACCGTAAGAGGCTAAATTCTTCTTCTATGCCATCTACATCAAAAATAAAAATAAAAGGGAAATACCAACCGGAGTTCCTTTCCAAAATCCGTCAAGTGCAGTCATCTATATATGGTTTCACGAAAGAACTTACTCTATTATCTTATGTCCCAAAAAAAACAAAATCATCATGATGATATCATCGATGCATCATATAGAAAGCACTGATTCTGGTAAAGGTATTCCCGAAATAATATCTTTTTATAACTCGTCGAAAGGAGGTGTTGATTCCATGGATGAAAAGTGTGTCAAATACAGCTGTGCAAGAAGGTCTAGACGAGGGCCATTGGTAATTTTCTATAGGATTCTGGATATTGCTGCTGCTAATTCTATTATAACGTCAAAATATAATTCTGCGGATCGCCTAATATTCATGAAAAACCTTGGGAAAAGCTTAGTAACGCCGCACCTAGAGCGAAGGTACACAACGCCGCAACTTTCACATGAGCTCTCATTGGATGCATCTTAGGCAAGGACAAGGCAAATACAATCAGTCAACCAAGCAGGGAATTTGTTAGATTTGATATCATGAAAAATTGACACATTTGTTTCAAACTAAAACGTCGTAAAACTCGGTACGGCTGTCAAGCTTGTCATAACCCAGTCTGCTTGCAGTGCTCGAAACCGACCTGTAACAATTGTTGTTAAAAAGTGCCTTATATTGTAATTTATGGCAATTGTGATTTTTTTCCAATTAGAACCATCCTTAGTAATCAATAAAACCAATAAAAGAAGTTACTATTTCTAGAGAATATTTTTGTGTTATTTTTTTTTTAAATGTCTATGTTAATTTGCTTACCTCATGGTTATTGATTAATAAAAAAAATTCTATGATTATTATTACAGTTTTTTTCATTATTCCTAGTTCATTTGAATGTATCTAAATAAAAGGATTGGAGTAATCATCAAAGTTTCAATTTTTTGATGCATCAAAAGGCCTTCAAAGTAACGTACGTATACTATACGTACGTCAGTGGGAGCGTAACAAAATCACACGTCAGTGGTTAAGGGTTAATCCAGCTGTTCCAGAGATTATCAGGAACAAAATAGATAGAGAGACATCAAAAATTGTTTTTTTGATGTAAGTACCTACCGTAAATACTTACATATAAATTTAGTTAAAAACTGTTAATTGTAAAGTAGAAACAGACACTTCAATTTTATTTATTTGTATAGATTGCATTTCACATTCCCATTATTTGAGTCTAACATCATTAAAGTAATTCAAATTCCATTCTAAATTCAGTTTTCAATCTACTTACTTAAAAGAAATAATTTGTTTCGATTAAGACCGAGTAAACAAGATGTCTAAACGAAATTAACTTTGTTTATCTTACGAAATTATAAGACATCATGTGATTAGTCTGACGATAGCTACCAAGTCAATGTAGTGTATTGACTTTGAGTTCTGATCAATTATTAAAAAAATTATCATTCGCCCTCTAGATATAGTTGTAGATTATATTAACAAGAATTTTAGCATGTTATTCATTACCCCGTAGTAAAATAGCTAGCTTTTGTTTACAAATTCATACGACAAGATTACCTTGATAAAAGATGACTGTTTCAACAAAAATCAAGAGGCAATTTTTTTTTTAATTATTTTAATGAATGCTTTTACCAAAATTCTACCAACATTCCTCTCAAGGAATCAGTTAATTATTGCCATGTTTTGCAACCATGAATTTATTTTTCTCGTTAGTTGCAGCCCGCCTGTCGAACAATGCATAAAATGACAGCATTTCAGCGTTCTTAACTCAAATTAAACAACTGTTTTAGTTTCACTGTTTAAATGAATATTTTTATTCAGTTTATTTACTTTATCATTATTAAATATTTATTTATTAACATTCAATTTTTTTTTATGGGAAAGTTGGCAAACGATCAGACGTATCGCCTGATGGTAAGACAAAAAGATACTGGAAGAAACGCCTCGTAAAGTAGCCGTTTGCCGTTATTTGACCATCCTATTTAACTAAATAATTAGAATTGGATACTTTCCAGACCTATGGAAAGTTTCAAACATCAAAATAATCCACAAATCGGGCAAACCTATTCACGAGGTTACATCATACAGGCCAAACAGTCTCCTGCCGATAATGTCAAAGCTACTTGAGAAGTCGCTCCTGCACAGAATGAAGAATGTTATAAATGGAAAATTAGTCATTCCTGAGCACCAATTTGGGTTTAGAAAACAACATGCTGCAAAAGAAAAAAAAAATGCAAAGGGGGCTATGCTCTGAACGCTAACAGTATTTACACCTCATCTGCTTATAGTTTAATTATGACTGATTGCAAGATATACCAAAAAAAAATTTTGCTTTATTCATTTAAAATTACAGTAACACAAGTCATTCTTTATAATATCAGTTGCTAGTAATAGACAAATATACATAATTACTTACTTACTTTACTATATATAATTACTTGCATAAGTTGTTACTATAAATTGTTGAAGAGATATCTAAGACAGAAAGTGATGTTCAAAGATAAAACCTTCTAAATAGAGTTCAAAAAGAAGTCTCCATTAAATGACTTACTTTTTTATAAATCGTATTTAAATTTTCTGAGATCAAATTCACGAAGATTCTTTATTCGAAAAAGAATATATTTATGAAATATAGCAATTATGGGTTGGTAGATCATTACGGTGTGCCCTTGTTACCTCCTGTCGTTATGGATCCTGTGCTTTTAATATGAAATTCTACATGCATTATATACAATTACGTGGACTATGTATTGTGGATGATGTTATAAAATATACTATTGATGTTATTATAACTTTAGTAATACAAAATAAGAGCATAACGGTGTAGGTTTCTTAGTGTTAGTTATATTATGAAAACTCTAAGTTATAGATTATAGTAATCTATGTCTATAATCACGTTGCATAGACTACAGAATACAACTTCGTCATCATCCCTTTTGAATCATGCTCTGCACCTATTGGTCTAAGCGGGATGTTAACTATCCTATCTTAGGTACGCTAGCAAACCACATTTAAAAAAAAAAGTGATAATCGGTTGTATAGTTTAGGACTTTATTGAGCAACAACGTGATGCGAGAATTATATATATTGATTGGAACTTTTAGAATATTATTCATATGTCATGATATGTTGTATACTTTCATTTACAATTATCAGTAATTATTATTAGTCACAAGCTAATCCGCGAAGCTTCGTCTGCGTACCTCAAAAGTAATATTTTACTTTTAGTTTTTGCATCAATTTTCATTCATGCTGAACTTCTATTCGTCTTAGCGTAATGGTATACAGTCTATAGGCTTCCTCGATGAATAGGCTATATCTAAGACTGAAATAATTTGCGAAATTGTCCAATCGTTTACGATAGTCATCCATTTTTGTATATCAATCATAATGTTTGTTTATTTGATACTTTGCGATAGTTTTCCAATAAAAGTACCAACCAATGGCTTCTAAAAGAAGATAACATAACATCAGGCACTTTAAAAAAAGAATAATTATATTTATCTGCCTTTAACACAACAGAGCTATGAAAAAATAAGAATTTATTCAGAAACATCAGTTATTGTCCAAGATAACAAGATGCGAAAGATTACAAGAAATTGACAGTAATATGATGTAGCCCTTAGGAATTAAGCCACGAAGAAAAATAAATTTTAACGCCGTTGATAAAATAATAAAAAGTTATAATGTTAATACGATTTGAGGGGTTACTGTTTGTGCCAAAATGTACAGGTGTTTTCTAAGAAACTTAACATACTCGTATTATTAAAATGTGTTTTTGAAATACCATAAAGTTTTATTTAGACACGGATGCATAAAGGTCTTGCATGTAATTACGTCTTCTAAAGCATCATAGCTCAGGTAGCTCAAACCGCAAACATCCTCGATTTTCTATTTCGCCAAAATTGAACGTGTTTACCGAACAATCTCACGAGTTTTGTACGAATACGATGTACTTAACCAACGGTTAAATTAATTTTGCTGTCTTATTGTTTAAGTAGGTAGGTAGCTTTATTGTGAATTTTACTAGATTTTTAAGAATACAATTCGGAAATTTGATTTCCGGTGTTTATCACAAATACTAAATCCATTTATAATTAAAAATATGGTTTGTATTGATATGTTTTGAAAAGATATTTCATGTAATACTTATTAATAAAGCATATGCTTGTTATGTACACACTCCCATCAGCGTCCCTTCGTTAACACAATGAAAACAATGTACATTGAGAGAAGCGGGTACAAGTCTTATATTCCTTATAATAATATATTCCTATTTATATAAACCTAAAGCAGATAGACAAATTAAAATAACATTATTTCATAATAATGTGATTAAACAGTGTCTAAACATAATATCCTGAGAAGTGTAGATACTTACTCTAACAGCCACTATGTACATCAACCGAAATAATTCCTGCGGCGTAGACACAAATTAATTTTACATTGGTCCGGAACCGCCGCTGGGACTGAGTAGCGTTCAAGTAATTATAAAATTCATTCACTCACCTCATTTTATACTTTTCAAAATCATATATGTAGTAATATTCGTATTATAATATTTTATAATAGTTCTTTTTTTATAATATTTTCAGACATCTGTCACACATATCCACCTAGTCTTAAACTATGCTGAGTTTATAAGTACTATGATAACTAGACAACTTACGTAAATACATTTATACTTTTTTGTAAATACATACATATTACTATACATAGGAACACCTAAACTTCTTAATAAATATTCTAAAAATGTACAAACATTTGCTTCTACACGGGAACTAAAGCCGAGACCTCAAGCACAGTAGGCACATACGCTACCACTACATGGAGATAGTCTCTATTCAAAGATTTGACCATCTATTTTTTTTTTTAATGCAGGCTCCCGCCATCGCAATGTGTTACTTCCTACGGCATCCTGTGACTCATGCAAGTCATAATCACTCATAGTCATGAATGATTGAAAATAGTTATTGAGTTGTTATGCTATATTATCTGAGGTTAACAGTTTCACACAAGTACACAGGTATGATTTGTGAAACAGAACTCTAAATGAAGAGAAACCATCACATAAGACTGTTACTAGAACCATATGCGAAGAACAATAAATCATTTCTCAGATTCTTCAAACATTCAGATTCAACGAGGTAGTTATACACGTATGATGTTCAAAAGTTATCTAAGGAAACATGTTGAGTACCCCACCCTTTAAAATAAATCATATGTAATACCGCATTGAGGGTGCGAGCCTGACGCCTTGCTCAATAATCCGAGCTCCGCGAATCTGGGGCTCAGATTTCATTACCATCTGATATGTAGATGTAAGAATTATTCGAAGAGGTGTTTTGTATCGGCTGGTTTTAATGTGCGCACATATTTCGTATTTTCTCAGCTTTTTATGAAAGTTAATTACATTAAATTATGTCACATTAATGAGTAAAGAAACAAAACAAAATAAATATACGAAATATTCATAATTTATTTTCATAAAGATGTGGTCGTGCTTATGGCATAGGCCGAACGTGTAATGGGCAGACGTGTCACCATAAAAAGGTAATTAAAAATTTAGAATGTTTTCATCAGATATTTGTAATATCATGTACCTAAACTAAATAAGTGTGAAGACATGTGAAAGACTAGTGCTATCAAAATTTTAACGGTCTATAGTAGAATATAGGGACAGATAATAACGTGTCTATATTACTTTTGTTATTACACATCTATGGAACTCATCGTCTATTGAAAATCATTCTCAAATATAGAGGATAATAATAATATTATAGATAAGTTTTGACGACGATGTTTTGTGTATGTGAATGTAAGAGAGCATTTAACAACTATTCTTTAAATCACGCGTTTCATTTATATTTAGTGCAACTATGTATGTGCATGAATATAGACGGCTAAAGTAATCTACAAATGTTCGAACTATATTGAAAAGTATGCTCACTTTAGCTATGAACATCTAACACTAATGTAATATGCCAAAAAATATTAGTATTAATATATAGTATGATTATTATACTATATTATGTTTATTATAATAATAGTATTATGGTTCCTGTTAAGTTATTCAAGTTATTCTCTTTCTTATTCGCTTTATAGTAAGTATACAAGTATATCAAGTTCAATCACCTATACGTTAGTAACTATACAACAATTTGTTGATAATTACATAGTGGTTAAATTCTGAGGCCCGTTTTATAGTGTTTCTTGAAACTAGTTTCAAGTTCTCATCAAATCTCAAGCGTCGCTCTTACTATAGAATGCATTTTAAGTTCCACTCAGTTGAAACTAGTTTCAGTAACTAATCTCAATTCACAAGTCTGTTCTCAGTTACGTGGAACTGCTTGGTTGAAATTAAGCAATTCTTAGTAAACAAAGTAAGGTAAAATAAATCTTTCGTTGTTATTCAGAAAAATAAACATAAAATACATTAATTTCCTTTATAAGTCATTAAAAATTACCACTTGAGACTAGATTGATCTTGTCTCAATTGAACAGAGATCACACCTGTCAAAATCTATTCCTGACAGGAGATTTTGACATAAACATCGTTCTAAAAAAGCTATTCATTGATCTTTACTCACTTGATTAGCGATCAGTGAATCTTGTTTCAAGAGACGTTCTAAATTAAAATCTCTTTTTGAAACTAGTTTTAAAACTAGATTCACGACTGAGATGCCTTTTAAAATACGGGCCTGAATGTCAACACAAAAACCATTAAGTTACTTATTACCTACTCATAGTAACAAAATAAGATACCTCACACACGATGCCTAAGGCCAAGACAAGTAAAAGGTTTACTTATAATATAATTACATTCTACAAGATAAATATGTTCATGTTAAATAGGTACCCAAATAAAATTATCATTCTCGTCATGTAATTATTTGCTGTGGTTAGAAGTCAAACCCTCACCAATAACCAAAAGATTGTAAAATATTTAATAAATGAAGAAACCAAATTGATCTATCTTTTCTATAAAAGAACAAGATTTGTAAATATAAGTAAGATTACGTAAGTTTATCTACAGAAATGCAATAAACTCAATCTGAAACTAATAAACAAATACCAATCCTCTCATCAAAGGCATAAAACAAGTGCATACTAAATCCGGTAGTTTAGAACCAACTGAACTAAAGCAACAGATTAAAGCAATATACTGCAATAAAACGCTAAAAGGTTAAAGGGAAAATGTAGGTAGGAGAATAAACGAGAGGAGAATATTCGCTCTGCATACTGCAGTTGGAATGCGCTCAGTACCGAGTGGTTCGAAATTAGAACATACTTTGTTGTGCATTTTGCGTAACAAGCTTTACAATAAGGGTGCAGGCAAACTTGTTGAAAAATACCAAGTGAAAAATCCAAGTTCTTTAACATTTAGTATGTTGTTTGTGCAGCGGAAATTAACTTTTGATTTCCAACCTCATACACCAGTCTCTTCTCGACGATTGTCAGAACTATTTTCAATTTGAAGTGGGATTTCTATAAATATTACTATCGTCATTTCATTTATTTTGAAAAACTTATTTGTAAATATATATATAAAATATACTAGAAAACTAAATACATATAATATACTGTTTTTAACTTACTGAATTATTATTCTGAAATCGTAGCAGTTTAAAATGTTTTTTTTTTAATTGCATATTTATTATCATTAACAATATATTAGAATTAAAAATTACCATTATTACATGTTATAAAACGTACATATATCGTATTTTTGAAGGATTTGTAAAATTCAGTTACCTATGTATGTATCTATGTAGGTACAAAAGTTTCAAGTAAAAAAAAACAACGTTGTTTAACAGTTTTGTGTTTTTAACGGACTTCAAAAAAAGAGGAGGTTCTCAATTCGTCTGTATTTTTTTTATGTTTGTGACCTCATAACTTTCGACTGGGTGAACCGATTTTAATGATTATTTTTTATTTGAAAGCTGGTGCTTCCCATGTGGTCCCATTTCAATTTGGTCCAGTTCTTATAGTCGTTTTATTGTTGTTAAAATTTCTGATTATTCTTAAAAGTAATTTAAACAGTACTAATAATAATTTATTAACTTTTCAATTTATTGTAAGTCATTTTTCGTATAAAGTCGAATACCTTCAAACGAACAATTCTTATATATAATACATATACAAGGTGGATATGACAATACGACATTAAATGCGTTGGTTTACTTTGGGATCGTATAATTTATCCGAAAGCTGTAAAATAATAAAATTTTCATACATACTAAATTTCTCAAAATTAAAACTCATTTGTTATTTAATTTCCCTAACCTGCGTGGCAACGGCCCCGACCGTAAAATAGGTATGTATCAATAAGCGACGCGTGACGTATAGGTATCAACAGCTTACGTTAATAAAGTAGATATTATTATATAATAACTAGCTGACCCACGCAACCTCGATTGCATCTTCTATTGCCCGTAGCGTGAAAATTTTCCCCCGTTTTTGAAACATTCTTCATTGGTGCTCCGCTCTTATTACTTTTTTTATTATTTTTATTTTATTAATACTAATGTATTAGCGTGATGACATATAGCCTATAGCCTTTCTCGATAAATGGACTATCCAACGATATTCTACTCCAACACACATACGCACACTGTTTTGATGGATATGATTGAATATGAACTTTGTATAGCGGTAATAAAGTGCAAATTGACTCATTAACGTTAGGAACACACCTACATTGCTTAGACAACAGTAGTGCTTGTAATATATGAACTTAATCCATCCATCCATCCATCTCAGCCTCTTTCCATCCATTTTTGGACGTAGGCCTCCTCCATACTCTTCCATCTCTGACGGTCTTGAGCCGCCGACATCCAATCTTGACCCACATGTCTCGTGATGTCGTCCTTCCATCTCATTGGTGGTCTACCCCGCGGTCTTGTATGTGTCCTCGGGCGCCATTCCAACAGCCTTCGAGTCCACCTTTCGCTACTCATTCGTGCAATATGTCCTGCCCATCTCCACTTCCGCTCAACAATCACCTCAATGACAATCCAGGTAACAACTAATAAGTTATATCTCTGGTAGATCTCTAGAAATCAAAGATCAATTCAATCTCGTACCCTACGAATAGCTTGTACCATAATCCGCCTACTGTAGGACAAATACGAGTGATCTCATAAAGTTCACGATATGTACATTAAGCCAAGGTGCTTTATCCTCCTGGGAGGGGTCCGGTTGTGTTAACAACAGCAGTTCCCGGACCCCTCCCTTCTCAGGCGCAGAGTGGTACACCTTGTGGTTTTAGTCGGTTCGATTCCGACATACCGCCCCGCCGCAAACCCAAAGCGCGTACATGGTAGCGCGTGCGACGCCGACGCGATCAACGTCACAAGTTTGCTCACTGCGACATACTGACCCACTAGTCAAGTCCCGAGTCTAGTTACTTTTGCAATCAGAAAAAAAAAAAAAAATTAACGCACTTGTGACGCCTCTGGTATTGCGGGTGTCCATGGGCGGCGGTAATCGCTTACCATCAGGTGATACGTCTGATCATTTGCCTCGTATATATTAAAAAAAAAAACTAAAAGTTGTTATGTTTGTGAGTCTTATCGTGGAAATTATTAGGGTAGGTGTAACATCGGTCGTTAACCCGTAAATGATAGTGTCCTATGGCTAAACTACTAAACCGGTTTCATTAAAATTTTTGTAGGTTGACTTGTAACGTGCGTAGGTAGGTCTAGTCCAAATAAAAGTCGTGTTGTCATATCCACCCTGTATATAGTCTGAATCTTGGAAACGGTTCAAACGATTTTCAAGTAATTTAGTATGAAGAGGGTTTCGGTGCGGTAAATCAATTTAACTAGGTATTATTTTTAGAAAATTTACCAAAAATAAAAGCTTTGTAATTTAGGTATTCAGCAAGAAACATGTATGAATCCCTCAAATTACAAGTACTGTCCTATAACTGTTCCTTTCATTTGTTCTCAAAGAAGAGTGAGTAAAACAACTTACAAATTCTTACTATATTCATAGTAAAAGTAAATTCAAACAAAAAGTTATGCGAATTTCCTCTTATCACTATGAGTGCCAGAACTTCAAAAGGGCCATCACACGTAGTTGGTATTCAGGTGGCGTGTACGGAGCGCCAGACATTAACCTTTAAAAAGGGGTCAATGCGTCAAGTTCTGTCCCCTAATATCTTATTCTAGACGACGATTTGTCGAGGGTACTGTTTGCACAGACAAATACTTACTTTGAATATTGATGTTGCAACCTTATTATAAAGACAATTAAACTCGACTGATAACATTTTAATAACAGTCTCTTGTCGTTAAAGCGAATATCTATGAGCTATCAAAGTTGATGAAAGACAGAAATTAAAATGATTTTGATATAAGTTTTAAGGTTATTTTAACGATTATTTTATGGCTTACGGTATTAATAACTACATTATAAGTATTTATATTATCTTTACTAATCAAATATGCTATATATATTTATATGTAAACATGAAGATATTATCATTTTCTGCTTCAATAGTAATTTACATTATTTGCATTTTTATTAACTACAAACTAATTTGTGAACAAAGCAAAAAGCAGAAAAATGCTCAAGCTTACAAAGCATTTTCTATCTGAAAACGAACGGTGTAAAATTGAAAATCGATCGGTGCTTCCTCTCTTGTCCTAACAATAACACTTTAAAGTAAAGTCTACTTC
Source organism: Spilarctia lutea (assembly GCA_916048165.1). Classification (NCBI taxonomy): domain Eukaryota; kingdom Metazoa; phylum Arthropoda; class Insecta; order Lepidoptera; family Erebidae; genus Spilarctia; species Spilarctia lutea. The sequence continues at coordinate 12,079,259 of OU696480.1, read as the reverse complement.
CTTCTCGAGTACATTTTACAGGTACGTTCGAATGGCGAGTGACTGCCAGGTGAATAATAAATGTGCAGAAAGTCACCTGTAGTTTTATTTCTGTTGCCGACCGCAGGGTAGCCGCTAAACATAGTTTACAGGCGACAAGGCAAAACATAAGATTAAAAATAAAACTTATTCGGTATGCTACTATTTAATTATGAGATATTTCAACTGTAACCTGTAAATAAATGTATAACCCTAAAGTCCTTGACAGTGTATTGTTTTACCTTTGTTATTTTTATGACACTATTACCTTTTGCCCACGCCTCCGCCATTCGTGTAAGTCGATTAACGCGGTAAAGTGAAGCTCATGTCTTTTCTCAACAAACAAAGTATATCTATACCAAATTTCATTGAAATCGGTGGTGCGAATTGTTCGTGAAAGCGTGACAGACAGACAGAGTTACTTTCAAATTTATATTAGTACGTACTAGTATGGATTGAATGGCAATAAAAGTGTGATGAATCGGTTACTATACGTTATTTATTATTCTAATTATTTATAAAGATACATATATTAAATTGTAGATCAAAATGTAAATATGCTATCAGTAATTTTCGTTATATTATAATAAAATCTGTAAAATACTCTATCGATTTACTAAAAAATCGTGTCAACAAAAACACAAAAATTAGCGACGACGAAATTTAAATTCACTCAATTATATTCATAAGAAAAATCAAACTTGATATATAAAAAACCTGAAAGTTGATATTATTCTAGCGCCTTCATCAGATAAGTATCAAGACAAATTCGTAATAGTAATAAAAATATGAGTAGATAATAAAACAGAGCTCCTGTCGTGTAGATCTTCATGACAATGTTTCACACATGAGTCAAAATACAAAAGCTACTTGCTTTACGAGTATGTTCTAACAATACCAGTTTTAGAGTCCTCTCCAGTTACCCGTAGTTACCAGCATTGTTCAGGTTTTATGATTCTAGCACTCGTTGGATATGTGAGAATGTTGTCGTATACATAGTTTCGTAACATATTCACAATTACATTAGTTCCATTACACGTTATAAAGAAATATAATTTCTAATCAACGTCATCTAAGTAAATTTTATATTAAAAAGAATAATACGGTTAAAGAAAATCATTTCAGAATGAAATATTAAAGTAGTTGCTTATCAAAGTTAATAATAATAATAGTAGTGATTATACGGCACAAAGCCAGGAGATTTGGTTACAGATTTGTGCAAAAATCCATCATAATACAAACCTGCTAATGGTTTGAATTCAGTTAACGGTGGTATTTTCTTCAATGAAGAGAAATTACTCCATCTATCATCTTGTGGCGGCGGCAGAGCCAATTCGTTTGTATAAAAATTTGTCGTAATTGATAACTGATCAATCTCAGCATTGTTATATAAGGCGTCTTTATAGACACCTTTTATTTGACTGTCAGTCGTATTTTCTGATGGATACTCAGTGATGTTCATTAAATCTGCTTCTGTTTTATTTGCTTTCGTAATACTATTGGTTGTATTCGTTGTGTAATTTTGCTGTTGCTCTTCTGTTAAAGGCGGATGTAGTGTAGAATCTGGATTTTTTATTGTAATCGCCAATGATTTGATATAAGTATTGTTATACTGTGAATTCGGATAGAATCCTGGCATTTCTATAGTTGTGTAGAGTTCTGTTGTCATGTTTTCAGAGCCAGTAAAAACTAAGATAGCCTCTTGTGTTGTGACTTCATCTTTTCCAGCAGTCACATTGTTATTAATATCTGTTTTGTTGCTTAAAGTTTCGTTGAATTTAATTTGTTTTAAACCTTTGTCTACATTACTTCCTCTTTCCAGAGCTTGTCTGAAATTTGGTCCAATTTCTGAATCATATTCTTGGGAATTGTCGTTGAATGTTAACGTTGTAGCATTAACCACGAACATATGTTTCATATTTTCATTTACATTTATGCTATTATCCTCATTTTGTATGTTCTTTGACATAGGTGAAACTATAAAAGCAGGAAATATCACAAAGTTCCTTGATATTATGTGTCTGTGAGGAAAATGTTCACCTGAAAATAAAAAATATTTTAATTAACTGTTTTAAAATAAGACAAGTATATAAACAAATATTTCAAATATCTATCACACAACGCCATCTAGTTCCAAAGCAAAGCTTGTTATGGGTACTAGACCACTGATGTAAATACTTATATACTTTTTTATATTTTTATTACACATAGAAAACACGCAAACTCCGAAACAAATATTTGTAGATCATACAAACATTTGGTCCGATCCGAGAATCGAACCCGAGATCTCAAACACAGCAGTGGCATACGCTACTACTGCGCCACAGAGGCAGTTAAGTCATCATATTTCTTTGCAAAACACCAATATGTAATATACTACGTTTAAAATATTAGTTAACTTACATAAAACAATATTGTAAAATGTTGATGACAGTAAAAAATAAGCCAAGAACTGCATTTTGCGTAAATCAATAAACGAATGTGTAAATCATAGAGTGAACGTTTCCCCTCCAAGTCTGTGAAAACAGTAGTATATTAAAAAATGTAAGAGAAACATTAAAAGCCGGAACATAAATATAGTAGTGTGTTCCAAAAAGATTCTTAAAACAATATAATATTTATTGTGACAAAAACAATACATAATTTCATTAAATATTTTATTTTTGTAATACATGTACCTAAAGTAATCATTCTTAGTTACATTGTTTGCTTAAAGTTATTTGTCAAATTCATAAGTTTTTATAAACCTAATTTGTGTTATTAAAATTATATTATTCCTTTGTTGCTCCTAACCAAGACAAGATGTTTATATATTTAAATTATAAAATAATAAAAGGAATTCTGTATCAAATTACAGAATAATATGAAGCCTTGTTCAACGTTGCAAAATGTATCTTCAAAACATTCAATTTTCTTATTAAAATGTTTTCATTTCATCTGTTTTCATCAAATTTAATCTTATAACCCTCCTTCGCATATACTAAGTAAAGTGAAATCGAAAATAAACATAAACCACATCAGAATGCGGGCTCGTCATGCCACCCGTTCTACATAAGTTTAAGTTATCTTGCCTTCATAATAAATGTTATCATTTAGCGTGTTTAGAATGTTACCGTGGAAATAAGAGAAAGTTATTAATTTTCTTTTAATATTTGCCCTGAACTTTATTGAATTTGCAAATGTATGTAAATAATACTAGTATTTCAGTATTGATTAGTTTTTCACGATTTTAGTTTTAAAATATATGTATAGTTCATTCGCTTAAATACTGTCACCTTGATCGCATCGCAGTAAACTCGCGGCAAGCCGCCACAAAATCAAAAGACCCAAAAACAACAAGAAGAAGACAAAACCCAAATTTATGCCTTTTTTATTCCACCTATAAATTATCTCAGGATCATAATATAGGTAGATTATTTTCGTATTTAAATTAGTGTGTCATTGTCTCTTGATAATAGCCTGATTTGCGTTTTCAGAATATAAAAGAAGTTACAAGGGAATACAACGGTTCTCAATAATTAAGGATAGCATTTTTCCACTTTCTTATCAACAGACATGATGGAACATATCATTCAAAGGCACATCAATCAACAATAGACATCAAAATACTAATGTACCTACATAATATTATGTACAGATACACCGAAATACAAAAACCGAAACAAAAGATTTCAATATAACAAAAGTATAATCAAAAACAGACATCGATGACAGGTAGAAAGCAACCATTATTACGATTTTGCTACAAATAAAAGCGTCTCCCTTTATTTCGTCAGTCTTCGCTAAAAATAAGATATCCTTTGAAAAAATAATATCAACTCCTAAGGGAATGGACGTACAGATGACAGTAATAGAACAAAGCATTTTTTCCTTTTCGTAGAAACGTGTAAATATACCATCTAATTTTTATCTTCATTTATTGAATGGCTATTAAAGGGCAAATTAAAGAGCGTTTCAGTTTATCGATATAACGAACATTGTTAAAATAAGTTGTATTGTTTGTAACATTTTCTCATGTTTACTGTTTAATGGGTCATGAAATACTACATATTTTACGTTTTCATAATGTTACATATTTTTCATAGAAAAAGTGACTTGTGGTCATAATTGGACCACCTAGGAGAGCATTGCTTAAATATTGGCGGGCGAGACTGGAGTTATGCTGGAGAAAAACAGTGCCAAGCAATTCATTCCTTTTGTTAATTTGTCCCCCATTTACCTCCGAGTCTTTTCCTGAACTAGACTGTAGTCGACTATTACGATGACAGAAGCTGCAGTTATCCACAAATCAACTACACAAAATCGAAGTTATATAGAAATACTGTTTTCGTAATTTTCAGGCCTCTAACTACTCATAACTGCTTTAATCATATAGCGACCAGGACTATGGAGGGATCTTAATTTGCTATGAAATATGTGAAATGATCACCCATACACTGACGCGGCTGAAGCTATGATACTCGTAGTTTATTTTGCATTTTGTTAACCTATCTTTTATCACTTAATCATGATACCCTGTAGCATAAAAATTTATCGCTTTGCCAAAAATGAATTAATACGCCACATAGCCTTCATTTTCATAAAAAAAATGTATGTTAGCTACATTCAAATCTATTCAGATATTCAGAATTTACGGTGGGATTGAGAAACTTTTACTTACCAACGTGAACCTTAAAAACATAACACTTTTTTTTCTGTAATCGTGTAACGATGTACTATTCCCGAGGGACGGAAATATAACATTCACGAGACCGAAGTTACGGGTAAAATGCTATTTATAGACAGATTAATTTTTCCGGGTTCAATAACATCAATAGAATGTATAATGGTATCCCATTATTAAAAATAAATAAATGATGAACCTTTTATCTGATCACGTTTGTAGAGATTTCATATGTGTGTAGTAAGATTTATTTTATATTGTTCACATGAAAAGTCAAATTTTGACTGACGTTGTTTTGCCACAAAAATAAAAAAAATATTTAAGTGGTACCTTAAACATTTACGATTATGAAACAATATGCACAGAAAATTACATGAAAATCGGTCCAGCCGTTTCTGAGAAGTTTGGTAACAAACACCGCAACATAAGAAATTTGATATATTATGCAAATATATACATTCAAAAAATATAAAAGGCTGTGAAAATCTATGGTTTAACTGTGAAGGGCTCCATAATATGAGTCGACAGATGTCGCTTGCGGCATAGATCAATTGTATTCATGACATCAGCATCTCATGCCGACGACATTATTAAACCTTATTTAAAAAAATATGCCTGCTTGGGACTTTATTACAGTAATTTCAGAACTCTTTATTGTCCTTTTCGTCATGTTCAGAAGGATTATACAATCATTTTTAGTAGTAGGTTCATAACAATAATAAGAGGATATTGAAATAATTTAGATCAAAAATGTTGTATGATCCAACTGTCATTAATATATACACTCTCGGCTGACACCACGTGTGTTTTTTTTGCACAAAAATTTTGTGCTATTCTAAAATATTCTTTCATGTTTCTCTCTGCATATGAAAACACACGCCCATTTATGTCGAGAGATAAAGTGTGGCGTTAGTGCATTAGAGGAATGCGAGATCGCAGTATGAATTCTGATCATTAAAATATTTATATTTGCATTGCATAGACAAACTTTTTTTATGGAATAAGAGGCAAACGAGCAGACTCCTCACCTGATGGTAAGCGATTACCACCGCCCATGGTCACCACCAGAGGCGTCACATGTGCGTTGCCCGCCCTTGGAGATGGGGGGGGGGAGAACTCGGCGCAAGCGCTATCTCACACCGGTTTTCTGTGAGGCCGTGGTATCACTCCGGTCGAGCCGGCCCATTCACGCCGAAGCGTGGCTCCTTCTACAAACCTTATTTTATGTTTGGAATCCGTAGTAAAAGCTGTGACATTTATTTATTTATAAACTTTATTGCACTCCACTACAGTAAACATTTGTACAGAGATATATAAACGGACATCGACATCAGGTATCACAATAGGCGGTCTTATCGCTCACGGCGACCTCTTCCAGACCTTTGACATTTGAATTAGTTTGAATCTAAATAGTTTCGTTTATATATTACGCATACATATGTAAGATAATAATAAGTAAGTTAGTATAGTAGACATTTCTCCGTACAGAAAGAGTGTTATCAAAAAATTTGAATGAGGTGATCACATATTATGTGAAATCAATTTGTATCCAGAACAATCTAAATAATGTAGGTACTTGTGTCGAAATAAATTTACTTTCATACTGTAATGGAATAATCATTTTAAACATAAAATGTAACGTACGTACGAATAGTGTGAAAGGGGACATATCAGAAATGAGTATATTTGTATAACTGAAAATGTTCAAACAGAATATTATGAGCACCAGTAACCAATTTTATACTCAACTGTCCAATTTGAGCCAAATATTCCAACTTGATGTGTCGCCTCAACTATCACCAAGATGGAAACTACAGTTCTGTTTTTGGAACAAAGGTATAAGCTTCCTTACTTTGAGTTCTCGATCTAATATCACAGTAATCTCTAACTAGAATATATAATTATTATTAAAGCACTTTGCATTTATTGCAAGCATTTATAACTACAAATTGTTTTATGTCAAAAAAAACTATTTTCATTTTGTTTTGTACTTTGAATATTGTTTTGTTTCTGGATGTGTAATTATTTTGCCTTGAATTTACTAGGATATAAGGTATTAACGATAGTTCATCACCAGCATCATCACCAGCCTACCGCAATCCACTGCTGGGTATAGACCTCTCCCATTGCACACTATTTTCATAGATTTTGGGGTATTCGCCTCGAACATTATCATTTAATTTCTACCTGCCATTAATATTTTATTTAATTTTCACACCTTTTTTTTGACTCTCATATTTAGAATATTTGCTAAGCAATATATTTATGTATGTTAGTTTTCAATAATAACCATTACCAATAGAGAAATTAAGTCTAAAATCTGAACTACACAATTTATTATTAATTATATTTAGTACTACGACCCGGATCGGAACGAGAACCCACTCTACAGATATTAAGAGGCTTATGTAGGAGTATATTAATAATATTATAGTATAAGGCCAATCACAGTAGGGTTCTAATATACCACGGAACACGCTACATTTGAAGTTAGCGAGTTAGTTGGAGTTGTCTGGATATTACAATATAACGTCGTATCTAGTTTAGAAACGGTATATGCTTTGGAATAATAGGTTTCCAGTAAATTGAAATTATATTTTGCTGAAATATTGTTACTAGTTCCAGCTATTGAACTGTTTGTTTCAAAATCAAATCTTAAGTCTGTGGCGACCTCCACATACAGCGCCATCTACCGAAGATACACTGAACTACAAAGTAACTACACGGAGTAACTATCAATCCTGAATCGCGAACGCTCCAGCCTGGTAACCCCTACGGCCTCTACAGCGTCTAGGCACAGCACACTGCACCTACGATCCATGTAAGCAGAGCACATCTCTCCCGTCTACGCAGCAGCCAGCCACTACGCAGCAACCGCCCCGACTCACTGGGGACCTCACCGCAGCACCGCGCACCGCATACGATCCCGATTTACTGGGATCAGCGGACTTCAGCCCCGACTCACTGGGACTAGCGGCATTCAGTTCCGACTTACTGGAACTTGCGGCACTCAGTTCCGACTCACTGGAACTACTCACTCCTGGCACTGGCAAGCTCCACAACAAAGCACAGACAGCAGAGGCAATATATATCGACCTCCAGTCTTGGAGGGGAGTGATGTGGCGACCTCCACATACAGCGCCATCTACCGAAGATACACTGAACTACGAAGTAACTACACGGAGTAACTATCAATCCTGAATCGCGAAATAAATAGTTCACGCGCCGATTATCATATATACAACATCCCAACATTAACTGTTGGGCAGTAGCCCGCCAGGCATGATCACCTCGCCTGGTCGGAGGATCCTCCCTTTGTGTTGGGTGGAACATGATACCCGTTCCCCACAAGTCTTGAGAGCGAAATGAAATTGCTATTAAGTTTGATGTATATATAGCAAAAGGATTAGCATAAATTTTACAGGTGTTTAGTTATGATATTGTTCGTGACGTGATTATCTTTATAAAAATAAAATTGCTGATTACCACTAAAAGAAATTTCATAATATTTTAGTTTTATTCTGAAATGATGATGAGCTTCTACAAGTCTCAAGTAGAGCTGGCAATATACAGTGTTTTCAATGATCAACATTTTAATTTGTATATACAATATACATATATATATTCACTCTAAGTTTTTCTTCCTTACCTGTTTTATTCTTTTATACTTTATTAGATATTTTACTTAAATGTAATGCTTACAATATATTTTATTTACTTTGAAGAAAAATCTAATAAGGAATCTTATTCTTTAGAGTTTTAGCGATATCCCACTGCATTTTATCACGTCACCTTAAAATGTTAAAATGTTTAAGTGTCTGAAAAATCTAAGAGTCTGAAAATTCTATTATTGATTGAATATTTTTCTAAAACTCTAGTTTATAAAAATAACAAATATATATAAATCATGTTTTGTTAATTTAGTTCATTTAAACTTTTAAAATTTTCTATAAATATACTTTTATTGAAATATGTTTTGTAGCTTGACATGTATTAGAACTCCCTTTTTTTGTTCTGATAAGCATCCGACGGAATTGTATTCTTACCTCGGAAATCTAAAAATAGCTGCAAAATATATTTTCTTTTTACGACAGTGTTCACATGTAGCCGTCTTCAATGTCATGATAGTACTTGACAGTTATCTTTGAAAACATAAGAACATACTGAATATCAAATGAAAATTTCACTTAATAATAAATTCTAACTCCTTTTTCAAAGCTAGAAGTATACATAAAAGACAATTTAGAAAAGAATTAAAAAATTTGTGGTTTGATAATCTTTACCATCAACCATACTACTAACAGCTTCATAGAAATCAACTAGTAATTTATATTTAAAAATAATTGTGTAACCAAGAAAGTGGTTAATTAATTTTCTAGTATATTATTCGAGAAATCTTGGAATAAGTACCTTCGTGACATCACGACATCAAATCACACATTATACAAGCATGTGCTGCTAAGAGTTGAATCTAATAAACTGAACTTAAATAATCTTTCTGATTGCCTTTTATCGATTCCAAATTAATTTTAAGTGTATCTAAATTATTATAAGTCCGTTGCAGTCCAGAGCTAGGCATAGGCATTAGGCATTTCCTAAGGCACACTACAGAGCCCGGTCTGTTGCTTTCAGCATCCACTCGGCGCCGGCTCCCTTACGCAAGTTCAGATATTACATACTTTTTAGTCATTTGAAAATTATGTACTTCACACTCACACTTACGCGATATTTTAATTTATTGTATAACTCTCTTGTCACACTGTTGCTCATTATGAACTCCAAAACTATCTTACCGATTTTCACATTTATCTAGCGTGCCTAAGATAGGATAGGAAAAGAGACGCAGAGGAAAGTGCATTGGTCATCTAATACTGTTAACATTATACATAAATAGTATGTACAATATTTCTAACTTCTGCCGTGATTACTTGTAATAAAATTTTGGAGTGAAAATATGTGTTTCATCCATGTATATTCTTATTAGAAACAATTTTCATGTGTCGCAAAATTTTAAGGCTATATAAATATATATATAAACATCCGTGTAACTTTGTTTATTGTATTATTATATTTTGGTATAGTAACGGGTATCTAAGGTCATCCTCTGGGAGTATTTTGATACCAATATACGCAGTTACAGGTCCGATCCATAACTTGCGGTCCCTCGACAACGTTTGGCGGTCTATTACAATTATGTTGAGGGTTACTTATTGCTTTTGTGTTAGTTTTGTCTTCAGTATCAGATACGATATCTATAAAAACATAAAATTGAGGTGTCTGTTTATAATTTTAAATTAACAGCTTTTCACTTAATGAAGCGGTTGAAACGATTTTGACGAGACTTTCTCTAGCAGATAGCTGATGATATAAGGAGTAACTTAGGCTACTTTTAATTTTGACTAGCTCAGCCCTGTGGTGTTGCCCTCATATTTTTTTTGTAAAGGTACTATAACAACCGCGGGTAACACCGCGAGATGCAGCTAGTTTTAAATATGATTACTAAAATATCAAGGTTATCGAGAATACATAATTTGACATAATACTAATATTGACATATTTGAAAAACGAAAGTAATAAAATGTATGTCTTTATTTACTGTTCTGAAATATTTCGATCCAATACCAGTATTCTATTTTTTATGTGTAATATATTTTTATGCTCCGTAACTCAAACACCTAATAATGTTAAGTTCATAATTATGTTTTAATTAAATTCGTTGTAAAAACAACACTCAAATTGAAATACTTAAGTTAAATTATCTAGAGCCGTGTTAGCATAGACAATTCTAAGCTTATTTACCATTAATCTCAAGATACAAGTAAAATATTAAAATCCAAAGAAAAGATGAAATCAAATTTCCTAAGACGCTCGTAAATAAACCATTCTGGAGCTTTTCTCCTAAAGGTCTTTACACTTTATTGTTTATTTTATGAACATCACTCATTTACTTTTAATTTTCCTCGTCCTTGTCGTCATGAATGTATTTCTCAGTGGAGTAAATTCTATTCGAATCAACCCGGAAAAACATATAACCATGCGAATAAACATGTTCTAATATATTTCTTTATCAACCACGATTAACGGTTCAGAAGACACAGTGTCATGTTAGTAATATATGTTGTGTTTACTTCGTTATTCTCTTGGAATTACATCTGCGAATGCGAAGTTACGTACTGAATTAGATATATTTAAACGATGTATTATTTTATTTTTCGCTGTGTTAATCAAGTACAGAATCCGGTACAATGCCAAAACGTAAAAACCTTCAACGAATCCCAATCTCTCTTTTACATTACTCCACCTTTTGTACATTGCGAATTTACATAAAGAGCCTCACTCGGTCCTTGGGGTACCTTTCCCGGTTTTCCATTTTGTGCTTCAATGCGACGTGGCGGCCCGGTCCTAACTATAGACTGAATCTGGCGGCAAAGCGGGTGCCTCGTTTTATTTCGATCGAACCACAAAAAGGGTTAAGGTTTTCAATGGCTGACTGTACATTTTTTTCGTAATTGGAAACTATTCACTTTATGAGGGTACTTTTAGGACCTTAGTTATGTAAGCCAAAAGCCATTTCAGTGGTAACGGGAAAGTTAAAGCGGTAGTTTGATGTTTAAATTTACTGCGTACCTTACTGATTTAGAAGTTTTAATTATACTTTGTGTTTACAAAAACAAATAAATTTATATCACAGAATTACTATACCAACTAAATAAAGACATCTCTAATTTTATGGTATAAATTTATAGTTGTTAAAATATATCTAAAATACAAATATGTTTGTAAAAGTTTTATTTAAAAGACTATTGTGTATAGGTTTTAGTCAATAGCCCTTATCGAAGATTGAAGAAATTAAAATACCAAGAAATTTAAATATACTTAAATTATGAAAAGTCGTCGATTAACAATAAAAACCTTCCTTGATATAACTGTACAAAGCATTCAAAGGACATTACATATTCTTGATATTTTAGTCTACTATAGAAGTGGCTCGAACCCAGATATGTAACGTGCAAATAAAGAGACTGAAGTTCAAGAACACGTTCTATTACCAAGACTAGACTATTCTTACCTCTTCACATCACCCGTTCGTTTCATAAAGTAAGAAAATCGTCCGCCGCGGACGATCAGTGAAAGTAATCTTCGCAAACATTCTACCTCCGGGCGGAAAACAATTTTCACTGATGTATTTTTTTGAGGGGCTCGTGTGCTTCAACATTATTCTCGAGTAATATAGGATTCGAGTTTTTTTCACCGTTCGTAATTCAAAGAGGGTTGTATTTGGGACTTTATTGTTCACCGCCGAAATAATTTGGGTGCTACCCAGATCGTTCATTGTGGAGGTACATTGAACAGCACGATTGTTCATGAGATAAGCTTCTGAAATCATCATATTACTCTTTCCACTATTATTATAGTTCAGGCATATTTTCAGAAAAAAATACAAGTTTAAGGTTAGGTATATCTAATTGTATATTAGAGTTGATAAAACAATAGTTATTTGTTATACAATAGTGCAAAGTTTCTTTTTTAACTGCGTGCTCAATTTTGATCAAAAATTTAAATCCTGAGCGTGAGCGATGGGGTCAAAAAACGAGGTGAAAAATCTTTGCACTCATATGCAACACGTAACTTTTCATCCCACCTCAGCGAGGAAATGACTAAATGCTAAAAAAGCAATTACAAGATATTTTCATTTTAGTTTAGGTATTAATATTTATTAGGTACTACATTACGATAGGTAAATAGTAGAGAATAATCTTTAAATGATTTCAAATAATATTTAGGTATAATTAAGAAAAATTTAAAGTAACGGCAGAAGAAATAGGGTTTGTAAAACCATAAAGATTCCACATACTTCTTTTATACAAAAGTTTTTGTACACTGAGTCCATTTGTTAATAATAAAATAAATGGTATTATCCTTATTTTCCCTCTTAATAGAACAGAATGCCAGTTTAAGGGTACTGATTGGCTTTAAAGTTTAGAATATAAGGTTACTGAGGAGGTTCTAGTTTACATTTTTCATTATGTTCAACTAAGTATATATTGTTTAATACTCATTTAACGTTTTCTTACTCTCCTAGAATTCTCACCTCTAACAGATACACATCACACACAACAAAATAAAAAAATCAAATTCATTTATTTAGTTAAAAAGGTACAATAATTTACAATTACATTTTTATATTTATAAATAAAGTACGTTAATTGTTATTTACCCGAAAAATGGTTGTATGATGAATTCGGCACCATGGAGGTAGAAGTAAATAGGTTTAATGATGTTTTGAATTCACAGAATTAGTGCACACGTGCACCTCTAGCAGATAAAAATGGCTTTTGCACTCAAATATCGAAGGGCAAAAATACTCTTGCCGAGATGGGGGGATGAAAATGTAATTGTAATGATGTGCAACTTATGTCTGCACGTATGGTACACAGTTAACTAATTTGTTCATCCAAGTTATTCTAAACACTAAAATAATCCTTAGAACTTAGAAGACATATTAGATTTGGCCAGATGATAGGCAAGTAGCTTGATTTGCAATAGCCAGGCGATAGGTAAGTAACTTACAACTGAATGTTTTTAGGGTACAGCGAGCAAATAAGTAAACAGATCACCTAATAGCGAGTGCATACCTCCACCCAGATTTTGGGGAAGAATTCCAGAACCCTTCAGCTGATTCTAGGGGAAAGCACCGACTCTTTCTGCGAGCAAGTTATGCTTGCGAAGGAGATGGCGGAGCAGGACCGGGAGAGGTTTAGAACTCTCCCTGCCCGCCAGGCCCGGGAACGGGCCAGGTACCGCAGACGACTCAGGTGGCGGAGATCGCAAAACAACATCCGTCCTCCATAAGCGCAAGCACGAGGGTGACAAGTGAGGCCACCAGTCACCTTAGTAGAAGCAGGCCGGGGTGGCGGTGCGAGCTCTGTAAAGTGTTCGAGCCCTTTTAGGGGGCCACCTACAAACAATGGGCACAGCAATGCCCTTGTTGCATGTTGACTGTTTACTTGTTGATGTCCATGTCTGCACAGAATATAGTATTCCCTATTAGTGTGAACTACTATATATCAACTTATCATTCCTAAAAAGATAAACAATGATGATATTTTTCAGAACCTCACTTCATAAATAAATGAAATAAATTGTCCCGATGGGAGGCAAGGTAGATGTAGGTATTTATTTATAGGATTGCGCACAGGTGGGTTTCGGTCTTAGCAAACGTGTTTTACGCTGCCCCTGGGCACCCTGGCGTGACGCATTGGCGACCCGAGACCATTATATTCACCAACCTACATAACTTCCAACCGTAATTATTCCTGGTTTAAAACTTGAAGTGCCTGTCTGTTGTGGATCAAAACTTTATACTGTTTAAAATATTTTCGATGAAGTTGTTGTTGATGGAAGGAGAGTAAACACGGATTTTACTTTATTTCATATTATTACAATATAGAAAATACTAAGGTGTTGGCAATCATTCTATTTCATTCAACCCACAAAATATACAAAAATACATATTAGTCTCACTCGTGCTTTGCCAATCACAAAGCACAAGTGCGACCAATGAAGTGACAAGTGTTTCTAGAAATCGGAATCGTCTCTCGTTAAGTTTATCGTCAAGCTGAATGTATCTATATATCTTAAATGCTCAGTTTTTCTAGGGCTATGGTTATTAAAAGAGTTAATTAATAAAGCATTTATACTAAAAAGGTAAAAATGTAGATTTATTTTGTAGCTTTCACTATGCCTCTTCTTTATATAAATAATTGAATTTAAAATTATGCTTAGAGATAACCTTCCTGAATCTATAACGTTTATTTACATACATATTATACTGATGTTTATTATTTACCTATATATATATATAAGCGAAATACCTTCTCACTGATTAATCACGAAATCTTAGAAACTAGAACACCTATAAACTTGAAATTCGGCATGTAGATTCCTTATAGAGTGTAGCTATCCGCTAAGAACTTATTTTACGAAACTCCACCCCTAAGGGGGTAAAACAGGGCTTGAAAGTTTGTAAGAAAGTCTTATGTTATTGAAGTAAGAGACTTGAAATTTAAAAGGTATGCTCTATAGATCGTGTGGAGGTTTACTAATAATGTATCTTTAGAAATCAATTCCCTTGTGGGGTTAGAACGGGGTATGGTAGTTTGTATAAAATTCCAATGTTTTTGAAGGTAAAGTAATTATGTCAGAGGGATATGAATAGTATTTAATAATAAAATGATCATAGATATATATATACTAGCTGAGCCCCGTGGTGTTACCAACGGTACAACAAAAACCGCGGGTAAAATCGAGGAACAAAGCTAGTAATACATATATGATAAGTTAAGAAAATGTGCATAAGATGTGTTACGAATCCGGAATTTGAAAACGTAAGTATGCATTATAAGGTTTCCCTAATAAAATATTATTTTTAGTCCATTTACCGTTTATTTTTTTCAAAAATGTAAGAGAATTACGTAAATAAATAACTTCACTACTATATATCTATAATCCTAGTAATGAAGTCTAACGTATGAATGATGAATTAGATATGTTCATATATAGTTCAGCTTATGGCAACAGCCTCGAACGGAATTATACGCGCTGAAAGTGGATTAGCAGGCCGTCGATACTTTTATCTTTCCTCCAATTGCTATAAGCCGGATCCCAGAAAAATGTGATACTCTTCACATTTGAACAACATTTAGTCACAGCCTACATATTTATATTGAATAAATTTTCTTTCTTTTAATTAATTGAATAATAATTCATGGTGCTCTTAATAGTAATCATACTTTGATTTTAATTGTTTAACTAACTGTTATACGACCTCAATTTTTTTTTTTTTTTTTTTTATTGAATAGTGGGCAAACGAGCTGGCGTATCACCTGATGGTAAGCGATTACCGCCGCCCATGGACACCCGCAACACCAAAGGCGTCACAAGTGCGTTGCCGACCTTTGGGGGGATGGGAAAGGGGATGGGGGGAGGGGTTGGGGTATGGGCCTCCGGTATCCTCACTCACTCGGTGAAACACAGCGCAAGCGCTATTTTACACCGGTTTTCACATTCACAATAACACTCTTTAATTATCCAAAGTTCTCTTCTTAGAAATGAGGTTTTGTTCTACTATACTAACCTGGCCCGACGGGTTAGCATAGTGGATTGTTTCTAGGTCCGGTCGTGTTAATAACTGCAGTTCCCAGACCTCTCCCTTCTCAGGCGCAGAGTGGCACACCGTGTGGTTTTAGTCGGTTCGATTCCGACACACCGCCCCGCCACAAACCCCGGCGGGGTGACGGCCCGAGGGGGTTTCCACACGTAAAAAAAAAAAAAAAATAACAAAAAAATTGGATTGTTTCTAGTTGTCTTCTCTTTGGAATGATATTGTCCTGAGTAGTTTACACCATAAGTCTCTTCTTACGACACCCATAGTAGTCGCGGTGAGCATTCTATCTCGTGGCTCGGTCTTAGGTGATGAGGAACAACGTGGGGTTTAGTGGGTAGTCTGGCCTCCTCTCTTGGAGGCCAGGAGTCCCACACGAAGTGAACCCACCGCGGTGTTATAGCCAGGGAAAAAAAAAAAAAACGACACCCATAGTATAAATAGGGATGGTAATTATTCGACTTAATTTTCCGTCACCACACGGAATGAACCAATCTCGATTTAACATGGTTTTTATGGAATAACATTTATATCATTTTTATTTTTACTATCTGTAATATAAATGTAATAAAAACTACGTTTTGCAATGGCACTCTACCTTTCAATTTTATTATTAAAACACCTTGTGACGCCTTTGGTATTGCAGGTGTCCATGGGCGGTGGTAATCGCCTACCATTAGGTGATACGTGTGCTCGATTGCCAACTATTCAATAAAAAAAAAACCTTACATGTGGTTGTCTAATTTCTTAACTGATCTCTATCTATTCTATAGTAAGCAACTACTGATGTACATACTTATGTAATACTAAATAGGAATATACAGGGTGTAAAAAGATCTATCGAAAACTTGGGGGTTGCAATCAGACCATGATACTGAATAGGTTTAGCGAAAAAAAAACTCAAAAAAAATGTTAATTTATCTAAGTCGTTTTATGTTTTTTTTTCTGCTTACATACACATAGTAAAACATAACAGGACCCAAACTACCTAATTATCTCATTTAGAAAACCAAAAAACAAAGAAAATCAATAAAACAGTAATGTATTTTAATATCAAAACAGCTGGCCGGGTGAGTGCAATGACCGCGACAGAGCGCGCGGGCGCGTTAAGTTGTACATTGCTGGCTTCTGAAATTAATAAAAATCTTGACAGATTGTTTTTTCAAGCTACAATTTTTTTTGAAGACAACTGTTTGTTTTTTTTAATAAGTTTTGGGGTGCTGGATCAGCCCCTTTCGTTTTCGGTAGTCATCTTTTTACACCCTGTATAATAGATGATTGGGATTAAACTAAATATAAAAGATCGTGACATCTGCCATAGGAGTCAAGATCACAAACCATTAGATACTTCATTGATTTTTTGAATCATATCAATCCCTCAAACGTCTTAAAAATTCTTTTCATTTCAGACTAAATTACTTCTTGTTCAAAATCTTCTTCTTCTCCTTCTTGACTATGCTAATGTCTCATGAATTTAGAAGAAAACTGAATTGGCTACCTATTCGGCATTCATTCTTCACTATCTTCTATTCACTCGAAGGTTAGCTGAAAGATAACTCACGTTTGGATTAAGCTCGCCCTTGTACATGTTATTTCTTTGCAACTTAAATGTTTTTCATAAAGTACAAATGAAATGAAATACTTTGATACTATTTTTCACTGTTTCTATATACCTACGTCTTTCCTCGTAATTCGAGAAAAAAAGAGGTACTACCGTGTCCCAAATTTTCTTAATTAATTGCCGTAAAAGTAACAGCGATTTACTTCGAAAACGTTTCCTCAAATTTTCATTAGAAAGATAAAAGCTTGTAAGCAACATAAAAAAATAGGAGTACATTCTATTTAATATTCACCGTGTACGTTTAAATATAAACATTTACTTTAAGCTTCTTCACTAGATATATATAAATAAGGACTTTGACATAAAATGGCGAAGATTTTTCCACGTTTTTAACTTGATTAACTTTAGAGCATTCTCGTAAAAATAAACCAATCTACTCTTATTTGTGCTTACAGTTGTATATCATTCAAGATGGAATACTTTCTTCTTTTTTATTAAATACTGGTTGTTGCCCGCGGCTCCGCCCGCGTTTCTGTTGGTTTTTTCGTGTTTTTTCGCGGTCGCGGATATGTGACTGATGCAAAAATTAGATAAAAACAATCCTTGATGCGGATTATATATCATTCTAAAATTTCAGCTCGATCGGTGCAGAACTTTTTGAGTTTTTGAAGCGTACACAAACCAACATAACATTTTGATATATAGATAGATTTGTCTGTTTTTAAATCTCTTTCATGGCGAATATTTTCTCTTTGGTTTGAGTGTTACTTTTTGTTCCCCTGTAAAGAAAACCGTCGACAGACCACTATTGTGTGTTTTTACTTTAAAAATCTGTTCGTTTGTTCAACGTCTAGGTGTTGACATAAAAATATTGCAGTGCTTTTTAAAGAATGGATTCTTTGAAGGTACTTTTAAAACTAAAGTAGTAGCTTATGTTGATAGATGAACATAATTCATGTTTTAGATAGGTACGATCTCTCAAAAAGGTCTTAAATAAAAATAAAAAAATTACAGTAACTTTTACACTCCAGTTTTTTTAATATATCTATGGTTAGGCACAGGTGCTTGCAAAGATAATGAAATAACCGGGTGGTAATGGATTAAGAACAGTATAAAGGAGCAAATTTATTCAGACAAAATCACTGCATGGAGAAGAAAAAGTAGAAACAGACTTTATACCAAACCATCTGGCTAGCGTGGCAGAGTAAACCAAGCCGAAACCTCATTTCTAAGGAAGGTTGTTAATGTAATGCGATAATGTTAAGAAAAATTCCAACCGAATACATTAAACACATGCCAACATCAATCAAACACTGACAAGGCCTTTATTCAAATTAACCTTAAACTAACAAGCTTTCTAATAGGTGCCTAATTATCACAAATGAAAGCCCTTTCAACGATTACAATTGGTATCGACCGAGATTTCTAGGAAAATACAATACGTACTTATTTATCCACGTTCGCGTTAGGTGTGAGGACAGAACGTAGGTATTTGAACCTGTCTTAGTAATGCACGGATGTCTATGTATGTTTCGTATCCCGTCTCTGCTATCCCTCAATAGTCACATTTTAAATATTCGGTTTTGTTCCCACTTATGCGCAGCCCATGGCGTTCTATTTGCATTATCGATTGATTTAGAGTCTCTTGTGGTTTTTTTGCGGTCTTTGACATTAGAACTATGTCATCTGCATAGAGCATATATTCTAGAGTTGGTTTTTGTATGTTACGTGTAATAGATCAAATAGTATTGAAGAGACAGTAGCAGTTAACAGCGCAATTCATTTTGAAAAATTACATATATTTTACTTAATATAATTGTGAACATATATGTGTGTGTATTTATACAGCAAACAACAACCCTGTAGAACGGTGTACAAGTAAAGAATTTATGTCTATCTAATCTCCGGAACGGCTAGACCGATTTTGACGGTAATATCACGGGCATTGTAAAAGTACAATAACAGGTATAAATTACAACCGTCATTTATTTAAAAAAATAAATAATCGTGAGCGTTTCATCGAAATAATCTCAAACTTATGAAAGTAACCTGTAAACTTCATTCTTTTTTTCAATGTTTATAGTATGTAAGTAGATACGTTAACTAAATGTTAGACTAACAACAATATATACTACTAGCACGGTCCATTCAGTCTGTCCTGTTGAGTTAATAGAATTTGTTTCCGATAAAATACGGGCAATTAATAAAAAAACTATACCTATTTTCATGGCAGTCAAATATTGTTCTACTCGTATATGTTGTTTAAACTAGGTTAACTAATATGCAATTCCACGATCAAACATCCTTATATATTTTACTTTGTATCAGCTTTTATACTTTATTAATTTTCGTCGGACAACAGAATTCTTTTAGTAGGTCAACGTCGCTACTCGCTCCGAATGAATCCAGATCATTGATTTCCTAAGCGCATGGTAAAAGCAAACATGGCTTATTTAAATACTGAACTCTTGCCATTGTAGCATTATTATTATTTCACAACTATTATTGAGTATTACACTTAATAGCCAACATATTCAAGATAAATGAAAAATTCAAATATCGTGTATGATTTTGAAAATCATTCATCTTAAGACTCATTACACTCGTATAAAGTTGAAAGTAACTGAGTAGGGTAACACAATGCAAAGGTAAGTATAATGGGTGATTATTAATATAATACGTTAAGCCATCGGAGACCTGAAAATGTTAATAGTCTTTCTACAAAATTCTATATCGCTTAGTTCCGAAGTACACTACTGCCATCAGAGCTCTACAACCCAAGTTGTAGAGCTCTGATGACAGTTGTCCTACGGTGAAAGTCGAAGTGTAACCTTATCGTAGTTGACTAAACCCGACCCTAGACTAGTTTAGAAAAAACTCTGAGAAGTTTATGTAATATCAAATTTGGTCTGCGTCTTCAAGTATTTTTTGTACTCTTTTCAGTAAAGTCCAAAAGCAGAAGTTACTTAATTTTACTGAATATATAATTTTATGTTTATATTGCACGATATATATTTCATACGAGAACCGATGGTTGTAATTATTTTTAATTAAATTGGTTGTATCCGAGGTTGGTATCGTTTATAATGGAAAAGGATATTTTCCTAGAAAGGTAAATATTATAGAAAAAAAGCATATTTATTATTAATAGTTTTAGGCGCATAACAAATGGTGGTTTCTGTTTCCTTTATTTTTTCCAATTTAATTATGGGTATAATAATTTAGTTTGAGGTCGGCTTCTAATTCGCTCCGATTGGACATGAATATCAGTTTTATTCCATGAAGCAAGTGGCATCGTACCTCCTCAACCTTGAGGGCGAACTGATTTCGAAGGTTGGTTGAACTTGCCAAATAATGATTGGCATAGATGTTCATGGCAATCAGGACCGACGGCTTAACGTGATCTCCAAAGGGCAAAGGGGTGATACAGAGCCAATTTTTATACTCCGGGCTGCTATTTAGAATTTCTTGTAAATGAAACAACACTTCGTCGCCCGCTCCGGGATTAAGGTTGATGAGTTATTAGATATGTCTTTTAAATTGTTTTATCGGTTTTTTAGTTAAAAGAGCAAATGAATCACCTGAATTGACATCATATCACACACACAGACTCAAAAGAAATAAATGTTTCGTCGCTATTAGAATAATATTTTCAGCATGTTTCTGCATTAATCCCTCTCTTTTGGGTAGTAAAAAGTTTTTGATAGCGTAATTTCACAGCTATTTTCATTTATTTTGACTTCTGACAATTTATAAAAGTAGTTATAATGAATATTCACAAAATATATTTTTATGATATGTAATTTTAAAGCTGTTTGAAGCAATTGGTTGATTGTTATACCTAGCGCTAAGAATACTAATATCATTACGTATTACTTATAAGTTTCCCACAACAATTCAAAACTAATGTATAATTTATGAAGACAGGTATGTACTGGCCAAACCTACATTAATCAACTTAACTAAGATTGTTCCGTGGACGTTAGAATTTGGTATTTCATCAAAATATCATCCTAAACAAACATATGACCCTAAACAATATGAATTATTCAGTCTATAGATGACGGAGTTTCGACAATGACGCGTTTAACTTTACCAAAATTTGAATTATTTCCTTAACAAGACCCCAAGTTGTACCTTCTAACCTATAATTATTTAACCGCTAGTTAGTTGGTTTACTTTAAAATTTAGCATTGATTATTATCGATACTAACAAGTACCTTTTGGTCAAAAATAAACAAGATCAAACAAGAATTGTATTTGACGTCATTGATACTCATGTGTGCCTACTGTAGCGTTTATTATATAATTATTTATTCATGGAGATCTCCTCGATTGTTTTTCATAATTTATAGTAAGCGCCTTTAATGGCTTTGAAATAACGAGTAGTCATCAAATAAATATAAATTTATCTGTATATTATAACTGTGTGCTAAATATACTTATAAATACATACGTATTTGTTGGTATGTCTATAATAATGTTACTTACTAATATATGTTTTGAACTACGAGTATTATCCTAAGAGAGCTAAAGAATGAGAGGTCTACTAAAAATACAGTCATGGCTTACTACTAAATCATCTGTCTTAATCTCTTCTAATTTAGCATTGCAATGTTTATTGTTAATAGAGGTTTTTCATTTATATAACTTATTAAAGCAAACACGGAACTTATTCATCACATTATCAAAAGACAGTTGTTTAGTTGTTGTCAATTTTTAAATAAATTAAAAATGTAATAATAAAAAACATTGATATTTCATACGCTTAAATGTATCCTTCGTATTACGAAATAAACGAACGAGATGAAAACTAACTTATGCTGGTAACTTACACTTCATATTTGTTTGTCATTTTTATAATACTACTGGTAGTATCCTGTCATGCTTTGCTATGGCACGTTGTTGTTCTAAGCTAAGAACCCAACTGACGTGTAAAATAGGCAAAGAACAAGCTGTATCAAACTGTGTGTGTGTCGTGTCAATTTCAGATCAAAAGGTACAGAACTCTTAGAATGTTTTGAAGCGCGCACTTAATGACTTCACATTTATATACAGTATAAGTATGTATTTTGTTGCATCAAACATTGATCATGTTTCATAGTATTAACTCAATGATAAACATAATTGAATTTACAAGGTACAAATTATGAACTCCGATTTAACCTCGATGGGAATTTGTCGTGATTAATTGAAATTGTTATTTGAATTACATTCTAGTGTATTTTTATTATATTACATTGATTTTGTATAATTTAAATCTATTGTATAATTTATATATCCACTCATGTAAAATACCATACGATTAGTCATTATATTTGGTTTAATGTAATAAGATATAACTGTTCAACCACAAATCATCGTTCTTGTCAAAATGTAAAAAAATGTGGTCTGAACTGGAACTGGTTTATATTTCAACACTAATAGGATTAATAAGGGTGGTGATACACCTAATTCTTAATATGTCACCACGCGAATAAAATCACATCCAATATCGGACGATCATGCTGTGAACGAAGTTGTGCATAAAACAAAATGAGATAAAGGTATTTAGTAATGTTTACCTTCGATATAAACTTTTGCATCCATCTAAGTCGGCTACTTACTGTTATTTATGTTTCTTTACCAACTTTAATCCTTTTCTTTTTCATTGATAAGAGAGGCTTTAGCGAGTTTCAAAGTTTGTAAACGCTTTTAAAGAGAAAGCTACTTTTATTATTTATAAAAAGTATCCATTTAGGTAATAATGGTTATTGTTTCAAAAAGCAAAGTTTGAGTATTTTAATCTGAGATTTCTGGCGTTCATTGAATAAATAATTTAGTTGTTTAAATTTTCATGCGAAGCTTTTTCAAGTTGTTTTGGAATATGATTATCTTTACGCTATGCCAAAGTGTCCTTTATTTCTTAATTATTTAATTGTCGTATAATTTTAGACAGTGTTGCGAATGAAAGGTTAGGTATCACTAAATAAAGTACAAATTACGTTTACCCCTTGCACTTTATAACTTTGTTTAGTTTTGGGTTTTTGATTAACCCAGCTTGGGTTTCCTTTCGTTCTTATGTTAAAAGACTATATTAAATTATTTCTCTTTAAGAAAGAATATTAAGTTTAATTTATATCACTGATTACTGATAGATGCACAATAGGAGATACAAGTTTTGAAGTTCCTAAAAACTTATGAGAATGATTTCTAATTTTTGACCATGCCCGTTGCAACCTGGTCGAAACATAAGGAAATTTAAAATATGTAATATCAGTCTGCTCATCAGTGAATAACTATATTGTAGGTGACATAATAGGTACTACGATCACATTAATTCAAAGTTACATATTAGAATTATAATAAAACGGCAAACGCAACAAGAAAAAGTTTAAAAAAACTATGACTACGAAATTATTGACAGCTCATTCATTAAAATCAGTTCGTAGACGCTACGGTTAAACATACAACATTCATAGACTGTTATAAATATGACATTTTCTTTTGGGCTTGTCGTAGTCGAGTAAAAATAAAATAGCAACAAGTTTACTGTACTTAAGGACTGTTACTAAACATACTTTAAAGTTAAGAGCGTCTTCCCTCTTATAAGTTGCTATAAGTATTTTAAAGTAAAGCCTTGCAATATGTATTTCTAAAAACCCTCTCACTAATATTTTTGCTGCTTTTGTAATTATTTAATGTTTGTAATTTTTAGATTCCGAACAAATGACCTCAAATAAGGCCAAAGCCATTTGCATTGCTGAGCATTGGGCCAAAACCGTATACGTGTTGCCATCCTCACGATAAGAAGAAAAAAAGTCGTTACTTTTGTGTTGTATGTGTGTGTTTTCATATTTTTTGCGCTACGATGGTCACAATTTTTATTCCACCCATTTTTAGGAATAACAGAATAGAATCTAGAGTTCTCTTTAACAAGAAAAAAAAATGCCTAACTATCCTCTATCACTATCATGCCTCAGTCATATGATTTCAAAGATCCAGAGATTATTGTATATTAATTGATTGTAAAATTCATACATTGAATCCTAATTCACAAATAAATTAAGATTTACATAAAATAAGTTTTAAAAGTCTTGTAATACTCGTACGTAAACGTGTATTTATTTATTTATTTATGTTTGCTTACAGTCATAACATTATTACTTACTTTAGGTTACATCGACTACAATTTAGGCTAATGTACAACCACTTTCAAGCAAACACAGCATGCACAAAAAATATAGCAATGAAAACAGGAAAAATATGTAGAATCAATTGAATTCAAATATATAAGAGTTTACGAATGGAAATTAAAACTACCGGTTTAACCCGGCAGCGCCAACTCCCACTCGCACACTACTACTAACTACTAATACTACTAACAAAAAAAAAAAAAAAAAAAAACAGTTTTTAACAAGTACAAAATAAAATGTCTATCCCATCGCTCAATTGAATGCCAAATTAGTTGTCAATGAGGGTGTTAATACACTTTCGGAAGTTACACAAAGAATCACTGAAAATATCCAGTGAGCTGCTGTACTCATTAGCAAGCTTAGACGACAGATTGGAGAATTTGCTCCTAAGACAGTTCTTCGTAGGGGTGGGTAGAAAGGAGTGATTATTGAACGTGGAAACAACAACGTACAACGCACAGTGAACGCAAATGTGCTATTATTCAAGTACCATAAAAGGCCGATGCAATTCAATTGAATAATCTATGATATATAATAATATAAGATATTTAATTAAGCTAATGTACTAGGTTTAAGGCGCATTGGTAGCGTATGAAACTGCTTTGCTTGAAGTTTTGGGTTCTATTCCCGGGTTGGATCAAAAGATATCCGAAATGTTTATTTATTTATATAATACCATCGGCAAAGACTTTGGATACAAAAGTTTAATTAGATTTTATTTTAAACAAATTATCAGAAGACATAAATGTAACATTAGAGAATACTATACTGTTAAATAGGTTTGTATTTAAAAAGTTTAACGAACCTTAAACAGTGGCCCATATTTTAATTTTCCTTATAACGCTTTCACGAAAATTACTTAAACCTTTATATATATATATATATAACATAATATATATATATATATATATATATGTATATTATTATTCAGATAAATATTTTTATACAAAATTAAGTATGTCTGTTACGTTTTCGCAACTAAACTGCTGAAACGATTCCGATAAATTTTAGTATGTTGATACACTCACTAAGGTCGTCAGAGAACCTGAAACTGAAAATGCCTGGCCATTCTACTAAATTTCTCGACAACTCCTTTTGTGTTCAAGCAGTTCGATTGTGGAATGATCTACCAGTCGCGATTAGACGAGCACAAACACGAACTGCGTTCAAGAGACTAACTTGGGAGATATCAACGTCCCTTAACCTGCTATTTATTTATTGATTTTTACTTATTTTATTTATATAGTTAATTAGGTCACACTACTACATTTAAGTTTATAATTAACTATATATTTATCTTATTCCTCGTTTGTATTTATATTATAACCCACACTATGTATTAGTATAACGGTATATAATAATCTTTATTGATTTATTTATTTATTTTTCGTCTTACCTAGTTTTATACCAGACACTACCCAACACTCTCTTAATCTTTTTTTTTTCTCTCCATCCAATGGTTGCCTGTAAGAGATTGCCTCCGGGCGACAAGGCCGCCAATTGTACTTCTCTAATTTTAAGTTAACCTTGTAATGCATCTGGTGTACAATAAAGTGATCTATTATTATTACTACATTGAACCTCGGAGAAGAACATAGGCTACTTTTCGTTGCGCTGACCAACATATACGCGGGCGGAGCCACAGGCAAAAGCTATATATTGTAGGTTTATATTTTTTACAACTTCTATAGCATTCGTTGCACTAAAATAATACAAGGTCTTGATTAGAAAAAATAAGAAAGGATTCTAGAACTAAATGGAAAGAAGAGTCTTTATCTTAATTATACTTGGCCCTTTGATATACCTTTTAATGTCACTAATACTAAAAGGATCATAATCAATTCTTTTATTTTAATTCTCGGCACATAAGTAAGCAAAGACACTAGATGAATTTCTCTGTTCGTCTACAGGATAATGCTGTGTAAGGTATGGTTACCTTGTAGCCTATATTTAATTTCATCTGCCAAAGTGGCCAAACGTCATCATTATTCAATTATCTTGAAATCAGCTTGAAAGCATTAAGTTGATCACAACTCAATCCCAAGAGAGGCGTGCGTGACGTCATGTCTACCTTTACCGTGTTTAGTAGATTAAAAATGTATTAAACGTATTACTTAACCTCGATGTACTTTTATGAATGGCTACGATTGAAGCATTGCCCTGTAACCTGGCAATGTAATCAACTTTGAGAAGGCTATGCACACAACAGAATTCAGATAATTCATTTAAATGAAGTTTAAAGACTATTATGACTAATGAAACATGTCTAGTAATTTATTTGAGAATATGTTTTGTAATCATTTTTAAGAAAATTATAAGGAATTGTACACAGTTTATATAAGAAAAAACCAAAGGATAGATTTCATACTTATTTTCGGGTATTATAATGCATTTTAATAATTGTAGTAATGTATTGTGTAGGTTTTACTAATTATTTGACAACGCATCTAGCTGTGTTTAATATATCCATTAGGTACAAAAACCATGTAAAGTTTTTTCTAATTTATATCTTTTATATCGTTGAATTTACTTCGTTCAAATTTTTGTTTTTACTTTATAACTTTGTAACAGAATTGACTAAAAAAGGCCTCACATAGACTCTTTAAAAATATTGTACGCAGAACTTACAGGAAAATACAAACACGTACCGTTGTTGTATCCAAAACATCGATATAACCCAAAGCCACTCAAGTGTTCTGGAAATATTTTTGACGTGCATTGTACCTTACTCCCCTGAGGGTAAAATCTGACAGCCTCCGCACTCTCAAGCAGTAGGTAATCCATTACAAACCGTGCGTAAATCGTTCTACAATAATATAATATATATATATAATATAACTTCGAGATGGTAGGTTACTTCAGCCCAGGAGAACTTTTAAGGCTGATATTTATTTATTTAGTGGTGTCTAGAGACTCGTAGGGCATCATTGCTGCGTAAACAAGAAAAAAGGACATAATAATTATTGTTCCATTAAAATAAAAAAGACCTCATATGAAATACTGTCCCATCTTAGGCCAGGGCACCCCAGTACTAGCTCCTCCCCCTGGACAGCATTCAACGGAGAGCGGCTCGAGTTGTCGACTGCCAGGAATTTTCAATTCGGCTAGACTCTTTGGCGCTGCGTAGAAATGTGGCTTCGTTATGCATCTTCTACCGCATTTACTTTGGTGAGTGCTCCTAGGGATTGTTCAGACTGATTCCTGCCGCCTCTTTTGCCGCCATCGTCCTACGCGACAGCAATTTCATCCCCATCACTTAGTTGGCTTGCTGTCCACAACTGTGTGCTTTTCGCGAAACTTTCTGCCTCACACAACAAAACTATGGAATAAAATGTCACCTGTGGTATTCCCGGACTAAACGACCTTCAAACCTTCAAGAAAAGAGCGTACTCCTTCTTAAAAGGTCGGCAACGAACTTGTGACACCTCTGGTGTTGCGTTTGTCCACTTACAGCGGTAATCGCTTACCATCAGGCGATACGTCTGTTAGTTTGCCCCTATTCAATAAAGAAAATATATAAAACAAATAATGAATAGGTTTTTCCAGTCCATATACCCATAAGTAGAGCCGTATCAGTTGGCACAAACGTGCAGGCCTAACTGAAGTGATTTCACGGCTCTATAGAAAATCAGTGTCAAGCAATTCTTCTGTCATATTTCACCGAATAAATGAGGTTATCGGAGACTACGCCTGCCCTCAATGTGGTTCTAGGTAGGGTTCAAATGGCGACAACGTTTTTGTGACTCTCGAGAGACATAGATTCGTTACTGCCATGCATGCAAATATTCGAAACCGGCAACGGTGGTATTTAAAAACTAATATCAGATAACCCACATACTTGTTTCACCCCTTATACCACCAAAAATATTTCCACTGAAAGAAACTAGAAAAAGTAAAAAAATCTATAACCCGATTACGTAAAACTTTGATAAAATTTAAATAGCCTACATTTGTTGCCCTGCTTTGACTAGGCTATTATTAAGAATGTATTGAAAGCTTATTGAATTTATTTCGTTCATTCTATTTCAATTATAAGTCTACTGAATATTATACAGACATCTTTAAAAATAAACTGCAGTATATTTTACATTTGAATAAAATATTCATTTCAATTAAATGGTCGGAAATAAAACCTTTAGGCTTCTTTGAAACTGGTAGATCGACATAAATCTCTTTTTATTAGATTTCAATATTATTTATAGATATTAAACGAATGAAATTATTGCAAACCATTCAACGTAATGGCGAACTCAAATATATATCACGTAAGAATAGTATTTTCTCTTTTAAATATTTTTATAAACTTATGAAGGTATTTTAACGGTTTGTAATAGTATAGTTTATTTATAATCACATGTTTTCTTTTATCAATACTTGAAAGCTTTATACATAATGAACTTTTAACGTTGAATTAATTGCTTTAATTGATTCACTTTTGCAACAGCTATTTAATCCAGAAGTTGACAGTTCATCCAGCAGTTAGTGATCCATAGATACTAATATTATTAATTCAAAAGTAACTGTGTCTATCAGTCTGTTACGCTTTCACGGCTAAGCCGCTGCTCCAATTTCAATGAAATCTAGCATGCTTATATTTTGATTTTTGAGAAAGGACATAGGCTACCAATTACGCGATAACGGCGGCAATACGCGGGCGACAGCTTGTTATAATATATTTATCATGACTTATAAATTTAAATAAATACAATCTTATATTCTTTAAAATATACGATCCTAAATTTAATTTGACTTTTGAAAACTGACACATTATACGACATTATATTTTATTTTGACTGCCTCGGTGGCGCGAGTGGTAGCGTAAGCGACTGCTGTGCTTGAGGTCTCGGGTTCGATTCCCGGGTCGGTCCAAATGTTTGTATGATCTGCAAATATTTGTTTCGAAGTTTGGGTGTTTTCTATGTATAATACGTATGTATTTACAAAAAAAAAGTATATATGTATTTATATCAGTTGTCTAGTACCCATAACACAAGCTCTGCTTAGCTTGGGACTAGACGGCGTTGTGTGTTAAATTGTCCGAAATATTTATTTATTTATTTTATTTTTAATATGTAGAAAAATAGTGTATTTATTCTAGTATCTTGTTGTGCTCATAAATAAGAAGTGCAAGAGTAAGGGAGTGGTTGTGTGACAAGATAGCTGCGACACATCCTCCCTGATAGTTCCGCCGCCAGCCCCCTGGAGCGGCCGTGCATTACTGAAATTCTTTATTTTTCACATTTTCCAACTAGCAGACGAGCGTTTGGAACGCAGTCCGAATATTTTACTCTTGTCTTGCTCGTTGGATCGCGATGCCTTCTAAATCATGAAAAATTAAAAGCATTAGGCATAAATTATGTATCGTTTAAGACTTTAAATATATACACAAAATAAAATTAACACCCATAATCAGAACAACGATTTGTCAATTACACAAAATGGGTTTGAACCTACAACTTAAACCACTACGTTAATCGTGTATTCAAAATACGAATTAATACGATTCGATACGAATAATTCCTAAATTCAACCACCAATCAATGTGAGAAGTGAAACAGTTGATTCTAATATTAATAAACCATTCGACATGTCAGTTTCAAGTTTCAAAATATATATTGTACAGTTATGTGGATTTGCGAACGATTATAGAAATTCATTTACGTCAATTAGAGAATTCAATTGAATATAGCGAAGTAACTGAAGAGCGAATTAAGGAGATATTACACTGATGCGTAAGAACGTTGCGGTTTTTAATGATGTTGAAGTATAGTAGTATGATACTATTTAATCTACAAATAAAGGTTTACAACATCATCACATTAAATTACAATTTCAAAAATAATAGTTTAAATGTAACATATATATTTAAAGTGCAATATAATCTATACTAATAATAAAGCTTGAGCTTTAAGAGTTGGTTTGTTTGTTTGAACGCGACAATCTCAGGAACCACTGGTCCGATTTAAAAAACTATTTCAGTGTTGAATAGTCCATTTATTGAGGAAGGCTATAGGATATATATCATCACGCTAATACTAATAGGAGCGGAGCAAAAATGAAGAATGTTTCAAAAACGGGGCAAAATTTTCACGCTACGGGAAATGCGTATAAGACGCAAACGAGGTTGCGTGGGTCAACTAGTATATCATAAAAGAGGTGCATATTATTCACTTCGGTACTTTCATACCTTTAGAAAGTCTATTTGTTACAATCTTTAACTTAAGGCAATAAAGATGAAGAAAAACTGTGTAAACTGTATTTCAATTTATGTATCTTCGACGTAAAATCTGTAGTTGTGTGATAATAATAAAAAAATATGTAAGTTTTACTCACTATTTAGTACCGAGTTTTTGGGATAGTACTATTTATTTTAATATAATTGTGACATCAATAAAACACAAAATAGTGAGTATTTACTCCTAATTTTAGGAACCAGTAATATCTTGTTGTTATAAAACGTCCAGGGTCAATTACATAGCGTCAGTTAGTTCGATGAATCAACCCCTTTAATCTCCCTCGTGTTACGTAACAAGCATTGATTAACTATAGTATTATACAAACGCAACTATTAGACGTTACTCATAACGAATATATTATCTAGCGTAAACCAAAAATATTCTTTCGAACATCTGACAAACATCGCCATCTAGTCCCAAACCAAGCCTATTGTTATATATTCTTATAGTAAATATGTACTAGGTTTTGATAAGACAATACTTTCTAAAAACAGTTTTTCAGCTTCATAAACTAGTAGTATCACTCAGAAATAATGTATGATTATATAATGGTCAAAGAATTTTTGAAATCGGTCAAGTAGTTTTTGAGTTTATTCATTACATACAAAAATAAAAATCTTTCCTCTTTATAATATTAGTGTATCAATTAATATCAATGATACGCATAACACTCTTAACTGCTCTACAAAGATGATATTATACTATGAAATGATGATGCTGCTGATGACGAACTAAGAAGATGAGATCAGATGAAATTTTAGAGACTTTTAGATACCGCACATGAACTATGAGAGGTTTTATAAATTATTTATTTTTACTGAGTCCCTAATCGTAATACTTTTTTGGGATTTTCGAGAAACTAAATAATAAAATATCTAATTTATATTAGATATTTTTTATGTATAATATGTACGTAGTTACAAAAAATATTTAGATGTAAGTATTTTATCAGTCATTCCAACTTGTTGCATGTCAAATATCCGAAATATTTATTTTTTTTATTCCAATATGAAATGTAACATATTCGAATTTTTCAAAAACCTCGACACGTCTCGTCGTTTTGAAGACAGAGCATGGAGAATGTATTAAGGTCCCTTACTCAAGAATGTGACAACCACATGATGTGCCAAATAATTGTGTAAGGCGTTTCCTTAGCGAATAAGGTGTTCATTTACGGTAAAATATTTAACACAAAGTGTAGCAATGTTCGTAGAACCGTGATGCTACAAAGGTTAGGATTCTACAAAAGATCTGATGCTACGATACATTGTTAAAGAAAGAAAGATAACAAGGAAAGGTTACATCGGTAGGGTTTCTTTGAAGTCAATAGATAATCATGTTTTATTTACTTCATTAAGGTTTCAGAAGTCAAGCGTTAAAATTGAAACCACGTCTGAAACGTTCGTTTGCTTACAATTTGTGAATAAATCATTCTGTTCGGAACAACAAGATAGTGCGTGTTGCTTTGGCAAATTTATTTTTATATTTCACAGACTTTGAATACAAAGAGCTCTTGGGAATATTTTCATAAGAAAATGTAAAGAAACATATTTTTGTAGAAAATTAGTTTTTAAATGTGGTCCACATCATTATTATCAAATAAATAAATAAATAAATAAATATTCCGGACATCTAACACACAACGCCATCTAGTCCCAAGCTAAGCAGAGCTTGTGTTATGGGTACTAGACAACTGATATAAATACTTATATACTTTTTTTTTGTAAATACATACATATTATACATAGAAAACACCCAAACTTCGAAACAAATATTTGCAGATCATACAAACATTTGGTCCGACCCGGGAATCGAACCCGAGACCTCAAACACAGCAGTCGCTTACGCTACCACTCGCGCCACCGAGGCAGTCATAAATAGGACATGGAATTTTAAAATGTTTGCCATGTAATTTAATATGTTAATCTATCTAACTAAAATATCTATCAAGCAATCTTTATCACAGTATCAGCGTAAATACTGCAATACTTCATTCTAATTGCTTATTTTATCAATTTAGATACTTGCGTACTTACAATCTCTAAATAATAACACACTTTCCTCGACAGTAGTCATACATCATTAATTTGAAGTAATACCAGTATCCAAAATACTCCGAAATGTACATGATAGATCACAAAATTTAGGCCTGACTAATATTTATCCCAAAAATTTTCTAATTAATTTAGGCAACATATTAAGGGGATACGATAATTCAGTTTCGGAATGTAATTCGATGAAACGGGTAATTATTACTAGCACTTATCTAACAAGCCGTAATTACAAAATTAGGCACGAAGCTAGAAAATAAGAAAGTTAGTACAAATTACTCAGAAGTCTGAAGAGCGAATATTTCAACTACACGAAGGCCATTGGCACTTTGAATTTAGTTATAAATTTACAAATCCTAAAGTGCTGATGGTCGTTCCAATTACTTGTATAATTAATTTTTTATGGAATAGGAGGTAAACGAGCGAGATGGACACCTGTAACACGAGTGCGTTGCCGGCCTTTGGGGGTGGGAAGATGGGCTTCCGGTATCCTCACTCACTCGGTAAAACACAGCGAAGGCGTTTTTCACACCGGTTTTCTGTGAGACCGTGACCGTGACTCTGGTCGACCCGACCCAATGTTCTATGTACAGTTGACTATAACTCATTTGTTAATTCCAATTGTGATATTCGTATTTTAAAATATGATACATATTTCATATTAAAAATTTAACTAATCATTAGAATGATTTCGGCAATGGAATATGTATAAGAGTGGTTGCGGTTGACAACCCACATGTAATTATAAACTTTTATGTTGAAAGTTCTGGATTTACTTTGCAAATTTAATAAGGAATACAAAATCTTTTTGAAAACATACTCAAGTTAAATGTTACAACTAGATTTCAATGACAAGTCAACAAAAAATAATTGCTAAATGGGTATGTTATATGTGCTAATTTGAAAAAACTAATAGTATTAAAATAGGTAACCGGTCATGAATTATTTTCAGATGATAAATTAACACGCTAAGGGAGGAAAGTTTATAGCGGGGAACCAGTAATCGTTTATCTTGTTCAATGTGAAAAATAACTTCATGTTTCCGTACTCCCACAACTTTTCTGATATATTTTTATCTCGGAGGTGTATTTACGCGATAAAAACCTATAAATACCGCAAAAGTTTTATATTTTATAATTAAAACAGGTAATACATTTATTTTGTGTTATTTTTCTAGTTAATATTATATACGTACTGAAACATACTCATTTACGAGCATTTTACTCACACTTTTAATTTTATCATAGCTTTAATAATTAATTATTCATTCTATGTTCATAGTTGTTATCAATAACTTTAAAATTGTTACAGAAATCAGTGAGTAGAATATTTATCGAGGATCATGTGCCGATAGACAGCCATTGAACGTGAAAGTTTACAAAATTGAGTACGAAGTAAAATTGTGTTAAAATTTTAAACCAAGTAAATAATTATGTTCCTCACAAGTCAGTTGGGATCAAAGTGAACAGAAGTCTTTGCTTTTTGAGAGGAGTCTGGGGATCGTGTTTGTATAAAATTTCGGCGCTCATGCAAAATCTAGGCGTTAAATTTTTAACTGTGATAAAGTTCAATTTAAAAGTTATAACATTTTTAATTAAACTGGCGAAAATTAAATATATATATGTGCTAAAAAAACGGACAACCAGCTTATTTTAACAAACTTAATCTGAACATTATTGTGAATTAATATTCATTCATGATTTGCTACGTGTCTATCAACTCTACAAAGCCTTTCAATATCCAATCATTCTTGATACGACATTTCATTACATCATCGAAATGAAAATCCGCACTCAAATAGTAAAAAAAATCAAGCGCAAAGGCGCACGCTTTCAGTGCCGACTGTGTTTGCACTTAATTAGCAACAATCGCTTCAAACACTCTATGATGCTGGTTTCATCACACCAACTGATATGGGGATTTGCATTTCTGCACTCTGATTGGATGCTTTTAAATCATGTTCATAACTGCATTGCACAAAATTGAAGTGAGTTTTGTGTTTGTATTTAGTATTATAATATAACGAATTGTACTTTTGTGTCAACTTTTGAATTTCTACTAGCTTTCATTAAATCATTTAGATTTGAGCACAGTCATAAATCTAGCTTGAATTAGAATTATTAGATTCAAAAGATACTTCAGCCGTACCACAAAACCTGATAAGCTGGATAAATATATATGACGTAAATAAATTTTATTTATTTGCGATATGAAACAAAACTAATGGAGAAATTGACTTTAGCAATGAAATTTTCGTTTCAAAATTATAAGATATAGATAAATAGACGAAACTTTAGAAAAGATATACCGGGACAACCGAGACGACTCTTTTTTTTATTGTGTAGGGGGCAAACGAGCAGATGTATCGCCTGATGGTAAGCGATTACCGCCGCCCATGGACACCCGCAGCACCAGAGGTGCAGCAATATCGATGTGATCCAGGCCCAGTAGAAAGTGTGTCCGTTTTGCTTTAGCTGTATAGATGGTGCAGTCCTTCAGACAGCAGTTATAGTCGTTCCAATACTTTATTTAACTTTTGACAGATCACGCACATAAAGTTTTGTAATAATTTTTGATACAATGTACTACAGATAATACTGTACTTTATGGGCGGGCTCCGCCTACTTAGGGATGTGTCATTCGTAATTAATGACCACAGACTATAAAAACGGTTTTGAAATAAATCGATTATCGATTATATTAATAAAACATACAATAAAATTATTGTGATTATATTTTATATCAAATCACGTAAAAAGCTTTATTATTTTGCATTAAAATGCCCTAAATGTCTCTGTTTCAATGCATAAATAATTTGCGTAATGAAAACAGTTCCATCGTACTCGTACCTAGTAATGGGATCGAATGTATTCGCCGCAAATTAATGAATCTAAAATAATTGTTTAGACTTACTATAGTTGGTTCAAATAAAAACTACCTGCGGTACCTACTTGTAATGAACAGGTACAAAATGTTGAAATTCGTAGTAATTTACGGATTAAAAATAAAACAACCAAAAGAGTTACTGTAATACTAATTTTAATTATAAAGAATCGTCTTCTTCGTATGACCAGGAATCATCATCACTTGAGTTCTCAGTAATATTGATTATCATTTCTTGGATAGATAAATTGTCGAATGCAACATCCCGATCCCAATCCGACATTATCACCTTCTTTGTTTTTTCTACAACATTCGCCCAGTTTTCTGGAGTTACTTTTTCACACGCATTTTTCAGTAAATTCAGCATTTTTCTTGCGGTGAAAGGAGGAGTTGTATTGTTCCTCGCAGCATATCCTTTAACTTGTGCCCAGATCATTTCAATTGCATTATATTGGCAGTGATATGGGGGAATTCTGAGGACGGTATGCCCATGCTCTGCTGCCATTTCATCTATGACGTATCGTTTTGGCAGCTTCTTTGTTTTTAATATCTTTACTAACTCTACTTTTAGTAGGGACTCATTCACCTCTTCGCCATTGTCACGGAGCCAGTTTATAATTTCATGTTTTTTGTTGGCCTGTGTTGGTATTTTATTAATTTGAAGAGAGTGATAAGGTGCATTATCAATAAATATTATTGATGGCTCTTCGAGTGATGTAAGCATTTCTCTGAACCACTTTTCATACACGTTCGAATTCATCTCCTCATGATAATCTCCTGTTTTCTGGGATTTAAAAGCTAATAGAGCGCCTGGCACAAATCCTTTTACTGTTCCTGCATGACAAATAATCAGTCGTTCGCCTTTTCCCATTGGTACTGTAGAAGTGGAGCCAACGGTGTTGTCAGTCCAAGTTTTTGACAGCGTATGATTCGCATTGAGCCAAGTTTCATCTGTGAAAACAACATTCGACCAATCTTCTATTTTTTTTGCTTGTCTTAAAAAATCGCATCTATACAAAGCAATATCATTGCGTTCCATTAAAATTTTTCGTTTGTCACATTTTTCGAATAACATTCCAATGTCTTTCAATACCTTTGTCAGAGAAGATTTTTGACCACGGAACAAACCACTATTTCGAAGAGATTGTGTTAGTTTTTTTAATGTTGGAATCTCTTTTCTTTGGTAATAGTCGTATATATGACGACGAATAGCATCAGCGTCAAAATTGTCAACGGCTGTAACTTTACTAGTAAATAGCTTATTCTGTTCCATGCCACTGCTGCCGTAGCCTTCTTTTGTTATTTTTGCCACTGTTGGAGCACTAATACCTAATGCTGCTGCAACACGGTCTCTAACTTGAGTCACTGGTATAAGAGGCCCACCATTACGGCTTTCCTTTTCAAAGTATTCACGAAGTCGCAAGACAAATTCTCTTGTTTGTCCTTTGAGTACTTTCTTTTTTGGCATTTTGACAGTAACGAAGGCAGGAACGATACGCTCAACTCAACCAAACGTGAGAATTCACAAATAAATCAATACGGAGGAATATAAATACTCAACTATATTGAAGGTTACTCATTGAAATACTGTAGATTATTTTAAAATAGACATAGAGAGATTTAATAAAGATCATCAATAGTTTAACAAATACAATATTAACCACTGAATTTCAACACAATACAATAATACATTTTGAAAATTCAGTTCCTTTTATATATTTTTTCATGACATAGAACCGTCATATTTGAACAACATTCTTTTAATCCATTTCTTCTTTATTTTGACAAAGGAGGTCGCACATTGAAACACATAGAAATATGAAGTACAAAATTATCTATAAAATAATGAGTTTGTTAAATCGATTAAAACTTCTTAATGCATAAAATCGATCGATGAAAGAAATCGAATAGGTAACTGGTCAGGGTATCACTATTTGATTAAATATTAGAGCTGTCAAAAGTTAAATAAACTATTGGAACGACTATAGTTGATAATTTATTGTATGTGTGTGGGTGGCTGTATGATGAAAATATTTTGTGCAAATGAGGTTTTAATTTATGGTAGCGGTATCTTATAGGTGCGTTTAGACTTAATATCTTCGTACAGTAGAGAGTGTTAGATTGTTATGTGTGTAATAATGTAGTACTCTGTCGCAGTACCTTTGCTTCGGCGTAAAATCATTGGTGGGATAACGGTAGGGTATCTTTAAAATTATCTTTGGTAATGCTCGTTGAGCCCATTCTAATCGAATTACTATAGCCCTAGCCGCGGATCCTCAGATTCCGATACAGTCTTGCGATACGAAGTAAACTGTACTTAAGGTTTTTCGGCACGCCGATTTTCTCAGTAGTCTCATGTTGTAGTGGTACTACCTTACTACTTAAGTAAGTGTACACACACATTTACCATAGTAAGTGAGTATTCCTGTACTGGAATACTTTACATGGTCAAGTAATAAATAGTGAGATTTTTTTAAAGGATTGCAGACATTTAGACTTTCTTATTATCTCAGATAGTTCATTCCACAATCTAATGGCTTGCACCGAGAGCAACATGTCAGTAAACTTTGTGATATGCAGGGGCATCATCAACCTTAGGTTCTCCGACTATCTCAGGAGCATGCGATATGAATTGTCAAGGAATTTAAAACGTTGTTTAAGATAGAACGGCGAATATGGCAGGAACAGAGTACTGTTTAGAACGGAGAGAATACGAACATTCCGGCGAAGGCGTATAGGTAATCGTTTGAGCTTAACACGAAACTCATACACTCACACTCCGAAACAAACATTTGCAGATCATACAACTATTTAATCCGACCTAGGAATCGAACTCGAGACCTCAAACACGTCAGTTGCATACGCCACCGAGGCAGTCAATAACTTGTCTGGACTGGAGAAAAGATAATCCCACAGTGCATAACAAAGTTAGTACATTGAGTTGTATATTTGTAATCTAAATGTATAATACTTAGCACTTAAGTGTGTTTTATTCAATAAAGATAAAATTTACAAAATTCTGTAGAATTACAGACACCGAAAGAGCATAACATAAATAAAAATGCATTTGAACCTTAATTTGTTTAGCAAGTTCAATTGAAATAAAATACATTTACAAGGATTTAACTCCTAGCTTAATCTTTCGTAGTTCATTTAAAGTCAAGTAATTTAAGTTTCATGACAATCAAGTAATTTAAGTTACATTAGGATAATATCATCAAAGAAAAATCAAATATTTATATTTAGCTGTCGACTAGTATAGATATCATAAATATATTAGTTTTATCTGAGAGGCTTTGTAAAGACTATTACTAATGTTTGTACATTAGTATAAAGCTTATAACATTTTATTCTTTTATACATACATTACATCACTAACAAATAGCATAGTCAATAGCCAGGCTAACAATAGTGAATCTCATTTTTTCATAATAATATCTCTTAGAAATGGGCCATTATCGCTTATTTATCGCTGAACTCTCGATTTGTATAAGACTCAAATCTTTTAGGGTACCTTTAAAACAAAAACAAGAAACCCTTATCGGATCATTTATCGAACCAAACCCTTATCAGACCGATACTTAGATATTTAAGATTTCCAAAATTCAAATAGTTAACGTGTTCCATGGATCAGGAAATTTGGGAGCAGAGAAAAATAAAATAAAAAATTATTGTCATGTCAGTCGTTTTTGAGGTTATAACATCTTTTAGTTTAATGTTTATGATGAAACAGGGTGAAACATTTTAGAATGGAAAATTTAAGTTTATTTGCTAACTCAATTTAAAAGAACCAGTGTTTTTATTTAACGTAGTAAGGTTTAATTTTGTGAAAAAAAAAATAGTTTTGAAACACGATTTTAGAGATTAAATTTTTAGACAATAAAGTTTCCTTTGGTACATGTATCAGACTCACATTGTGCTGTTTTTTCTTTTCGTATTGTATTTTAAGTTCGTGTTTTCTTAAATATCAATGAAAATGGCATTGTTAGCCATGGCCATAGCCATAACAAGGTAATATTTATATCCATTTCTTAAAATTTTCGCTACAAACCAAGTTCTTTAATATAGGGCGGCGTCTTTACACAAACTTCAACAGACAACAACCTAAATAGTTGGTAAAAATTGCAAATAAAAACAATACTCAGTTCTATAGTCCAAAACCGTAAAGAGAAATTAATTAGACGGAGATTTAAAATGTTAACATTTGAGTTTAGAAATATTACTATATAGACACAAAATAGGTAAAGAAGTTATGGAAAGAAAATGCCCTTGGAGCAATATATTAAACAGAAGCTTAAATCAAAGTTTTTTGCGCTTATTGTCCAAGAACATTTCTGTCCAAGTATAAAAATCTTGCATCAGAAAAACTTAAAGCGTTCTCAGTGCAAAAACTTTGTGATTTTAAGCTTACTCAAACTGGAAAGTTAGGCAAATGACACCGTGGGGACGGGAATATTTTGCAATCTTCTCACAAACCGAGATGGGATGCTTTCTAGAAGTTTTTTTCCAAAAGGAAGTTGGCCAGAAACGAGTGGCGTTCCGTAGCCACAGCTTCATAGCTCAAACAAGACAATAGATACCAGAATAGTTGAAATGTTAACTTTTGTTCTTGTCGTTGACAAGCTGCCTTTTGAGAGAGGATTTCTCGTTTTCTTAAGGCGCTGTGTTTACCGTGAATAAAGAAGCCTCAGTAAGATGTTGACTGGCCTTAACAACTTGGTTAAATATTTAAACCGATGCTGGGCTTACTGCTACTATAAATTCTGGGACAGAAATGTAGCCTACCAGTTATTTTAAGGTAGAAATTAAGTTGGTTCGTGTATATCAAAAATGTATGGTGTTACTTAATTTATAAATAAAATATAACATTACAACTATTATCTAGACTTAAGACTGATTAACTTATTTTATTTTATTTATTTTACAACTTTATGCACTTGTGTACATCGGCGGACTTAATGCCCAGGGCATTAAGCGTATACGATATCGGAGTTGTGGGAAGGACACAGGAGAAGCAGATTATTTTTAGAGCGAAGATTTCTGTCGTGATTAGAGGAAAGGAAACGCAAATCAGGATCAAAATGAGTGAGAATGGGGAAATGAGAAATGTAAAGAGAGAGGTCAGCGCTCGGTAATTACGACGTAGACGAATGGGTAATAATTTTAATTGGGAACGCAAAGCTGATATGTGATCATACTTTTAAAGGTTAAATATATATAGAATGCAGTTATTGAGAAGACTAGTCTCTAGTAGTCTATGTCTATGTCAATGTGTGTTCAAATTCGTCGGCAAACAAACACAGAAGTTATCCGTTTCAACATACATAAATCATTCACACCCTACGTTTATCAAAAGATACAGTACGCCTAAGGTGTCATCCATTAACACGAACATTTTAATCAACAATTCAAAAGTCCAGCCGCACAATACGCCTGTGGCATAATCGTCGCGTGTCGCATGTGGCTTGTTCGGGAAATGAAAATCGGTGGCATACATCCTTTCGCCGAGCGATGCTAAATTGGAAAACCAACACCTGTGCTCAACGTGTTTTCAAACAATACTTCCCGCTCAACGACAATCGTGTATTGACGTTCCCAACTTAGATTTTAAACGAGTTAACTGTCATTTAATTTAAATTTACACTCAGTATAAAGAATCAAAAGAACAATGATACACAGGGGCTTTCGATTCGAATAAAATTTCATAGAAAGACAAATACATTTA
Source organism: Spilarctia lutea (assembly GCA_916048165.1). Classification (NCBI taxonomy): domain Eukaryota; kingdom Metazoa; phylum Arthropoda; class Insecta; order Lepidoptera; family Erebidae; genus Spilarctia; species Spilarctia lutea. The sequence continues at coordinate 12,037,783 of OU696480.1, read as the reverse complement.
ATATTTAAATTTTAATATTTATATAATGATGCGTTAATATTACATATTTTCGTTACGTCTATACTGTCGTCATCATAACTTTTGGACCTTAATTTAGAAGCCTTGCTACATATGAAGTATTATTGCGAAATTACACGAAATTGCTTTACTAATCTCTTTCTACGATGTATCCATGGTCCATAAATACAGACAGTCCTTTTACTTGTTATTACCACATACTTGTATGTGTATTATAAGACAATATTCACATGTGTCTAATACGTCACCTAACACAAAAGATATGGAGAGGACATATACCGCAGGAATTATCGAAAGGGTTGAATTGAACGCACTCTCCAAGTTGGGAATTAATTAATCCGGATTTAAACATGCCGTGAGGGATGGTTACATGAGATAAAATGAAGCAGTAAGCACATACTTAGTTGAAAAATGTCGTAACTCCTAGCCGATATTAAACCGTATTTCATCCCATATTTGTCGATATGATGAATTTCTTTGGTTCGATATTAGAAACTGTTTGATAAATAGTTTTGGTTTCTGGTTTATGGCACAAAATTTACTGTTATGGTTCAGAGATTTCATGTGGTTAGGTTAGGAGATAAAATTTTAATCAATGTATTAATTAATAGTTATATAATCAAGCCACATATCTCACACATAGCACCAAACGCGTTTGAATAAAATAATAAATACTGTTGACTTTCGATATAAATTCATCTATAGATTAAAAAAACTACCCGTCTGCACTCTATCTACGTAGCAATTTTATTTTAAAGGCAGCTCCGGCGCTGTATATATTTTACTACAAATATGTCACAGTGACTTCACAAACACGCCTACATGAAATGGAGAATAAGTTTTATCCGTACTTATTTGTCTAATTGATTTCATATTTTTTGATGAACTATGTATGTATGTGTACTATGTATGTATATACGTAACTATGTATGAGGTATGTAGTATGTATGTATTTAATCTATCTTAACGCAACTTACACCTGGAACCGTTCATAAGTTCTGGCGTAATTGTGTTACAAGCATCCATGCAACCTTCTATTATACACGTTATATGTACTATAAAGACAAGATTTGAAACATTGATATGACCAAGTGATGTTTATTTATTTTTGGAACGAAGTTCCTTATCGCGCGATATGAACGAAAAAACGAAGGGGGCTAGACGGAAATTGTCGCGACATAATTTGTTGTCACGACACTTTTTGTTGTCACGACACTTTTTGCTATTTTAAATTTTCATTATCATCACTATTATCATAATCATCATTTAATCATTTTCATCAATTCATCATTTTCATCACTTTCATCATTTTCATCATCTTCATCGTTTTCATCATTTTCATCATTTTCATCACTTTCATCATTTTCATCATTTTCATCATCTTCATCATTTTCATCATTTTCATCATTTTCATCATTTTCATCAATTCATCATCTTCATCACTTTCATTTTCATCATTTTCATCATCTTCATCATTTTCACCATTATCATCATTATCATTATTATTATTATTAATATTATTGTGTACACATATATCATAAAACTAGAAATTACGTAAAATATTGAAGTAAATATAATATTTGTATCGTCTTTCTATTTCGAACTTCGTTCCATCCGGGTGTCCCTTGACACCTCTCAAGTTTTTTTTAATGAATAATCAATTTATTTAATGAAAAGCTATACGGTATTATTATTTATTTTTTATGGAGTATGTGGCAACCAAGCAGACGTATCGCTGGTAAGCGATTACCGCCGCCCATGTACATCCGCAACACCAGGGACGTCACAGGTGCGTTGCCGGCCTTTGGGGGATGGGGAGAGGGGTTAGGATATGGGCCTCCGGTATACTCATTCACTCGGTAAAACACAGCGCAAGCGCTATTTCACACCGGTTGGTTATCTGTGAGGCCGTGGTATCACTCCGGTCGAGCCAGCCCATGCATACCGAAGCGTCGGTCTCCCACGGCAAACGTTCACGTTGCTTCTAGTATTTAGGATTTCTAAATGTTTTAATTCTCATAGAATATAAAAGAACTTAAATCCTTCAATATTAAGTTATTTTTTCTAACCATTTGAATTTAAAACTTATATTCAATAAATTTTCTTATCAATTTAAAATGAAACTACTTATTTGTAGCGATAATAGTGTTACGAGCTGGGTATTAAATAAAATAAAGTACTCGATTAATTACCAAAAATAACACAATATTTATTAAGAACACTTTTTACAATAAGAAATCACTAAATCACTGGTTAGTCGCACTAGAAGATCTCTTCGATGTTTATCCGCTGTATCGTGAAACAATACTGTCCCTACGGCCAACACGTTCCGCTTTTATATGGCCGTGGAAATTACTCGAAACTACGAAAATATTCGATCGATGTCTCTAGGCTAAATAGATTACTCTAGAGCTGCTTGTAGCGCCATCTAGCGTCGAGTAATCGTCATAATGCACACAGTTGCGCGCTTTCCGACACTAGATGGCGTTGTCCTCGACAGTTCTCGATTCTTCTAGTGGACACTAGATTCATCTGGTTATGGCGCAACACTGCCCCCTCCTAAGACATGCTCGTCCCGAGCATTATCGGTTCCATAATATCGCGCCAGTCGATCTACATGAACTATCTTTGGGGCGCCTCTTGGACACTTCTGTATCCGGTAGGTAACATCATTGATTTTAGTGACTACCCGGTATGGCCCATCCCATTTTGCTTGTAGCTTCGGAGATCTCCCTTTACTGCGAACTGGATTATGTAGCCATACTAGCGAACACTCTTCGAAGCCCTTATTATTCGCTTTCCGGTCATAACGGGTTTTCATCTTTTCAGACATTTGTTGGCCCGATTGTCTGACATGCTCATAAATGTCATTCATCTTGTTCCGCAAGTCATTCGCGTACTCCGTTATACTTCGCGGGGTATCAGGGGGTATTCCAGTGATCAAGTCTGCAGGCAACCGTAGTTCTCTTCCGAAGTTTGCAAAAGCTGGTGTTACGGAAGTACATTCGTGGACTGCACTTCGGTATGACAGAAGAAACGGTTGGATGTGTTTGTCCCAATCTTTTTGCTTACTTTCAACTACTTTTGCCAGATACCTCTCTAGTGTTTGGTTAAATCGTTCCACCATTCCGTCCGATTGTGGGTGGTAAGAGGTGGTTCTGGTTTTGTGAGCACCCATCACTCGACACATTTCTTGAAATATTTGAGACTCAAAATTTCTTCCTTGGTCACTGTGGATTTCTAAAGGCACTCCAAAACGACAGAAGACTTCGTGCACTAATTTATCTGCAACTGTTGATGCCTCTTGGTTGGGAATGGCAAAGACTTCTGGCCACTTAGTGAAGTAATCCATTACGACCATGAAGTACTTGTTTCCGCTTTCACTTTCAGGAAACGGTCCTGCCACGTCTATAGCAATTCTTTCCCAGGGTGCACCAACATTATACAATTTCAATGCGCCTCTGCTACGTGTATGAGGTCCCTTCACGGCCGCACAACTGGTACACTTGCGACACCAGTCCTCAACATCATCACGACAATGAATCCAGTAGAATCTTTCCCTTATCTTTAACAATGTCTTCTAACTCCCATATGACCTCCTGAACATCCATTATGGTAGAGCTGCAGGACCACTGGTATCTTAGCTTTAGGAACAACCATTTGCAGGTGACAGCTGTCTCCTCGAGCGTTTTCCCATTTACGGCACAAGACTCCATCCTGGATGACTAGACTATCCCATTGAGCCCAATAACTCTTCGTGGTCGAGCTCAGCGATGCAACTTCGCTCCAGTGTGGCTTAGGAGTCTCAGCTTTAATCCACTCGAGAATTGGTTTGATATCTGCATCCTCTTGCTGTGCTTGCTGCAGGCTTTCCTTCCATTCGTTGCTAAGGTCCGTCTTTATCGTCCTTATAGGAACAGCTTCCTTTACTTCTTGCTTGGCGCAGTGCTTGCAGTCTTCAGGGCAAGGTCTTCTTGATAGTGCGTCTGCGTTACCGTGAGACTTTCCACTGCGATGTTCAATCATCAAGTCATATTCCTGTAATAACTCAATCCATCTCGCGACTTGTCCTTCAGGATTTTTAAATTGTAAGAGCCACTTTAATGCAGCGTGGTCAGTTCGGAGGTGGAATTTACGCCCAAGCAAATATTTGCTGAAATGTTGCAGTGTCTTTACTACGGCCAGTAGTTCCCTTCTTGTGACGCAGTAATTCCTTTCCGGCTTCGACAAAGATTTACTGAAATATGCAATAACAACCTCTTGATCACCTTTCCGCTGGGATAACACACCGCCAAGCCCAGTATCACTCGCATCTGTGTCAACTATGAATTCATTTTCAGTATCTGGATACCCTAAGATAGGTGTGTTGCATAGACGTCTTTTTAGCTCTTGAAATGCAATGTCACAACTTTCATCCCAGCAGAAATGTCTTTTCTCTTCAGTAAGTTTATGAAGGGGTTTAGCAATATCCGCAAAGTTTTTCACGAATCGCCGATAGTAGGAGCACAAGCCCAAAAATGCTCTTACTTGGGTCTTATCTCTTGGAACTGGCCAATCCTTGACGGCAGCGATCTTTTGCGGATCTGTTTGGACACCCTCTTCCGAAACCACATATCCTAAAAAGCTAACCTGCCGTTTGAAAAATGAACATTTCTTAGGACTTAACTTTAGGTTGGCACTTCGGATTTTCGATAATACGCGCTCCAGGTTTCGGATATGTTCTTCAAACGTACGGCCTACGATGACAATGTCATCCAAATAGACCAGGCAGGCATCTCCAGTTAATCCGGTGAGTACTGATTCCATCAGTCTTTCAAAAGTTGCTGGCGCGTTACATAATCCGAAGGGCATTACTTTGAACTGCCACAATCCTTTCCCTGTCGAAAATGCAGTCTTCTCTTTGTCCTTGGGATCAATCTCTACCTGCCAGTATCCACTTTTTAAATCCAAGGTGCTAAACCACTTAACCCCTGTTAGCATGTCCAGAGTGTCGTCTATTCTAGGTAGTGGATAGCTGTCCTTCTTCGTTATGTCGTTTAGACGGCGGTAGTCAACACAAAAACGCATACTGCCATCCTTTTTCTTTACAAGCACTACAGGTGAACACCATGGGCTGGATGAAGGCTCTATAACGCCATCCCTGACCATTCCATCAATCATGGTTTGTACTTCCTGTTCTCGTGCTACTGGTAGTCTTCTTGGTCGCTGACGAATAGGCATCTCACTCCCAGTGTTTATTTTGTGTTGAACCAAACCAGTCTTTCCAATATCAGCGTCATTAGTAGAGAAAATATCAGTGTACTTAACTAACATTCTCTTAGCCTTGTCAATTTCTTCCCTAGACAAGACATCTCGACAGTCTTCTAAAAGTGTTGACACGTTGACTCGTGCATCCGTGCTAATTTTCGAAGTAGTCAAGTCTTGGCATCGACGCATCCAATCCACATCTTCGCAAGTGCCAATCAGTGTGCCCTTATGAATCACATGTTGCTTGTCACTAAGATTTAGCACACGTACTGCAGAGGTGTTAGTGGTACTTACTAGAGTTCGTGCGATCTTCCATGGAAGATCATTATCTACCCCTTCAATAAGGACACACCGATGCATTCGTCCAGAATTATGAGGGAGACTAACTGGCATAATTGTCTCTGATCTGGGAGGAAGTACAGCGTTCTTTAAGCTGTACACTTTTCCTGATGATGCTCCTTCCATGAACAGTTCTTCTTGACTACATCTCATTACACCTTGGTTGATGTCGATCTCACAACAATTGTTCTTCATGAAGTCTAGGCCAAGGATACAATCGTCAACTATATCGGCCACAATGACGTTATGCAGGTAAACTTGGTTGCCCAACTTCAACTCCACCTTCTGTTCGCCTCGGACGGGTATGCGCTGACCAGTGGCTGTTACTAAGTTTATTTTCTCACGGTTACATGCAATGTCCCTCAGTAACCGATTTGCAAGTTGGGAACTGATGACTGTGCGAGAAGCTCCCGTATCAATAGTCAGCTTACATGACGTTCCGTTAATTTCGCCTCTGATGACCAGGCTGTTCCCATCATGAGTTTGCGAGATCGAAATCCTTGGGGCTCTTTGAACACCAGCCAGCACCCGCCCCGCAGTCCTGGCGTTTACTCGTTTCCCTGCTGTTGTTGGGCAGTACTATCAACCGCCCTATTCTCCTGAGACCGCTCGTACTCACTTCCTATGCTTCGCTTAGGGCAGCTGGACCGAAGGTGACCTTTTTCACCACAGGCGTAGCATCTAGGGCTGTACCCCTTAAATCGGTCTCGCACAGGTGATGCCACAACCTCCCGGACCCGATGAAACCGATGGTCTTGTCTCACAGCTTCCACCTCCAAAGCATGGGCCAGAGCGTCCTTGAGAGTTTCATGGTGTCCAAGTCTCACAGCAGCTCTAACTTCGAGGTCACGAATGCCATCGATGAAAGCTTGCACCAGATTTCCGCCAACGAGCGCAGGTGCAGACTGGTATGCCTTACGGACCAGTTTCTCAACTTCTAGAGCCCATTGTTGCAAGTTTTCACCGATGCGTTGGGCACGATCCTTCAGCTGTGCACGAAACACGTGCTCCAGATGAGCGTCACCATATCTTGCTTCCAATGCCTCCAGCAGTTGCTCATAGGTAACCTCTTTATAGAGGGCTTCGAGGACGGTTAGAGCCTGGTCTCGAAGACCCAAGGTGAGCGCGGTCATAGCCTGATCCTTAGTCCAGCCGTTCACCTTCATAACAGCCTCAAACTGAATCTTGTAGGCTGACCACGAAGATGTTCCATCAAACGGCGGTACTTTGAACCCCCGCACCGAAGGAGCAGCAGTTACTGTAGTCGCCACTCCGTCTGCAACTTTAAGGTTTCCTAAGGCCTTCTTCACGTCAACGTCACGGCAATCTGAGTTTCGGCCTCAGTGATACGGTTCTCGTGTTGAAGAACCTGATCCTTCACTACCTTGATTTCTTTGCCGAAAGTCTCATGAATGCCTTTTAACAAGAGCATCTGTTCTTCCTGGCGGCGGGCCTGTTCCTCCTTGTCCCGCTGCAGCTGCTCTTCCAAGCGGCGGGCCTGCTCCTCCTGGCGGCGGGCCTGCTCCTCCTGGCGGCGGGCCTGCTCCTCCTTGTCCCGCTGCAGCTGCTCTTCCAAGCGGCGGGCCTGCTCCTCCTGGCGGCGGGCCTGCTCCTCCTGGCGGCGGGCCTGCTCCTCCTTGTCCCGCTGCAGCTGCTCTTCCAAGCGGCGAGCCTGCTCCTGGAGCATCGCCATTAGGGCCGTGATATCTGGAGCTGCTGCCGATGCCGACGTGGACGGCGTGGTTTCCATGACTGGCTGCTGATCTTCCGATGTAGGCAGTTGTGCACTTCCAAATCGCCTCTGATCAGCCTCTTGCTGGCGCTGACTCCTGGTTCGGATACCTTCCGTGTCCTCTTTTGGTAATACCGGCATACTTTAATCGCACTTCTGACACCAAATTGTTACGAGCTGGGTATTAAATAAAATAAAGTACTCGATTAATTACCAAAAATAACACAATATTTATTAAGAACACTTTTTACAATAAGAAATCACTAAATCACTGGTTAGTCGCACTAGAAGATCTCTTCGATGTTTATCCGCTGTATCGTGAAACAATACTGTCCCTACGGCCAACACGTTCCGCTTTTATATGGCCGTGGAAATTACTCGAAACTACGAAAATATTCGATCGATGTCTCTAGGCTAAATAGATTACTCTAGAGCTGCTTGTAGCGCCATCTAGCGTCGAGTAATCGTCATAATGCACACAGTTGCGCGCTTTCCGACACTAGATGGCGTTGTCCTCGACAGTTCTCGATTCTTCTAGTGGACACTAGATTCATCTGGTTATGGCGCAACAATAGTTTATCGATAAATTCTGTCCTTTGAACAGATCAAATTGCTTTCCAATGGTACCTATAAAATTAAATATGCATAGTTTACAAGTAATCAAAGTGTAATCGACTATGCAACATCCAGCTACTGGCTCGTTTCACATATTGGACCTTCTCCACCATTACATGTCAATAAGGCTTTTGCATGGAAACCGCACAGTGGTCTACGCAAAGGTGGTCTAAGCAATTAGCAGATAGCATTGCTTCTATCTCTATCGTTTTGGGACATACAGTTGATTAATCTGCACAACATTTTTTGTAGAGATATTAACTTGTAATCAAAAGTTTTAAAATATCGAAATTGAACTATAATTCTTTATATTTTGTTTTTTTTTTTAAGATTCTTCACGCTTTCTCTAAATATATTTTGACTGGGCAAATTTCAGACTCCTCCTTTCGCATACTTTTCGTAAACAGGAGTACGAAGGTTTTTAAATCATTACAATTACCTTTAATTACCTCAATTATTACTTTTCAACATTCGTTGTGAGCTTATACAAAGCACAGATCTTAGGTATAAGTTATACATCTGAAATAAAAATGGAAGTTCATTAAACGTTAGTTATATTAGCGATAGTATTAGATTGTTACTTATCCCTTCGCTTATTCTTAATGTTCGAATCAGGTTAGTGATGCAACAACAGAATAAGCACCAATATATAACGAGTTACATTTATAACAGTCTTCTTTGTTTATATTCTGTGTGTCAGTGTATAATGCTTGCAACTGCGCTTTAGCCCTTCACTAAAGGCAGCCTACTCTCAGCGATATCAGACGATACGAGTAAGTGCGCTTATAGAATTTAATAATAACACGTCTCTTAAAGGTAAGAACCTAAGTGGCTATAAATATCTGAAATAGATATTTAATATATGTTAGAGCAAGGAATTGATTAACGTTCCTGGGAAGATTCGCTAGGACGTAGAACATTTCTTAATTGACATGATATGTTTTTAGAGGAGGGGATACATTACGTTATTAGATTTGATATCAGTGCTTTATACGTAGTGTAGTTAAATGTATTATGTGAGTAAAAATACTAAAAATCAAAGCGTATACCTGTAAGATAAATTAATTGACAAAGCAAATTTATTTATTTCGGTTTGGAAAACATGATATGCCACATCATTGAGATTTAATTTGTTTCTCGAATGTTGTGACTAGATAGGCCCTTTCACCGGTTAATGTTTTTTTGCCTTTCGTAGGGCTGGAGTAAAAATATTGTTCAATGAGTTCTCAGAAATGCCGATTTCTTACGTAAAGCTAATATTTCACAGATACTGATAACGAAAGCTCTTGTAATGTTACTAGCAAGCCCCGTGCCCGGAAGCGCAAACATGACGAAGAGATTACCTTTGCCATTTCGGAAATGAAAAAATGCCTTGAAAATTTTCAATTACAGCAAAATGCAATCCAGGCAAGTATTAATGGCATTATACAACAGAACAGCGACATTATAAGGTCCATGGAATTTATATCCAGTCAGTACGACGAAATGAAGACTACCTTAATTAAATTGGAGACTGAAAAACATTTACAATTGGCTTATATTCAGTCATTGGAAGTAAAAGTGGAAAGCCTCGAAAGGTCGCAGAAGAGGACTTGTATCGAGATCAGAAACATTCCTTTTCAGAAAAGTGAAACTAAAGATGACCTGATTAATTTAGTAAAGAGAATTGGTTTGGTTACGGAAACATGCGTGGAGGAAACTCACATTAGAGATATTTTTCGCCTTGCTGTGGATGGAATAGGAAAACGAGCTATTTTGGTGGACTTTTCTACGGTACTATTGAAGGAAAAGGTTATAACCTCTGTGAAATCATACAACAGGAAAAAACAGAGCAACAAACTTAGCACAGCAGATCTACGACTCGATGGACAACCGCAACCAATCTATATAGTGGAAAGTCTTACTCAAAGGGCTAGAAAACTATTTTACTTAGCTCGTGAGTTTGGCAAGAAGAATAATTATGAGTTCTGCTGGACTGCCCATGGAAAGGTGTTCCTTCGCCACAGGACTGGGACCCCTTCATATCGTATCGATAAAGAGAGTGACATCGACAAGCTCCAACCTAAGCCTGTGCTGTGACTGGGAAAGGCTATGTGCCTAATATATTTTATTTATTGCATGTACTCTAACTTGTTAAACTTTTATTACATTATTTTTTTGCTTATAATGCTGGTACTGGAGAACTTGTTGCCACTTACAATACTACTCGCTATTTTTGATTACACTACACAAAACATACTTATAAAACCAAAATTCAACATTCTGCTTTTACACGAACACATATCACCCTTCGACAAAAATGCTGTATCCATATATCATATAATCTATTTGCATATTATCAGAAAATACTATGATCAATCAAACGGATTTCAGTACTGCACTTCAGACCTTATTTTTAAAAATGTTATTTTTGGATGACATATGTAACGATATTGACTCAGCTCATATATCCGAATCAATTATGTGTTCCCCTGAAGTAATAAAAGACAATGTTAATTTGTCCGAGAAGGCTTTATCAGTATTCCACACTAACATTCGTAGTGTGGCCCGAAACTTTGACGCTCTTACAGTACTACTGGAACGTATGTGTTTCCAATGTGATATATTGATATTGACTGAGTGTTGGTTGAGTAGGTCTCCGATTGCACCTGAAATTACCGGCTATACATCTTACGCGTCTAACTATACCAACCAAAATGACGGTGTTCTTCTATATATCAAATCTGAGATAGATCACTCTGTTATTGTACCTTCTATGTCGGGTGCAAATTGTATTATTGTGCAATATGAACATCAATACGCTGTCGTTGCAATGTATCGGCCACCATCATGCCGCAATATCGATGTGTTCTGTGATGCCCTTGATACTTGCCTGGAATCCTTAAAGTCAGTTGGGTCATTAGCTCTGATTGGTGACATAAACATAAATATTGCTACTCGGAGTGGTGACCAAAACTGTAACGTTTACTTGAATCTGATGGCCTGTCACGGTCTCTTGCCTGCTCATGTTATTCCAACTCGAGGCGCAAGCTGCTTAGATCATGTGATGTTGAGATCCACTAGAGGTGCGGTGACTTACATACTTGACTCTCTCGTAACAGATCACGCACCTCTTGTTTTTTGTTTGGATTGCAAAATTAAAAGGCACACCCCGGAGACGACATTCTTGAAAGTTGATTATCCCGCACTGGTGCTTGAATTCTCCCGCACGGACTTTACCTCGGTTTATACTTCTTCTGACGCTAATGTATCAGCTACTAACTTAATAAATGTGATCTCGGATGTTATTAGTGTCCACTCTAAACAAATAAAAATTCCTCACAGGAAGCGAACTATTAAACCGTGGATGACTGCGGGTTTAGTCCGGTGTATTAGGCATAGGGATAAATTACATAAACAAGCAAAAGCATACCTTAACAATGCAATATTGCAGGTTACATACACCAGGTACCGTAATTTTTGCAACAATCTTCTGAAAAAACTTAAAACTACGTTTGAAAAATCTGAATTTCAGAAGAATAAAAACAATCCAAGGGGTGTGTGGAAGACTATAAACAAGGTTGCCTGTCTCAGGCACTCCTTACCTCCTCCTAGTGAACTACTTAATCTAGCTCCAGATCCTTGTGAGTCCCTGAGTTTGGTAAACCGGTTTTTTGCTGTCGTGGGTCGTCTTATTCAAATGCAATTTTAAGAAACCAAACTGTTAGCACGCCGAATATTTCAAGCACTTGTACTCTATCTTCTTCACCGAGAGACTCAATGGCATTGTTTGATACCGATGAACGAGAAGTCGATGATATTGTCACTAATTTAAAAAATAACTCTGCAGCTGGAATCGACAACATACCGACACTAGTAATTAAAACTGCTAAGAGTAGTCTAATGCCTCCTCTAACATTTATCTACAACCGATGCTTGCGCACGGGTGTTTTTCCGGATATACTGAAGTGTGCACTTGTGCATCCTATCCATAAGAGTGGCGACAGGGACAGTGTTGGAAACTACAGACCTATATCGGTATTAAGTGTCATTTCAAAAATATTGGAAAAACTTATAAATCACAGGTTAGTAAAATTTCTGGAGATAAATAATATCATTGCGGATAACCAATTTGGCTTTGTTAGGGGAAAATCTACAGAAGATGCTACTTTGTTACTCACAGAAATTATCAGTAAACACCTTGATAAAAAAGAAAAAGCCATTGGTGTTTTCTTGGATCTCTCTAAGGCTTTCGACACAGTCTCTGTCCCTCTACTGCTTGCTAAGATGGAGTCAGTCGGTGTTCGCGGTGTTGTCTTGAAACTATTTCATTCCTACTTATCAAATAGAACCCAGTGCGTTAGAGTGGGCAAGTTTACTAGTTCCAAGCAATCACTCTCCTTTGGTGTGCCGCAGGGTAGTGTGCTTGGACCTACTCTGTTCTTACTATACATAAATAGTTTGTGTACCAAGTCTCTACCAAACTGTAACATCATCACTTATGCTGATGACACTGTGTTAATCGTGCATGGTAGCGACTGGACTGAGACTCGGCGCTACGCAGAGCATGCGCTTGCAGAAGTGATGATGTGGTTAAATGAGAATTTACTCACTTTAAATCTCGATAAAACAAGATACATTGCCTTTGCACCTCGCGCTAATGCTCAGCCGCCATTTGATTTTAAAATTACTGCACATACCTGCGGGCTCCTGGATGGTTGCGGTTGCCCTCAATTAACTCGGACTGAAAATATAAAATATCTTGGTCTAATAATAGATTGCTCGCTAAATTGGTTACCACACATAAATCTATTAACAGCACGAGTGAGGCGATTGATTCCAGTTTTTCGAAAGCTCAGAGCTTCGGCCGATCTTGAGACACTCCTGTGTGCTTATAACGCACTTGTTCAGTGTCTTCTCCAGTACTGTATTGCGGTGTGGGGCGGTACTGGTAAGACCACTCTGCTATCCTTGGAGCGTGCACAGAGGGCAATATTGAAGGTTATACTGGGTAAGCCGCGAAGGTACAGCACCAGTCTCGTATACGGTGAATGTTCTGTGCTAACTGTCAGACAACTTTTTATACTATCAACTGTTCTCCGAAAGCATAAACACATTACCTATAACGTCATTACAAAGCGTAACAAAACAAAGGTTTGCTCGGTTACTTCCCATCGTACAACTCTTGCCAAAAATCAATTTTATGTAGTGAGTAACAAATTGTACAACGCAGCAAATACAAATCTTCGTAAGTGGTTGTTGGGCTTGAACTATGGTCAGACAGAAGATCTATTACACTCCGTTTCTTAACAGTATATTTAGAAAACACAATCATCCTTCTCATACATTCACACATCACATACCAAACAAACCTACATTCACACTTCACACTAACTCACAACGATAATATTCTATTCGATTCAAGTGGTAACAGTTCTCAAACAGCTTTTTTAAAATTATTATGTTGTTATAAGGTTTACTAGCGTAGTCAAAGCTAATTGTTCTCAGGTGTTTCATTGTTCCTATGTCTATTTCCTGGATGTAAGGGAGGAGGGCGCTGGCGACTGTAGCACAGTTTACACTAGTACAGTCGTCAACGAATTCTTTTATCCTAAAAACTATAACAAATGTAAATAGGTTAAGAGAAACTGTAAACATTTTAATGAGAATAAAGTTTATTATTATTATTATTATTATTATTATTATTTTTACTGATTTTTCAACACTAATCTTTAACAGCGTGTTTTGTATGTTCAAATTTTCAATTTCTTCATCAGTGAAGCTAATCTTAATTTTAATGTTAGGGTGTAGGCAAGCTATTGAATGACGAATCAATCAATGAATTATTTTCAATATCTATAACTAATATATACGAGTATAAAACCCCATCCCCCAAAGGCAATGTACTTGTGATGCCTCTGGTATTGCGGGTGACCATGGGCAGCGGTAATTTAAATGTAAATTCTTCTAGCATGCTAACCTTTAATTTTGGAGTTTGTTTATTTCTGTAGTTGATATTACAATATTGATGTTTATCCATATCGCAAGTTACCAAAATATGAAACAGTTGTTACAATACACATACAAAACGTGACGTAAGCTAAGTCTTGTTGTTGTTTGTTTTACAATTTTCTCATATTTCCTATTGCAATATAAATTTCATACGACCAGACAATTCTTATTTCGTATTATGAGGTTATCGATGACAATCGATACTTTTTACCGCGATAAACGATATACACTCGGCCGGAGCAAAAGCTAGTTTTCTATAGATAATTAAGTTAATAAATAAATGTTTTTTAGGCAGAAAATTTTGTTTTAAAACCTAAAAGTAAAGAAGATTAAAACTAAGATGTATTTTAAAGAAATTATATCAGTAAGCGTGTGTCAATATCTAAATACACCGGCGTTAAAATTGCATAAATAATATTGCAAAGAATGTCTTATCAACGTACGGTCGTTACAGGACCGGTAAGAGCCACGCTCAATGGATATTTGTATATGCATGAAAGCATATTGTATTGATAACTTTGGATGCAGTCCAAAATTTAAGTAAATTTGATAGGCTATGAGCATAGTGCTATTACATTCTATGAGTAGACGGCCGTCAAGACCATCTTTATATATATCTAGTGTTTATTAAGATTATCGAGATTTTTACAAAACCTTATGCACCGACACGATTCTTTTATTTTTGAAGATTGAAAATGTGTGGTCTATGTCTGAGAATTGATGAATTACTTGAGTAAATAAATATTAGGTACTAACATATTTGAAATGGAACTGTAAGTTTACACGACGTTATATTTTCTTATACATTATATAAAGTCTGTTTATTTATAACTAACTGACCCTCGTTTGCGTCTTATATAGCCCGTAGCATGAAAATTTTCGCAAAATAGGTAACTTTTCTGGTTGATTTTTACACCTTGTGTCCGAAAAACCCAAATATCTTACGGAACCATATTTTTTTCAAAATAAAATATAGCCTATGTTACTCGTGAATAATGTAGCTTTCGAATGGTGAAAGAATTTTTAAAATAGGTCCAGTAGTTTTTGAGCCTATTCATTACAAACAAATATACAAACAAAGTTTTCCTCTTTAAATTATTAGCGTAGATTATAAAAACAGATCAGTCTAAATTATGTCATGGTAAATTGACTCAAATACAAAAAAAAACCATATTATGAGTAGAAAAAATGCTGCTGCGTACATATATAATATCACGTTATTGTTTCAGAGGGATAGGCAGTTACAAATTGATCTCTACATACTAGTACTACGGTAATGGTTCTAATACACCTCTTTTGCTCCGTCCGCGTTGATCAATCGCTTAATACAATGTTCGTCGGTTTTTCACCAATAACCAGTTCAGTCGTAAATTTACTACATATTTATTTAAATACTAGCTGACCCAAGCAACCTCGTTTGCGTCTTCTATTGCCCGTAGCGTGAAAATTTTCCCCCGTTTTTTTAAATATTCTTCATTGGTGCTCCGCTCCTATTGGTACTAGTGTGATGACATATAGCCTATAGCCTTCCTCGATAAATGGACTATCCAACAGTGAAAGTTTTTTTCAAATCGTATCAGCAGTTCCTGAAATTAGCGCATTCAAACAAACAAACAAACTTTTCAGCTTTATATATTAGTATAGATATAGATAATAATAATCCTTGCCACGTGACAATTTATAATACTTTAGACTATTGTTGTAGGTTGTTCTAGGATTAAAAGAAATGGAGGTTTTAATCCCACATGAGACAACACTTTGTGTGATCCAGAAATTGTTGTTCTGAGTCTGGGTGTTCTTTGTGTCCGTTTCTTGTATGTTTGTAAAGTCACTCGCGACACAGGACGTATATTCCTAATGCGGGAATCACCTTTAAAAGTAGTATAACTAAGTGCTTTTATCATAACATCCTGTGTCAATTTTGGATTAGTCAGATGATTGTATGATACTTTAAACAACTTATAAGTTGCTTAAATTATATTATTATTAATTATAAAAACGAACACGGACAAACAACACTCAGACTCAGTACAACAATTTGTGGATCACACAACGTGTTGTCCCATGTGGGATTGCAACCTTAACTACTTGTATATACTTAACTTCGTATACCTAAAAGTAAAAATACCATAATAATAAAAAATGGAGCTGCTTTTATTCGTTGCAAACATAGCTGTTAAGGGAAATCATATAACTTTAATTTCTTTTCACAAATATGACCTAAAAGCATAAGCACTAAGTTTATTACACCTTATAAAGCCAGAAACTCAATTAAGCTTTTAACCTGAACTACCCATTATTCCACAAAATTAGTGTAATAAAACCCATACCACAATGTTGAGACTGCTTAGCATGAAACCCGATTTCAGTTTTTGATGTAATCGCACGGACCAAAACGAGAAAAGTTTTAAAAACTATATTCCGACTACGTTAAAACTTTGTCACCAGAATATTGTAACGAATCTATTGACACCTCATTCATTAAAATCGGTTCATTAGTTTAGGCGCTACGTTGAAACATTTACACATATATAGACTGCCAAAACAAGTACCCTTCCTTTGTACTTCGCCATAGCCGAGTAAAAAATAGCAACGTAATGTAAATACGAATTTGCCGTTTAAAAATCTGAACATCACACAAAAAGCTTTCGATATTTGATAAATACGGCTCTGATGGAATATAAATTAAATAAGTCGTAGGATCTCCTCGCTGAGATTTTTATTGATGGACGTAATTTATTTGAACGGCACCCGCAGTGTGCTTCGGGAGAAATATGAAAGGCATTACAGCAAAAAGGCCTCTTCAAATTTATGAGCATCTCTTTCGTTGTTTGATAACGTTCAAGTTTTCATAGGCGTTTCCCCATGGTTTTAAAATGTTCACGATTGGCTTAAAAGCTTGCAAGTTTAGTTATAATAGAAAGCTAGTATTGATGTACGATGTGTTTATTTAATATCAACAAGTTTACTGATATATCTCTTCATTGTAGCTAAGATATCGATTGGAAGCTTAGAGAGAGTTATGAAGCTTTGCTAAGTAAATTATCCAAGTTGTTCGGTAAGTACAGATAATGATGTTATAATATTGTAGTACAAGGTAACATTGTAATTTGTACGTGAATATATTGAATATACTGAAGGTGAATTATTTCATTAAATATATATGCAGGCTTATATGGATTTTTCCATTAAGAAATTCTTAGAAACAGCTCTGGGTATGGAAGTTTCACGCCTGTGCCTTGGGTATCACCGGTTAAGCCATCGGTTTTGATTATCATAACCATCTCTGGCAATCGTTATTAGTCAGTGCCCTTAAATATGCCGACAACTAGTTCAACCTTCATATCCAGTTCTCTCTCCGGTTGCGGAAGTCCGATGCCAATCGCCACGTGTCGCCGGTCGCCTGAACAACTGACATTCAAGTAAAATTTGTTGAACTATTAGGCGACATAGCCGAGATATTGGGAATAAAAAAAGATAGGAGGAAAATATTATGGGAATAATATTTTGTATATATCTATCATAGTCCAGACGGATGTACCTTAAGTTTTATTTTTTAAGATAGAATAGATACATATCTTACAAATTAGGAAACACCTGTAAATATATATGCGTAACATCTACGATCGTTGAAATTATGGTCTATGAAACTCGAACACTCTCTATAAACTCAAACTTTATAATAAAAAAACTGTTATTTTAGATAGTTTTCAAATCATTAAGATCGAGATATTAAATCAGGCCAGTAAAATATCCACATTGCACTAAAAATAACCACAGTAATATCTAAGTAATTTCTTTCAATATTTTCCACTCAGAAATTCTTCCTATAAAAAGTGTCTCGGTACAATATCAACATTTTTCTGAAATCAAGTAAGCATGCGGCGGTAGCGAGTCTGGGGTAAACGGTACATACATTTTTGTAATTAATTTCCCAGGTGTGTAGTAAACAACTGCAGAGAACCCTATTCTATGTTTATGCTTCTGCTCCGGGCATTTTTATGAACATATTAAGCTTTCTAACATAAAATTTTCTTTAGTTTCTACTACGCGTGTTTAGAGGTTACGACTGGCTGCATATTACAAGGTAAGCCTTAGTTAAAAAAACTCGTTTACTGAACAACCTTAAGGTTTAAACAGTTGTATTTTTTTTTACTCTTATCTGGTGTTTAACTGAAACTGTTACTATTTATTAATGCATTAAGTAACTTAGTCAAATATATGTCATGGCCTATTAGGTTTAATCTTTATAATCATCAGATAAATCTAAATACGCCATACGTATTTATGCCATCATCATTTATTAGATCCTTATTTTCTAGCATATTAAAAAAAAATGACGTTCGTATTTCGACTAATTAAATATTGTTCTTTGAATAATAACTAGTGGTCGCTCAGTGGTTGAAATTCAATCATATTTCAATCATTTATTTTTAATTCTTTTAGCTATTTATACTCTTTCTCCATATAAACTTAACTGTGCCAAATTTAATTTAAAATCTGCTTCATGTATTTCTTCTCCTACAATCTCTGTTATAGGAATAAATTCAGATATTTTTTTTTTAATTGAATACTATATGTTAATACGGTTATTATTATATTACTATTATTTAATACTAAAATATTGATATCAAAAATAACTAAATTCAAACAGATTAAATTAACTCCGGAATTAATGCAAAAAATATTCATTCCGATCGATACAAACAGTTGATGTGAAATGTTAATTATGTGTAAGAACAAATTGGTTACATAAACATCATTCATCATACGTTCTAGGCCAGAATCGAGTTCACTCTTAGTTCTATGTATCCCAATTCCTATCACTTCATTCAATCATTTATCAAAATACGATATTATAAGGGCTTATATTTATTTAGTAAACATCCACTTCTCTGTATAAAATTCGCTAATTAGATACTAGTAGGGTCATATACGAGTAATAATAAACTCCAGTAGACCCAGAAGTGCCCTCACCAGGATCCGTGGCACTGAATACTTGAATAAAATCGAACGCTAACGAGCGCCAATGAATGCCGATTCCCTGTTAATTCCAACCTGCTCTTATATTCGACGGATACCGGGAAATACGACAGTTATTTTAAAAACAATTGAATAATTTGCATTTGATATTTCAATATGCTGCCTCATACACAATACTAGTGGTAAATATTCAAATAGGCAATACGTGACGTGGAAATATACAGTCACAATCATGATATATATTGATTTTAGTAGAAAGCTAGTAAAATTATTATAAAATATAACTAAAACAAAATTATTTTAGATTTACTTATGTATAATATCTAGCTAACGAAACGCCACAAAAAAATGTTGTGTTGTACGTGTGTGACTAACATATTTATTGTTTGATATTAACTTTGATTGTGCTTGGGATTAAAATTGAAAGAACTAACGAAAATAAACATAAATGACTTGATACAAAACATTTGAAAGACAAAAAATCCTTATAATTTACTTAACATTTGCTCTCGTAAAAGTTAAGTAGATGCCATAAATTCTATTTTCTTCTAGATTTATAAGAAATAAAAAGGAATTCGCGTAAAGTCCCTAAAACTTTTTTGAAGAGTTCTCAACTTTAACATTAGAAAGGAAATTATCGTGGCCCCGAGGAATAATTCCAAAAGTTTTGTGCTGAACGGAGTGGGTCGACAGCGCCGCCAACTTTTAATGTATACCTCAGATTCATACACACATAAAGTGATTACGAAAATAATTCTTGCAAAATTATAAACTATTAGATGCACACTTCCGATGCAGTGACTTTTGACCTCCTTTTTGATAAAGCTAATTTACATACACAAAGCCAAGCTAAAGCCATATTAAACGTATTCACGTCTTCTATCTGTAAAAAAAAACAGACTGAGAAATATTAAAATACTCATATTTTGCCGACTATATATGTTTTTTTTTAATTATAACTCCTAATCTGAATTTATCCTGTGTCCCGGGGACTTTAGAAGCATGTATGACACGGACTCAAAGAACACCCCGACTCAGAACAACAATAAAGTGTTGTGCCATGTGCGGTTAGGACCCGCAACAGAAAGTAGAAAAGGCTAGTAAATCTATTTTTGCTACGAGGCAAGGCTATTATAATTAACTAAAGTAATTTATTTCTAAATAAACATATCTATATATTTATAAAATATAAATTAAAAAAAAAAATACAGCAATAAAAATTATAGTGCTCATCTAATAAATTTGTACTGGATGGGAATTAAATAAACTGCTCCTAGCTACTCATCTAAGATTACTAAGTACTAAAACATCATAAATTATTACACGTATATTATAAGCAAAGAATCACACTAAATAAATTTGTACTGGATGGGAATTAAATAAACTGCTCCTAGCTACTCATCTAAGATTACTAAGTACTAAAACATCATAAATTATTACACGTATATTATAAGCAAAGAATCACACTAAATAAATTTGTACTGGATGGGAATTAAATAAACTGCTTCTAGCTACTCATCTAAGATTACTAAGTACTAAAACATCATAAATTATTACACTTATATTATAAGCAAAGAATCACACTAAATAAATTTGTACTGGATGGGAATTAAATAAGCTGCTTCCAGCTACGCATTTAAGATTACTAAGTACTAAAACATAATAAATTATTACATGTATATAATAAGCAAAGGTTCACGTCAAATAAATTTATACTGGATGGGAATTAAATAAACTGCTTCTAGTGACGCATTTAGGATTACTAAGAACTAAAACATCATAAATTATTACATGTACGAGTATATTATAAGCAAAGATTCACATCAAATAAATTTTGATTAGTTTTTCCTGTGGTCAACTTATTTGCCATTGTGATTATAATATTGTACACCCACCTTATATTCTTAGAGTTCAGTTTACTATAGCACAGAATTACTTTACTTGTTGGCTTTGTTATTTGAACAGAAAATTCCTAAATATCTTTTTATATCTTTGAATGGACGTTATTTATAAGCAAGACATGATCCTTTAAGAAAGTTTGGCTGTCTTTTAAGAAATAGTGTAGAGTAAAGCTAAACTTGTGTTTATCCGCCTTGATATGTAATTTACTACATGAGTGTAGTAGCTTGGTCTAGTGATAGAATTTTGAGAAAAATCATGTTTTCAACAGTCTTAAAAAAAGGTTTTTGGATTTAACCGGATACTGTATGTCTGTGATGCCGTAGCGACTAAACTACTAACCCCATTTAATAAGTGAGGTGCCAATAGATTCGGAATAATGGACCCGATGACATAAGGTTTACAAATGTTTTTATGTAGTCGGATTTTATCTTTTTGGTTTACTTCTCATTTGGTTTAATTAAATTAAAAAAAAAACATACCTAGGCATGAAGTATGCAGTTTATTATAATTTATTATCACATAGCCACATTCAAATTGATGAAATCAATATGATTACCACAATGAACAAAAGTTCTTTGCCGAACAAGCGAATTACTAAGCATCAGTCCTATCTTAATTTTTAAAAACTAATTATATGCTTCTCTATTCGTGTAACGTAAAATATGTCTACTCCTAAAGACATTGTCGATTGTATCTTTGTTGTTATAAAATATTCCCGTATATACATCATAAGCCTAAATATTCGATATATTCAAACAATCTACCGGAATTTAATGCATGGTGATAAATACTACTGGTATATCTATCATTGTTCACAATCTATGCATGTATTGGGAACACGTGTTTACTGATAGAGAATTCAATGTAGTTTGACATGAACTATAGATAAAATAAATAGAGGTAAAGGTACACTTTTAACATATACCTAGGTATTCTGAATAGATATTTTTTACTTTTTTTTTACACTTTTATAGCAAAGTATTCAATTTTATTGATAATACATTTCAAGTTAAGGTACAATATTTAGTATAATACAATAGGCTGGCGTAGTCGTTTAAGACATCTTGGTATTTTCTATTGCGCTGAGTGTCACAATCAACATAAAAACAAATAAGAAGCTATAATGCTACCGACATAGGGATGTAACCGGTAATCCGTATAATTCGGTATCCTAGGTATTGTATAAAATACCTGAATTATACAGATTGCCGGTAACAGACATACATACATATATTACCTTAAATAATACCTTTAATACCTGTCTTGTGTTGTCAAGGACAGACATAAAAACAAAAACCTAAAAAATGTACCTACCCTAATCAGTCTAATATGAAAGGTAGCAGTAAAAAACCTGTAAAACGTAACAAAATGTAAATGTAAATAATAGTTTAGTATACTGTAAAAAAAAACGGATGAAACAATTATGTCTTAAATATATATTGCATATATATAGCTATAAGCATAAAAATAAATAGTAATAATAAATAGATATAAGTAAACAGTATAATAAAAAATGTGGTGGAATTAGTAAAGTAGCGTTAGTAATAATTTAATAAGATATGTACTAGGCTACGAAATTAACCTCTCAGTTGCTTAACCGCGGATCCGTGTAGGACCCGTCGGTGCTAAAGCGCGGATATGTGTGGGTCCCGTCGGTGCTGAGGCGCGGATCCGTGCTCCCCATAAATATGTAAAATTAAAAACACTGTGTGAAATTTATTTCCCTTGAGTTAAAAAGTAATATAGTAGTAATAGGAATAGTAATAAATAAAGAATACAAAATAGTTAGATTAAAATAGTTTTCGTGAAGTGGAAATCCCATCCACATATGGAATGAATTGAAGATATGCATAAAAGAAAGAAATAGTATGAGGAATAACAGTGCGAGAAGCATCAAAGACGACTGAATGACAAAGAGAACTAGTTATACAAGGGCTCCAATAATGTTGGAGGTTAGTCCGAAATAATAAAAAAAAAAAAACAGTCTAATATGAATGTGGTATTGCACCAATGCCCAGGTAACGAAGACATGGGTGGTATCGCAGACTAGACTAATTACTACACACACATAGTAGTACCAGCTTACAAGCAAAGAGGATATCTAATTGACGTCTCGAGGAATGTCACTTAGTCACGTTCCCTTTGTCGCGCCGTAGAAAATTACATAGCTTTATTAGATTTGAATATAATTCCAGCAACTATGTTAATCCTAGTTCTTCTTTAGTATGTTTTTAGTAGAATTGACAGGTTTTCATATTGTCTGTTCTTAATTGTATATGTAGTTTTTAGTTGTTTTAACTTTTCTCTGAATGGCTGACTACTGGCTGGCTACTGAAATATGAACAATTTACATTGTTCTCTAAATCAATCTACTACCATCTTTTCCAATCAGTTTAGGGCACGCTTAGATATGCAATTTTTTGTCTTTAAAAATATAACTCCTACTTTAGGAATGTTTATGTGTCGTAAGGAACTTTACAAAGATTTTAGGTTTATGATCTTTACAAACATACAAGAAACGGATATTATAAACACGCGCGCGTAGAACAACAATTCGTTGATCACATAAACTGTTGTGTGTTGCAAAGTTGGTAGGAAAAAGGCGAAGTAACCAATGATTAATACGATCTCCGTAGTCCCTCAAACCGTTCTGCTCAGTCCTGCAGTCAATGTAATTTATATCGTAATTTTATAACTAGCAGTAAATAATTGAACAACTGTGATGTTTTCTTTATCGGAGATTTTAAGACGTCGCTCGTCGTAACATTGTTATCTTCACAACAATAATTTCAAATCCTAATACTAAATCTTTCATATCACGATGAAATAAATCTTAATCAGCAATGCTTTCAAATATATAATAAAACAATAACGACGATAGTATTTATTTTCCTTTCAATAGCAGCTATAAAAGCACGATGTTTATCTCAATAATCCCTTGCACAAACGGCTATATATTAAGGAGTTATCTACAGATAGAAAGAACGATTGTTTTCCGGATGTAGCAGACATGATGTTAAAATAAATAAAAGTGTACGTACAGCACTCGATTTCCTATGTTCCGCCGCTTCAGTTCCGCTTCTCTGTTAGCAGAAACGATATTTTCTCGCCTTTGCAAGCTTATCAAAACCTGGAAATGATGATTTCGTTGAAGTTTGTTGTGCAGCAGTATATATGACTTCCGCTTGTTTGTTTCTGAGTTAAAATTATTTTATGTTTAAATGAAAATAGCAAAACAATCTGTATTAGTTACAATGTTTAAGGTAATAGATTCAAATAAATATAGTGACTTGAAAGCTATACAATTTTGTTTCAGAAAGTAATTGTATTCATGATGGTCATAGCATGAAAGCTACTGGTCTATTCCATCTTTTATACCTCAATTATATAGCCTCATTGTTTTTTGTTTTATATAAAAATATTGTAAGTACATATGCTAGAAAGTTAATTTCTGAATTTACCAATTTTTACCCTCACCCAATCGTGTATTTAACATTATAGTGCAGTGAATATTACAAGTAGGTTTATAAAAGCCCCCGCGGGGCTCAGCTAGTTTATAATATTAAGGATGTAACCAAACATGTTTTATCCATGTTTACTTATAAGTTTTGCCTGCGGTTCCACTCGTGTATATGTTGGTTATGCCGGTGATTCCTTAAACTGATATTACTTTTTTATTTATCCACCAATTAAAATAACACCAAATGTTAAATGGAGCTTACCAGTAATATATTAAAGAAACTGCATACAAATCGGTTCAGCCACTTACACACTCTAAAACTGTTGTTTTTAGTTCTGTTAGTTTAATAAAGACTCCTCTTTATTAGTTTCTATCTTGAATGTACAGACATAACCTCTTAATTTTTTTTAATAATTTTACGAATGCTGACATTTTAGATAAGTATTCTGTGAGAGGGTGGTTACCGCCCATGTCAAGTCGGCCCATAAAATTCTTCTTCTTCTTCTTTGTCCTAGCCATTTCCCGATATTTGGGGTCGGCTCTCCTCGTTCTGCGGGGCCAGGACAATCTATCCTGGGTTTTCAAAACGTTTGTTTGGGCCTTGCAAGTCGGCCCATAAAATATAATTCCTAATCAAAGAAATTCCTACTTATGACACTAGTTTACTAATCATCTCAATCCACGTTAATTTACGATTATAACAGCTTACAGAAATACAAAATGATTTTCATTAATGAAATAATGTATGGTTAAATCAGTTTACTGAAACCAATGTTCTATTATGTCTCGGAAATTACACGGTCGGTTAATTAATATATCTGTGTAAATGATTTGAGACAGCACGACGCTATAATTGGGAATAATGGGTCACAATTGTTATAGAGAACAAAAAATAACTACTTAATACCATAATATTCAATAATTTATGTAAGCTTGTCTTAGAGTATAATAGGTTTTATTTTCTGATCTAATTTACTTGAATAGTCAGCATCATATTGACTTGTGCTTGCAAAGCAGTCAAAATTATGTAAAGAACATTAATTAAATTTTATGTTTGAAAACATGGAACTCAAATTGTAGTACGCGTTCAAAGTGGTTAAAATATCTTAACTATTAGTTGTCAATATTGTGTTAGCTAATAGAGTGTTTATTTAATGTTATCAAATAGGTTGTTTAATGGTATATATGTATGCAAACTAATTAAAATATAGAAAAATTAATGTTATTGCCCGTACTTAGCAGGAAAATTTATAATTTAAATAAAATAACCACTTTAAATAATAACTTTGAATGTGTGCGACAATTTTAGGGCCATGTCTGTCAACATAATATTGAATTGATGTTCTTTACAATTTTTTTAGTACTTTGAGAGCACAAATCAATATGATGCTGACTATACTACAATATATATGTCGGAATATTCAATTATACGGGAGCTGATTTGACAACGAGACGCAAGCGATGAAACGTCATCGCTTCGGCAGAGTCTAGATAAGTGTTCGTGCGGGTCGGACGGAACTCACTTACCGATCTACCACCGCACGGACAACAAGTCTAGGAACTACCTTACGGCTCGTTGTTCTCATTTTAAGTTACCTACTAGTTAATAAACATCGTTTAAATAAAACTACTTTGTTTTCTGCTCGAGTAACGCCACACAGCCCACACACAATATGTCTTCTGGAGAAGGCAACGGCCCTGACAAACACCTTTTACCGACATATAAGTATAGAATACGATACAATATCCTACTTATATTATAAACGCGAAAGTTTATGAGTATATAAGTGAGTATGTTTGTTGCTCTTTCACGCAAAAACTAATGAATGTATTTTGATGGAACTGCACAATAATACCTATAGCTTATACATTAGAATAACACATAGGCTACAATTTATAAAGATACTAGCTTCGCCTCGCGGCGTTACCCGTGGTAATTTTTGTACCGCGGGGTTCAGCTAGTACTAAATAAAGAGCGTTAAATTTATTTATTTTTTTCGTGAGCCCGTCGTTGTGTCCCACTGCTGGGCAAAAGCCTCCCCTACAACAAACCACTTTTCTCTATTCAAAGCCAGTTCCGGCCAGTCTCTGCGATAGGCGTCAAGATCGTCGCGCCATCTTTTACGGGGTCCGCTTCGTCGTCACTCGTCCTCTATGAATTCATGGAGGATTTTTCATTCTTTTCACATTCTCTAAACAAGAGTTTTTTTTAAGTAAATTAAGCTTATTTTATTAAAGACAAAAACAACCATAAAAAATATGGTATTCCTCTACCTCACTGTCCTGTGACATTAGGTATCAATATCTACTTCCTTTCTTATCAGTAATTCTGATAAAAGATCCAATAGTTTAAGCCATTAATATACATACGTGTACCATAACCATATGTAAGATATCAGATACGGCACTTTTTATATACAAGCGTTATTGTAAACTTTTACACGTTGGTAAAAACATAAAAATCATTTTCTCAGCACATTCTAGAGAAATGCACAGTATTGCCAAATGTATGATTTGTGACTAAAATGTAAACAGCACTTAAGAACTTACGTATCGACTTCCAATAGTTTGTGTCTATTTGGTCAAACTTGGTGACATTAAAGTTAGTACAAACAAGAAATGGGGCGACTGGAGCCCGCATCTAAAGCAGCCCAAATTACAACTAAGAACTTACACATACAAACTTGTGTAATATTAAGGCAGCTAAGTACCTTCTCACACATGTCTAAATTGCTTAAGTAATATTTATGCGTAAACGTAATTAAGTTAAACGGGTATTGTCCAAATAGCGTAACCTCTTAAAGGGTACTTTGCAAACAACTTTATACATTGAATAATTATGTGTATTTATATGTGGCCCCCAAAAGAGGCTATAAAATTTTAGAAGTTTTTAAGTACTAAATGCTATCTTTTTACATATATTTCATTTTAAATTATTTATTCTTTTAAAAGATTCATGGTTTAGATTGATCAGGGACCATGAACTTTATATTGATTGATAACTTTATAGTACCTCGGTTATGAAGGTATCTTTGCCTGTTTTCGAAGATATTCTAAATCTTAATAAACATCATATCAAGCACTCTTGCAATCCTATTCCATCTGTTCTGGTTAGTCACTTGTTCTTGTGATATTTTTCGTGATTTCGTTGTGTTAAATTGGAAATAAACCTCAAGAAAAGAAAGAAAGAAACACATTAGGTTATGTGTGAAATAGTTACAAAGATCCTATTGTAATAGCTATGATGGACCTATTTTGTTTTTGATATTAATTTAGATACTTATGAAACCCACTGTACATTTACATGTGTACGCAGGTAGGTAACCTGTTTCAAATTAATTTAAATAGATTATAAGCTACACGTGCCGACTGTTACTAAGCAAAGCATAATATCTTTAATTATTTAGACATCTTAATGAGAATTTAATTTCAAGTAAATTCCTTTTACCTTCTGAAGAAAATAATTTCGTATACCTTCGAAAAATGTAAACCAGTAAACCCTTTAATTTTAATTACAGTTATTTTAAATTAATGAAATTCCAACCTACGTATTTTGAATAATACATCATATATTTATCAAATGCTTGTAATGTTAATGATATATACGTACATTCGTGATGTTTTTCCTTTGTTTTTTCATTATATAGGGAGCAAACGAGCTGACGTATCGCCTGATGGTAAGCGATTACCGCCGCTCATGGACACCCGCAACACCAGAGGCGTTACAAGTCCGTTGCCGGCCTTTTAGGAAGGAGTACGCTCTTTTCTTGAAGGTTTGAAAGTTATATAAATAATTATTTGATTAAAAATAAACGAAATTTTAACGAAAATAAATTGATTTCAAGAACTGGACTAAATTGAAATGGGACTAGACGGGAAGCACCAGCTTTCGATCATCAAAATCAATCACATAAAAAAATACAGTCGATTTGAGAACCTCCTCCTTTTTTGAAGTCGGTTAAAAAGGAAAGTATCTAGATTAGGTAAAATGGTCAGAATTTTATAATAGTTTATACTCTCGATTTCTGGCATTATCGATATCGCCATATATGTATATATATATAGAAAATGCCATAAGGTTAAACCGGTCAGGTGTAAACATAATTATAATAGTGGAAGGAAAGTATCTAGATTAGGTAAACTTGTTAACTTGTTAAGTACAAGTGATTTTCATTCTAAAATGTATTGTAACAAGTTACATCAAGAGCCGCCAATCGAGAGTATAAACTATTATAAAATTCTGACCATTTTACCTAATCTAGATACTTTCCTTCCACTATTATAATTATGTTTACACCTGACCGGTTTAACCTTATGGAATTTTCTATATATATATACATATATGGCGATATCGATAATGCCATAAAGCGAAGTGTGTACTTAACAAGTGATTTCTAGAATGTACTTATAATAGTTACTTTTGAAGAAAGTAGACTGCCACTTCATACTAAGATCCATTATGAGTTTGCAAATTAACGAAACGCTGGCTTTTATAGTTTTTGACTGTCAAGTCTTTTCTGTATACTTACACAGTACAGCCACGTTAGTTATCTTAACGAACCCAAAAGTTTGTTAATGCAAAAAGTTCTTCAATTAAGAACATTAACTGAGTATAAGTGTAGGCATTTAAGTAATATCAACTTTATTGTAATAAAATAAGCTTTAGTATTCCAGGTGCTTCAATTATAAATTTTATCATCACATCACGAAACTCGATGCCTGATTTGATGTTAAGGGTTTAGAAAAATATTCTAGCAAACTAAAATTATTTAAGTTATACATAAAATAAATTTGTTCAAAAGGTGTGTAATAAGATTATAATAAGCCAACCTTAAATAAAAGACATATGCTGTCACGAACTTTTAGGACTTCTAATGGGGACCAATTCTTTCATACAAAATAAATTTGTTCAAAAGGTGTGTAATAAGATTATAATAAGCCAACCTTAAATAAAAGACATATGCTGTCACGAACTTTTAGGACTTCTAATGGGGACCAATTCTTTCATACATTATTTTTGCGACATTTTAAATGTTTACGCAGCGCAAGACGACGAAGATCTCAAAAGGATCTCGTAATTTTTAAACATTTATTTGTTTTTTCATAAAACCTTCCTCGACAACTGAGATAGTACTGCCTGAGATTAGCGATTGAAACAAAACCAAACAAACTTTTCAACTTCATAATATTAGTAGGTATAAATTTTATTAGAGTTGTAGATAACGATCATTACATTTCTACCACTGTGATTGTGAAAATTCGTAACTTCTTAACTCACAAACAATATTTAGAAATGTGTATTAAATATAATTTTACTGCTATTCAAATATTTTAGCTAAATCTACATTCACACTTACCGTGATAAAATCACACGCATTTGTTAGGATTACAACTAAACATCGTCGTACATTAACTGTGAGTAATTGCTAGCTTAGCGACAGGCTGCCGCTCTCCGCCGACATGCTTCGGACGGTGTGGGTAGTTACAGTGGTCAGATCCCGTGTGAAAGTTACGGAAAGGAAAAACTGTTCGTTATTAGTTTTGTTGTTTGACAATAATTGGTGGCTAATAAGTTTTGTTTGGGGTAAAGTCAAATACCTACTTAAGCTTTGTACGAACCAATGTATTGTTATTTACGAACTAATCAACAGGGTCATGTGGAAATGAACTTTATTTTATGCTGCATCAAGGTATTTTATTATATATTCACTGTCGGGCCAAATAGCGCGATATCTTGCGTACGAGTGTTGGCTGTTCTGGCTTTGTGGTGTGCCTTGGAAAAGTCCTATGTTCAGTAGTAGCAACGGGCTAATAATGATGATGATAGTGTTTTCTGAACATTTTTAAGAGTGTATCCTAATATTTTTAAAATTGATTTATAACATAAATGTTAGGTAGGAGTGAGATTTAATTTAAAAAACCTATATTGAATTCATTTAACGGTAAACATATCGGCAGATATTCACTCACAATAGAATAATAAGGTAAGGAAATAGCTTTAATTAAGACATAACATTCAACCACAATCTCGTCTGCGTCTCTTTTCAATCATGCTCGGCTCCTATTGGTATAAGTGTGATGTCTACTATTAATCCTAATTTGACACACCCGCAAACTCCCATTAAAAAAAAGTTTAAAATGGGTTAGATAGTTTCGGAGTTCTTTGTGAGCAACTAAAACACGAGGATTATATATAACAGATAATCGAGAACCCCTCACAGTAACAATAAATTAACAGACTAAGGCTAAGCCCGATTTCCGAATTCACGCATCGATTAGTGTGTCTGGAATCAATTGCTTTATATAGCCATTGATATCTGATAGCTAAGACCAGATACACAGACCTGAATATTCCTAAGGCATTACGACCCACCTGAATACTAATTGCGACTATATATGTACATATATACTCGTATAATATGTATGTGTTCGCCAGTAAGATTATATGTATTGGTATTATAGTTTCCTTTATCTACTTTATGGCGTCATTTAGTCCTGTTAGCATGACGATTGATGGTAAATGGTGCTAGTAATAGGTTTGTATCCCAGCTGAAGCGTTTATATGGCGATGTCGGTGTATACTATTTGTACAGAAAATGAGGAATTGTATAGGCATTACACAAAAAATATTCATGTTAACTATCCATTATTATAAAACCGAAAACTTATGTGTTATTATGGCTTCACGCTCAAATGATTTGATAAATTTTAATAAGATTTAGAATGGAGACAGATGACTCCTTGGATTAACACATGAGCTACTTTTGTTCCGAATAAAATGTTTTATTCCATGGACATTTGACTGCCTTGTTGGCGCAGTGGTAACGTATGCGACTGCTGTGCTTTAGGTCTCGGGTTTGATTCCCGGGTCGGACCGAATCTTTGTGTGACTTGCAAATATTTGTTTCGGAATTTGGGTGTTTTCTATAATATGTATGTATTTACAAAAAAAAGTATATAATATATAAAATGAACAAAAAATGGAAATATATTTAGTACTCTTATAATCACAGGTGTAGCTAACACCACGGGGCATAGGTCGTTCAATATAACACATATTACACAGAGGTACTGAAGCATACGCGTCATCGTTTTTTTCTGAAGAAATATTATACCTTTGTCCCCGAAATAACATCCATAAAAGGAATAGGTACTATAAATAACTAAACTTCCACAATCAACTTCCATGTTCTTACTTAAGACACAAAATTTAAGTTCAAATTTACAATTGCTTTAGATTCCACTCCTAGACATACCTAAAGAAAAAGGTGAATCAAGTAATATTTTATTTATTTGAATTGTTTCTTACATTAACTATACAACAATTTGAAATATTGTTAGAGCACCTTGTTTATTAAAAATCCTAAGAGCTGTCTCTACGGCTGAGGCCCGCTGTAATAAATCATTTTTCACCCACTTCGCCACGCTACGGAGGCGACCCCATAAGTAGTGAATAATAGATGGTGGATAATACAACTCACATGCGGATGACATTGACGGCGGGGGTGTCCCCATACCTAACCCTACTTAAATAAGTGATGACAAACATTAAAACACTTAAAATGGGAAGGTGGATTTTGATAAGTGAACTTTGCTTTTAGACTATGGTAAAGTCGATTTAGTTTGTATATTTATCCATACTTTAAAGTAAAGTTTATGAGATAGTAGGGGTTTGTGGCGACTGCCACATAAAACACACTAGAAAACATATTACAGCGCCATCTACCTAATATTTACCGAACTACGTAGTAACGATCTATAGGAAATAATTGCTAATCCTACATATAAAAGTTCTCGTGCCGATTAGCGTATTTGCTAAACCGATTTTGAACCATACTAATAGAAAGCCACACTATTAGCGAGTATCTTAGGCGTTTACCAACCCGAAAAATGGCAATAATGGCTATAATTTAACGATATTGGCATGCTGGCTTGACTATGAAACCTGGTTACGTAAGTAGTTCCATAAAAGTAAATATTTAAAAACGTTTAATAAATATCATATTTTAAAAATCTAAATATCACCTTCTATAAATGCTTTCTAGATAAATTCATTTATAAGTGAGGTAATCGAAAATCACATTCAGCTTATAATAAATTGTAGAATATAACGAAATTTAAACGGTCACGTTTACATATTTAGATCTTCCCTGTCGTTTTGTCAAACCATCGTTCCAAAAGATAAAGACCTCTGCCCATTGAACCGAAAATAATTGATAATATAATTTAACAGGAAAGGATAATATCTCACTGTCGCCAATCGCAATCTGCTTGGCAGGAAACAAATATCTACAAATATATCTTCTAATCTGATGACACGAATACTGCGGTATTTGTTTATACGATTGTAAAGGCAAAGGTGACTTGACTGGACAATCACTCAACACTTTTATTTAGATAATATATTTAATTATAGTTCCATTACATATTTAGTAGTACTTAGTAGTCGCCTTACCTGTATTTAACCAAGACATATTTTGTCAAAACATTGATATGTTTCAATAATTGTCTCCGCATGTCCCTTAAGTCTAACCAATAAATATAACCCTGTGGCAACTTCCACATACAGCGCAACAGCGACATACTATACCGCCATCTACCGCAAACACACTGAACTACGGAGCAACATACAACACAAATAAACTACCAATTCTGAATCGCGCAGTAGAAGTTCTCGCGCCGATTATCATATGTACAACATCCCAACATCATTTGTTAGGCAGTGGCCCGCCAGGCATGATCACCTAGCCTGGTCGGAGGACCTAACTAAGATAACACGCACACGTCTTTTCTACTCATTTTTTTTCAATAATGTAGTAAATCTGAAAGATATGAATGAAAGGAAACCAAAAAATAAGCCTACTGCAAAACGCAGGACGATTATTAAACATGTAGACATTCATCCCATCCCTAGTTATTTAATTTCACGTAACATATTTATAATATATAAAAATATAATTAAGTAATTTCAATATGAATACTGTAGGTCTGTAGCTTGTCGTATAATGTTTTCTTCTTTAATATATGGAAGATTTTTCTTGACATTAATGTTCCTCTGTAAGATTGTAATACCAGTATTTCCAATAAGATGTTTCAGTGTTTCAAATATAGTATTATAGTTATTTAATTATGAAGAACTTACTACCAAGGAGTAAAACAATAACAAAGACACATTGCAATTCGCTCAGATTATGGCATTATAAATTAAATCTCAAATAAACATAATTGAATGATCATTCGATTGTTCAATCAATGTGACCAATCACCCGCTCAGGTGATTATCATTCATGGAACACATAATTTTGCGGTTGGATATTGGTCGGCGCGTATCTACGTCACAATAATCGTTAGATTACCGATTCAGATGATGTTTGATTAGCAGTCGGGATTACAATGTTGGTATAACTGTTTCGGAACTGTTGTTTAGAATCAATGAATTCATTATTGAAATATACGCTTGGATTTTGTAGACACATTTCAATGATAGCAATATCGTTTCAATACGTCTGGTAGTAAAAGTATATAGTTATTCGAATATAGAGACAATGATTCCAGAACACGTTTACTCTTACTTTTAGTCAATTAGAACTACTTTTAATTAAATTATAAAACTGTAGGAAATGTTTAATAGGTTTCGACACAGACTTAATTTTTCTTATTTGTATAAACTTAACTCATTGTATTAAATTCTGTAGTCTCTGTACTCAGGACATAAAAAATAACAGATACCTATACAAATTTAATCAAATATATAAAACAAAGAAATTGAATTTTAAAATATTTTACTTTTGACCTGAACGCAATTGTTATTAAAACTAGCTGACCCGGCAAACGTTGTTATGCCATAAAAATAGTAAAAAAAAATAGGGGTGGGTTGCACTTATAATTTAGGGGTATGAAAAATTGATGTTGGCCGATTATCAGACCTACCCGATGTGCACATAAAGTTTTATAAAAATCGTTCTAGCCCTTTCGGAGGAGTTTAGTGACAAACACCGCTACACGAGAATTTTATATATAAGACTAGCTTTCGCCCGCGGCTTCGCTCGCATTTAATAAAAGTATTCTATTTTACTTTTAATACCACTAAGAATGTGTACAAAGTTTCATGATGATTGGTTAAGTAGTTTTCGCGTGAAAGCTAATAAACAAACTTACATTCGCATTTATAACATAGGTGGATAAATTTGATAATCTTAACAAAGAGGTCTAAGCACCAACATTTTTGAACAAAAGACTATTTCGAAATCTATCAATCAGAAGAATAATCGTTTGGCAGAAGTCGACAAGCTACTTCAGTATTATATTTATCACTTCCATTTGTTATTTTGAGCCCACGATTCATTCCATTACTGGCCGTGGTCCCCCATTTTCTTGTTAGAGATCTTTATCTTGTTTTACTGTAAAACCGCGCAAAGCTTTCGGCGATATAAAACTATGGCTGAATTCCCAAGTTAATTTACCTAAACCCTTGCCAAATCATGGTTTCCTATATGCTGTTTACTTCATATTTATTAAACCCAACAAACCTACCCAGTTCCTTATTGTTAATAATAACAATTTGTTAATTATTTCACTGATGAACTGAACGACACGGACTAAAAAATCATCTGAAATTATTTACTTTGAAAAAAATCCCTTATTTTTTAAATCGATAAATCAAATTATAGAGAAGACTAGTTAGACAACTTGTAAACTATAAAAAACTACTACAATCTCAACGGACTTCAAAGTATTTGATTTAAGTGCATTACGTCACTATATTTGTTGTGAAATTTATAGTTTCATTGCTTCATATCATAGCACCAAACTGACACAAACGCAATCCAATTGTCCACACATAGCAGTTTATCAATAACACTTGACATCTCAACATTGTTAAACTTAGCATTCGATCTCAAAGCTTGTAAGAGAAACTAACAGCGTGCTTTGGACTGTAGGAAGCCGTTTAAGATTTGAATTTATAGAATACAATATAAATTGTCGGCATTCGCACGTCAATGCTCTGCAATAAAGCTTTTAAGTCTTATGGCTAATATAATAAATAAACAAGAGAACTAGTTATCTTTTATAAATTAGATAAACACCCCGAAGCATGTCACCATGTTATGGAGTAAATTAGTTTCAAGACAAAACATCTTAAGTACTCGAAATTTTAAGCGATATTATCGCTAACTACCGCATTTACTATGAGGAGTGCTCCGAGGAATTATTTGGACTGATCCCTGTCCTTCCGCCATCGTCCTACGCGACAGAAATTTCATTTCTATCATCTAGATGGTTGGCAGTCCACAACTGTGCGCTTTCCTGAAACTTTCTGCCGCGCACAACAAAACTGTGGAATGAACTGTCGCCTGCGGAATTCCCGGACCAATATGACCTTCAAACTCAAAACTCAAAAGAGCGTACTCCTTCTCAAAAGGCCATAAAAAAAGAAAAAAACTGTTTTTTGAAAAATGTAATATATTGTTAGTAATTCGATTTCGATTATTCGATTGTCAAACAATTTCTAATTTTTTACAAGTATACAAAAACCGTATTAAGAGAAAAGATAATAACTATTTCTTCCACAGCTACCGTATTGATTTTAATGAAGTTGGCGATACTCTGAACTAGATTGTATAATAATAATTCAATTACCAGTCAGCCTAACACTAGAATATTACGGTTATTACCAGCATCAGCTTCCGACCTTTCCAGCTAAAACAAAAGTACTTTAAGCTGTGTGACATAGTGTTCGCAATTTCGTTGTGCTGAACCATCGGTGTAAGTTATATAAACTTATGGGTCCCACCTGTTACTGATATGAACTGTTATTTTCATGGTAGTGGATTATACTGTTTGAGAGTTAATGTTTTGAAATAAATATAAACGCATTTGGGAACGGACGAAGTTTACGGGGAGTGGTAATCACTTGCTATCAAGTGAACCATCTGCTCGTTTGCCCACCTAGTATTATAAAATTTCAAATAAGTAAAAACATTTAAAGTTCATAAAACTCATTGGCGATCAGTATAGAAGAAAAAATCAACATTAGATTGTTTTTACTCGACTACGCCGAACCCAAAAGAAAGGGTATCAGTTTTGGCAGTCTATGTATGTTTGTATGTTCTACTATGGCACTTAAACTACTAAACTAATTTTAATTAATGAAGTGTAATGAGGTCGTAATAATATCACGGGTGACATGAGCTATAATTTTTATTATACTTTCTTACGAACGAATTATAGTTTATTAAACTTTTCCTTGTTATTTAACATAGTAGATAACAGTTTAAAAAAAATTGTTACATACTCAAATCTTGGAAAAAATGGTTTATGTTCAAGCGAAGTTGTATGTCACTATAACAAATATATTAAATACTTTTTTAAACACCTAGTTAAATCGCTAAAATCAATAATCAAAACTAATAAATGACAAACGTTTCTAGGGCAACTTACCTAAATAAAGAACAGTCCGTGTAAAGCTTCTCTCAAAATTGTAAAGCAAAGAAAAGAAGAAAAGGTGTAAATTATCGTAATATCCCGTCCATTATCGCACATAATGGCAGTGGGCCTTAAAACGTCACGAACAAAAGCGATGCCCGTTTCGCTCACCATTAGGCTATAGCAGTGATGGTCAATGAATACAAGGAAAGTATAAAATAGTAGCATTTCAACATTAGAGCCCTAAAAATACGGGGTGAAATGGTACACTTACGTAAAGTGGTTCATACGACATTATTATTTTTGGATTTTACTTTCACTTGTGAGTATACTGTTTTCTGAGTATATTTAGTTTATTTGTAGAAGGTCTAGAATTTCGTAAACCCTAATTGTAAAACGTATAAATTTCTGTGAAAGTGTTTGGTCAATAATACCAATTTAAGAATGATCTATACTTTTATAAATACTATAATATGCTATTTAATACTTATTTAAATTTAATATTTCGGTACTTACATTTCAACTCTTAACTTAATTCAACTTACATTATATTTTCTATTATATAATCAATACTTTTAATCCCTTAAAGGGTGCAGCGTAATATTCAAAGCCTTAAACATTTACTGAAGCATTTATCTATCAACGACCAAAAGTAATTTATACAATCCATTACAACAACATAAAAATGGCTTTAAAACTCTTTATTTTTACTAAAGACTGAGCTGAGCTCCGTGGTGCTACCCACGGTACAACAACAACCATGGGGAACGCCGTGGGGCAAACTTAGGCTTAGGCCACTGAAAGTCCCGTCAAAGTTTGGTCCAGCTGTTCCAGAAATTAGTGGGAACAAACAGACATACAGACAAACCGACAGATAGAGAGAGACAAAAATTGAAAAAAAAGTTATTTTGATATATGTACCATGTAAACATACATATGCTTTTAGTAAAAAGCAGTTATTTTAATATTGCAAACAGACACTCCAATTTTATTTATTCGTATAGATAAAAGTTCAAGACATATCCTTCTACTGGAGCTAAAATGTTCTAACCGAAACAGGTACTACTTGCTAAGAAGTTTACAAATAAGTTATGTTACTCCACCACTATAGTTTGGAAGCCAGTGGTCACGGTATAAACTTTCAACACACACTCTTTATTGCTCTACAACCTTACTTTCGACTACTGCTACTTTGATTTCTATAGTGTCCTAACGTAAATTTTTTATAACTAGCTGACCCACGCAACCCCATTTGCGTCTTATATTGCCCGTGGCGTGAAAATTTTCCCCCGTTTTTGAAACATTCTTCATTGGTGCTCCGCTCCTATTAGTAGTAGCGTGATGATATATAGCCTATAGCCTTCCTCGATAAATGGACTATCTAACACCGAAATAATTTTTCAAATCGGACCAGTGGTTCCTGAGATTAGCCGGAACAAACAGACAGACAGACAGACACATTCAAAAATATATATTTTGATATGTGTACCGTATATACATTCATATGCATGTAGTAGAAAGCGGTTATTTTAATATTACAAACAGACACTCCAATTTTATTTATTTGTATAGACTACGTATAAATCTACATAAAACAATCTTTAAAAAAAGATGACCATCTTTTTTAAAATACGAAGAAATTTTGTCCCTGACCTTCGACAAGCACGATGATGATAGTACTTAAGTGAAAATTACAGAATACAACCATTCAACCCTGATACCTGTAGACATGTAGGTATTTCCAAGGCAGAACATAAGATTATCTTGTTACCAAATTTCGGTTAATTATTCTTTTAAGTGGGCGGTAGGTCACTACTTTATCACACATGAGTAGAAATATTTTTTTAAATAAACAACTCCCGCACTTGGAACAGGTAGATCCTGTTTCAATTCAAAGTAATTGTTTGACTCTCACAAGACTTATAATAAAACTATTCTAAGCTAAATAAATATATCTTATATATGATGAGTTAAACTCATAAGTATTAAGAGGCATAAGAAATCCCTATTATTGTTGTGACAATTAGACTATTAAGTCATCACAATTATGATTAATTGCTAATACTAGTTGTGTATTAAAATACCGGCTAAGTGCGTGCGCCAATTTTTATGATTTTTATAATATTTTTCATCACCCACCTCGGAAAGAGTATTTTTGCTCTTCGATATATGAGTGCAAAAGCCGTTTTATCTGCTCACTAAATTTGTGAATTCAAAACATCATTAAACCTATTTACTTCCACCTCCCACCTACCCTTACTTTTATTTAATTTGATTTTCCCGCGCTATTTTCTTTTCATGTCATATTGTTAAAACCTTAGATTAAAAACCAGAAACTTGAAAACAAGTGAAAAATCTAAAATGAGTAATTCTAGCGACGAGGAAGTTTATTTGACGCCAACAGTACTGACTGAAATTGTTAATGATACGCAAAAGTATCTTGTGATTGTAAATGCTTTTTCTGCATTTAGTCATTTCCTCGTTAAGGTGGGATGAAAAATTATATGTTGCACTCGAGTGCAACGATTTTTCACCTTGTGCTCTTTTGATTCCCTCGCTAACACTCGTGATTCAATTTTAGAATCCTTCGTTTACTCGGTCTTCAAAATTGAGCACGCGGTTAAAAGGCAACTTTGCACTTTTGTATAAATAACTATTACGTGTTTACTTATAATCTTGTTAT
Source organism: Spilarctia lutea (assembly GCA_916048165.1). Classification (NCBI taxonomy): domain Eukaryota; kingdom Metazoa; phylum Arthropoda; class Insecta; order Lepidoptera; family Erebidae; genus Spilarctia; species Spilarctia lutea. The sequence goes on along the minus strand of OU696480.1, from coordinate 11,998,387 downwards.
TTTTGTACAAAGTTTTCTAATCGCATTTTACAAGATAGGCTTCTTTAACTCCTGAAGTTATCTAAGCTGTTATAGTTTTCTTCTAATTTTTATCACTTGGTATACCGATATATTTATATTTATTATATATATTCAGATTTTTCACGCCAGTCGTTTAGCTTTTAGGTGGAGGGACGCTCTGTTTTAATCAAAAAAATGCGCTTTAAAGGTGCTAATTTTTAGCAATTTCTCAATTTTCTTATGAGATCTATCTAATGATATCCCATACTGTGGGGTAGACACGAGAAGAAAATCATCCCCACTTTACGTGTAGGGGAGGTACCCCAAAATAATTTCTTTTCGTGATTCTATTTTTGAACTTTTTCGAAGTGGTAAATTCACATATCTATGCAAAGTTACTCCGAAAGGAGTAACTTTGCATAGATATATGGACGGAGGTACATGATAAAACTCCGAGGGTTCCGAGACGTGAACTACGGAACTCTCCATAATGAAAAGAGTCAAGAGATTGTGGAACATCCATACTTAATATTATAAAATAGAAAGTTGGTAGTTAGGGTCATGACACCTGTTCCTCCATACATGTCTTTTAATTATACTTAACTAGCCTTTTCCCGCGGCTTCACCTGCGTGTATGTGAATTATAGCGACTTAAAGTATCCTATGTCCTTCCCCAAGGTTCAATCTGTCTCTATCCGAAATTCATTCTAATCAGTTTAGCGGTTTAACCGTGAAAACGTAACAGACAGACGGATAATATAAAGTACACAAAATTATTGTTAACAATACCATTACTGTTAAATAAGAACAACTTTTTGTTCTAAATGAAATTACTAGAATTATATCTATTTATGGAACTTATAATAATATCATCCCCTAAAGTTCTGACAGTTTATCAATGTTTTGTATATAAACAAATCTTATTTATATTATGTATGTACATAATATGTACGAGAGCTGGTAATATTATCTAAAACTTGAGAGGTGTCAAGGGACACCCGGATGGAACGAAGTTCGAAATAGAAAGACGAAACGAAAATATCTGGCTTGCTTTCTATAAGAGAGATAGAGAGACAGACAGAGAAACATGCGCACGCCGCACGGCTTACAATACCTTACTGTAGCAAAAAGTGTCATTACCAGCCTATCGCAGTTCACTGCTAAACTTATTTATTGATATATTTTGTATTTATATTTGATATACATAATTTTAAAAATCATTAATTTACAGCGACATCTATATTATTAATATTAAACTACTGGCAACGACAACTATAACACGTAAATGTAAGTTCAGTTTCTATTCAAAAGATGGCGCTATATATAAAATTGAAAAATGTTTTTCACCAATTCTTTAAAAAATAATAACAAAACAATATTTTCTTAATAAAAAAATATTAAGACTTCGTTCCCATAACAAAAATAGTGAATCAAGCAATGAAAAATAAACTAATAACAAATATAATTTAAAATAGCAAAAAGTGTCGTGACAACAAAACGTGTCGTGACAACTTTTTCGTATGAATTTTTTCCGTCTAGCCCCCTTTCACAACGCGCGATAAGGAACTTCGTTCCAATAAAATTACTTAGCATTTTTTAATACGTAATATTTTGTTTTTTATTATATTATTGCTACATTTTGCCGCGGCTCCGCCCACGTGTACGTCGGTTATTGCGGTATAAAGGAGAAAAAAATAAACGAAAAAAGAGTAGCCTATGTCCTTCCTTAAGAATCAAACTATTTTCATGTAAAATTTCATTGAAATCGTTGCAGAGTTACTTTCGAATTTATAATATTCACATAGATTAAAATTAATTAACAAATAAATTATTTATTGTAAGGTGAATCTAAAGAAATTTTGTTTTCGTGTTTCTATACGTTTACGAATATCGTAATCGTTAATTATTTACAAGAGTATTGATTACTGATAGACAACTCAAATGTTTTATACACCGATAAGCTATATTAACAATATTAAAGGGTTGACTGATACCAATATCAACAAAAGTGTATAATTAGACTGCTCAACGTCAAATTAGAGTCATATTAGTATTTCATGGCAATTGTAACAACACTTCTTACACATAGTAAAACAACTAACATCTACATCATCCCCAAGTAGACTGAGTCTTAATTTCAGTTACCAGGCTACGGATAACATTTATTTGAGTAGGTCTCAAACGAGCTGACGTGTTGCCTGATAGTAAACCATTACCGCCGTCCATGGACACCCGCTACACCAGAAGCATCACAAGCGCGTTGCTGGCCTTTGGGGGAATGGGACGGGAATAGGTCTCCGGTGTCCTCACTCACTCGATGAAACACACCGCAGGCACTGTTTCTGTGAGGCCGTAATGTATCATTCCGGTCGAGCCGGCCCATGCATACCGAAGCGTGGCTCTCACACGGTAAAATACCATACATACCATATATATTTCTAAATGCTTACATATTATAGATAAACTACACCAATACACAGAATACAAAAATGAGCATGCTCATCATGAAACATTTGTTCTGAATTTGAATCGAACCCACAACGTTTGACTTAGCACTGAGGATGACTTATTACTAGACTAACCGCACAAAAATCGTTGGTAGAAATAGCATTCTATGCAATTTCCATACATGCTACGCTATTAGCGATGAGATGCTTTTTTGGAGTTGATGTAGTGATAGAGAAGTTTTTTTAAAACTTTGGTTGGAAGTTGAAAATAGCTATTTATTTGATCTCAACTAAACCGCGATCAAACTTACCTAAGTCTTAAGCTAATAAAATAAATATAGACTATATACAAATAACGACAAACCTAGATAAACCATGTAAGGTTAACTTCAGAGTACAGTGACCTTAATTACCGCATTAGTCTAGCCGAGATCAATGACACTCAACAGAAATATTTGAGCTAGCGAAATGATGTCAAGTTTTATACAAGCTTGTTCGTCCGGAGACTTGGCAGCTATCGTACCCTTACTGTTCATGAAAACTCATTTTAGCGCTGCCATTTCCGTCATTCCGGTACTTGAGTAACAAATTTTAATGGACGATATGAAAATAAAAAATCCGTGAAGTAATTATTCGTTACTTTCAGGAATGAAAATAGAATGTTTATACATCATATTTATCATCAGTTTATCGTAGTACACTGCTGGACATATGCCTCTTCAAATCCTATATTAAAACACTAGAACATATTGCTTTAAATTAAATTCAATTAAAAACACGGTAATTCAAACACCTTAGGTGTGTGTCCGTGTGCCCGCACTATATTTTACAGACTGTTCCAGTGCTAATTTCGCATGTACGTATAATCACGCCGAAGAAATGCAAAAATATAAACAAAATAAAATTGTTTTAGGGTTCGTTTTTTAACCATACTTATCAATTCCATAGTATGAGGCGTTATTGGAGAAGTCTTTTAAAAATAATAATGGTACAGGATGACAATATTGTACCCTCCTAGCTAAATGGTAGTATTTGGAGATCTGAAACTAACGAACTAAAAAATAAATCTTTAATTTTATAAATTTAATCGTAATGTGACACAACCGTCAATGTTAAACGTTTAGTAATGTACAAAAATAAAACGCTCTTACTACCGAAACGGCGTGGCTTGGCATGCACTTCACCGATTTTTATGTTCAATACATATCACCTTATCTCATTATATAAGGATACTAAATAATTATATGCACGGTCACGGAAAATGCAAGCAGATTTGGAATTTTAAATGTTTGTTTAACATAATTCTGTATCATGGAAATTTGAAGTATTTTTTTTGGGTTACTTATTTGGGATCAGTTGGAACAGCTCTTCAAAACACTTTACGTGATACAAGCAGCAATAGTACAGTCAATATAAAAAATAAAATGTTTTATTATAATTCTCATACATTGTCATTCTACTATGTTGTTAAAATATTTTACCAACATTAGTCTATACTGTGTCATTATATCTTCTTGTATTATCAATGAGTAAACTGTCTTTGTTTTTTTTAAGTGATCCCGCACTAGGACTAGTCGTTTCTTTTATGGACTTACCAACATACTTGAGTCACTCAAAACAACAATTTATTTATCACAATGGAGTATTGTCTTATGTGGAGTTTGAATCCACAACCTTCAGTGCACTGCGTTATACGTGAAGTCTGAGCAAAACAAGCTACCAAAATAAAAAACAAAAAAATAAAATACAAACTGCATTTAATTTCAAAATATTCTAAAGCTAAGGAATGCTAAGACAGACAGACTGTTTATTTGTGAAAAATATTTCTAATAATTCCGGCACAAAATATATTAAGGTATTCAAGCCTATAAAGTATTCTCGAAGATTCTCTAACGCTGCTAATCTTTTTTTAATTTATATGTTAATTCATTCTCGGCATATTATCCCCAATATTTAGGCTAAATGTTCGGAGTTCCAAAACTTTTTTTAAATATTTCAATATTATAGCAATCTTTCGCTTATTTCCCCTTTTATTATCTCGACTTTTATCTTTAATTCCGCAGACATGCCATAGGAACGCAATGATTACAGGGAGAATGGGGTGGGAAGAAACAGAACGAAAAATGTATAATGAAGTCCCGTCGAACCCCACTTTCGCTGGCTTTGTTGCCATTCTTTAAATCTAATCAAGGGTTACACTGTGTAACGATAGATAAATGGGAAAGCAAATCCTCCCCTTGTAGATATCGGCATGTTTACACCTACAGGAACGTTATTTAGATGTTAATATTTTTACTTGTGAGGTTCGGTAGATTCTTATCGTGTAAGTGTATTAAAATGTCAGTTTATCTTCCCTCGCAATGAAAAGTGAAAACATTTTGGTATTAACGTACTTTTTCCCCCTCCCTTAAATAAAATAGTAAATCGCGTTACGTACTTTTGATACCATTAAAAAAAAACCTTGCAGTACTTTAAATGCTTTCAGTATTTGACTTTTGTATCGTTCATGTTTATTAGGTTTGGTGCATTTGATTTAGTAGTAGTAACTATAAATAATTAATTTTGTACGAGATAGTGTAAATGACAATCACGGGTAGTCAAGAAACATTTTACTTACCTTTGAGAAAATAAGATATTCCTTAATCAATTACTCTTCAAAATATACAAGTAATTTTGTAACTGAAAAGTTAAATTAAATTAAATTTTCTTCGTAAATTACTTTACAAGACGTAACTACCAAAATCTTTATTTCCTTTTCAAAAGAATTAATTTACTGGAAGGAGGAAATTGTGATAATATTTCCTTCCCCCCTAACAGTTAAATATGACAAGAAAGTTAAGTAAAAATTTCACGTTTTTTACCCAACCAAGAAGTTTTGTCGGGTTAATTAATTTCTTCATGTTACAAAACTTTACATTTTGTTCATTTCCGCATTTAAATTAATTGTTTACTTCGCTTACATCGAATACTACTTAACGATAGAAAAGACAACTTGAGTTAGAATTTAGTTAAAGGTTCGTGTAGAAATCTTTGCGTCTACATAAATTTATATCGTAGGTATACCTCTGGTATTCTCACTCACTCGGTAAAACTATTTCACACCGGTTTTCTGTTATGCCGTAGTATCTCTCTGGTCGAGTCGGTCCATTCATGATTTGATTTTGATGATTTGCGTCAACTACTAACTACTACTAACTAGATGTTGTATGATTCTAGAATGATTAAATACATTTAAATTTGTAACAGTATGAGAAATAAAAGCAAAATTGTAATATTCTTTGAATCATGATTCAAATCAAATACGATTGGTACAAAAATATAAAAATACAATTTACGTTTTCGTTGTACCACATTTTTTAGCCTTTTTACATATATAATTTCGTTAAAGAGAAACAGTGGCGAATTCACTTTACGATCTTTAATTTAAAAAAAATTATGAAATTATCTAAAAGTAATAAAAAAATATTCTTACTCCTACATATATTTAATTTTAAAAGTACGTACGTCTAAATGAAAATTATAATTATGACGAAGAATTGTTGAGATATCGCTACACAACGAAATGTCAAAAACATTCGCCGAATTCATTTAATTTACCTTAAACATTTCATTAAATTTAATAACAGCGACACAACTGTTTCAATAAAGGCATTGTATGAAAAATTCTGGAGTTATCCCCAAAACATTCTCTCTGATATACAAATACCTTGCCGAAATTAACAGAATCTTTTATATCCACGTCGGTTATTGTTTCTCCGAATAGAATTCCGAATCTAATTCACATGTATTTCCTTATACTTTTATATGTTGAGAAACCCGAATTCCGCGGTTTGGTGTGCGGTTTTTGTCTTCATAATCAGTTGATCCAGAGAATTTTTAAAAATCCAAATATATTTTATTCGATTAAGTTAATTGCTGTTAATATCATAAATAATTCTTCGATATAGCTGCAGTGTCTAGTGTAATCAATAAGAGAAGATGGTTGGCAGTCCACAACTGTGCGTTTTTCCAGAAACTTTCTGCCTAGCACAACAAAACTGTGGAATGTGTGTTCCCGAACCAATACGACCTTTAAACTTTCAAGAAAAGAGCGTATCGTTCTTAAAAGGCCGGTGACTCAAAGACTCTGGGGTTGCGGGTGTCTATAGGCAGCGGTAATCGCTTACCATCAGGCGATTCGTCTGCTCATTGGCCCACAATCCCATAAAAAACAATGATAAACGTTCAAAAATAACCAAAGGATATTAAACTTAAAAATGTTAGGATGGTTATTTCAGGAATAATGTATATGGTGCTATATCGACCACAATGCCACGTGTTTGCGTGTGAACTACGTTCGGACGTATCTTCTAGTTAATTACCATCACTTGACACTTGCCTTCGTGCCGCTACCTGTTACCTAATTGACAGTGGGACGGCCCGACAGCCAAAGCTAGGGAAGGGATTTACTACCGAATTTACCCTTTTGAATGTCTGACAGTAGGCTTTAGTAAAAATACATGGTATAACTTTACCCATCGTGTAAAAAACTATCTTGAAATGGATTTATTAGAAGTAAACAGTTTGGATATCAAGAAAATAAAGTGCAATCCTACTAATATTATAAACGCGAAAGTTTGTGAGTATGTAAGTGAGTATGTTTGTTGCTCTTTCACGCAAAAACTACTGAATGGATTTTGATGAAACTTTACCATAATGTAGCTTATACATCAAAATTACACAAAAGCTACAATTTATAAAGATACTAGCTTCGCCTTGCGTCGTTGCCTGTAGTTATTGTCATACCGCGGGTAGTACAGCGGAGTTCAGCTAGTCTAATATAAAAGAAGTTATTATAATGTACTGTCAGAATTCGGCTGTTTTTAGCATTATGGGTGCTAACCCGTAAGTAATAACAAAATTAGAGTCATCATCATATCATCAAAGGTAACCTTCATAAATGCAATTGTTATTGTATGTTTTGTCTGATTTGAAAATTTTAACTTCCACTGCTGCGACCTTTATTCATTTTAAATAACAACTTCAACTATATAACTTTAACTATCGTTAGGAAGTTACAAGCGAAATGATGTCTCTCACATTCATTATCCTGACAAGATTTAATAGTTAACTGTCGTTGGGTAGGTCTAATGTGAACCCTTTAAAGGCTTCAAACAATTAAATAAGGACACTTTGTCATTATCTCTGCTTTGAATTATGTTGTGCTTCTCTGCCTGTATAGTTTTCATATATATTTTAAGCTCAAGCATATGTCTCTATTTTGTTAGAATTTTTATAAAAATTGTGTATTTTATATTTACTTTATCTGAAGTAATAAAACACAGAAAACAAACATTCTTTGTTCAGTCCATCTTCTGCATTATTCATTTATAAATAATTTAAGTATTCTTGTCTCTATTTATTATATCATTTATATTATTGTCTACATGTTCGTCTAAATCTTGTTTTTCTAGTAGGCAGGCAAAATTCCACTCATGAATATGTTTTTAGAACTAATCCAACTTTCTCATGAAAGTACGGGTAACTCCGATATTATTCGTTAGTTTTTTACTCTCTTTTCAACATTTACTAACATCCATTACGCACAATTACTTAAAATGAGAACAACAACGTGATCATTATCAATTGTTACTACCAAAGAGTTAATTTAATCTTACTTATTTTTCTAAAACAATACTTTACTTTTTCTATTAAATCCAAATTACAGTCGAACAATAAAATTTGAAAGTCAACATCGGTCATAAATATTTTTAAAACAATCAAAGGTATTCTCTCACTGTTGCAATACACCAGTGTTTTATTTTTTAAAGCAAAATATACTGTACACCATCGGGCGTGGGGAGTGAAATTTTTCACTTGTACCTGCGAATAATTCCCGGGTACCGAGTAATAGATTTCGAAAAGCGGAAACGAAGTCAGCCATAAATCCACCTCCGAATGAATGGCCATTTAAAATATCTGAATATGCGACACTGAGGGAGGAGTAATATAAAAATCAACTATTCAACCAAGTGACGAGATCCACCATTCCCTTGTTTTCATTTAATTAAAATGAAATCCAGAGTCATGGCTGGAAATGAATCGGGTACGGGTAGCTAAGCTCAATTGAAAAAAAAGTTAGTCTAGCTTTGGAAATTAGATTAACTTTTATTACATAGGTATTGCTCTTTATATAGCTCTTATTTAGGTTGTCAGCGTTTAGAACGACAACTTGAATATAATTTTTAATCCTTCATATTTCACAAACAAATTGGTCTATTTTAAGGAGATCCAAATTATTTTTTTTGTGTACGGTTAATATTCCGGTTTAAACATGTTTCCTTTAATTTTTCATGTTTTCAAAATCAAATTTTGTGAGCATTTTTCATGCATTTTTTTATTTTATTTTTAATTATCTCAGCTCAATAGGCCAATTAAACCAAAAATAATATTTAAAGACAACTGCTACAGATCTTGAAATTTCAAGACCCTGACTCTTAAGTATTCTTTTATATTTAACATCATTATTATACTAAATTACATTCATACACGTGTTTTAACAGTTATAATAATACATTTGTGAAACCTTTTTAGTACTAAACACTAATTTTATTCTAAGAGCAAATTTACTCTTTAACTAAAACATTAAAAGTAATTTAAACAAACAAACGAACATAAGTAGACAATTCATTTGGGAAAACGCTACCGTACCCCTCAGGTGTGTTTAACGTTAATTAAAATTAACCCCGGAACGTGTCAACTTAAGGACATATTAATTCTCCCTTTACCTAGGCATCTGAAATCAGAACAAAACCTCTTTTGTAGAGCACGAGGGGTTAAGATTAACGGGCAAGGTACAATTTTATTAGCATTTTTTCCTCTTTCCGGGGTGCCAAGCTCATTTCCGCTCTTGTAATTTATTGCGGTGCGAGAAATTAGTGATATCAAATACCAGTCATAACCCCCTCCTGTATTTACTCCGAGGAAATTTAATTTCAAAATTCGATTAAAAGAGGATTAAGTAGAATTAAAAATGTTCTACGTTTGTCGAATTTATTTCGCCCAATTTCAGCATCCATTGAAGACAGCTAATCTGTGTTTAACACAAAAAGTAATTTTGAACGAACGCTTTTATCCTTTTCTAATATAAAAGAGTGGTCGTTTTGAACGAACAAAGTACTCAATGGTGTACCGCAGCACTCTAAGCAACATACATACGGTAGTAGAGAATATTTGGTGAGCCATTTTTAAAGGGTTACTCCAAAATTCTTGTTTAACACCTCTTGCTCGAAACAATTGGTACTTGGTATTTTGAATATTGTTTTCAAACTTTAACTTTTTTGTTCTAGATTTCCAGACTTATGATTAATATTGTTATCTCATAAAGTTTTGTAATTTAACTTTATTGTGTGGGATCAACATTCAACATAAAATTTTAAAGTAAAGTTTTACGAGACTTGGGTTTTGACTATTGAAATTTTAATTAATAAATAATATAATAATAATAAAAAAAAAAAAGTTTAATCTCTTAGTGCTTTACTAGATGCAATTTGACAAGCCAAAATGCCTAGTAATCCTATCAGAGATATTAAATTAATTTAATGATTTTCTTGAAAATTTGTAGTTTTCACATCAATTCCACTATATCAAGTACTAAAGTTGTGTGTTCTCCAATATCCTACATATATGAAATGAAAACCTACTTCTCTTTGAAGTCGGTTAAAAACAATGTAAAATTAACTTAAACCATAAAATTATTTTTATAATAAAAAACAAACAATTTTAATTAATTTCTCCCTCCACATTAATTTTAATCTGAACAAAATGGTTCAGACAAGCGAATTACATTTAATAAGTTCAATTTGGATGTTCGCCACTATTTCAACAGAATTTCATCAGCTACGAATTTTAATTTAAATCGTTTCTTTAATATAACTGACCTGTACTACTGTGGTGACTATGAATATACATTTATTTAGAATAAGTGAAGTGGAGTCACGTAAGTCATCATTAATATCAACAGCCTTTAAGAGCCCGCTAGAAATAATCCTCTTTACCAAGGAGGGTTTTGGCTTACTATACCACGCTGACCAAACTAGTTGGTATAGGGTTTGTGTCAAGTTTTTCTTGTCTTTGCCGTGGTGAAATCCTGCGTAATTTATTGCTTAGGGAAGTAATAAACTAGGAGTGGTAAGATGTCGTAAAAGCCAACTAAAGAGTTAGCTCTTAATACACCCACAGAATAAATAAAATAAATAGGGGTGATACTACGTACTCTTAATTTGTCAACACACGTAAGCGATCTGCTAAATCACGTAGAAATGTGATCTTAATGCCGTGGCATGCTATTCGAGAACTGAAAAGTTCTGTGAATGAAAGTATTTTTGACGAGTTGATTAGTTTGAATGATAATCACAGATTAGAATACCTAAACCCACAAACTATATTATAATAATAATAATATCAAGAAATACAGCAATAACTAGAACACAGTAACCCAAGCAATAATTTTCACTTTGAATAAATATGTCTATTATAAATCTAGCAAAACTTTGTTATGACTTGGATGGTCTTCGTTGTAACTATTTACGGGAATGGCCTTTCCATCTTTTCTAATGATTTAGACAGCGCCTAAGTAGTAATTCTTGATATGGCTGTAGAGCCCAATACGAGAGTAGCAGTAACGTCCGCACGATTGACACTTGAGTAGAGTATTGTTTTGCGTTCAATCAGGTGAGGTCCCTTCGTTCTTTTTTGTCTCCTTTCACGCTTGTTGGCTAGACTCTGGAACCAGCTCCTGTCGTATTCTTTACAGCCCTCTTCCAAAGAGTTCCTCTACCCATTGCGGTGAACAAATTAAATTGAATTTGACATCAAACTACAGACAAAAACCGTTGTTATAGTATTTAGTAATATTTATTTATTTATTATTGAAACTAGGAATAATTTAGCGCAGCGTTATAGTTAAAAGTTATCGTTGAACTGTTCATATTGACATTGTACGTCAAGTTTTATAGTATAATCATTGATAAACCAAAACGCAGAGTACGTAACTAAACTAAGTAAGAACTGCACAAAAACCCTCGTAGCCAAGTTATCTGCGCAAGTAAACTAAAATTTTACCCTTCAATCAAAATCGGTGCCGTTCTTGTTCGCCGAGCCAACTCGTGCATTACCGAAATTGCTCAGAACCAATCTTCTTTATGCGATACGAGATACAGCTACTCGAGACTTTCAACCATTCATATTTATTGTGTGATTGATTTATTCTTGAAATTTTTAACTTCGATTGTTATTTCTTTTTCAAAGCGTGACTCATCATTTCGTCTTATATTAAAACTTTGGACGGTATTTAATCTCCATCAATCCTCACTGGAAAGAAACATTTCACAAAATTATGAAGAGTATACATTATAGGAACATGCTTTGTATTATATTCTTATCAACATTTGTGTTGAATGATTCACACTTTCGGGCAACGACTACTTTGAGTTACATGTACGGGACCTGAACCAGCTGAAGGCAAATCTACGCTTACTATAAATTCCAACTACGGCAAATTTAAATGGAATAATAAAAGTTTTTTCAGTCTATGTATGTTCTTTAACAACTAAACTTGTTTTAATATGTGAGGTGTCAATAGATTCATAATAATGATCCGTATGATCAAGGCTATAAAGTTATTCAAACTATTTACTTTCTTTTAATTCTTGCCTACCTTACTTTCTGAACAATATACTTCTGACTTGTGTATATAACACTATAGTACAATATTGGTACCCAAGATTATAAAACCATTACGTATTTAAAAACTTCCTTTGCATACCTTTAATTTCGCAATTTGAATGCAATATTTATTGAAGAGTAAAGCAAATCTAAGATACTGTCTTGCCTCTTTATTTTAATGAAACGATGAGTCCCTTGAAAGTTTCAAAAATATTGGCAAGTCCATGCTAATAGACACAGTGATGAATGCCTAACTTAATTCAATATAAACAGAGAGAAAAAGCTCCTAATTTAATAAAGGCGGTTTGCATCAGAGCCGAGGGCTTAATGACGCTATATTTACGGTTTACTTATGAGAGATAAAATGTAAAAAAAAATCACCCAAACATTTTGCACAGATGGTGGACTGAATTAACCGCAAACTTGGGCCATTATTAATTCTGTTTTCGTGTAGCCGACGGCTAATGTTTCAGCCGGCTTATTATTGGGAATTTCTGTGTAATGACTGTTAATGTTACGATCACGCCAGAGCTTCGAGCACGCGACCACGAAGGACAAGCTGTAACAAAGTTCAATGCACTTTGAGAGTCAATTCAATTGGGTTAGTCATAATAATTATAGTTTCAAGCTATAGTTGGTTACAGTTAAAAACTATATCGATTACGTATTTGAACTATAGAAGTTTATTACTAGATTGGATGGAATACTTGATATCATGCTACCTTACATTCTTTTAATGAACTTAGACTGAAGATACAAGGCTTTTTATGCATGTACCATGTGTATTGAACATTTCATGCATAGAATTTTCCTTTCGAATGAAAATGTTTGTTGTTCACAATTTTATTAAAAACTTCAAAGTAGCCATTTGTTAGCAATGGTTTATGGTTTTTAAATTCGGGGCATGCGTCACTTGTAGATGAATCATTGAAAAGTATCTTTTGAATCAAATAAAGTCACACTCTATACTTACCTCATTCTAAATACTGAACTCTGAGTTCTTCACATTAAATTTTAACATACTAGTTAAAGTAGTAAAACAAAGCTGAGGCCTGTTGAGACGTTTACATCATGTATTTTTCCTTTCATAATCCAAATCCCTTTCCCCACAACGAACGTGTCGGTCGGACCCATTCTCCACTATAAACAGTTATCTAATGCCTCCCTATGCATTCGCGACACAAAAAACCCTCAACTGTGTGAATACCCCGACATGAGATGCTGAATCCACTAACAGATAAGAGGTACCTTTATCCCATTCATGTCTCTACTAGCGACCATTTTTCATGTCTTTGTTGGGCCTGCAATAGGCATTAGCTTGACAGTGATGCTCACTATCCCTCTTCATAGAGATTTAATATATTTTTTAAATTTTCACCGCACACGTTACGTTCGATGCGGTCATGTTGGCATGATTGATGCTTGTTAAGGGGGATTTGTTTGAAATTGTTGATGGAACATGCGGTTGGCGAGTTAAACCATCTGTCAAAACTCGTCCGCTATTTAAGTACGCTTTAATGGGCACGCGTGAATATTTATCCAATCTCTAAATAAATATCAGCAACAAGCTTAGTATATAAATATATTCACAGGTTCGCATCTTACTTTATGTAAAATTTATAAGGAAATCTGTGTCAATTTTCAAACAGAGATTATCGAAATAATTTGGGTTAAAACAAGTACACCGTGCTCGCAAAGTACTTTGTAATTGTAATTCATTACTATTAATCACAAATAATTTGTAACTAATAGTAATAAGAAAGAGAATAATAATGGAAATACTAATGTAACGTTTCGATATTACATGGATATTTGATCATCGTGCCACATGATCATATATGGTTAGCGGTCCGGATCGGCATTGAACGCTTCAATGCGATGGATCTTTTGTGTACAATCTCATTTAAATGTGATTACAGTCAGGAATTTCTTTCACGAAAATCTCATGTAACTGTTCTATTAGAATTTGTAAATTATACATAGGTATATTATTTAATATTGTATTATTTCGTAAGCTTATTGATTCTTTACTTGAGACTAAAAACTATAAAACTAAAATAATGTGAATAATTATAAGAAAGTTACTTTACGAAAACATTTAACTAGTAAAGTTAGAGTTTGTTTAGATCCTCCATACTAATAAATATAATATAAGTATTAGTAAAAATAGGTTTCAGTAGTTTTTGCTTAATAGTCTACCAATTAATTCAGCGTTACAGGTTACCGAAACCGTTGATTTAAAACGATTATAACGTGAAATAACAAAACTCCCTTACTACAGAACCCTACATTGACTGTGCCTCGACATGCACTTCCCGGTCACCTTAACTGTGATATTTTTAAAAACTTCTTCAACTTTTTTGCATTTTAATTGATTGAACTTTGAAATTAGTCGCTAAACTCAACACAAAATTAAAATTCAACACCTTCAAATGGTAAGTTAATAAAACAATTAAACATAATCACGCTAAGAAACCTCTTGAGTATCATCACAACAAAACAAGTTTCTATATATAAATCCTGCTCTCACAATACCGATGAACAACGATTTGTTAACTAATGTGGAAACCTTTACACAGGCGGGTTCTTAAATCAAGTACGAGGAAAAGTTTGTATCGAACTAACCGCTAAGTTAAGGCTGTGTTATACTTCACTACGCGTAGAGTGTACCTACTTGGCAACGGTACAATCTCGTTACTACTCTCCGGGGACTTTCCAACATTTAAAATAAAAGTCTTCGAATTATGTTTAGTATACAAATAATAATAATAATAATAATAATCTTTATTTGAAACTAAAAGAAAAGGAAAACAGTAACATTATGTGCGAGAATGCCTGCATTAGTTAAAAACTGTGTCGCAGCCATTAACGCCTCCTCCGGTCCGTGGCCGTCAGAGTTACATCGAAAATATAATATATAAATAATACAAATTAAATGAAGTTTAACTAAAATTGCTGACTACAGATGATTTGGATACATTGGATACAAACTTTACTAAAACTAAATTAGTATGTGTATTATGAGTATGTGTTAGACACAGAGAGAGGAGTGTGTCAGTTGTATGTTTGTGTATGTGTGTGTGTATGTGTGTGTCTGTGTGGTGTGTGTGTGTGTGTGTGTGTGTGTGCGTGTGTGTGTGCGAGTGCGTGCGTGTGTGTGTGTATTTATGTAAGGCAGAAATAATGTATTTGAGGAAATCTTTAAGAACTATTTCCAAGCATGCGGGCTAGCCATGACTTCTAGCTCTTCATAGTTCAGAGTAAGAAGCCATTCGTTCGTAATCAATTTACAAGCTCTACTTGTAAGGGGATAAACATTCAATATTCTATTCAATCTGTTATATATAGTAGGGCCTATAAAATAATATTGGCGCTTAAGAACCTCTAATCGAGCTAATTTAATATGGCACACTCGGTCTGACCTCCGTACCCGGGAAACAGATACCGCGTCAAATGGTAATTCCGAATGCTTACGCAGCATAGTGTTCAGCAAATACGTGTGTTTAACCGTGGGCACCTTACATAAAGCATATAGCTGTACAGTTGGGAAACGAATAGGTTTACGTGACATAACCTTCAGCAAAGCCCGCTGTGACCGCTCCAAAGGCAATATTAAGGACCTCCCAGAGCCACCCCATGCAACAATGCAATATGTTAGAACAGAATGAGCGAGAGCAAAGTAAACCATTTTCAGTGTTTGCAGGTCGGCAGATGTCCGTAGGTGTCTAAATACAAATATCAATTTTCGAACCCTCGGTACCAATGAACTAATTTGCTCCCTCCATGACAACGTACTATCTACGAACACCCCAAGGTATTTTATAAAATCTGTGCGCTTAATACTAATACAATCACAGTTTTGATCCCGGTTACACCGGTGGGCAATAAGAGCAAAAGAAGAGGATGGCTGTGATGAAGTTCTTGGAGAAAAAGTAATAAATTTTGTTTTGTCTAAATTAAGTGTGAGCAGGTTATTGGTTAACCAATTCATAGTGGTTTGAAGTGCAGATACCGCAAAAGAACGAGCCTCCTCCCAACTCACACCCCGAATCAGTAACACTGTATCGTCTGCATAGGAAATGATTTTAACGTTAGGAAGGGACAGCCCACACAAATCGTTAATGTAAATAAGAAACAGGGTAGGTCCGAGGACACTACCTTGAGGGACGCCGTAGTTAAGATGTTCCAGTCCACTTGTATAACCACCGATAGTAACGCTCTGAGTTCGATTTGTTAAGTAGCTCTCAAAAATATTGAGAGGTAGACCCCTAATGCCAATTCGTTCTAGTTTCTTTAGCAAGAGTGGGACAGAGACAGTGTCAAATGCTTTTGAAAGATCGAGAAAGATGCCTATTGTTTTCAACTTATCATTAGTATCTACAGCAATAGTGTTTATTAAATCCAAGACGGCGTCTTCAGTATTTTTGCTGCGCCTGAAGCCATACTGATTGTTTGCAAATATTTTATTAGAGTTTAGGTAGCTAAGTCGTTTTTTACTTGGGGTACTAAGAGTACGTGTATTGTCAGCAACTATTTTAACAATCGTAGTGACTAGTTCCGAGGCAGCCACATTAGCCTCCTCACATCGAAGAATGGCTGAGAAATCCGTCTGTTCGAGAGCTCGCACGCATGCCTCTAAATCAAGGTGACGTTTTTGTTTTATGGATGAAGAAGAAGTGACTAGGTCAGAGCCACAAGAAACAATCACAGGGGCATGATCCGTAATAAAAGAGTCGAGTATCAAAGTCACAACAGCTTTGTTAGACTTGATGACCGAATGATCAATACATCTCTCTTCACGAGTAGGAAAGAGATGGCCAGGTAACATGCCATGAGATGCCAGTGTGTCAAGATAAAGACCAGAGTGCCCATCGCCATTTGTAGATGATATATCTATATTTATGTCACCAATTAGGACAATAGTTTTGAAAGCTCTTAAGGAGTTTATAATAGTATCCAGACTATAAATGAAATTTTGTGGGTTTTTATGAGAAGGTGAACGATAAATAGCTACAAGTGCAGTATCATCTCGCAGTTTTACCACGAGACAATTTGCGTCAGCTATCACAGGATTCTCAACAGCAAAAGGAATATCTGATCGGACATAGACAACAACTCCTTCATTCTGGTTGCTAAAATCTGATTGAAATGATTCAAAGCCGGGTATGGTAGGTAGGTGGGGACTTTTCGATAACCAGCACTCTGATAAGACAATAATATGGAATTGCACCTTTATCCTATTTAATAAGATTAAGAGGTTGCTGAAGTTGCAAATGTTACCGACACTACGGATATTGACATGAAAAATATTTAAACCGTTATTTGTATGTTTCAAGTATGAATCACATTGTTCAGGCGAGCAGTTATAGGAACTTGAAGTAGATAACTGTTCAATATCATCAATAATAATTGAATTGTCATCCATTTAGGGGAGTAAATATAAAAAAATTACCCATAAACATAACCACAGAGAAGATCGTACGAAATCTCAAAACAGTACGCACCAGGCACCGAGCATCATCCAGGGATAGAACTAGTAATATGAGTAGCATTTTTGGGGTAAGGTTAATCTGTAGAATAGTAGAAAATTTCCTCCATATTTTATATTGAATTGTGTATGTGTGTAAGACCGAGCGGAGTGTCACTGTATTGTGTGAGAGTTTAGAGTAAAGGAATGTGTATGTTAATAATACTGTGAACTTTAGTGGCATAATAATGAACGAGAAACAAAGAATAAAACATGTATAGTGATATCCTAGTCACTTTTTAGGAAAGTCTGATTCTGACTTAATTATGATGTGCGGAGCTCCTTCTTTTTCTCGCAAGTATATTTTGCCGTTAGTGACCCAGCAGTACCGGTATTGGTTAGTACTTGCAAAGTCCCTGGCAAGGAAGAATAGTCTTTTCATTTTCGATGTTAAATTTTCTGATATATATACAGGTTTTGGCGGCCCACTTAGCTTCAGGTGCTCGGTGGACAGTTTGTTTTGCTTACTAAATTTTCTATGCATATATATAAACTTTTCCTTAACAAGATTAGTAGAAAACGCCACGATTATCGGTCTACTTTCAGCATCCTTAGATCGAGTGCGAAAAATGTCCTTCACATCCTGAGACTGCACCGGCACATTTATTATTGAACCAATCCTGGCAACAACTGAAGCAAGAAATTCCTTTGACTCTTGAGGTTTGATGGGAATATTTCTTATCTCCACTTCAAATTGACTGCTTTAGTGGCGCAGTGGTAGCGTATGTGACTGCTGCAGCTTGAGGTTTCGGGTATCAATCCCGGTTTGGACCAAATGATTGTATGATCTGCAATTCTTTGTTTCGGAGTTTGTGTGTTTTCTGTATATATTATATGTGTATTTACAAAAAAAAACATAAATATATTAGTTATATTATTTGTCCAGTACCCACAGTACAAATTCTGCTTAGTTTTTTGCTAGATGGTGTGTGTTAGACGTCCAAAACTATTATTATTATAGAAAAATTCAGCTTTTCTTTCAGTACTTTAAAAAGTGTTTACAATACTGCTGAAAAATCTAGTTAATTTGATTTATTCAGCAATTTTACCGCTCGCTGTGTGTTAGATTTATGAAGAGAAACGAATGAATGCAGAGCTGAGCTTTATATTACTTTTACATAATTACTTTGTAGTCAGACGGACTATATTTCACTATTATTATGAAGGTTATTTTGCATAATTGGTTTGACTATTTTAATGATTTAGCTGTCGTGGAGGTGTTGTTACGAGTATTAAAAATTATAACACTAAACTAACTTTTATAATCATTTATAGCAAAAACACAACTTGATAAGTATTTTTTTTTTCATTTACCTTGTGTTTCGTGGTTATGAGCAGATTAACTCGCATAGCCAAAATACAAGTGTTTCACGTTTATTCTCTTTCTACAATCGCTAACACCTTCCTTATTTATTGTATAATTGGCTAACATTTTGTTTTAACCCAGTCCCAGACATTTGTTAGTTTTTAACCAACTTCAAAAAGGAGGAGGTTCTCAACTTGATAGGTACAACTTTTCCATGTTGTTTTTTTTTATTATAGAATAGATAGAACGAGCAGACGTATCATCTGATGGTAAGCGATCACCGCCGCCCATGGACACCAGAGGCGTCACGACCTTTTAAGGAGGAGTACGCTCTAGTTTGTTGTGCGAGGTAGAAAGTTTCGCGAAAAGCGCAGAGTTGTGGCGTATGTATGTACTCGTATGTACTGATCACACCGTCAATTATGTAAGGTATGCTCCCAAGGTGGTCCCATTGCTACCATATCAGGATCTGATGATGGTATCCTAAGGAAATCGAAGGAAACCCCCAAATGTTAGGCACATACTGTTTTTTTACAAATATTTTCAAAAACTATTACAGTATTTGCACCTGGTAGTCATCATTTCATGATGATGAGCTGATTATGGAAGGAATAACACCTCAACAGTTAGGAGTTGGAGGATAATTCTTTCAATTTCATACGTATCTATAGTAGTACACTTTCAAGTTATTCAGGTGAGCTGATGATAGAAGGTAAAACTACTTAACAGTTATGGATGAGAGGACGAGTTCAATATTACACGTACGCATCGACATTAAATTGTTTATCATTCAATCAAAATCATTATTTATTCTGTTCTTAGCCTATCATAGCATTTTTTGTTACTTAATAACGGTAGTAATATGCGTGTTCCGAACAAATTAATCGCCATGGAGTGAATTGCGTAAGTCGGTACATTTTGTAATGGTTTCGTATAAAACTCTGAAAATATGCGTAAATTAGTACATACCAAGTTTATTACTAGTTAAATTTTATTTATTGCGCATGTTAATTGCTGAAGTTGACTGCCTCGTTGGTCTAGTGGTTAGCGTAAGCGACTGCAAATCAAGAGGTCTCGGGTTCAATTCCCGGGTCGGACTGCTGTTGGGTTTTTCCTACAAGAAATTCCTAATAGCAGCCCGGAGTATGGAAGATGGCGGTGTTTCCTGCCCGTGCTTCGGAGAGCACGTTAAGCCGTCGGTCCCGGTTGTCATGAACATCTATGGCAATCGTTATTGGGAAGTCAGTGCCCTCAAATATACTGACAACTAGTTCAACCTTCGAATTCAGTTCGCCCTCAGGGTTGCGGAGGTCAGATGCCAGTCGCTCTGTGTAAAAACTGATATTCAGGTAAAACCGGTTGAACTGGTAGCCGACCCCAAATATTGGGAATAATAAAGGCTAGGAAGATGATGATGATGTTAATTGCTGAAGTTAATAATAACGTATGTGACTTCAAGTGCACAGATTTACTTAATTAAAAGAGTCAAATCGGGAATAAATGATTTAAAAGGAACGGAAAGATAAAATTCTGTGTGTTTTTAATATTCGTGTTGCACTTTAACGTATTTTTAAAAATATTTCAGGTTTAGTACCGAACTATCGAAAGTTAAGAACTTGGAGTTTAGATTATTGATTTGTTTCTTTTACTTTATTTTATTATATAGGGGGGAAACGAACAGGCGTATCGCCTGAAGGTAAGCGATTACCCCCGTCCATGGACACCTGCAGCACCAGAGGCATTACAAGTGTGTTTCAAAAAGTAGTTGTGTTTTAGAACCATTAAGAGTTAATTTCTATTTTAAAATTGATTCTCTTATAAGACAGAGATGCCTCATTTGTCACAAAACACTACACTGAAGACAAGAATGTTAGACAGGGTATACCCTGTATAGAAATGCGTTACGATATAGCTTAAACTCAAAAACATAGGCAGGTACTATTAAGGAATCATAATATCTCAAAACAGCGAGAGTACAAAAATTGATCTTGTTTCTTTACTTTCGATTAAAGCTTATATTAAATTTAAAATAAAGCAATTTTATTTTCGACATCAAACATCATCACCATTCATAAAGAAACATATAATCACTAGTAGTTTGTAAATCGTGAAAATGACATGTAAAAAGCACGTATTAAACATGAAATATACTCGTAAGCATAAAAATAATATGTTTCTATAGCACGCCAGCAGCTTTTTGAAATATTTGTTCGAGATTATGTACAATATGTATTCGTTTGTACATATTTGCAATAATTTTGTCGATAAAATGTTTGTTATTCAATAAAATTTATTTGTACGATGAAATAATGTGCATTTACAATTTATAAAATGAAGCTCTAGGTACTAACTTTACAATGGTATCTTTAGAGTCTTTTAATTTCTTACAAGAGTTACTTTACTTAAATAGTGTTTAAGTAAGAATTTTTTTGTTCGGTTATCGCGGGTTGTAGAAGTTTCACTGAGTTATGCGTCTCGCGATACAGAAAAAAAACCAAAATCATATGTTGCACGTGTTTTATCAAGTTAAGGTGTAGATGGCCCGAGGTATGTCGGGTTACCAGGGATTTTCTTTGTAGAGTACTGGTACTCGAGTCCAAGTGACGATACAGGAGAATTTGTTGAAAACTATTTCTGTAGTTTTTTCGCAGAAAATTATTTAAAGATTTATGAAAGTTTGTTGACATTATGAGCCCATTTCATACTAGTTAAATAACACTTATCTGCATATCCTACTAATGTTAAAAGTTTGTGACCATGTAAGTGACTATGTTTGTTGCTCTTTCACGCAAAAACTAGCGATTAGATTTTGATGAAACTTTACAATAATATAGCTTATACGTCAGAATAACACATAGGCTACAATTTATATAGATACTAGCTTAGCCTCGCGGCGTTGCTCGCGGTTATTGTCGTACCGCGGGGTTCTACTAGTACTGCATAAATGCAGGTTTACATTTTCATATTTAAATTGGTCATGTTATGGTAAGGCACAAATCACACCACCTCTGATTATTTATCGGTGAAGAAATCTTTTAAAGTTCTTTTTTCAAACACGCCAAAGCAGCATTAAAGTTTTCCTTGTGCATTACAAGTCGTAGCGTGAGTTGCGTGCTTGAAAAGTTTTAAGGCGATGTCATTTTTAAGAATAGCATAAATTATAATGAAAATTAACTTGAATGTTTGTATAATTCTTCGTTTGGAATGTTTTTATGTAAACCAGAAAATATGTCGATGATGGTTATATAAAGACGGTATCGTGTGCCTAAGTTTTATATAACTAGTATGAAAGTAACTTACAGCTTAAACTTCCTCAAGTTACGTGGTCGAGCAAGTAAGTAAATTAAATGTCTGTTTTAACAGTCTGTCCGCTTATGACTATTGTTAGTAGTAAATAAATTTGAGTGTTACGTGTTAAAGTTTAATATCAGGTTATTTAAGATACCAGCTTAAATTAATATTGTAAGGGAACGGGTATCATGTCCCACCAACACAAAGAGAGGATCCTCCGACCAGGTGAGGTGATCATGCCTGGCAGGCTACTGCCCAACAGTTGATGTTGGGATGTTGTACATATGATAATCGGCGTGAGAACTTCTATTGCGCGATTCAGGATTGGTAGTTACTCCGTGTAGTGCGTTACTTCGTAGTTCAGTGTATCTTCGGTAGATGGCGCTGTAGTAAGTTATGTCGTATGTGGAGGCCGCCACAATATAATATCAAACATAGATAAATTTGTTATTGAACAATCAGACAATGTCACTACAGCAATTAGTATTTTTACTGTTCCACAATTATTTATTAATCTTTACTTAATTGTGCATTAAACCAATTACGGTAACATTGCACATTAAGTACAGACTCAAATAGTGTTATGATATATGATATTCTCACATATTTAACACATAAATTTACATTGTCTATTATATAGAGCGTAGTTAGAGTTGATGAACACTATTACTTTTAACTGTTATTACATGTTTTCATACATGTGTTACAAGTAAACCCAGAACACATTGCTAGAGTCCCAGATGTACCCAAGAAAGAAGCCTCTGTCAAAACCCGCAGACACAGTACCGGATGATGACAGTGACGGAGGAGACAACTGACAGCCCTATCCGTCACTTCCAGATCAGCGCTCTTGCAAAATGAGACTTGTCAACTATGGTCTCCAGAGAAAAATTTTCCGCACCGGTTGCCAGCTTGAGGCTCTACTGCACTTATACTTAGCGAAAAGTGCAAAGAGAGTATTCGAGCCTATCATTTATAACTTTGTTTGATTAGAAAACATATTATTTTTATAACTACATGATATAAACTTAACCAAAATAATATGAAATAGTTATTTATTTATATGTCATTTAAAAAAAAAATGCTTACATTTTTTCCTATACCTTGAAAAACTATTACTCAGGGGATCCAGCAAAGCTAAAAACTACACTAGATTTTCATAATGTCTAGAAGAAGTTTAAAAAACGCCATCGTCGACTTGCATCACTAAAGAATGTAATACATCATGTTTTACATTCATTAAATATTTCTTACCTTTACATAAGTGTAAATATTTATCCACTTAGTAATTTATTGCAGTTGGCATTCCAATAAATTAACCGAGGGCTATTATAATTGATTGAACGGTCGTTACAATTTATTTAATAAATTATTTTAACTTGATTATTTAATACTATACACTGTTAATTATGTTTCATGTCGGTATTACTCAATTACATTGTAAGCATTATAATCGTTCTATTTGTGCTTGTGTTTGTGTTCATTTTAACCGACTTCAAAAACAGGAGGAGGTTATCAATTCGACTGTTTTTTTTTTTTCATTTATTTAATTTTTGTCATTAAGAATTTTGTCTAATGTAATTTCTGTGTTTCGGTCACAGGTCTTAATAATCATTATATTATGTACCTACATATATAATTGATAGTCAATTATTTTTAACAGGAATACGCATGTCATGTAATGAAGTTAAAAACAAGTAGTACCACGAGTTTATGTACAAATATTACTTTGTGGGATGTTTTCGAGTTGAATTTTTTTTTTTATTATGTAGGTGGCAAACGAGCAGACGTATCGCCTGATGGTAAGCGATTACCGTCGCCCATGGACACCCGCAACACCAGAGGCGTCACAAGTGCGTTGCCGGCCTTTTAGGAAGGAGTACGCTCTTTTCTTGAAGGTTAAAAGGTGGTGGTTAGGTGTTACTTAAAAGCTCTCATTTGGGAATTAACTCGTTTAGGTTATATTTAATCATATTGATGTATGAAATACAATAGTATACGCTCGACATAGGCCTCTCCTTGAAAAGAAGTTTGCAAAGATCTTCATAGCTTTCTTGCTTAGTCAGATCTTACGCTTGAATAAGAATAACACACTACATTCCTATTTCCTTCTTCCTTCCTTCATACTGAAAATTTAGATATTTTTAATAACGATAAATTATTATACGATTTAACAGAAAAATTATACTATGGTTTTAAAAGACTATGAAATTAAATAAGAAGGATTAAATATTCAACACAACAAGTTAAAAGCCTTTGTTTTAGATCAAAGTTAAAAAAGAGATCTTAAATTATCTGCCATCGCGGCTCCTGGACGGGGCACTCATAAAAAAGTGGGTAGAACCACCGACGTGACTGCGATATGCCCGTGTTTAATTTTGAAACGGACGGAGGCGAGAGATTTTAATGAGAGATCAGGTTTTTCAATTATCCTCACTTCTTTTCACGAAGTTTTACGTCAGATTTTTATCGGCTACGTACTTTTATGAGTACTGCAGTATCCGAAAATAACCTTGAGTAAGTCACGTTGCCGTTTTAAATTATTTTAAAATTGATGAATACAGGTAGATAAATTAATAGGTAGTACTTAATTTAGTTTCCTTGGTAGTATTTAAAGAGGATTAGGGTTAAAATAAAACCATTACAGTAGTACAGTTTTTTTTTGTAAACTACTAGCTATGTCACGTAAAATGACACGTTAAGTATCAACAAATTCCAAAAAAAAAAAATGGCTTGGTTAGAAATGTTAGCGAGCATCTCTAGCACTACCAAATTTACATCACAATCAAGTGACTGTTATTCGACGGGACTGGAAAGAGATTAGGCGCAGGACCAACGGCTTTACGTGCTTTCCGAGCCACGGGAGTTAAGATCCCAACTTCCAAACTCCGGCCTGTTATTAAGAAATTCTACAATCAGAAATACTTAATAACACTTTTAGGTCCGACCCGGAATTCGAACCCGAGACCATCGGCAGTGGCATACACCAACCCTTAGACTCTTGAAGCAGTTCAAGGTAGATAGATTACATATGTAAGTACATACAAACAATGATTTTTATTTGTTTAGATGGAATATACACGGATTTACTCGCGTTTGTTCAGTGCAGTGCCTGACATTGATGTGAGAGATCGCTTGATCCCTTGATAGAGGTATTCCGTTGGGACCAAAACTTGTCGGGTATCCCTAAAATACACACATGAATAAAGCTAAAATCGGTTGTAAATATATGGTAGTAGGTAGTCTAGATATAAATATATGCAAGTGTATATAGCACATATCGATTCAGATATTTAACTTAAAAGTTTTGCTTTTTTAAAATCTCTTATCGTCTTTCTAAAATTAGATTTCAGTTGTTCTATTTCAATATCTCAAATGAAATATTATTTAAAAAATACATTTGTTCAGGTTAGTTATTTGGTTAGTTATAATGATATCTATGTACAACCTCTTATTTTATGCTAGAAAGATTTTCCTTTAAATTCACACTCCCCGACCCTTTTAGTATTCTTGGCTATTTTTAGACCTAGACGCAAATTCACAACGGCTGGACTATCAATATTGCATACGGCAGGAAAGGGTAAAGTACAATTAAATATCTGTATTCGTCAGACAGTTTCATAAGGCAAAATTTTTTTGACCCACATTTATTATTTATTGAGTTAAAAATATACATCGCAGAGTATTACCGGTGCCAAAAACATAGCGAATATTCT
This sequence comes from Spilarctia lutea, assembly GCA_916048165.1. Classification (NCBI taxonomy): domain Eukaryota; kingdom Metazoa; phylum Arthropoda; class Insecta; order Lepidoptera; family Erebidae; genus Spilarctia; species Spilarctia lutea. The sequence continues at coordinate 11,972,395 of OU696480.1, read as the reverse complement.
CATCAAAGAGGCCATAAATTTTACCAATGTGGACTCTTGTTGTAGCTGCTTATATAATGCATAACACATATAAGCCACGATCTAAATTCATGCAGGTCTCCTGATATTCTAAGCAAGCCTTTGTGTCATTTTAAATACGAAGTGTTCATTACAGCCTTTCAACACAGAGTTAAAACCTACATAAATTAACAGAAACATTACGTTATAATTTACCACGCTCCACAACGCTTAACTCTACCCACCTATTTTAACACCTTTTTGCATTAGTTTAAATAAGGCCTGTAGATATCGCAGTCGTGGCCACTTTTTGTTCAGACGATAAATGACGCTTCTTGAACACGAAGCACATTGTTTGTTGACCGCTGTCGTGTTTATGGCCCCGAAACGGCACGATGCCACTAAAGAAGATTTATTTACACTTTACTCTAGCTACTACACGTTTGAGTTAAGTGAAGCGTAAAAAACGAGTTATAGAGCATATTGTGGGCTATATTGTAATCAGATGTTGGGAAATGGGTCGGTTTTTTCGGCTTGTTTTGCTATTAAGCTGGAGAGTTAAACTAGGGTTGGCTCTACTGTGTTAGGGTTGGATGAAATAAAGTAGAGAAAAAAAGAATCGTACTTATACACAACTTTCGAGAATTTTTTTCTCAACTTTATTTAATATTACAATGTATGCGCTTTGGTAAACCTTTGCAATCTACTATATATCTAATAATACAATATCTTACGTAATACAACGATTGACGCTTTAACGTTTTAATCCTAAAAATAATTTATGGTTATAAAGCTTAATAAATTAATTAATTAAACACAAATCGGTGACATTTGCAAATAAAATAAAAACTTTATATTTCCCCTCTTCATGGTTGTAGGTAGAAAGAGACCGAATAATTCGAATTCAGAAATGCCAGTCATTTGGTAAATAATTTTGTAGATAGAATTTCTCATTAACCGGTCCATAGCTTCACTTTTTGTTTTAGTAAATACGTTTTAAATCACCAATATTTTAAAATCTTTCTTAATTTAAAAGGTCTTAAAGTGCTTTTCATTGCTTCTCTGTCTATCCACTTTACCTTTTACCAGCTTCTCGACGAAGACATAGTTTTAATTGGACTCCTTCCGCTTTGCTTAAGGTCTCTTAATTGAATTTTTTTGCATTTTAAATTTGAAAGCACTTAATTTTGAAGTTAAGATTAATTCAACTCATTATATATTATAAAGTGTTTAAAGCTTGATTCAACTTTTTGCGTGCCCGTTTTAAGGCATTAACTGGAACCGTCCTCTCTTAATTGCTTGCAGATTATGTTTATACCATGTAAATAATATAATTACATTATCTGAAATAGGTTTAAAATATATCTTCTATACATTTTGTTTCCGATTTAATTGTATCGACATCAAAAAAGGCAGTAACATAATAAAACCTAATGAAACTAAAGCAAAGCGGTGAGAAACGCAACATTCTGGGGTCATGGAAGGGAGTTGTAAAAACTCAATTAAAACTTACCTAATACGTGAATGAAACTACCGATCTTTTGTCTCGTTGATGTGATTGAACTGTGTCAATTTACTATGGGAACGTTGCTTCTCTTTTCAGTATCTTCATTTCCAGAGACGAGTTTCGAAACTCCTAAAGTCTGATAACGCCTTAGTACTGAGCGTAATTGCGATTTGTTTTTCTTTCTAAGTACTTACGATAAACTTTTCTTACGCTTCGGTGTATCTGTAGTATTTAACTTTCAAAATTGAATGACTGGATAACTTGAAACAGATGGGAGAAATTGATGTTGACTTAAATAAGAGTTTTATTTTCAACGATCTATTTTTAGAACTTTTTACATTTTTTTCAAGATTTACTAGTATTTCTACAGTAAATTCAAGCATGTAGTATAATATCAGCGTCTCAACGAAAATAAGCTTCAATATACCAATTCGGTTGTTATGTTTATAACTCACTCTACTCCTACCGTGTACAAATGATAACCAGTGCTATATTTGTAAGGAGCCATCACTTACTTGTATGTTCATAATTAATATAGTCAGACGGACTTGACTGTAACAATTAAGAGTGGTCTGTACTGTACTGTTTGCAGATATCAATGCGAAAGTAAATATTGATGATCTGTAATGAATAAGATGGTATCCAGTGCTAATTAAAAATTTATTTGGACAGGGCTATAAATTTTCAATTTCACTTAAAGTTTTTAATTCAAATTATTATTTGGAGATTTGGCAGCCAATTATACTTAACACAAAAATAATTACCCATTTGAAAAGCCTCAATATGAAGTAAATTCTCAATATAAATTTAAATATTTTTGGTAAAATTTTCGTAAAAACTGATAAGGACTATTTTTTAATTAAAACTAAGCAGGGATGTACGCCACATAATGCTCCTATTTTTTTTATACTTTTTCATAAAATACCTTTCCGGATTACAAATATACATATCAATATAAGTAAAGGTCTGCACCCATAATATTTAATTTCAAAATTATACATTTTTTTACTGAGACTGTCTTTTAATAGTTTCTCCCTCTGCCACACGATGGACCCGGCACCCGCACGGTGAATCCATGGAATGCTAAGAAGTTTGTCTCTGTACTCTCCAAATGCCAAATATAATAGAAAAAAACAAGCCCTAAATTTATCCTATCCTATCCTATCCTATCACTCAAAATAAACATTATGAACAAATTGAATGCTACGCGAGCGAGTGGTCTTGGCTAACGCCCAGAGCTAACTAGAAGTGGACAGAATCCGCTCCCAGGACACTTCGTTGCGGCTCAAACTTCTCAAATGGCACCAAGGAGACCGCGATAATTCACAGGCTAATGTCAAAGTTGGGACTTGTCTGAAATTTTTACTAATATAAAGTTCCGTTATTCCGCCCTTCAGTTTTGTTCGGTATTTGAAACTGTTTATGATAATTACTGTTTTAAATTAAAATAATTAGGGTAGATGGATAGCGGAGCGGGAGCGCTTGGAACTCCGCCGTTTCTTTCTGCGAGCAAGTTATGCTTGCCAAAGAGACGGCGGAGCGGGACCGGGAGAGATTTAGAACTCTCCCGGACCGCCGGGCCCGAGAACGGGCCAGGTACCGCAGGCGACTCAGGCGCCGGAGATCGCAAAATGATCTCCGTCCTCCATAAGCGCAAGCCTGGGGGTGACAGATGTGGCCATCTGTCACCCTAACAGCAGGGCCATATGACGGCGCGGACGCTGCGGTTCGTGCGTGTCCTAGGGGACAGTAAAGGGATCATCGGGGTTCCCACACAGTCAGGGGCCACCTGTAAACTGGTAGGTGGGCCGAGGTACGTCGGGGTTCCAGGGTTTTCCTTACTAGGGTGTACCTGGTTCCCCAGCTCCTAGTACCCAACAAGACGGCGTGCGGTTTTAGTCGGTTCGTGTCCGACATGCCACCAGTAGGTGGTATCCGAGGGGACTTTCAGAATCAGCAGAGTGTGCATGTCGGCCACTGCGAGACGCTGCCCCGGTGGCCATAAAACGCAAACACACGTGTGGGCTGGCTTCCGATGCAGACTTCTACGCCCAGAGCGTACGCAGACTGCAGTGTTGGTACTGGCAGCGCTTGGTGGACGACTTTCCTCTTGACCAGGACTGTTAAACCTCTGTAAGCAATCCCTCTAGGCGAGCGTTGATCCTCCCGGTAGACGTGGTATCCACCCATTTTAAATTTGTCAACTGGTCTAAAATGGGACTCGCTGAGCAGGGCTATATCTACATGCCGTTTTGCTAACAGTAACTTCAATAGCCTAGTCTTCTCTGGTGACATTCCGTCGGCGTTCCAAAAGAGTATGCGCAGCCTGCGCAGATCCAGACTTACACAAATCTGATAGGCAGTCGAGGATCAGTAGGATATTTCTTCGTTTCCTTCGTTACTTCGTAGTTCTACGGGTCTTTGATAGATGGCGCTGTAGTATGTTTCTGCTTTAAATTGTATGTGGAAGCCACACAACTACAACAAATATAATATATTATCTTAAATTTAAATTTGCAAACTATACAAGGAATCCTCACCTTAAAACGCAATGCTGCCGCATTGCGTTTAAAAGCAGACAATTATTAAAACTCAGCACTGTTTCAGAATCAAAATGTACTAACAAAAAACATCGCTTCATTTGGCAGTGACATGTTGGCTTCGTGACAAAAATTCATTAATGGTTTTCAAAAGGAAACTTTTCATTTTGCTTACATTTAATATGAACAATCAATCGATATTTAGAGTCTGTAAAATAATGTATATATACTTTACTAAGTATGGATACATGAAGTAAGAAGTAAGTTTGTAAGTCTAAATGAAAGAGGGAACTTTGATACTATGGTCACATAAGTTTATGCGTACTTCTTCTGATGGCGTTTGAATTTGGATTGTTTACATTCTGTTAAAATCTATTCATAAACAATGCAACGTGTGTCTAACATAATCCTTTCTTATACTATGAAGTTGTAAAGTTTGTGGTTCGTAAAGTTGTGCGAAGTAATCTCTGCATCTAATATTTTTTTTTAAATATTCTTTTACCAATAGAAACCACATTATTAGTAAGTATTCTAGGCTACATATTATACGAAAAATTATTACTATGATATGAGAAGGTACGTGGCAAAAGTTAGTACATAATAAATTTATGAACTACCAACATCTTAAAAGAGTAAAGATTGAGATTGTCTATAATATACATAGCACATTTATCAAGTTTTGTATGAAGCATATAAAGAGAGTAATATATGTGCGCCGTCTCGCATGATCTCAGATTCGTGTCAGTATCAAACAAAAGCCGAATTGTCTTTGTGAAGCGGGAACTGAATAATACATTTCACTTGAGTTTTAACATGACACCTCTTCTTTGTTTTCTGTTCTCGCCACTCGTCACAACAGACACTCAGAGATATGAACATACGTATGTATAGGTTTATACGTAGCACTTACAATACCGGTATGTAAATAAAACTCGTAGTAATATTTCTACGAATGGTACAATGGCAGTGCTACGAAATAGCTACGGTATTGTTCAGCTTTTAAACCACTTTTGATAAATCAGGTAAACGAAGCTAAGCATAACTTGATGTGGATAGTTGAGAATTACGCTTTGTTGATAAAGTAACAATATTCAGATGATAAAGTCGTGAAGCAGACCGAGGAATTCTTTATAATATTTTCTAATCGATGCGCCATACAAGTATATATAAGCGTGGATATAACAATGCGTGATTTGTTAAACCATGTGCTTAAAATTTTATCTGAAATTAAAATTTTACTTTGATATGTCCATTTAAGCTTAGATTATGTATAAGAAACTATAATATAAATTAGTCAACACACGGTATAAGAGACACACTTATCAAATAAATCACTGAAATTCAAATGATTAATTAACGTTTATTTAGGCATACGATTCGAATTATCTACTAACTAGCAAACCCTCGCAACCTCGTTTACGTGGAGACATATTGATCGTAGCGTAATAATATCCCCCCATTTTTTGTAACATTCTTTATTGGTTCTACGTTCCTATTGGTCTTAGCAAGATAAAAATTATGTCTTATATTATGCCTATAGCCTTCCTCGATAAATGGGCTATCTAACACTGAAAGATTTTTCAAATTGGACAAGTAGATTAGGACGTTTAAGCAAACGAACAAACACTTCAGCTCTATAAATTAGTGTGAGATTTGGTTAACTACTGAACATAATTTTAAATGCCAATTTTTGTTTTTACAATATTATTTAATTTGACAGCACAGTCCACACTTCTATATTTACTATTATAAATCCGAAAATAACTCTGCTTGTTTGTGTAACTGTTACGCACTCACGGTGAAATCCCTGAACCTATTTAGATACATTTCGATATAGAGATAGATAGGACCTTGAAAAGGACACAGGCTACTTTTTTATCGCGATAACCGACATGCATGTGGCCAGATAATTTCAAAATGTTTGTTGTTATTTCACTGTTCTTGTAATTAAAAGCAACAAAGTAGTTCAAAGATCGCAGAAAGCCGTTAGATGCATATAGGACAGAATTGATTGTTGAGGAGAAACTTGAAGAAGCCCTATGCAAAATAATAGAAGTGTATCAATTGGGACGATGCTGATAATAATGTAACATAAAATAAATTAAATCATTATAAAAACATTACATTTATTTACTTTATTAAGTACTTAGGACTAAGTATCAAAGTTATGTAGTTCCAACAATTGTATAAATTATAATTTTTAGTACTTTCTTTGTTGAGACAAATTTTATATAACATTATATAATATGCTATTTCCATTTATATCGCACGTCTATTGTAAAAAAATAAAAACAAATAACCTAAAGGCCTACATAACGCCGTTATAAGTGACATAATATATTGTTCCATCTATATATTTAATTTCATATTAAAAATCACAAAAATAACAAGGCAAAAATAAAAATAAATCTTTCGGACATCTGACTCACAACGCCATCTAGTCCCGAGCTAAGCAGAGCTTGCGTTATGGGTACTAGACAACTGATAGAAATACTTATATACTTTTTGTAAATACATACATATTATACACAGAAAACACCTAAACTCCAAAACAACGATTTGCAGATCATAAAAACATTTGGTACGACCCGGGAATCGAACCCGAGACCTCAAACACAGCAGTCGCATACGCTACCACCGCGTCACCGAGTCAGTTAAGTTTATTGGTACCAGTAACAATCATTCCATTAGAGTTACAGGCACGCAATACTTGTTTCAGTGTACTTGAACTATAGCCTATATTTCCTATAGCATTTATGCAAGCATCTACAAATGGACTTACTATCTTACCTTCTTTATTAACAACAGTTTTAAACAGTTCACTGCTGACATCTTCTTAGAAATGAGGTTTTAACCTATTTTAACACGACTTCTTCACCATCGGCGACCCGTTGCAGTCCGCTACTGAACATAGGCCACGCCTACTTACCCACCTCTTAATAATCTCCCGGTTTTCCTATCTGGTTCTTAGAGTACCCAGCCATGTACTTAAGTGGAATAAAAGTTAAGCTCGGAAAAATGTGTTTATTTAATAGGACCGTATCTTGAAGTGTGTGTTGCGTGTGTTGGTTTAATTATTTTAGAAAAATATATATATACTTTTACAAATTACAATCTTACAAATATTACATCTTTAAGTAATAAGGATTTCGCCACAAAAATGTACTCACAGATTTCATATAACTGTAACTCATTTTCCTTCAAAACATTATTTTACACCTCAAAGCTTTGAATACAGTATACAATTTAGGAATATATCAAATCTTCGTCTGATTCACAAGATATCCGATATTCAATATATCTTGCATCTGATATTATTTCCTTTGGTAGATAGACAAAAGACAGTTCAGCGCTTATTCGATAACAGAACTTTATTCTTGTGATGGAGACAAAGCTCGCTCAAATCTGTGTTAGGCTGCTTAAGTTAATTGCATTTTCTTAAAGCGATTTAAGATTTTCATAGTAATACATAATATAGAAAAACAGTTTTGAGTCCTATGAAGACTTTTCAGTTGAGCAATGTGAATAATTGTCGGCCTCAAGAGTTAACTTGAAATACACATGACTACACCTGATAGCGAAAATACTATTGAGAAATTAAGCAGAGCTTGTGTTATGTACTAAACAACTGATATAAATATATATGTATTTAAATATATATGTATATATATATATATATATTTATACATCTAAAGTAGAAAGTTCTAAATAGAAATATATAAATAAAAAACACCCAAACTTCGATACAAGTATCTGTAATATCATACAAATTTACATATTAATTTACTTTTTTTATGTTTTATTGCGACATAATTATACCAATTGACTCTCTCGCGATTATATCATCCTTCCATGGTCGGAGTGGAATTGTACAAAATTAGAAAAAAAATACAATTGTAGAGGCATCTGTCCTGCAATGTACTACGACATATTGGCCATAAATATAAAGCTTTTGTTAATAGTAACATTAGGATGTTGACACCTAGGGTTTCAGAGCACTAGAACCTTAGTCTCTAAATTAGAAAATATTGTAATTATAAATATATAAAATTGAAGTGTTTGTTTGAAACTTAAAATTAACAGTATTTAACTAAATGCAAATGAAATTATATACGATAGTTACATCAAAAAATCCATTTTTATATTTTTTTTGTCTGCCTGTTTGTCTGTTCGTCTTTCTGCCTGTCTGTCTGTTTATTTCGGATAATCTCTAGAGCGGCTGGACTGATTTTAACGGGCTTTTCACTGGTAGATAGCTGATGCTACAAGGAGTAACTTAGTCTACTCTTTTCATACTAGCTTCGCCCCGCAGCGTTGCGCGCGGTTAATGTCGTACCGCGGGTACAAGCACAAGGCTCAGTTGGTTCTTTATATTATTAGTCCTTTAAAATTAGAAATATTTATATTTATAATACAAACATAAATGGTATTAACGGGCATTATCGTCATCTCTTTAAATTGTCATTTCACATCATCTAATTTTAGTGCACTATTTAGAAATTATGGTGACCTCGGTACAAGACGTAATTAATTTCGCAATTCAAAAATCTCATAAGGTGTATAAATTTTTACTTACCTATCATAATTGCTTTTAAGCCGGGTCTAAAAATAAGACATTGACGTAATTTCCTATGATAAAAACAACGCTACGCTCCCGATCTCGCACCATAGCGCCAGTCATCATTGTATATATATATCAGATAGTACCACACCTCTTTATATCAAGTGGTGTCTGCAAACACCTAACGTACCGGAGGCATTTGTCAACTTCACGGACATAGTACTCGTGTACCACTTCGGACACAAGACACTGTAACATAACACACAATAGAGTATTTTGTATTTGGAGGGCACTCGAACATGGAATCAATCAGGAAACACGTACGGAAGAGCGTTAACATATGGTCTGCTTTCAAATTACACTCTTAATGACTTACGCCACTGACGAACTACGAGTATATTAACACTGTATTGTAAATGCGAAAGTTCATGTTTTGAAACATGTGCTCTATTATAGTTATCAAAAGGTTATTTTTATATGGTGTATGAAATTTGTGTCATTTATCATTTAAGATATTCGATTTTAAGAATAGATCGATTCTATTATCATACTGCAGGGTTGAAACATACGAAATCTCAAAGGAATGTTATTCGCATAATCGATGGTTCCCATACGTTACATTACTATTTTCAGTTTCATTCATTCATTTATTCAATATCGTAGTATACTTTTAATAAAAGCTTTGAAAAATAATAAGCCTCTGAAAAAAACTTGGTTTGCTAAAGGATTTACTCGCGATTTTCTTCCAACAAATCTTTACAAATTTGTTATGCAAATGGAAAAGCCTTATTACACTTCCTTAATTATTTCACAGCCTCTACCGAAGCACAAAGTCCCTCCTAATATTTTATGATGTAATTTAAAAGACTGTCTTTGAAAATGAGTTTTAAGATGTCCTTAAAGCTACAAAAGATAATTTTGTATCAAAATATCGGATCCTGATTAGAGAACAACAAAAAATATTATATTTTAAGAAAACAATAAAGATTGTGAAGTAAATGACAGTTTTTATGTTCTTTTGTGAAAAACGACGCTACTTAGGGTATCTGATTTTTTCGGCACACTTTTTATCGCACCAGAGACAAATCACACAGAATTCTAGGGGATTACGTGCGAACAAAACATTTTATCGGATGTACGAAAAAGTTTTTTCAAAGATATTCAGTAACGGCTCCCGCTTCGATATATATATATACCCTAAGCTTTCGTTTCCTGGAACTTCAATAATGGTTTTGATTTCTTAAGAGTAATTTATTGTAGTCAGAAATCAATAGTATAGATCTATGTAATGAATTTGAATTCATTACATAAATCTAAACTATTGATTGATAAAATTGTATAGTTATTGCATGAACATGTATTTTAGATAATAACATGTGAAAGTTTTCAGTATTCATTACTTTCGTGTTTCGGTTAATCCTGTAATTTTAGTGCTTGTAATTGGTTTGAAACGTAACATTAACTTAAAAGTGATACTAAAATAATTGTTAGTCGTAATGAAACAAACCTGTTTGTTAGGTTTTTGATGAAAGGTGGTGGAAATATTTAGTTACCGTCGTGTACGTTGAATTCTTTATAAAGATCATTTGATGAGCTCATAAGTTTTCATAAAATTTATAATGTTAAGTATTTTATTTATAACTAGCTGACCCACGCAACCTCGTTTGCGTCTTCAATTGCCCGTAGGGTGAAAATCTTCCCTCGTTTTTGAAACATTCTTCATTGGTGCTCCACTCCTGTTAGTATTTGTAGTATTGGTTATTAAAAGATATTTTAATATTCTTTACTAGTTTATTTATGATCCTTAGATATTAATTTAATATATTACGTCTTACAATGTGGTGGTCCGTGGCGGGTTCCGATGGCAAGCGTCGCTGTCAAAAGTGACAGCCGGGTACCACAGATTAGACAAATACATCGATATACTACATCATCCCCTTTCATAATAATTTTTTAGTGAAGTTATCTTTATACATTTATAGGTACTTATTTCTAATAGACATTTAGGAGCTTTATTTAAAGACAAGTTTTTCTTCCTAATTACTACTATTACATAATAATTTTTTAGTGAAGTTAACTTTATACATTTATAGGTACTTATTTCTAATAGACATTTAGGAGCTTTATTTAAAGACAAGTTTTTCTTCCTAATTACTACTATTACATCTCGTTTTCCTCCCCGTTATACACTACTTACAAAATTGTACATCAGTAATTTACACAATATTATTCCAGTAGGTATTGCACTAGGTATACAACTACACATTCAACCAGTGGTGCGGAACCTTACCACTGAATTCGATGAAGCACCAAGCCTGCTAAGGAGATCTAATATGAAAAGAGGTTCTATTATAAATTACATTATTATTATCTATTATACTATACGCTCTATTACCATTGTAACTTTTAATCCTTCCTTCTAGCCACATATTTTTGTTTGGATCTTTCTTAAACCAGATGCTTTGACCCACATAAAATGGCGTCTTCACTCTACTACTTTTATTGTAATTTCTAATATTTCTGGTTCTTATTCTGTTGAACTGTTGATTAATATTAGTATTAATTTTTGGTTGTAGATACTGAGTGTTGACAATTAATTTAGTTCTCAAGTTTCTATTAAACATTAATTCACACGGTGAGAAATTGGTACCAGAAATGGGTGAGGCCCTGTAATTCAATAATGCTAGTCGGTAATCAGTTTTATCTTCATGACACTTATTCAAAATTTTCTTAGCTAATTGTACCCCTTTCTCTGCCATACCATTAGATTGTGGGTACCTAGGACTTGTATAAGTAAATATGAACCCATTCTCCCGAGCAAAGTCTTTGCATTCCCTTGAGTCAAAAGGTACATGATCAGAGACTATTTCTCTAGGAAAGCCAAAAATGGAAAATATTTCAGTTAAGGTCTCAATTATGGTTCTGGCACTTTTATTGTGAATGTATTTAATATCTAGCCATTTAGAGTAATAATCATAGATTATGAGGTAACTTTTTGCTTTAAAATCCATTATGTCCGTTCCTATTTTTGTGAAAGGCAAGTTAGGTACTGTATGGGACATTAAAGGCTCTTTAATATTATTATTTTGAAAGGTCTGACAAGGAAAACAGCGTTTAACAAATTCTTCTATGTGTGCATCAATATGGGGCCAATAGTATAATTTTCTTGCCAGTTGTTTCATTTTTGACATACCAATGTGGCCATCATGCAAAGTTTTGATAAAATTTAATCTTAAATGCTTTGGAACAATCAATCTGTCCTTAAAAAATACCAAACTGTTATCTACTGAAAGTTCACCTCTCAACTTATGATAATCATGCAAACCATTAGGAATATCATTATTATTGGTAGGCCAGCCATCTTTAATAAAGTTTCTTAGTACGACTAGCTCATTATCTGACTCACTTTCTGTTATTAACATAGTTTTTTGTTCCTCGGTACATTCCACATTCTGTGCAAGACCTATGCAATGTATTATTTCATCCATGTAGGGCTCGTCAACACTGTCATAGGTTTGATACGAGCGTGATAACAGATCGGCTATAAACATTAATTTACCTTTTAAGTACTTGAATTCTATGTCATATCTTAATAGTTTTAATTTTAATCTTTGCAATCTGGGTGACGGAACATCATGTAAATGTTTTTTCAGTAAACTCTCAAGAGGTTTGTGGTCATTCAACACTGTCACTTTTCGCCCATAAATGTAATAATGGTATTTATGCGCCGCCCAGACAACGCTTAGAAGTTCTTTCTCAATTTGTGAAAAATTGCGCTCAGATGGAGTTAAGCTTCGTGATGCAAAGCTTACTGGTTTTCCTTCTTGCAGCAAGCAACAGCCAAGGCCATCCTTGGAAGCATCGCATTGAATGGTTATAGGCAATTTGGTGTTAAAATTTTGTAATACTGGGGCTTGACTTATTTTATTTTTAATATTAGTATAAACATTTTCATGAATTTCCGTCCACAGCCAATCTACGTTTTTCTTTAACAGTAACTGTAGCGGCGATGCAATATTAGCCATGTTAGGTATAAATTTACGCAGGTAATTTATCATACCCAGAAATACTTGGAGCTCTTTCTTATTAGTGGGGCTTTTCATATTAATTATTGCTTTTACCCTTTCCGGGTCAATTTTCATGCCGCGTTCTGAAAAAATATGCCCGAAATACTTGACTTCTTTTAGTTTATACTGAAATTTGTTTTTGTTAAAACGGACATTGTGTTTTTTAGCGCGTTCAAAAACTTGTTCCAATATTGCATCGTGCTCCTGCTCGCTATCTCCACAAATTAATAGATCGTCACAATAAACAATTACACCCGGGATATCCCCAAAGGCAGTCTCGCTGTACCCTTGAAAGACCTCCGGAGCGACTGATATTCCAAACGGACACCTAAGAAATTTATAACATCCGAATGGGCTGTTAAATGTACACAGACTACTAGATTCTTCAGTTAATTTAATATTGTAGAATCCATCTGACAAGTCCAGTACCGAGAAAAATTTTTTGTTACTTAATTTGGGTACAATTTCATCTAAAGTTGGTATCAAATAGTGTTCCCTTATTAACACTTTGTTCAAATCCTTAGGGTCTAGGCAGATGCGAAGAGAACCATCTTTCTTTTCAATTATTACCAAATTACTAACAAAACTATCCGGGTGGTCTACCTTAGCTATGACTTCATGCTTCACCAGAGCCTCCAGCTTATTCGCGAGACGCGGCAATAGCGCGTTGGGCACTCTGCGTGGGGGTCGCACTACAGGCTCCGCTCCCGGTTGAATGCGTAGCTGCAGTGGTTTACAGAACTCCCCAACACCCTGGAATAGTTCAATGTTCTTATTAATAATACAGTCTTTATTTTTATTAGCACTAACAGTGATATTAGTTATTGGTTCAGTCTTTAAAATATCAATATTAGTTACAGGTTCTGATTTTACTTTATTATTATTATTTAACAATTCTAGTTTTATTAGTGAAGCTAATCCCATGATTGGTCTGACCTTTTCCTTAATAATTAAAAACTCAGTATTAACACCTTCATTGCTTTTCTTAATATTATTAAAAACCTTTAATGTGACCTTGCCCAAAGGGATTAATTTCCCACCTCCGAAGACCTCTATTATAGTTCTTGTCTCAGACATTTTAACATTAGTATCATCATCGACAATTTTCTTCAGAGTGCTTATTCCCAATACATTAATTTGGGCACCCGTGTCACATTTAAAATTTACTTTCTTATTTTCCACTTGCAAGGATTCAGACCATTCATTATTACCTAGATCAATGGAATAAACTAGTCACAAATTTTGCACATCATTGAAGGCCTCATCACTGTCTGTATAATTCATGCAGTGAACTCGACCCCTCATACTGGTACAACCAACACTGAAGTGGTTCATGCGGTTACATTTAGAGCATGTTTTACCAAATGCCGGACATTGTCTTGGTCCATGCTCGGTGTTACACTTTTTACAATTATAAAAGGATTTATTATACTGTAAAGCCTTCTTATTTGTAGCACTTGAGGAGTGAAATTGACTGTTTTTGTAATTATTATTATAATACTTAGCTCTATTGGAGTGCTGCCCACGCTGCACTACCTTCTCGGACTGGACTGCAAGCACCTCCGATTGATTAAGGGTCTTCACGAACTCTTTCGAGAGCTCCGCAGACCGACAGATGTCTACCGCCTTATCAAGTGTCAGGTCCCTCACCTCCAGGAGCTTCTGCTGCACGCGTCGGTCTTGTACGCCGATAACAATCTTGTCCCTGATCATTCGGTCCTTTTGATCACCAAAGTTGCAGTTCTCCGCCAGTTTTCTAATTAACGTGTAGTATGCATCAAACGATTCTCCATCTTCTTGGTTCCGTTTATTCAAATTGTAGCTGTTTATGACTTCATTTTGCCGCGGTTTAAAGTATTCGTCAAATATCTTAATCACATCTTCTAGTTTGTCCTTCTCTTCCTTGCCGGTCCTAAGCACATTAAAATATAGTTCCTGCGCCTGCTGTCCTATGCAATTAATCAGTATTGCGGCCTTCCTGGCTTCAGACAGCTTTTCCAAACCAGCCGCCAGCACGAAGTTTTTAAATGAGAGCTTGAACCGCTGCCATTGTGGCCAACAGTTTTCTATTTCATCCATGCAAAGAGATTGCGGCATTTTATATTCGACGGCACACATGTTGTCGACTTTAATTTCTTCCTCCTCCGACATAATTATTATTTAATCCAATTAAATCTTCGTAGATTCTTCTCCGTTTCGACTGCGCCATGTAGTATTGGTTATTAAAAGATATTTTAATATTCTTTACTAGTTTATTTATGATCCTTAGATATTAATTTAATATATTACGTCTTACAATGTGGTGGTCCGTGGCGGGTTCCGATGGCAAGCGTCGCTGTCAAAAGTGACAGCCGGGAACCACAGATTAGACAAATACATCGATATACTACAGTATTAGCGTGATATATATAGCCTATAGTCTTCCTCGATTAATGGACTATCCAACACTGAAAGATTTTTTCAAATCGGACTAGCAGTTCCTGAGATTAGCGCGTTCAAACAAACAAACAAACTCTTTAGCTTTATTATTGGTATAGATTATACTTAGAGTATTGAAATAAGTTTAGATATTCGTTGATAACTTAAAATTTTGTTTTTATACAGCAATTAATATTCTTGGACACAATAAGTCGTGGTTTGCCACAAGGAGGTCAAAAAACATTCACTCCAGCTTAATATCCAGTATGATATGCTAATTTAAGAAAAAAACATTTTTTTCTTTAGAAAATTCAGATCAGATAGATTCAGAAAGAACCACATATACATAGCTTAGCATACTCAGTTTTTGCATGTTCTATAAAGCCCACCCTACTCACCTTCAACGCACACCCTAGACTCCATGACAAACATTTGACTCCACTGTACTTAAAGTAAAAACTAAAAGTGTTCTCCGTAACACAAACATGTCAAGCCAGTCTCACAGCACAGTTACTAGCTAGGTAAAGATTGGATATTTTTTTTTCTGTAGCTTTAGCAAACATCAATCCTTTTACGCATTGGTATGCAGGCTGCGTGGGTTGAAATGCAAAACACTTACCCTCGCTAGAGTTCAAAGCGTAAACTTTTTTCTGTCCCAGACATTATTCCAGTCTCGTAGTTCTGTTTGAGGTTTGGAGTATTTTTCGGTTGAGCCTGGTTTCATTAAAAAGTTACCTCCCGTAGAACTAATATTTAAAGTGATTGAGCAACTTTCAATTGCGACGACGGAATCGAAAGCACAGTGCCATGTTACTATGATTATAAATGGTTAAGAATAATATTAATATTTCGGACATCTAACACACAACGCCATCTAGTCTCAAACTAAGCATAGCTTGTACTATGAGCAGTCGCATACGCTATCACTGGAGGCAGTCAAGGATGTTTTGTATGTCCGTTTTAGATGTATTATTCGGTCCTCTAAATTAATTCTCTTATTGTAAGGAATTTATCTCAATGACTTTTCATGATTGAATTAATTACAATTAATAGCTGGATTTTCTGAAACCCATGCTGACTGTGGCGTTAAAATTCATTTACGATTATTGAAATAGTATTATCAAATAATGTGTTTTACATTTCCAAAAACCCAGAGGGAAATGACAAGTAATAACATTAAATATATTTCTTTAAATTGGTATTACAAAACAAAAAGCGATAATACCCACATAAAATGATGTTATTGTATTAGTATCAAAATGTTAATGTTAAACAGTTTTATGTTGAATGAAGAATGCGAGTTTTTGGCCTGTTGAATTGTTTGTTGTTGAGTGCTGTAGTGTATAGTATGTATAACATATCAAGAATCAAAACATATTCTCAAGTAAGTGAAATGTAAATTTCTTTTTGAGAAAAATAAATTCTTTACCCACAATAGTTACTTATGTTTTTATTAAAAGTTATTACGTGTAACTGATATGTTAAATCAAATTATTTTCCTTTTTTTCTGACTTTTCCAGGTACTTAAACATCATACTTATATCACCAATGAATATAAATATGAACTTATTTGAATAGCAAAGAAGAAATTCGTAGGAAAGTAATTGAGATATTAAACCACTCACGTATCTGAGATTCTTTAAATGAAGAATTAATCTCAATAGGTAAATTTATATATAAACAACACAATATTCGTTAACAGGTGTTGGCCTCAATAAGCTACAGTAATATGTTTAAAGCTTACAAAATATGTACCTACTGTATCAAAAGTAATCTGATGTTATTACGTTTAAATAAACTTGTAAAGAATTTAAAAAAGTACATGTATTAGTATATATGTAGTATTTTAAATCCTAATCAAAATTTTTACTGTATATTAGTGTATCCTATCATTAAATATTTCATGGGAAAAAGCCAGCTTAAATTCGATGAATCCACCCAATTTACAAGATATTGTAGGCAGGGAAGTGTACTACCAAGTGCGCCAGGTGCTTATTTATCGACATAGCTGTATGAAAATTAAATTTAATAAAGTATTATAAAAGTAGCCTATTAGCTCATTGCAGGCTACTTCACAGAGCTCAACAACATGAAACCGCTGCTACTTGCAGTTTTTAATTTAGACCTTGATGTACGCAACCAGATTAATTTGCTTTTGTAGAAAAACATTTGGAATTTTATTATGATGTTTAAATAATGACTGCCTCGGTGGCGTAGTGGTAGCGTATGCGACTGCTAAGCTTGAGGTCTCGGGTTCGATTCCAAGGTCGGACCAAATGTTTGTATGATCTGCAAATATTTGTTCCGGAGTTTGGGTGTTTTCAACAAAAAAAAGTATATAAGTATTTATATCCGTTGTCTAGTACCCATAACACAAGCTCTGCTTAGCTTGGGACTAGATGGCGTTGTGTGTTAGATGTCCGGAATATTGTTTTTTATTTTATTTTTTTAATTAGTAAGAAAATATTTCTTGCTTTCTCTGTTTATCCGATGTTTTAAGTTGACTGCAGCTGGGGACAGATGAGAAGGGTGGAACTAACACCACCATCACCGCAGATTGCCAACCTTGCTTTACATGCCCGCATAGAAGCATCCATCCCTAACTTTCACAAATATTCGCGCGCCCACTGCAGTTACAAACACAGTTAAAATACAAAAACAAGAAAATATATAGAAAAGTAAATTTCAAGTAGAATACAAATTTGATTTACTAAAAATAAAACTGCGTGATTGTTCTTTCTATTCTGTTTGGTTAATTTTTAGGGTTCCATACCACAAAAGGAAAAAAAAACGGAACCTTTATAAAAATACTTTGTTGTTCGTCTGTCTGTCTGTTTGTCTGCCTGTGTTATGTGCGATACCTTCATGTGTTGGGAACGCATGAAGGTATCGAGTTAAAATTAAAATCTTAAATTCAGGTCTACTCTCCTCAGAAGTTATGAGAAAATCCAATTAAAGTTTCCTTCGGTTCTTTCCGTAAGTCTAAGTTTACGTGAAAAAGATACAGTTGTTTATTTATCAAAAAATGCACATTTTGACACTTTCGAGGGATTGAAAACTCATAGGGTACTTCCTGTTGACCTCGAACTATAAAATTTGGTAAGTAACGTTTTTATAGACCACAAATACAAGGAAAAATGTTAAAACTCGAAGGAATTCTAAAAAAAGGGTTTATATTTTCATAGGTGGTAAACATTTCAAATTAAAGCTTCTAGTGAAAGGGATTGATGTGCACATTGCAAAATACGCCTGGAACCCTCGGTGGCCGAGTACGACTCGCACTTGTCCGATGTTTGAGAATCAGAGAAACTCTATTGTAAATTTCATCCAAATTGGTTCAACGGCTTAACCGTGAAAGCATAATAGAATGACAGACAGAGTTACTTCCGAATTTATAATATAACAATTGATTAAATAATTCAGATTCAATATATTAAGAAATTACGCACTAAACAGACCATGAGCGAAAAAAATATGTAAAAGTTTTAAGGTTACTACATTTTACCCGTTGTACAGACGCATTTATGCACAGTTTAGATCGCAATATTAATAATTAGCCATCAAAAACTACTCGTATAAGAGTAATATTATTAATATTCTCGACTGAAAATAGTATTTGTGTAAAGAACATGCGTGTTGTGTGTTCGTTAAAATAATAGCCAACAAAAATATTCTGCTAAAACACTCAGTACATTATATTCTACCATTTCCAATTTCCACTGAAAAACGCTATTCAAACTTTAACAGGGTTTTAAAATTAACAATAAATATTCATAAAGGCTGGTTTTGGCACACTGAATTTGGTGCCAAATATATTAGAGACCAAAAATAAATTAATGGAGTAAGTACATGTGAAGCTTAACACATATTTGTATATTAGTTTTTGATATATTGGCACTAATATTATGAGCTGGAACTGTGCGGTTACAGTTAAGACTTAAGCTTGACAAAAAACCGTCTGTATATGGGCCGTAGTGATACCAAGATGTTAACGCAATTTTGGGATTCCAGGTTCCCTATTAAATCAGTCTCATGCTGGTTTAGTTTTATTCGAATAGCTAAATTGTACATCAATCAATATATCACATCAACAGCTTGTAACATTATATAGCTGGCCAAACATTTTATAAAAAAAATGCAAGAGATTCTTTATTCCATATGTTTTAATTAATACCATAATCTTACAATGATGAAAGAAGTTAAGAGTATCTTTAAGCCAACAACAAATAAACCAAGCTATAACTTTATGTTTCATTATTTAATGTTAAACTATTTGATAGAAAGAAACATAATATACAATACACGAACCTGGAATAAAATTCAAATACATTCCGTATCTAAAGTTGGGATGTAAGTTAATCGCAAAACGATATATATCTTTTTTGTGTGGCCACCTCTCCATTTGATTTTCCTTAGCTAAAAAACGAAGTAAAAAGCAAAGATTTATGTTAGTTTTTACAATTTTACGGTCAGCGAGTTCGGTTGGAAACGCCAAGGGAAACATTACAAGAGATATCGCAGATTTACTTCAAACTTGATGCCTTCTCTAGAGGGAAATCACGAAATGGGGATCATTGCAGCATGATTCATTCGACAGGGAATATTCCTATTTTATAATCTTTTATCGAAGTGACGTTCATATATTTTGTCGTGCGCCTACGTATTTATATTAATGCTTACCATAAAAAAATGAGTTTTAACAATGTTTTAATGTCCGTTTTGCTTTGTAAGTTACGTTTTTTGTTAACATTCACATTCATAAATTATGATTTTCTCTTCGCCCACGTGTATGTCGGTTATAGAGACAAATAGTAGCTTATGTTCCAAAGTTCTGATCTATTTAATACCGAAATTCCTCCAAATCGGTTCTGAATATGCTGACAACTAATTTATTTATTTATTTATACACTTTATGCACTTTTTAATTCGCAGACTTAATGCCCATGGCATTCTCTTCCAGTCAACCTTAGGGTGTTGTAGAAATCTTGTAGGGAGGTGCACAGGGTTACAGGGCTTAATAAGTGAAGACAAAAGACAAAAGAGGCACGGAATCAATGGATTGAGGCTGGAAAAGAGAAAGGACTTACAACGGGAGTACTCCTAGTAAATGTTCCTAAAGAAAAAGTGGAGCAAAGAATCTCAATACGCGAAGCCCTGACAAAACACACGAAGACAGTCTTGTATAATGCTAAGTCTAAATTAAGTAACTCGTGTCAGTTTATATGGTGCAAGGATGGAAAGGTATTTGCTAGAAAAACATGTAATAGTAAAATATATCACATTCGCTCAATCCGAGACATAGATCAGGTTCAAAAATACATAAATGTACACATTTAACATCCAATCTCTTCCATTGACGGTATGTACTAATCTTAAACACATTATGTCCAAAGTAAGCTATGGCTAGCCAGATTAAAGAAATTTATAATTGTAATTCACTAAATAAATTCTTTCAATTACTACCTCCTAATAGTTATGTACAATTTTCATGTCTACATATTAATATAAGATCACTGATAAAAAATTTCACTAAGTTATTGCAGTTGGTAGATAATTGCTCAACCCCACTGGATGTAATAGTGCTTACAGAGGCCGGTATCTCAGAAAATATTTCTCAGTTATACCATATACCTGGATATAATATGCATGTACAACTACGAACTAACAAAAGAGGCGGTGGAATAATTATCTATGTCAAAAACCATTTAAAGTTTACCACAATACACACAAAATCCAGTACATTTGAAAGTATAACCGGTATTTTGAAACTGCCCTCGAAACAGGACGTCGTTCTGTTTGCAATATATCGGCCTCCATCAACTAACAAACATATCTTTGTGAGAGAGCTAGATAGATGTATCAATGGGTTCAGCGATAAGAAACACTTCATCCTCATCGGGGACACAAATTTAGACCTAAAATGTGTAACAGCTTCTATAGATGCATACTTAGAAACACTGAGCGGGTACGGACTGCTCTGCGGAATCACTGATTTTACGAGAATAGAACCAAAATTAAACCTAATATCTAGAACGTGCATTGACCATATATTTGCGCGATTCCCCAAAGCGAGTCCATACTCCGCGGTGCTTGACGTAGTACTGGCCGATCATAGGGCGATTCTGTTTACATGCGTCGACGCTACGCCGCTAAAGTGTATACAGTGTGTTCGAGGCCCAGTTATTAACTATGATTTATTTTATAAGGAATTAAAAAAAGTGAAATGGACGGAAACTAATAATATGAGTAATAGTGATGAGATATATAACTTCATTAAAAAATCGTTTTACAATGCAAATAAACACGCAACATCAAACAAAACCTTTAGACATGGATATAAATTTTATAAGGTTCCTTGGATCGATGGAAATATAACACGACTTTGTGAAAAACGCGACAAACTATTTAAACAGTGGAAAAACAACCCATTTGACAAAAGCGTAAGGTTACAGTATAATAGAATCAGAAATAAAACAAATAAAGTTTTAGAACGTAAACGAAATGAATACTATATTAACAATATAAAAGATAATTTTCGAAATCCTAAAAAAATATATGAGATTATAAATCAAATGCTTGGTCGTGTTAAACATTCAATAGACGACGCCATTCTGAAAGCATTTGATGCTCAAGGGCTCACAAATAAACAAATAGCTGAGAATTTCGCAAATGGTTTTGACAAATCTGTTAAAACTATCATCCCAAAGTGCAATGTTTTATTGTTGAACCCAAAAGATTATCATGAACCAAATAACTCGAGTATGTTGTTTCAAAAAGCTACAGCTAGCAAAATACAAAAAATCATAAAAACTTTAAATCCAAATAAGTCACCAGGTATTGATAACATTAAAGCTGCAGATATTAAATGCATAGGGGATGACATCTCAATTGCTATATCCAACTTAATAAATAGTAGTGTAAGATCTGGTCTCTATCCCGATGAGTTAAAAAAAGGATGTGTAAGACCCGTATTTAAAAAGGGAAAACAAAATGACTATCTGAACTATCGTCCTATAACACTTCTCTCTACTATAGATAAAATAGTTGAGAAATTTGTCGCTGATCAAATACAAAGTTTTTACCAAAAGCATGATATAATATACAGAAGTCAGTTTGGATTTCAAAAAGGGAAAGGAACCAGTGATTTACTGTCTGCATTCACAGATGAGGTCAATACACATTTAGACTCGCGAAAAATAGTACTGGCCCTCTTCATAGACTTTTCCCGTGCATTCGATGTTTTGGACCACAACAAATTAATAAATAGAATTGGTAACTGTGGCATAGGGGGGCCTTTATTAACATGGTGTCAAAACTATCTGACAGGCCGCAGTTATACAGTAAAAATAAAAAACGTGCTCAGTGATACAATCTCAGCCACAGAAGGCACTGCCCAGGGATCGGTCTTAGGCCCATTACACTTTGTATCTTATGTGAACGATATGCACAACTGCATCACGAAGGGTACATGCTACCAGTTTGCTGACGACACCTGCATTGTAGTGGCTGACAAGGACCCTGTAAAGGCACTTGCAAAGATACAAACAGATTTTGATACCTTACTAAGATGGTGCCATGATGCAGGACTGGTAATTAATTCAAACAAAACTAAATTGCTAGTTATTAAATCACCGTATCAGCGGCAAACTATCAGCTCTGCATTAATTGCTCACACTCACAGCTGCTTGCATAAATGCCGAAAAGATGCGTGTAGCTGTCCACCCATAGAGATTGTTGCGACACATACTTACCTTGGTCTAGTAATAGACAGTCAATTCAACTGGGGTAAACATATTAAATATGTTTGTAATAAGTTGCGACAATTCCTAGCCAACATTGTTATCCTTAAGGGTAGAATTCCATTTAAGGTCCAAATAATGTTGTATCACTCATTGGCAGAATCATATATCCAGTACGGTCTTAGTAGCTATGGTCGCACATATAATAGTTATGTTAAAAAAATCTACCATTTACAACTGAAAATATTAAAGACAATTGTATCCCCAAAAATTAAATTATTATTTTATAACGACGAAATTGGCCTGTTTAAACATTGTAAATTATTACCTGTCCAAACTAAGTTTAACTTTGCCATTTTAAAAGAAAACTTTTTTAATAGTAAATTAAAAATTGTCACGGAACATGCTGTGTATACTAGAGCGGCGGCTCAAAACCGGTTGCGTACAGTGCGCGCAAGCAACACGTACGGCGAAAGAACTTCTACCTACATAATCCCTCGCCTTATAAACAAGCTACCGCCGGATTTAATTAATAAAATTACACAGAGTAATATTAGAACTAAATTAAAGGCATATTTCTTGGACGAAGGATCGAATCTGTTTTAGATATTGAATTGGTCCCATTGGGAGGCATGTATCTAGCTCTCGTGTATTATCAACACACGCTTACAGATAGTGTATAAACATTGTAAATATGCGATACAGAATAACTGTGTAACACAACACAAACCCTAGAGGTTTATCGTGTTATGGCTAATTTTTAAATATTGTAATATTGTTTTAAGTGATAAATAAAAAGAAAAAAAAAAAAAAAAAAAGTGAGGAATATGCCATACATAGACTTAAACATATACACACATATACAATTAATACGACATAAATACAGATATATGTACATAAAGATATATATACATATACACATACACATATATATAGGTATAATATTCTAACACTATGACGGCTTGATTTAATGTACCAATCACCGATTTCATTGTTTTGCCATTTCGTTAAGAAGGATAATTCTACTTTCGAATTCAGTTCGCCCGATTGCCATCAGGTCTGATGCCAGTCGTTCTGTGTAAAAACTGACATTCAAGTAAAACCGGTTGAACTAGTAGCCCCAAACAATGAAGATGATGATGATGGTAAATAATATATGTACAGGATTCATAAATTAAGTAACACACACGTGTGTATCTTTTTTTTTTTTTTTTTTACGCGGGGAATGCTTTTCGCACCATACCCTTCGTGGGGAGACGAAGGGCGTGTGTGGGACTCCCGGAAGACCAGTCTACCCACTAAACCCCGCGGCGGCCTACCTCGGCAGTCAAGAGGAGCTCCAGGAACGCATCGGCGGCTTCTGGAGTCCCCTCTGCCGTACCCCATGACTGAGGTACATCCCAGGGTGATCACGTGTGTATTTACCTATTAATTCAATATATTTACGTTAAGTTCTACAAACATAATCTAAGGTTGTAAAATAAGTCTTTAAATACGACGTTTGAAATTCCTCCTCTCAAATGAAATACGAGAAGGTTTAATATTTCGGACCTTCCATTAAAACCTCGCACTTTTTCCCCAAATCTGTCAAATGTTGCAAACCCATCATTCAAATAGGGACTATCATCTTTTTAATATTTATACAATGTACATTTTGCTTTGAAAGGCTGAGGCATTAGCAAAGCAGTGATTTACAAAAGGGGAGGAAAAGTTAAAGCCACAAGTATAACCAAATTTAAAATTTAAACCTTTTTTCCTTACCTTCATTTCAAATCTATTTAAATAAACAAAATTTAAGTGCCCATTTTAAATTTCAAATCTACAGCGTACTTACAACAAGAACTTACATCGAAAATTAATTTTTTTCGTCTCTGTTTCTTTTTTCCGACTTATTTGTGAGATGGCTGGCCTGATGGAACTTTTAAAAAAAATATCTGATGACATATATATATGTTTAAAAAACCACTCCAGCGCGGCGTTAGGAATATTTATATTTTTTTATTTTATTTTATTTGGACAACCAACAAGAACATACACCTTAAAAGCTAAGTGGCATATACAGTAATGTACAAACATTGGTGCTACCTTAATTATAGGTTGCCACGAAAAGCATAAATATTGTTTAAACAGATAGTTGGGCGCATAAGGCATCCCTTAACTTACAAAATAATAATCACAATATCTTGTGTCACGGGGGACTTTACAAACATACATGAAAAACGGTCACAAAGAACACCCACAAATTGTTGTTATGTATCTACATAACAACAAATTGTAGATTACACAAAGTGTTGTCCCGTGTCGGATTGAAATCACAACACTTGGCGCAGTAGAAAGCGGCGTGGCGACTGATTAAACCACTAAGCCAACCGTGCAGTCAAACATGAACATATATGGAGGATATAAAATATATATGGAGTAGGTAACACTGCGGGGCTCTGCTAGTATAATCACATAAGTACTCTATACTGTGAGTATATATAGTTTATATTAACGATCCCTTTGTCACACACAAACTGATATAGATTATCAACCCTTGGCCCTTATTCGTGCAAAGCCCTTATCGAACACGAACCCTAGAACACTTCAAAACAAAGAAAAGGTCGGATAAGAAGATTATAGTGCCAACGGTTAGTTGAAAAATGAAATACAAAATATAAAGGTTTTTCTTTGTTTATTCTCCATATTGAACACTGATTCAATATATATGAGAGTATGCAATGAGAAAAAAGTCTATGTTCAATATTATCTATTGAATATCAATAGGTATTTGAATGACGTCGTCGATTTTCAAAATAAAACTGGGACCTGTCAAAAATAATTCCATTTTTTATGTGAGGGGTTCGAAAAATTGAGGAGAAAAACCCTCCTCGTTATTCCGTATACGTGCTCTCAGTGACGTCTATTTTCCATCTAAATATGTTTTAAATTGCTATTCACGTTCGATGATTACGACAATAACATATTCTTCGATAAAATAAAAGAATAGAAAGATGTTATTTCAAAGCGAAACAAAAACATAAAGTAGAATTTTTCTTCACAAATAAAAAAAGGCAGTACAGGCAGGCTGAAAGCTTCCCAGTTACTTAACAGAAAACAACGTGGGCATTAAACGACTTCACTGATGGTTTGGTGGGGTGTCAGCTATGAAGGAGTGACTGAGCCGTATTTTTGTGAAAAAAGAAATCAAAACATTGGCACAAGTGTATCAAGATACCAGTCTTGCAAAGGTAGTTAAGCCCCTAATAACATCATGTTCAATAACCAAGAATGGTCCTTTCAACAAGATCTTGGTACCGAGTCATAAAGTATAATCCACCCAATCTTGGTTAGAAACGAACGTTCAGGATTTCATCAGAGCTAAAAACTGGGCGTCATAGTCCTGATCTTAATCCACACAGAGGATTGTGATTTAGGGTAAGTTTTAGAGAGTAAGCCTTGCTGTAAACGCTGTGATAATTTGAAATCCCTAAAACAATCCATACGATTGGCATTAAAGGATTTCCCCATAAAAAGAGTGCGTGCTGCTATTGATAACCGTCCTCAACGTTTAAAGGATTGTATTGCAGCCAATGGAGACCACTTCGAATAAGCTTTTTAATATATTTTAATGGTTTTATATTAATGTATTAAACTAATACACTGTAATAGTAATAAATGTTACGTACAATAAAAAAAAGTTTTTCTTGTAACAATATTTATGGTAAGACTAAATATAATCAGGAAAGCTCGTGACGTTAAATATGACAAAAAGATTTGATCTTATGACGTAAGAACATGTACTACTACTTTATTAATTCTGCGAGTAAAAAGCGGTTTTATTAATATTACAAACAGACACTCCAATTTTATTTATTTCCTAGCTGAACCCCGCGGTGTTACCCGTGGTTATTGTCGAACCGCGGGTAACGCCGCTGGGCAAAGCTAGTCTAAAAAAAGGTGAAACCACCTGTGAAAGTCCCATCAAAATCTGTCCAGCTGTTCCAGAGATTAGCTAGAACCAATAGACAGATAGAAAAAATAAAAATGTTATTTTGGTATATGTACCGTGTATACAAACATATGCATTTAGTTAAAAGCGGTTATTTTAATATTATAAACAAACACTCCAATTTTATTTATTCGTATATTTATAGGTGTACAGAAGATATATAGATGTAAATACGAAAACGAAACGCTTTTACCATAATTGAGACTAACTTTGTATATTTATTAGATTCAGCAAAGGACTTGAAAATAACACGGCTCCTTAGCATTAATATCCATCTTCAGTCCCATCTTAATGTTATTTTAGAACTCATCAATAATTTATCTTATTATGAACCCCAAAGGCACGGTTACCGTGAAGACCAAACATAAACCTAATATCCAAGTCTGATTGATTGAAATATTCAACAAATTATGGAGATGCTACATCAATGGTGATTCGAAAATTACAAAGTAATAACGAAAACCAATACTTCATTTCTAAAAACATGTAAGACTCGTTTCTAGTAATATTGATATTAAGAGAAGCAAACGCATGTTTGCTTTTAGGATTAATAAATTACTTTCTAACTTTAGATTTTGTATTTTGTGGTCTTTTCTACTTTTATTGAGTTTGATTGTAATTACAAAATTTTATAAAGCATAATTCACGTTACATACCAAATTTGACCTATGATGAATCCCTAATCATTCTAGATTTATCTTTTTAAGTAAATCTAATTTAATCTTTTTCTAATTAATATCTGCCAATTATTTTATGATCGCATTTAAGACATACCTTCGAACGTTTTGACAAAGTGCGGTTCCTCTTACAGTGAAAGCAAGATTGTAACAGGGGCGGACCGATAACCATCACCGCCATCAACAGATATTAATAGTTTACTACAGACAAATGACAATCCTTTAGAAAAGAGGTTTTTCTAAAACAGGACTACTATAGAACGCTGGATCGTTGATATAAGATTTGTTTCTATTATATGATACCTTGTATATACGTCGCATACATTGTCAAAGCCGTAATATTAAAATTGCACTACTGATATTATAATAAACCGGTAGACTGATAATCGATCGATTGTCAATCTACCGGTTTACAATTACACTAGTGATAATATAATAAACCGGTAGATTGTCAATCGATCGATTATCAGTCTACCAGTTTATTATAATATCAGTAGTGTAATTTTAATATTACGGATTTAACAATATACCTGCGACATATACAATAATTCTAATACAGTATTTGGAATCTACATCCTTACTTCATAGCTAGCATCCAACCCTTACGACGATACAAATACGTTACAACTAAGTACATTCTAAGGGCTGATATGTGAAATACGTGTTAACTTCTAAGGACATGAAATTGATATATTGAAACTATATAATAACGCGTAAATGATTATATTTTATAGTACAGAATAAAAGTATGTTAAACTTTCATCATTCAGGTAAGGAGCGCGCAGTAATACGAGCTTCAATTTTTGTAAATCCACAAAGTACGGTGAATTCAATCCTAGGATACATGTTCCTTTGAGCGTTGCATTTGTGTATAAAAAACATATAAACCGTTTGCAACTAGAAATAAAACGTAAAGAAAAAGTATTAATGACCTGAGCGTATATTTTTTACCGTATATGAGTATTCTTCTGTGCACATGTATAGGAAAATCGTTTATATCGTACCACTATTGACTTGGACTCGGATATTTCGTTTATCAAAGAACTTATATAGATCAATAGGCATATAAAATAAAGTTTAATATGTATGTTGACTTTCACAGAACAAAAGAATAATTTCTTACTTCTGCGTTAGGTTATCTAAAATATCGTTTTTGCGCGGATCTGCCATCGGTACGATTTAGCCGATAAGTTGTTTATATTGTACCACTGGTATTTTAATCGTATCAGAGAGTAAAATATGAAGTAAAAAAACAAGGAAACCTTGAAATTAATTATTTTTTTTAGGATTATAACGGTAAAAATAGGAACAAGTATTTTTCAACGATACTTATTTATCATGAAATATATATATATATATATATTTTTTTTGTTACATAGGGCTCAAACGAGCAGACGTATTGCCTGATGGTAAGCGATTACCGCCGCCAGTGGACACCCGCGACACCAGAGACGTCACAAGTGCGTTGCCAGCCTTTTAGGAAGGAGTACGCTCTTACTTATTTATTATCACACATACCTATATAATCAATCAATACTATAATATTAATAAGACACTTAAGAAAATAACAGTTTTATATCGTCGTATCAATTGAGACTGCTCTCGCAAGTATCTAAAATGCAAGTGCATGTCTCATGCAGCCACCAAAGGCAACGAACACATTGAATCCATTCCACCTTTGGGCCATGTTTGTCAATTTTTTTTAGGTAATCATCAATTTCATCTTCGTCATCCAGTTGCTTAATCGTATTTGGTGAATCATCACTGCTGGTATTAGAAGGTGATCGTTTCTTTTTGCAACGTTTATATTTTTCTTTGGTCTGAGCAGTAATTTTATGTTCTTTCTTTCCTTCTTGGTGTTTCTTGAATCTAACAACTTTTCCTTTTTATGCTTTCGTTTTGTTTTTAATTTGTTTTGTTTCTTTTTCTTCTAGTCTAGACTAGAAATAACTCGATGTAATTTTACCCACTTGTTGTATAGTCTTTTTCTTTTTAAGTGTGTGTTTTGGCAATAGTGACAAAATCTTTATTGTTTTAGCTATTGATGTGCTATCAGATTGAGTATTTGCTTTCGATTTATAAGCTTTATAAGAACAAGGTTATTTTTAAGTAATTTACAAACAAATAAGAGTGTTTTGCAGTTCAGTACTATTTTTATATCTAAACAAGTTTTTAGATTGTTTATTTATCTAAACAGGAGAATAGAAGTATGCAAAGTCTACTTATCATTGATTGTACAATACATGTGTGTCTTGTATGATATTAGGTGATTTGATACAGTTTCCGAACCTAAAAGTTGGATTAAATCCTTTGGATTAAACCTAGCTCTGTAAATACCACTTTTCATAATAGAGGTAGCCTAGAAATAGTCATCAATCCTAAATACCAGCTAGCCAATCAGTCACCCTTTAATTAATGATTTTCACACTTTCGTCTAAATTTATTTTGATAATAGTCTAAGATCCGGCAGTAGAATCAGTACATTCATCGAGTATTTACACCTGGCTGCAAAGAGGTGCGGCCAAGTGCGCAACGGCAACTATGATTTTTCAGAGTGTTTATGTATATTGCCGTGAAGTGGACGATATTTTATTTAAAAAACAAATGAATGATTTCCCAAAAATCAATTAGCAATAATTTAATTAAAAGTATTAGCGGCCACATTTTGATAGGCAACTTGGTAGATATATATATATTCTCCTAATCATAAAAATGCTTAAAAATTTGGTTTTTTGCAAACACTCGATGAATGTACTAATTCTACTGCCGGATCTCGTACTACAAGGTGTCTCAAAAGAAATTTCATATTTAGTGGATTGATTAAAAAAAAAGGAAGCGGTATATAGAAAAAATGTTTATTTATTGTTAAAATACACTTTTTGGGAATTCATTTCCTAAAAATAATATCGTCTAAATGTAAACCCTCACGTTGTTGGCACTCATTTAATCGAACAGTAAAATTACTTATGACTGCTCGACAGGTGGAGTGAGGGATGGCTGCCATTTCGTGACGGATATTTTCTTTCAAATGCGCCAGTGAAGTTGGTTTATTGGCGTAAACTTTAGATTTAAGATAACCCCATAGGAAAAAGTCCATAGGGGTTAAATCTGGGCTACGTGGAGGCCAATTTATGTCACCTCTCCGGGAGATCAATTTTCCTGAGAAAATTTCACGAACACGTGGCAGAGATATATTGGACGTGTGTGAAGTTGCTCCGTCCTGTTGAAACCATGTTCTTTGGTTATAGCCAGGAAAGTTTTGCAGTTCAGGTACCAAGAAGTTGTCTAACATCTCCACATAACGCTCTGAATTCACTGTAACTGTACGCCCCATTTCGTCTTCAAAAAAGTAAGGGCCGATAATTCCTCGCGCCGACATGGCAGCCCATACGGTCACTTTAGGCGAGTGTAGGGGTTTCTGATGTTTGCGTTTCGGATTGGCTGAACTCCAGTAGCGGCAGTTTTGCTTATTTACGTGGCCATTAAGATGAAAATGAGCTTCATCCGAAAACAAAATGTTGGTAAACCTTGAAAATCGCTCAATCATCTGATTTACGAAATTAAGCCTCTGACCGGCATCTTGGGGCTTTAATTCTTGCACCAATTGAATTTTGTAGGGGTGCAGCTTTAGATCTTTGTGCATAATGCGATGTAATGATGATCTATGCACATTTAAAGAACTCGCGCGCTTCCGAATTGAAAGGCTCGGGTCGTCACGTACAGATTGATTAACACTCTCCACGTTTTCTACCGTTCTTGATGACCTAGGTCGCCCGGATTTTGATTTATCCAGCGTTGATCCAGTCTCTTCAAACTTTTTAACCCAATGTCGAATGAGAGGAAGGCTTGGCGCATCATTTAAGTGGCGAAAACCTCGAATACTGCAGAATTTTCTACGCGCGACAGTTGTCGAATCACCGTTCTTGTAAAACTCTCGCACGCACAACGCGCGGTCTGCTCCCGAGAAACGCTCCATAGCGACTGAATCCCCAAGAGCCAAGCTACCAATTGACATAACTCCCGCACCCCTCAAGTACGCAGCGTTCACGCAGTAAGCTAAACAAATATAAAATTTATTTTGAGACACCCTGTATAAGGATATCTGGCCTTAAAACAGCAGTATCTTATTTTAAAAAGTGTGTAATTTTTTACCTCATTATAAATGTATTGAAACGATTAGGCTTTTAAACTTTGATCTTGATACTTCTGAAATAAATAATCTAATTTTAGTTGAATACATTTTTTTAACCCTTACAACACTGATTGATTAATATAGTTGTTATCGCTATTCCTATAAATAAAATTTTTGTAAAAGATTTATAAAAAAAACTATAATAAAAGTTTTTGATGAGCATGCATAATGTAAAAACTTGCAAAGAACTGAGGGCCAAATGTGAATGTTTTTCGCATTTACTCGAACGTCATGGTGAGTCCGTTAGGCGTAACAATTAGTGAAGAGGTTAGAGCACCTAGTGTTAATTTTGATCCTGCACTAAAATGTTCACAACATCCTCTTACATGGTCGCTGTCGAGCGCGAGTGGCTGTGAAATAAACTAACACTAGACACTCTGGTCCATGAGACGGTAAAGAGCAGTGACGATGTAGTATTAATATATCTTTTTAACTATACATTTTCTTATTATGTTGTTGTAGCAAAATATAAAAATTAAATAGCCATAAAAAAGCCTGAAAAGATGAATGAAAGATTTTTACAAGTTGTACAAAGAATATACTATTCGACTTCTTTGATTTAAGAACAAAAACATTAATATAGAGTTGAAATAATCAAGAACATTGGGAGGTATAAGAATAGAATCAAGTGAAGACACAATCTACATGCGCACACATTCAGACTGCATCGCTGGCTTACAAATAGCTATTTGTAGGCAGGAATATGTCTATTTGCATTGGTCTGGGGTTTTTTCACTCAATGCAATAAGGTAACTGCTAGACCCTTAGCACTAGCAATGCTTAGTATGTTTATAAAAAGCGTCAGTCACAGAACATTTTACATGATTAAGCGTTTATTGGTTTAATTGATGGTTTATATTATTCAAAGTATTTATGAGATATTATTCTGCGCTTCAGCTGAAAATGAGCGGAGCGGCAGCGGCAGCGGATTGGGTAGCGGAGCGGGAACGATAACCATGCATGCTAGGCAGTGGCTGCTTGACCGGTTTTATTGTGTCATAAGAAATTATACCTCGTAAAATATAACTTGAAGCAGATGACAGATGTTAAAAAAAACTATTAATTTCAAATAATTGGTGAGATAAAAGCTGTCAACTTGTGTATAGGTTGAAGTTTAACTTATCATTAAGTTTAATAAAGCAAAAGCCTTAGTATTGCTCTACCATAAATATCGAGATTACAGAGTTTTCGCACCTATAAAATTACAAAGGTAACTTAAATTTACTATAGGTTTCGCAAATTTGAATAACCGGAATCATAAGTAAGCTGCCTTCCAACAAGACATGGAAAATGTCATTAAATACTCGTAGATATATGTTTCTTATCTCAAATTACCTCCTTTATCAAGTATATTTAATTTACTGCCTCCACTTACGTTGTGTAAGCATAGACGAATATGAAATTTTTAATATCCTCAAGACAAGCGTAACTTTTACTCTAAAAGGTCACGCCTTCAATATTTTATGAACACTTGAAACTAAATTGGATTTCTTCCCAGGTTTGTAAAAATGTTCAACGACGATAGAAACACCTTTGTGGGGGATCGTTCCACAGGGGCCTTCGACTTATCTGAGACTTATCTAGTGGACTGTATTTTAATAGAAACAACGGTCGGGGATGTTTCAAGAATCAGTTTATTCTTATGATGCTAACTTCTTAATGCTACACCTATGGTTGCTACTCGCACTTGTACTGCAACACGGTTTCGATTCTTCGGTTTTTGTTCTCTTGACTATTTTGAAGTGTTCTCTTGACTATTTTGCAGTGTTCTCTTGACTATTTTGCAGTGTTCTCTTCGCTTGTACTGGAGCTCTTCGGCTTCTTCTAGGCTTCTTGTCTTCCTGTTTTCTTCGAGGCGCTCTGGACTGTTGCTGCTGTGCACTGTGTACCTCTTGAACTGTTGACTGAACTATGTGCACTGTTGACAGGACTGGCTGTTGACTGTCAAACTGTGCTGACTGAACTGTTGGACTGTGTACTTCTTGAACTGTTGACAGGACTGGCTGTTGACTGTCGAACTGTTGATCTGTGCACTGTGCTGTGTGCTGTGTGTTCTGTGTGATTACACCTGCTTATATATCTTTCCTTCGGTCGTTACTCGGCGCTGATTGGTCGCCCTACCGGTCGGCGCTTCGATCGTCTGTCTCTTTCTTGCACTGATCGTCGGTCTCTTTCCCTCGCTCAACTACTGCAAGGGTTTACCGGAACGAGAGCCGTTTCGTGGTGGGGATGCTTATTCGAAATTTACATACATATTACAAATGCGAGTTATTGTTTTTTCCCTATCTAAATTAATTTTTACACTATATTTATACACTTTAAAACTTATATCTATCGCTAACTTAACAGGGGCTCGTCGTCGTCAACAGTCTCCCCCCGGCGAAGACTCGGCGCAGCCCTCCACCGGTAAGACGGCGAGCTTCGTAGTCGGCCTTCGGAATATGCCGCTGCGTGTCCTTACGTCGGCGCTGCGTACTCCTCCATCTGGTCCGGTGTAGGCTCGCTCGACGATACCCCTTGGCTGTATGTGTAGTACGAATTCTTCGTCCCTCTCGTACTCCTTTTCGTCTCTGCTCATGAACTGCGGCCATTCAGTCTTCCTGTTCCGTAAGAAGGCTGGCCCCATGAACCATCTGTCCTCTTGTGACTCGGGTACGTATCCTGGTCGCGTAGCTAAGTCTGCGACGTTGAAGTCGGTCGGAATCCACCTCCATTCACTCGGCTTCGTGGCCTCGGCGATTTCTCCTAATCGGTGTGCCACAAAGGGTGTGTATCTTCCACTGTCGTTCTGGACCCAATGTAACACGGTTCGGGAATCGGTCCAGTATGTGGTCTCGTCTGTGGACCAGCGATGCTCCTTTCTTATCGTAGCTGCAAGCCTCGTACCGATGACTGCCGCTTGTAGTTCCAGCCTCGGAATAGTCTGCGCGCGGATCGGCGCCACTTTTGCTTTAGCAGCTATTAACACGACGTCTGCGGTGCCGTCTTCCTTTTCTAATCTCCAATACGCTGCAGTCGCAAAGGCGTGTTCGCTCGCGTCACAAAACACGTGGAGTTGCTTGCTTCTCGCTTCTCTTCTTGGGTCATAACACCTCGGTAAGTTTAATTCGGCTATGACATTCATCCTGCCCAACCATGCTACGAAGTCTTGCGTAAACTCTTCGGGCAGTGCTTCATCCCAACCAATCCTTTCTCGCCATAAGCGTTGCAGCAGAATCTTCCCCGTGATGCTGTAACAGCTCAGTAGTCCCAGCGGGTCGTATAGCGACATCACGGCGCTGAGAGCTTCTCGTTTCGTAGGCGGTCGGCTGAGATTCTTTACCTCGTCTTTGACACGACTGAGCGTTGTATTGAAGCCCAGAGTGTCCTTCGCGGCGTTCCACTGTAGCCCTAAGGTTTTTTCGTTTGCGTCGAATCCCGAGAGTAATTGCGTTTCGACTCGTGCCCGCAGTTCCTCCGGGATCCTTCTCAAGACTTCATCACTGTTCGAGTTCCAACTCCGCAGGTTGAATCCACACTTTCTGTGTATGCGGTCTACCTCTCCGGTGATCTTCACTGCAGTCTCCTCGTCTGTATAGCTGTCCACGTAGTCATCCATGTAATGAGCCTCGGTGATAGCTCTGACTGCTTCTGGACGCTCGTCGCTGTCGTCTTGAGCGTTCCGATTACGCACGCTGTGAGCCAGGAACGGTGAGCACGATGCCCCGAAGATCATGGACGTCATCTTGTAAACCTTCGGTGGTTTTTCTCGATCGTCTCCTCTCCAGATAAACAGCTGTGCTGGTTGATCTTCTTTCCGTATCTTGACTCGTAGGAACATCTCTTGTATGTCTGCAGTGACGGCGATCTTATTCTCTCTGAAGCGGAACAGGATCGTTTGTAGAGACTGTAGCAAGTCCGGACCCTCTAGCAGGAAGTCGTTCAGGCAGACTCCCCTTGATTTTGCTGCTGCGTCGAATACAAGCCGCACCTTGCCGCGCTTGTTCGGGTTCGTTACGGCGAAGTGCGGTAGATACCACGTTCTCTGACTTTTTCTGTCTTCCTCGGAGCATGGTTCCGCGTATCCTTTTGCGAACAGGTTCTCTATTTGCTTCGTGTATTCTTTTTTCAATTCCGAAGACTTATCTAACTTTCGCTCTAGGTTCTTCAGTCTATTAAGCGCTGCGTCGTAGCTCGGTGGCATTTTCGGGTCGTCTTCACGCCATGGCAACCCTACTTCGTAATGACCGTCGACTCTCTTCGCGGTTCGTGCGAAAGTGTCTAAGGCTCTGCTGTCAGCCTTGCTTACTCGAGGTTTCGACGTTATACCTAGGGCATCGATTTTGAAGTGGTCCGCTACCATCTCTTCCCGACGTGTACTTATGTCGAGGTGAAGCACTGCATCTGGCCCCTCCCTCAACACCGTCCGTGGTAGCGTTCCGTGGATCACCCATCCCAGCTGTGTCTTCGAAGCGGCTGGTTGGTTCCTCCGTCCTACCCTGAGTTCTCTGGACACGATCAAGTCCCAGTTGTCGGCTCCGATCAATAGCTGTGGACGCCCTTGTTCATAACACACTTTCTTGCTTCTCAAATCGCTCAAGTGTTTCAGTTGCAACAACTCCTCCGGTATGGTTTGCGGTGCCAGGTTTAATTGCTTAATCGTTCTGGCCCGAATGGAGAATGGCCGTCTTTCTTCGTCCATTCCCTTGATGCCGATTTTAACCAGTTGGCTCTTCATGCCTTCTTGCCATGTGTTGATGCCTCGGATGTGAAGAGTCTTGGCTGGACCTTCTGCCCCTATCCGCTTCGCGATGTCTTCATCTAGAAGTGACACCGTAGATCCTTCGTCGAATAGTGCGTATATCCTTGCCTCACCTTTTGGGCCTGATATAGTCACTGGGCATATCTTCAACATCACTTCCCTTCTCGCAGTTACAGCCGTGTTGACGTTCTCGGTTTCACTCTTGTTTTCTTCAGATGATGATGACGAAGCGTGAAGCGTCGATCTTGCGTCAAGGTAGCTCTGGTCGTGTAACAGGGCATGATGCGGTCGGCGGCAACCTTCTATCCCGCATCCTCTCCCTCTGCAGTTACCGCGGCGGTGTTGACCCACTACACATTTGAAACAAAGCTTTTCGTCCTTGACAAGTTTCCATCGATCTTCTAAATTCATCTTGAGAAACGTCGGGCATTTCGGAAGCGTGTGTTGTCCCTTGCACTTTGGACAGCTTCTTGTAACCACTTCTGCTTGCGATTCCTCTGTAGTCGCGTACAC
The DNA here is from genome assembly GCA_916048165.1 of Spilarctia lutea. NCBI lineage: Eukaryota > Metazoa > Arthropoda > Insecta > Lepidoptera > Erebidae > Spilarctia > Spilarctia lutea. The sequence goes on along the minus strand of OU696480.1, from coordinate 11,935,452 downwards.
TGGTTTCCTTTTCAATTCGTTCTTTGGAGCCGTAGAACCTCTGAAGTCCCTCTTTGGCGCGGCGGTGACGGTCGCTGTCCCTGTGTAACCGTATCGGAGTGCACGGTCGGCTTCTCTCATCAGGAAACGCGATAGCCTGATAACCTCTGGTTCAAGTGAATCTTGATTCTCTTCGGCGTAGTCGCACCATCTCGATCGTAGATGCGGGCTGAGCTTCTCGAGAATGTCTCTTGACAGCATAGGGTTATGTAGGTACCCCTTGTTGTCGATCGACTGTAGCACGGTCACATTGTTCTGCACCTTGATGGCGAACGCGTTCAACTCGCTTGCTGATGGCCCTGGGCGTGGCATGCGTTTCAATTCCTCGATTGTCTTGTCGATCACAACTTCCGGTCTTCCATAACACTGTTCCAATGTTCGCATGACGATGTTCGGATCGTCGACTGTATGAAGCAACGCGGACACTGCTTCTCGCGCCTCCCCACGCAGACAGTTTCTTAGGCGCGCCATGTTCTCTATCGCACTGAACTTATACATGTTGGTGGTGTCCTTCATTGCGGCTTTGAAGGAGAACCACTCGAACGCTGATCCCGTGAAGAGTGGCAGCTCGTAGGCTTGTCTCGGTGGTGGTCTGGCTCTCGTCAGCTTCTCCATTGCTTCGACGAGTTGATCGATTCCTCTCGATCTAGAGGAACCGCGATGAGGCGTAGGCGACCTGGCTCCTTCATCACGTGGCTCCCCCCGTGTGGCTCTACGGGCTTGATCGAGTGTCACGTGATCAGTCTGTGGTCGTACTCCTACTGCGATGTCGGTCACGTTGTGCGTCCCCTGGATCACGCCGCTTCCAACTTGCCTCACTTGTTCACTACCAGGTACGTTGCGGGCCTCCTGGACCACGCTGTCGACGTTCCCGTGTGTTCGCATCCAGTTTTCCACCTTTTCTCTTCCATCGTTCTCGGGATTTTCTTCGGCCTCTTGAATCGTCTCTATTTCCAAGGCAAGACGTCGCCTGATTCGTTCGGCTTCGAGTTCCAATTCTTTCTTCTTTAACAAGGCCAGCCGCTCTTCAGCATCAAACTGGGCTTGTCGTATACGAGCGGTAACACTGCTTGTAGATCGTTGTGAGGCGACGGATCGCGCCGGCGATGTGTTGCGGTGTCGTGTGCGTAACGTTTGTTCTGGTGGCAACATCTGTGTAGTGACGTCACGCGCTATCGGTGTGTCGAATCCGGTGCTTGGCCCAGCGTCGGTATTCACTTCTTCCCGTCGGCCGGTGTTCGTGTTCGCTGATGGAGAACTGGGAGAGTTCTCGAAATGTATGGCACGGCGGGTCGGAGCTCCGGGGATAGGCTGGAACCCTGCTTCTTGTTCTTCTCCGGACACTTGACTGCGTGTTAGCACCATTTCTTCAACACTTGTTCACACTGATTCTCGAATATTCCAAGATCCGTTCTCGATGGACCAAAAACTTTGGGGGATCGTTCCACAGGGGCCTTCGACTTATCTGAGACTTATCTAGTGGACTGTATTTTAATAGAAACAACGGTCGGGGATGTTTCAAGAATCAGTTTATTCTTATGATGCTAACTTCTTAATGCTACACCTATGGTTGCTACTCGCACTTGTACTGCAACACGGTTTCGATTCTTTGGTTTTTGTTCTCTTGACTATTTTGAAGTGTTCTCTTGACTATTTTGCAGTGTTCTCTTGACTATTTTGCAGTGTTCTCTTCGCTTGTACTGGAGCTCTTCGGCTTCTTCTAGGCTTCTTGTCTTCCTGTTTTCTTCGAGGCGCTCTGGACTGTTGCTGCTGTGCACTGTGTACCTCTTGAACTGTTGACTGAACTATGTGCACTGTTGACAGGACTGGCTGTTGACTGTCGAACTGTGCTGACTGAACTGTTGGACTGTGTACTTCTTGAACTGTTGACAGGACTGGCTGTTGACTGTCAAACTGTTGATCTGTGCACTGTGCTGTGTGCTGTGTGTTCTGTGTGATTACACCTGCTTATATATCTTTCCTTCGGTCGTTACTCGGCGCTGATTGGTCGCCCTACCGGTCGGCGCTTCGATCGTCTGTCTCTTTCTTGCACTGATCGTCGGTCTCTTTCCCTCGCTCAACTACTGCAAGGGTTTACCGGAACGAGAGCCGTTTCGTGGTGGGGATGCTTATTCGAAATTTACATACATATTACAAATGCGAGTTATTGTTTTTTCCCTATCTAAATTAATTTTTACACTATATTTATACACTTTAAAACTTATATCTATCGCTAACTTAACAGGGGCTCGTCGTCGTCAACAACCTTCTTTAATTTACGTGTAGACTGAATAGAAGTTCATCGTTCGCAAATGTTTAGAAACGATCTGTTTGTGTTCTGTTATGTTAATTATATAAAAATTTATTCTATCAGGAAATTACTACAGGTATTGCTTTCCCACTTAAAATTTTGCTATGTCAAACACGCAGGGTCTTATTTATTATTCAATCACTCATAAACTTGATTCATCATTATTGTATAGGTACAGAATAAGACGTAGAAACTTTCTAAATTTCTGATAATAATAATTATTTCTTCTTAATTTATGAACCTACTTCATAGTATAAAGGTTGTTCGAAAATCTATGAAAATATACTATTTACACAAATATAACCCTACAATAGACCGTGGGAGAGCCATGCTGCGACATGAATGGGCCGACCCAACCGGTGTGATACCACGGCCTCACAGAAAACCGGTGTGAAATAGCTCTTGCGCTGTGTTTCACCGAGTGAGTGAGGATACCAGAAGCCTATACCACATCCACTCCCCCTATCCCTCACCCCCATCCCGCTCCCCAGCCTCCAAACGTTGGCAACGCACTTATGACGCCTGGGTGTCCATGGGCGGCGCTAACTCCCACTATCAGGCGATAGGTGTACTCGTTTTCACCCTGTTCTATATAAAAAATAGAAGCTTCATCCATTTTCAACAATAGTAGACACTTCCTTCGGATAAAGGGCATGTATTTTCTGTACACACGTTTACATTCAAGATAAGCACTTCAAGAATTGAGACGCCAGCGTATCACATACAAATTTAAAGATACACTGTCGCAATTTGTAAAATAATCATACATAACACTCGCTAAAGTTAATCTACTGATTATAATCATAATGTCATAGTTATTCAAAACTTAGCATAATTTTCATGTTCGAGTTTAGAGAAAATACATAAATAAATGAAAGTTACAGTGCACAAACCACAAAATCAAGAAGCATTCACACGAAGTAACACTGAAGTAGTCAATTCTATTCGTAGCTTGCCAAAACCACTCTATACATTGCGGGATATCGAACTTGGTAACAAAATGTTCGTAAATCAAGAGAACATCGAGCAAGTGAAGCACGACTCAGCTTATCCGGCACCAGATCCGGTCAGATCTGGGCCACATCTAATCGCCAAATACACGGATATTCCATTTGCATTGCATCCGTTACGGCCCACGCAACCAACTAAAATTCGTTCGCAGCTGTTTTGGCTCGTCTTAATATACTAATGGGTATCGTATATTCAGTCAGAAAAAAATGTTAATTAAATGTACTTAAATATATTCGGCTAGAGATCTACTTACTGTTTTTAAAAGTCAAAGATACACGAACCTTTAAATCCTCAAATAATTATGAGAAGTAGGTATATTATACTAGTAGTATTATACGTTAGTGCTTAGAGTACTAACAGACTCTAAGCACTAACGTTTGGTAGCGTAACTAAGCTTTCAAAAATATTAGGATTTATAAGCAGAAAGGATACTGTACGTCATCACTATATTACACTACATCATCACTATATTGCTCTACATTAATGTAGAGCAAGCAAAGAATATATTTTGAAATACGTACACGTGCCTAAAACATTTCTCTAACAGATTAGCTAACATCGAGTGCATCATGACATAGGCTACTCTATTATATGACCACCAAGCATTCAGTGCAAAATTTATGTTGGTTACTCAATAAATATACATACATACGAGACATTTTTGTACAAACATCTTTTAAGAATCGTATAATAATATGAAGTTTTATATATAATAAGGACTTACCTGTAGTAAATCAAAACGTAATCTTTGTATTTCGTATGCATGACCGATACAAACCAAAAGACCGGACAGAGATATGAAGTACCTACGCTCGCGGAATGTAAAGGGCAGACGTATAAACAACTGCTAATATTTAGATACGGACCTTCATTCGCAAAACCCCCATATGACCAACAACCAACAAAGTTAAGGTTCGAGATAAGAAAAGTCGTAAAGCATACGTGTGCTTTCTTTGTACTGAAATGAAAACATGTTTTTGTACCTACAATGTTCTATAATTTGTTCAATGGTGGCACAATTTTGCAAACAAGCACCCCGCAAGGAAATTTTATATTCTTTGAAGTATAGATAACAGAGGGAGACGTTTACGTCTATTTTGATTGTCATTTTGTAATCCGATTTTCAGATGTTGATATCTTAAGGTATACTTTATATAAAACTAACAACGATTGTTTTCTTAAGATTTTTATTTTATTCTTAAATTAGGTTTTTTTGAAAAGACAATAATATTAAAATATTATTTACAAAATTATTTATATAAAACATTACTTTTTCCCTCAACTAACGCACGTCACTAAAATTTGGTCACGTCACTAAACCTGTTCATTATTTATGTAAAGGTTTTGTTTAACTATTCAACGTGAACTCAACTAAGAGATTCATTCAACAATTCATGAGAAATGTTTTATTATTTTTTTTAACAGAAATTCAAAGATATTAATGTAGACTTTGTAAATGGAGTGAGAATAGTCAGAAAAGTCCCTAAAAACAATGTGTTAGTGAGGATGTGCCTTTGTTTACTTGTAAATAATCCAAGTTATTGTAAATATATTGTCAGTGTTACAGAAAACCATACATGGCTCTGACATATATTAAATTTATTAGTAAAATCTACACGTTAAAGAATAAAATCGCTGGAGAAAGCAAGCATCAAATATATTCAGCAACATAATCAGGACTACGTCAAAATGTCGAACCAACTTTTCATCTAACACAATAAAAGTAATTTTGGTAGATAATAAAAATTCAGTCCGTACTGTCAAAAACCAAGAATATGTTCAATGCGTACTTTTGTAAAATTTTCTACATGTCTTAAATGTTAACGTTTATATAATGTAATATTAAAATTTCATAAGCTAAACGACTTCAATCAATAGTTACAACACTGCAATCTTTATCAGAAGCACGTAACATTTTCATGTCGCACACTGCAAAATTTTCACAAGATAACGTCACCTACATTATTAAGTTTAAACATTTTTGTTTTCTCTTGTTTTGTTTGCACAGATTTGCATAATTTGTAAACATGGTTGTTCTTTCGTTTATTATTATTATCAAGAAGGCCAAGATGTTAATGTGACGATGAAACTTTAAAAGTATTAATGCCACATCAATAGCTTTTAATAGTTCACTGCTGTACATAAATCTCTCCATCAAAAGGAGGTTTCGGTCTACTATACCATGGTAGGGGCAGGCGGAATGTTGGTATAAAACCGTTAAAAGTTTATAATTATAATAAATACATCACATAAAAAGAACTATAAGAAAGAAGGCTATGAGAGTCGCAGAGGACTTACAGTTTTAATCTTGTAAGTATCACTAAAAGTTATATCGTTCGAGAGCCATATTTACTAACCTATATACGCAATGTAAACCGTAGTACCGGTTTACATTGCGTATATCCGTCATTAACGCGAGCGGAGCCGCAAACGAAAGCAAGTCAAGCAAGAAATAAAAAAATCTTGATTATTGCTTATTTCATTACTCAATGTTAAGAAAGTTCTAACAATCACATACAAAGTTGTCAAACCATCAATACATTGTCATTAGTTCTTCGAAACAAAAGGTGGCAAGCCCACACTGATTGAATGTTACTCACAGAAGGTTGTAATAGTTGGCAGACACAGCCATGCCGCGCTTTGAACCGGAGCGACAAACTCCCGACGCTTAATGAAAAGCCTGTTCGAAAACAGATGTCTGGCTTTTGTTTAGAGAAAATTGTCAAGACTCGACCTCAGTGAAAAATTGAGACGTGGTAAGATTATTAATGTGAAATTGCTCTTATTGAATTCTTTATTAGTCCTTTAGAAATTCCTTAAATAAAATTACTGTAGCAAAAATTTAGTGACGTGCATTATGTTGAAGGAATAAGTAATGTTTTATAATAATATTGTAAATAATGTTTCAACATTATTTTATTTTCAAAAAGGCACGTTTATTGACCTTTTATTACGAAATTGCTTAAAAAGTTATTCTCAACTCGACTCGATTTCAACTTGACACTTTTTTTTTATTCAAAGAGTAACCAAAATGTTGAAATCTTTCATTCAACTTGAAATTACTTATTTATTGTCTGTATATTTTTTTGGCTTGATATAATATATTATATCATAAACAGACACAAGAACACGCAAGAGTTCCCAAGTTTATTACTGACCATTCCTACTTACCATTTGCTTTGGTTCCAAATTTTTCATAGTTTAATAGTTTTCTAATATTACCACATTTTGTATAGCGTACTCGAAAAAATATGTACTATTTTCTTTCATTAGTTTTCGGGTTACTTATCGATTTTAGAATAGTATTTTGAAAGACGTTTATACAAGAGTCCTGATCATTACTTTTCAATACACTTGAGACATCTATAATGAAATATTTAAATAGAGAAGCCACAATAATTAAACAGGGCGAAGAGCAATTATCTCTAGCCTTTTTACCCGACCTCTCCGGCTTTTATGTCGTACTTCAGCGATGAAGACATAGTTTTAATTGGAGTCGTTTTGAGCTACGCAAAGAGTCTTTTAATTAAAATTTTAACTCTTGATATTTAAAAAAAAAGTAAAACTATCCACCGTTATCGTTGTAACTTCTACGGTATAATTTCCTTTTGTTGATGTAGATTTTTAAAATTTTATAGATATATTTGCATATGTATAGAATAAGACGGATAGACAGCTATTGAGCAATAAATGTTATTAACTCAAAACAAATGTCAAACTGACAAGGTTTTAAATGTATTTATCTTAAACCTATTAATTATTTATGTTAAAGTTATCCCTAGCTAACAAGCTTTAGATAAAGTCAATAAACTAGGCACTAAATAAAATACATTATTATTCAGAACTTAAAACTAGAAGTAGTGTAAACAATTACCTGACTGACTGACTTCGTTTTTCAATTCAAAGAAATACCTCCTTTTTATGATTGATGCACTCAAGTTAGACGTGTAAGCACTCGGCCAAGTGTTGCAATCTTTTCAGACGTGCAATCTCACAGACATTTTAACTATCCGACTAAAATACGAAGACATTTCAGCTTACAAACGGCGAAACTCTCAAACTACTTCGTGATTTATTATTGTTGTGAAACTATTTGAGTATTTAGTCTAGCGGTTTGCGCGTCACTGTTATCAGCCTCTCGAGTTTGTACAGCAACTTTCAACAATTATTCACTCACTCAAATGATATTTAACATTAAAGTAAGTATCATAAACAGTAAAAGTATTTATAAATTTATTAGTTTTTGCTCCGTAGCTAGCTTGGCACGCCTGTATGTCGGATATTGCGGTAATTTATTTATTTAAAACATTTACATTGTGTTTACAGAACCAGTATCCCAATATGACACTATAAGCAAGAATAGTTACAACTATTTTGTAATAATCATTTTCTGAGTAAATATATAGCCTATGAGACTCACAAATAATGTGACTTTATATTGGTAAAATAATATCCAAAATTGGTTCAGTAGATCTAGACGTTACCCCTATAACCTCACAAACTTTACCTGTTTATAATTTTAGAAGTATAGATTAGTATAGTCAACTATGAAAAAAGTATAATGTCATAAATTTGCAAATAATCGAATCGAATTAATTAGTCGATCACGACTAATTAATTCGATCTCATAATGTGAAACTAAAACGAAAACGTGTATATAAATTTGTATAATGTAAATATATTGTATAATAACAAAACGCCCCTACTAATAATTCAACAGACACTTGGCCGGTTTTTTGTAATTTTATTTCGAAAATGATATTTTTTTTCGTTAAACAAAATGAATCAATCATCAACCACTTTATACTCATTACACTACGGGTTACATGTATTTAAAGTTTCTGAATCCAATTTCCTTAAGCCATCAACTGTTTGTACCGTCAGATAATTTCTAAAATGAATTACGATCCCTTTAACTGTTGATAATGGTACTCCTCATAAAATGTCGCTTTACGACATTATAGAAACTCATAAAACAAACTTTGTTTATGTGTAAACAGGTCCCCGGGGCTAATTATTGTTGATGATACCGTAACACGTTTTATTCATTTTAGTAATTTTCAAAGTGTAGCTTAGATAGAAGTTTTAATTAAACAAATACCTATTGTACTTGTGCCATCGCACTTACAATACAGAATCATTGAGAGTACCTACTAACCTCTTTGGTGCATCTCTTCTACGTTTATGCGTCTTAATATTTATGTAATAAATTTAATGCAAATTACAAACGATTTTCTTAGATCTACCCCTTAATTTTTTAAGTTTATTTGTATAGGATCTTTGACAATATGTAATTTTGAAAACAGAACACATTCGAGGAAGGCCATCATTACGTCGGCTATTCTCTTTCTAGATTCTAGTGTCATTGATCAGTCTCGAAATTTCTTATTTAATTATTAAATTTCATTTAATGTGAATCAAACAGGTTATTTAGTTATATTAAAAGCACTTGTTTAATATGGTACCTAAATTTACAATACAAATATTAACAACCCGGTGACATAAAGAAATTCATGTCACAAACAAAATACATGTTTAATATACATGTTGAAAAATACATAACGCGATATATTGTCATCACGCGCTCTTGATAACAATATAATCAATATCCTCTTTTTTCAAACTACCTGATAATGCTAGTAATTCAGTAATGAGTGAGACAAAAATATATGGGTTGTACATTCCACTGAATCTAATCCCATTCTTATATCATCCCGAATGCCAATTCCGTACTCATCCCACCTTCAAAACATTTTTTTGTTCTCAAATCGTGCCAATTTCTATTCTTAACTCGTCCCACCTCAAATGTACCAAAAAGTACGGATTGCACAATCATGTATAGAACCAATTCTATAATTCTATAAAGTTACAAAAATATAACACTTCACCGACGCGTATTTTATTATCTCCTTCACCTTACAACACTGTTATAATTTATATGTAGTACAGTCTCTATTACACATATTCTTCTATGTATGATTATGTGCATCATTAAATAAATGTTCATATGCAAAAAATGTGATGATGTGATAAAAATCATTGGATCATACTTTTATGTATCAATACCATCACCCATATATAACAAAATACAATTTACCATTTCGTGAAATCTCACAAAAGAAGGAAGATAAATAAATATTTCGGACATGTAACACACAACGCCATCTAGTCCCAAGCTAAGCGGTGCTTGTGTTACGGGTACTAGACAACTGATATGAATACATATATGTTTTTTTTTGTAAATACATACATATTATACATGGAAAACACCTAAACTTCGAAACAAATATTTGTAGATAACACAAACATTTGGTCCGACTCAGGATTTGAACACGAGACCGCCACCGAGGCAGTTAATGTTTGACTGCACGGTTGGCCCAGTGGTTTAAGCGGTCACTACACCGCTTGCTACTGCGCCAAGTGCCCTGGGTTCAAATCCCACGTGGGACATCACTTTGTGTGATCCACAAAATATTGTCCTGAGTCTGGGTGTTCTTTATGTCCGTTACATGTAGGTTTGTGAAGTTCCCCGCGACACAGGATGTATATTCCTAATGCGGGTGTTGTCTTATAAAAAAGAATGTATTTCTTAAAAAAAACGTCTTGAAACTTACAAAACAAGATATTCAATAGAAACTATCTCCAGTTGGTTTATCTGTTATAAACCGTTTTGTGTGGCTTTTAAACAAACAAACTCCCCCAGTTTAATGCCGTTATAATGAAACGTAAATTGAAAAAGGGTCCAGCCGGTACACAAATGACTTGTATTAAATAATATCAACACGTAACAATCTTGAGATACCCCACAATGCAGTGATAAATTGACTTCTCAACTCCCTCTGAAACGGAGCCAATGAGTTACAGCGTTTTTCAAGGAACGCAATATAAATATTTTGTCGAAGCGCTGGCAGGTATAATTTAATTTCATTTGGTGGAGTCGAGTTGATTATAAATTTAATTTATGTGAGGCCTGACGTCAGGATGGGACCCTGCTTGTTATTCGCGCAACGTGCAATTTATCGACGGAGCTGATGAGAACCCTGGCGATGTATAACAGCCATTGAAAATTTATAGAACAGATTTTTAAAAGAGGTTCTCGTTCATTAGAACAGGACAGAGATGTAAACTTCGAAATTATATAAACGTAAGTAATATAATAGTCATGTTTATAATTTATTATTAAGCATAGCATATTGACAAATTACTTTACATATTAAAACCCAACCAATTTAAAAGCCCCTTTTTAAAAAAACCCAACCATTGAGAAACGTTATTAATTTACTTAAATTAAATGACAAAGTGAATTACTTGTAAAGCAATGCGTAGGTGTATTTACAAGTACGTTTGGTTGCGACTGCTCTGTTTATTTTTGGCTTGGTAGACAAATTAAAATTTACAAGTTAAAGTTTACTTGCTTTGTGTGTTCTAAAGGCAGAATAAGGACGAAATAATTATAAAATACACATACACACATATCAACTTTTAATTTATTAAAATTCCATAAATTTTATTTTAGTACATATTTACATGAAAAAACCAAGACTGGGATAGTCAGAAAGCCTTCGTACAGCAGTAGATGTCAATAGGCTGCTGATGATGACATATTATATGTATGTATTTTAGACACACACTTACAATAACTAAACCTTAATGCACTCATGTAGATGTTATGTTGAAATGTCAAAAGTAAACGGAATCTTTGTTTAAAGAAGACAAAAAACCTTTAAAGTTCTAACGAAACCATTAAAAAAATTGTGATTGAATTTCGACCGCTGGGCGACCACTAGTTTTAAATACTCAACTTTTAAAAACACTATAAGAACATAATTTAACTTCAATTATTTGTACACAAAATGCAGACTTAATTATTACAAACATATCACTAATGACACCTTAGGGAGGACATTTTAACTTTGCTATTTACATTAATTAGATTTAAATGACTCTCTTGTCAATTCTCTAAAAGTGTACGGTAAAATTATTACAATAAGTTAGAAGTACATTATCATTATTTTGGGAACAAGAATTTGAGGTACAGGATTATAAATAGGTAGTCAACGAACTCATTAAATATTTACTAGTGACAACGAATAAAACTCCAAAGTCATTTAAAGTTATATATGAAAGAACATATCGATTTAAATCTCAAGTACCTACTAATAGTATAAATGCAAAAGTAACTGTGTCTGTCTGTTACGCTATCACAGGCAAAAAGATTTTCATAAAATTTGTATCGGAAATATTTTGTTTCTTGAGGAAAGATAATGGGTACATGTAAGTTGGTAAGTCGTGGACAGAATGCGGTATTTAATTATTTCATTAGTATATACTCCTAAACATTTAAATTTTCAAATTTTCAAACCATATTTGGAAAACTTTTTTGCTCTCAAACATCACAAACATTTTATGTTCCTCTAATAAATAAAACCAATGGAATTGCACACCGTTAAAGTTATGCTGAAGGATACTTATTTCAGTACGCAGCCAAAATTCTAACCGTACACATAAATGTTGGTTGTACGTATAAATCTCTTAAACGCTTGGCAAATACGAGTACATACGACTTCAGTTATAGAAGACTTTAATCACGATAATGCCTACATGTGCATTAGAAAAATTGCTAGTGTCAATAGCTCTTAAGAGGAATTGCAGGCGATCTAGATTTTACAATTGTGATGTGAAAGTGCTTTTGAAACTGACAGTGCACTCTCAATTAAAACAATGTTTGCGTGTCTTTGAGCAAAAATCCCATTGGAGAAATGAATTAGTATATGTGTCATCTTCCTATCCCATGCCCAAATATTTCTTTGGAATCGGTGACATGAGTTTTCTTCAGTGTGAGTCTGCTTCTCTATCACTCATCATCCTCTTTCATATAGTCTTTCATTTTATTGCAAAGTGGTTTTAGCTCAAAAACATTTAATGACCGGCCACGATCTCAACAGCAATATTCTTTAGAAAGTTAGTGATTCTTCGCATAAATTGAGCTGATAAAATAAGCTCAATGCTGATAACCAAGTTAAATTAATTATTGATTATTGCTTTCCTGAAAAATGGTTGTGTTTACATAAGAATTTAATGCTTATGTCACATGTGGACTTATTGGCCGCTGGCATATAAGTATGTCATTTTAAACAATTTATAACTACAAACCTCGAATCTGGAAATATAGAGTATGTGTTCAAACAAACTATTGCAACGACATTAGAGATTTTCATTTTAAATAGTAGAATATAGTCGGTTTTTCTTTGCCTTATTTTAAACAAAATACTCTATTATCTATTAGTAGTACAGATACACCGCTTTTTATAAATCTAAATTCAAATTTAAATTGATGTTACTTTTTAAAATATATAAATGTGTGATAAAATTTACCTAAATACAGCAAAATATAATACACTAATAATTAGACAAAAAACTAAATAACATTTCTACCCTTGAACACTTCCCGTTAACCGAAAACTCTGCTTACTTGCTATTCATAATTTATACCAACAAGGATAACTTTGTATATTTATTTATTTATAGAGTTATTAAGGAAAATATTGTTTATTTTAATTTCAAACAATGTAATAAAGCCCAGTTAATGTGCCACCACAAAGCAAACGATACATATTCAGAATGTCTTTAAATACTAAAGACAGTACATGGGTTGCTGGAACTTGTCTCTCGGCCGTATGTTTATTAATACAAGCTACTCTGTTTATTTGGCGACCAAAAACAAGAAAAGTGGATCGGAAAGTAATAGTGAATTTAACAGTGGCGAAATATATACAGTCGTGTGTGGAATATAAGTTGAAACAGCACGTTTATGATATTAACTTTGAAGTGAAATACCTTGTAGGGCTGTACACGTTGTATGTATTTGCAGAAACTGTATCGATTTCTTGGTTGTCTTTCTACACGAAAATTCTTCACACCAAAACCCTTGGACTACACGTACATGAAAAGGGAAATTTCTATTTAATTTCTTTGCTCGTGTGGATTTTGTCGGCGTTATTTAGTCAAGTTATATATATTTTGTGGTTCCTGAACAGAAGTTATCTTGTTGGGCTTGTTACAACGACTTTATTCGTAACTAAATGTCTTATTTTGTGTGTAAATTTTTTAATTGTATCTTATATATTATATGTTATTACTAAAAACAAACTTATATCAAAATATAGCCATACCACGCGTATCTTTAGTGTAAGTGTTATATTAGTACTCTTGCTGATTGCGACTGCTGTTCAAGTTTTAGTGGACGATAATAATATTTTTAAATTATATTCTATATTTTCAATTGAATTGAATACAACTGTTTACCATTCTCTATGTGCCATTAATTCGTTTCAGGGACTAGCATTAGTTGCCATGTTTATGATTTCAATTCAAAAATCTTCTTAATTCGTGTGATTTCTGTTTTGATTGTTCATGTGATTATTATACAATGTTAATAGTACGATGTTATAAAACAAAACAATATATATTTAAAATTAGAAAGAATAATTATACATCTTTTAGCCTTTTAAAAGTTATAATTCGTATAATATCATATGTTTTAGAAGTTTAAAATATGTTAATTTAAATATCTTTATAACATCGAAAACCCCGAGTATTGATTATATTAAAACGTCAAATCATTATAGCTTGTAATTCTGTTGAAACCTACATCATCATCGTAATATTATTACTTATTTACGTTTACCCAATTCCCTGTTCATTTTTATTGATTGTTAAGATCAATTATTTCTTGAATCGAAATTAAATCGATGATTAAATCTGGGACCGCTCAGCTTTTAATTTTGCCTAAACTAATATGCATGATTTGTTCGATTCGATTACTAAACATCTATAGAAATATATAAATACACAATTTAACTACTGTTTGCTTGGTATTTTATCTTTAGAATCTGTATATAAAGTTGCTCATATCTATGTATTAGCTAATGTCCATCTTTAAGACTTTATTAGTTTAATTAAATAAGAATTTAGTTCTTACGTTCCCATTGTTTTTCTTTCATAAGTAAAAACGTTGAACTCAGATACAACTTTCTTCGGAACGAATATAAATAATACTATGAGAAATTTGTATATAGTATATTGTATTGTATCGTATATAGTACATATTATAGAATCTGACATATTAAAGTAGTAAACACGCTGGGACGATGAAGGCGACTGAATAAAAACTGACTCTAGATTAAACATCCTATGAAAACATTATATTTTTCTTTCTTTATTTAATACTAGCTGACCGGACAAACGTTGCTTTGCCATAAAAGGGAATATATGTTGTAGAGGTGGGTCAATAAAAATCGCGATGATCTTAGAGGGTTGAAAATTTAGGGTTGTATGTATTTACTAATGCTGTATCATAAAAAAATAGAAATTAAAAATTTTGTCTAAAAAATAAAAAAAAAATTTTAGGGGTGGACTACCCCTAACATTTAGGGGGATGAAAAATAGATGTTGGCCGATTCTCATAGATACCGGATAAGCACAAAAAATTTCATCAAAATCGGTCCAGCCGTTTCGGAGTAGTTCGATTACGCACCCCGTGACACGAGAATTTTATATAAATACATGAAATAGACACAAAGGACACCCAGACTTAAAACAACATTTTGTGGATCACCCAAAGTGTTGTCTCATGTGGGATATGAACCCACAATACTTAGCGAAGAAGGAAATGGTGTGGCGGCCGCTTAATCACTAGGCCAATCGTGCAGTCAACTATGTCAATAACAGCCTGTGTGTGAAACAACTGCTTCTAGATGAAACATTCTGTGTACCTATATATTCAGAAAGAGCGTTAACTGGATGTATATTTTATCGCGTCGACTATGATATTGATTGAAGTTTATACTAGTAATGGATCGCATAAAAAATGATCCCATGTTGGGTTTAAGTCAGCGCAATAAACATTAGCAAGGTGACCGTTTAAACCACTAACGTATTCTTGCAATCAGAAGAGAAATCAGAATTGATGTACGAGTATGGAGAAGATATCTAGTTATAGTATTTATAGTACAACTCAAATGTCTACATAGATAGTTACATTTAAGTAGGTATGCTATGTGCACTAAGTTTTATAAGAAAATTCCGAACTTAAGAGTTTTGAGTGTATTTAGGCACTGGTAACTATTACTACTGGTAATTTGAAACTGTAAAAAAAAGTAAATGTAATCATACATCCTGTAAGTTGTATAGACGTATTTTTGATATGCCACATTAATTGAAATAAAAATGAACCATTAAATTCTCAAGTTCATAAATAAGCATTTTAATAGTAAAACATTTTAGAAATGAGAACCAAATAAAATTCGAGGAAGCCCGCTATTATACCGGTTGTAAGATAGTCATCTACAGAATGGCGTTTCATTTGCGAGAACAAAGACCAAATCAAAATAAAGGGTTGTTCTCAACTTCTTTTGACTCTTAAAATCGGTTCTGCGTCACTCAGATTTTAATTCGCAATTATAAATTCATTCCTTTTGAAATTAAAGGTATGCACCTAATATACTTGTGAAGAAGGGAAATTAATTTCATTTATTAGTTTTTCTTATCTCAACGGGAGTTGATTTGATGAAATTAATTATACTGCGTTCTTATGAACTGTTGAATGTTACGTCAATGGATTACTGTAAATATTATTTTAACACCCAATGCTAACAAAAATATATTATCATTAATAACAGATCTATGTATTTCTTTCTTATTTGTTGTTGTCTTCGTCTATGTTATCATAACTTAAAAAAATATGAACCTATTTTGATTAAGTTTATATATTTTTAAAGATAAATGGAGCGAGCATGTTCTTTGCTGCAAGTAATTTAAAATTGATAAGACGTTCAAGGATCATAAACTCTTTCTTACTGTAGAAAAGGTCTGTAAGTTTTATTACGTAAGGAAACTTGCTCAATACCAATATTCTCTTCTTCTTCTTCCATTTCAAATTTATAACAAGTCTTTTATGGTATCTGCGCCAAGTTTGGATTGTGAAATGGTCTTTCCCATCTAAAGTACAATATCACATCCTTTAATGTTTTTAAGGAGTGAATCTGAAATGTTTTATGAGCCTAACAAGTATATGTACAAAGGCAAATTTATTCAAGGGATTTTTTAATTATTTCTTAGTTAGAGATAATTTCCTTCGCTATTTGAAAAACATATCTAATTTGTTTTAGCAACAGTTCCAGACAAAATAGACCTTTCTGACGTTTATTACTTGAGAATGACTCAGTACTTAAGCCAAAACCTTTTCTGACCAAATCTCATCCTTTGAACTTCTACTATAAAAACCGCAAACATTCCGCAGTAGGAACACTTTAACACAAACAAATTACTGAACTACACTGGCCTAACCATTAGGCGGTAAAGTAACTATGTGACAATACCGATAATAAAACCCGTTACTGCGAAAATCCTTTGAAACTCAATGTGGGCTATCCACCGAGTGCCGTGAGCTTACCATAAATAACGTTTACTGCTCGGTGTAGAGGTGTTCAAATTGCTTCCACGTGATATATCCCACAGTCCAAGTACGTTTAGCAATATTGAATTTTTAAGCAAAGATGGTCGGCACACACAACCCGGATGTTACGCAGTGGCTTTTTGTGACGCTCGTAAAACAAGCAGCTTTTTAAATTGAGATAGGTCGGATACGGGCGGGTGTTTTATAAAATTTTTACACCCATATCTGGTGCTCACGTAGGCGTGTACCGTTAGTATAGTAGGTTTTTGTGCCTTTTGCTTCCTTTGTTTACTCAAGTGAAAATACACAACACTAGACGGAAACTGTTAATTTTGAGTTGCTAATTTTACAAGGAATTAAAACGAAACAAAATCCTTTTTTCTAATAACCGAGAGCTAATAAACTTATTAGATTATCAGCGCTCGTTAGCTATTAGCTCCATGGCCGGTAGCGACAGCAGTTTTACCGCGGCCGCGAACTTCTGCGAAGACGTACTTACGCAGAAGGTCGTTCCCGAGGGGGTTTCCAAACGTATTAAAAAAAAAGATTGGTACTAGACAACTTATATAAATACATTTATATTTTATTTTGTAAATACATACATAATATACATAAAAAACACCCCAACACTCCCTAACAAATATTTGCAGATCATAAAAATATTTGATCCGACCCGGGCATCGAATTCAAGACCTCAAGCACAGCAGTCGCAGCACGCTACCTCTGCGCCACCGAGGTAGTATAAAATACTAAGTGATTATCTATTTCATTATCATCATCATCATCATCATAATGATGATTATCTATTTGACAAATATATTTAAGTTATTTATTATCCTCTGTTGTTTCACTGACTCATAGTTCGATTTTATAAACACTTCAGTCAAATATTTATCTTACAAAAACCAGTATCTGAAATTGCTGATAAATTCCCTGATAGACAATGTGAACTGTTCTATAAAGTCTTACATAAGCAGATACACATATATACGACGATAAAGTCGTCAGAAAGTATAAACATAACGTAATATTAATATAATAACTTACATAACTTATAATGAGTTCACGTGTTTAGACATTACTCATAACAGTAACAGCTATAAAACAAACATTTACTTTTATATTTTAATTACTAGATCTGGTAGGTCACGTATTTAGTCGATCACATTTTACCTAAGCAATTGAATATAATTTGATACAATCGGTCTAGACAGGACAGTCGAGACAACTATCTTAGAAATCACTGTTTAAAAGAGATTGTATCACCTTGAAATCAAAGTCGTGTAAATGTTGGACCTTTCAGATTGATATTGTGAAGATTCTTGTAATAGTATTTGTGTCTGCAGACTTGATACTTTTTGTAGTTCATACTATTTTATAGAATACATTTCAAATAATTTAGCATTTAAAGGATAATCTTGTAATAGTAATAACATTATTGTATCGGACTTTGTTAATAACTTCAGTCATATTATGTTAAATGTTTATTATTGATTGATGCCTCTGTGGCGCAGTGGTAGTGAATGCGACTGCTGTGCTTGAGGTCTAGGGTTCAAATCCTGGGTCGGACCATAATGTTTGTGTAATCTACAAATATTTGTTTCGGAGTTTGGGTGTTTTCTATGTATAATATGTATCTATTTATAAAAGAAAAAATATATGTATTCATAACAGTTGTCTAGTACCCATAACACAAGCTCTACTTAGCTTGGGACTAGATGGCGTTGTGTGTTAGATGTCCGAAATATTTATTTAAAAAAAAATATTTATAAAAATCTAATATTCTCAGAAGTCATGAAAAATTTAAAATGTGTATAAGTAAATAAATCAAAATTATGCATATAAAACTTGACCCGTTTCCACTTTGTTAAACTTAACTATTAACCTTTTGGTTTATGTTAATTTACTAAAAGCAATAAAAAAGCTTATTATATTTGGTTTCAGAATTATTAGGTTTGACTGCACGATTGTCCAGTGGTTTAAGCGGTCGCCACACCGCTTTCTACTGCGCCAGATGTCGTGGGTAGAAATCCCACGTGGGACAATACTTTCTGTTATTCACAAATTGTTGTTCTGAGTCTGGGTGTCCTTTGTGTCCGTTTCATATATGTTTGTAAAGTCCCTCGCGACACAGGATTGTTCCTAATTGTTGTCTTAAAAAATACAATTATGAAAGTGATGAGAATGGACACCTACCGCTTTTAACGATAAATGAAAGCTGGTACTGGTTAGATTAGTCTTCGAAGTACTCCCCTATTCGCGGAAATATTCCCCGATGCACTCTGACACGCACAACTCATCTACGGACGAAATTGCTACCTACGTTATCTCTGTATGACCAATAAACCTGTAATGAAAGGGTGTACACCTCAAAGGCTTTGTAACTTTTGCATTCTAGGTATCTATGAGTGGAGATAGTCACTCTTCACCGCATAACTTGTTTGCTCATTTGCTCTTAACGTCACAAAAACAATATAGTAAAGAAATACATTGACAGATTTGTGAAGTTCAGTAACGAATTGTTGCCAGTCTACCGATTTTCTTAGGTATGCAGCTATTGTCTTAATTGATTTTACCGTGGGAGAGCTATGCTTCGGCATGAATGGGTCGGCTCGACCGGAGTGATACCACGGCCTCACAGAAAACCGGTGTGAAATAGCGTTTGCGCTGTGTTTCACCGAGTGAGTGAGGATACCGGAGGCCCATACCCCAACCCCTCCCTCTATCCCCTTTCCCATCCCCCAAAGGTCGGCAACGCACTTGTGACGCCTTTGGTGTTGCGGGTGTCCATGGGCGGCGGTAATCGCTTACCATCAGGTGATACGTCTGCTCGTTTGCCCACTATTCAATTAAAAAAAAAAAAAAAAAAAAAAAAAAAAAAAAAAAAAAAATTCCTAATAGAAATTCTTAATCCGTCGGCTGTCAGTCAAACAGTTTATATCTAATTCTAAATATAAAAAAGACATAGAACCAAGTATAACTAAGAAAGAAGTAAGATTTAGGTTTATGACTTTAATCAATTTCATATTGTGTCTTTTTTCACGAATATCATTGACTTTACGATAGTTTTCCCATATTCTTTGTTCAGTTTCCCATAAACTAAGATGTTAATATTCTCACGCCCCCGTAATAAACGTAACAAACATGGCATATTTTTCTAAGTTCACAAAAAATATCTCACTGTGTCTTGTCACGCATGAAGCATGTGAAACTGATAACCTCGACTTAACAATTATAGTTATATGCAACTTTTGTGTTAATACTACGTGTAGCAGTTAATGTATTTATAATAGATATAAGGAAAAATATCGAAAAAGGTGTTAAAGTTTATATTTTAGACATTATACTAGAGGAAGTCGCGCTAAATATCTAGTATAAATATATTCAGTATACGCCGTAGAAGGGGGCAGACCGCACTTGAAACTCGAACAAAATTATGCGGTACATTTTTTCTTATTTACCTGCTCTAGATAATCTAAATTTACCTAAGACAGTCTTACTTCAAATGCAAATTTTACGGCATTCTCGCGGCATAGTTTATTTGCATCCCGGTATATTTCTTAGATCCTTGACGTGAAAAAGCACGCAATGAATAAGTTAAAAGAAGGCCATGGGCGGGGTCACCAACAAAAACGAGAATAACAAGCGCGTTTCCCAACCCTTGAGACAAAAGAAAACTCTTCGACTAACGATGTACTGTCGAGTACTTGACACAACGTTACTGACATTTTGGGTATTAATTTTTAACATAGCGCCACGAATTATGTTCTCTTCACAGTGTATGTTTGAAAAGTTTAATACACAAAAGATCAGTTAATGTAATTTTTGGACACAGTGCTACGGCTATAAATTTCTCAGTCTCAATCTATCTATCACACATTAAAATTACAGTTTTATGGATAGTAGAAAGTAGATGTTAGTTATTAATTCTTAATAGCAACGCACACACGCACCGAACCATCGTATCAGTTTTCAATTCGAAATATAAACAATACAAACCACCTTTATTAGCTTTTAATTATCCTGATAAATTGAGTAGAAAACAACAGTGTTTTGTAGCAACGCGTGTCTGTACATTATCATGGTCTTTCCATGTATATTTTTGGTCCTAGCGCCCAGTCTAATATGCGTTAATTACTATCGTATGGCTAACGAAGTTCACTGTCCAACCAGCGATGTGTATTCTGTTGTTTATGTGTAGGTATTAATGATAGTGTAGTTCAAGTTGAAACTGAGTACACCGGATTGCAGTGAAATTTTAACTGACTATGAGTTGCTCGAGTAATTAAAAAAAAGGATTCCATAAGCTGCTGACATGCTCAATTGTGCATATTGAAATACATTTTAGATAATACTAAAATCATTTATGTTTTCAAATAAAATTCAGAAGATAGAATATTTTTTTCTGTTTATCTTATTACCTTTCATTTCCTGAAGATTCCGTTGGAGAGCCACGCTTCGGCATGAATGGGCTGGCTCGACCGGAGTGATGCCACGGCCTCACAGACAGCCGGTTTAAAACAGCGCTTGAGCTGTGTTTGACCGAGTGAGTGAGGATAACGGAGGCCCATACCCCAACCCCTTCCCCATCCCCCTCCCCATCCCCTAAAGGCCGGTAATGCACTTATGATGCCTCTGGTCCTTGGGTGGCGGTAATCGCTTACCATCGAGCTATGCGTCTGATCAATTGCCCACTATTCAATTAAAAAAAAACTCGGAAAAATCTGTATTGATCATAGAGCACCATCGGCACCATCAAATACTCGTTGTAAATCTCCGACCGGACACACTAGTACCGCCCCCTGCGTCCATCTGGCAACCGCCCAACGCAATGCTTTTATCAGAGCAAAAGTTTTTCTGCAACTGTCGCGTTGCTATTACTTAACTGTAAAATGTATACGTATAAGTGCTAACTTATGAATATCGTTTCAAACTAAAAGATATTAAACAGTTCTGGGCTACTTACTGCCCAAACATAGGAGTATTACCAAATCATTAATTAACAATATTAGAAAAAAAAATATATTTTGACCAATTGTCATTGGCCTGCTCAATTAAGTATAATACAGGTGAGTATATAAAGATTGTCCACCATATGGCCTGTTGAGGTAGTAAATAGGAGGCTGAAACACGCTTTCAAGATTTATCGTGATAAATATTGTAATGTAGACATGAGCCACTTTTTTGCAGACCTTAAAATCCCTGCAGTTTTGATGAATATTAACACATCAATATTAACGACCAAATTAAATTAATTATTTTTTTAACATTGACCCTTTTTGCTGTAGGCACATCTATACTATCTATCCTAATAATAAAGCTGAAGAGTTTGTTTGTTTGAACGCGCTAATCTCAGGAACCGCTGGTCCGATTTATTTCAGTGTTAGATGGTCCATTTATCGAGGAAGCCTATAGGCTATATATCAACACGCTACTAATATTAGGAGCGGATCACTAATGAAGAATGTTTCAAAAACGGGGGAAAATTTCGCTGTGTTTCACCAAGTGAGTGAGGATACCGGAGGCCCATACTACAATTATTTATTTTTTATAATAATCTCAAAAGTGAAAACGCAAAGTCCAATTTCTTGTTTTAATACATAAAAGGTAAATAGAAACACACAGAAGTAATCGCCATGATATTGTTCACGTCCTGGAGAAAAGGCATAGAAAGAAAATGGTGTAGGATAAGAAATCGAACGAATCACGCAATAAGCTAAAGCTATAAAATCCTACAACATTAACAACTCGTCCGGGAATAAAACCACTAAACAAGACAGAACGGATTGCAATCGATTACAAACAATAAATTGCACGTTAATATAATATACGGAATTGTGTTAGGGTCTGTACATTATACCATCATACATGCAACAAAATGTTAAATCTCAACATTCCTTATCTCATAATTAAGATATTTATCTTCAAATTACACGTTTTAGGGGGAGATAGTAGTTTGTTAAACTGTTAAATGGGTTGCCAAAATAACGATAGACAATGACAAAAAAATACGACTTTTGAGTAATTTGTTAATGTAGGTACACATACATTTTTATTAATAATATTGTTGTTGAACAGCAAACTAAATGAAAAAGTTTCATTCGAATCTTGATAGAGATCGTTATTCCTTCTATCTGGTATTTATGAATAGTACTAGTTAAGGGCAAATCTGACATCAAAGTTATAAAATGGACTCAGAACCGTAAGATACGAGTATAAATCATTTATTCTTGAAGTAATAAAACATATGTAAGGGATATTAAAAAAGACGTTATGTAGTATTATTCTAGAATATAAACCGGTTTTTTTTTATTATATAGCGGGCCAGCGAGCAGACGTATCGCCTAATGGTAAGCGATTACCGCCGCCCATGGACACCCGCAACACCAGAGGCGTTACAAGTGCGTTGCCGGCATTTTAGGCTAAGAGTACGCTCTTTTCTTGAAGGTTCGAAAGTCGTATTGATCCGGGAACACCGCAGGCGACAGCTCATTCCACAGTTTTGCTGTGCGCGGCAGAAAGTTATGAAAGTACCTATATGAAAATCTTAACCATTTAACCACGTCCATATTTGAAAACATTAATTATATTAAACTGTTTATTCAACTATTCTATTAGCTACTTCTACGTAAGACTTATTTATATATTACTAGGAACCCGCCCTGGCTTCGCACGGGTTTTTTACATAAAATATAATAGCCTACGTTACCCTGAGAAGATATTTTTTTCCGACGTCTGTAACAAATATCATTTAGAAAATTATATAAGAAAAACTTCCTCAAGAACCACTCAATCTATTGGTAAAAACTAAAAATGCGTGCAGTAGCTTTAAAGTTTATCGCGATCAGACGCGGCGGAGAACTTTGTTTTATAGTATGTAATGATGAATATCAATTCGTATACTGGAAGAAATTAAACAGCCTGAAATAATTTTATTAGAAAATTAAACTCGATTAACTGAATGGTAAATTTTATGTTATTGATATTAATAAAACAAATTTTAAAGAAATACGCATAAAACAAACACGAAAATAAATATAAAAGAACAGTTATACATAAACAAAAACAAAAGGGACACAATGATACCGCATCCAAATCACTTCAATAAGTAGTACCTAATGCATTTAATGCTGACCATTACGTATAGTCCACGGGCCCACGTACAAGGGATTTCAGTGATTAATAACAGGCTGAAAGTTTATACACAGCTTCGTTTTGACGAGACACCCAACTTTTATCATTGGACCAAATTCTGATAGTGGCAGGAAAAAGCGGGATAGGGAGCGAAACACGTCGATTTGATGAGTGTCTCAAATTAAATAATAACAGTTTCTAAACATCAATTCTTTGAGAAAATACAATGGAAAACTGAGAAAAACTTGTGGCATACAAAGTGAATGGTACCTTCCCGAGTGACCCCCAGCTCTAACATGTCAGAATGGTGACTTGAAAATTTTTATTCATTTTCATTAATAACAAACTGATTTTTGTTTTGGGGCTTGCAAAATATATATTTTTCATAAAAAATGCATCGGCATACAAATTCGATGGTAATTTTTTTGAGACCTACACTCGAAAGTTGTCAAGATTATGTTAATATTTTTTCGAGTGTAGGTCTCAAAAAAATATAACCATCAAATTTGTATGCCGATGCATTTTTTATCCCGCTCCCTATCCCGCTTTTTCCTGCCACTATCAGAATTTGGTCCAATGATAAAAGTTGGGTGTCTCGTCACAACGAAGCTGTGTATAAACTTTCAGCCTGTTATTAATCACTGAAATCCCTTGTACGTGGGCCCGTGGACTAGTAGTACTAAAACAACAAAAAAACTCGTTTGTGTTTCGTTACTTAAAATTACAAACCGGATGTTTTGTCCACAGTGTGTAAGGAGCATAGCATGCGGTGAGTACAGCTCTCATTACAGCAACAATTTGTCACAAGAACACCGAGCGTGTCAACTTAATACTAGTGACTGTTGGTTGTACCTTACTCGTCTTAACACTTGATGTAGTCTTGCTAGTATCATCGGGCATGTGTTTTATTCTCGGAATGAAAGTTAAAGCTGCTAGATATCTACAAACAACATCATCATCTTCCTAGCCTTTATTATTTCCAAGATTATTTGGGGTCGGCTACTAGTTCAACCGTATTGACCTGATTATCAGTTTTTCCATGGAGCAACTGACATCGGACCTCCGCAACCCTGAGGGTGAACTGAAATCGAAGATTGAACTTGTCTTAAATATACAGAGTTCACAAGCATTAATGAAACAGATACGAAGTACATTCACAATAACAAGTTGTGGATCACAACACTAAGAGCAGTAGCACCGATTAAACCAGTACGCCATTTATGCCGTCATTTGAACACACAGCGCAGGCACTGTTTCACACCGGTTTTCTGCGAGGCCGTGGTATCACTCCGGTCGAGCCGGCCCATGCATGCCGAAGCGTGGCTCTCCCACGGTAAAAGTTTCTTGATAAAATATCCTGCTTCAGAAAATTTAAAAAGAGTTTCATCTTTTACCACCAAATCACCTAACCTTGCTGAAAGGAATACAAAAAAAATATCATTTTTAAATCTTCTAATAGGATTAAGTTTAATTTGAAAATTTGAAAACACTTACTACCTACTAAGTTATTTTATATAAAAAACCCAAAAAAAACAAATATGTAAATTAATAATAGAATACACTTTCATACTAATTTAAATAGCAATTGTGCCTAAGTTGTTGTTATTGACACAAGGCTAGGAAAAAAATTAGCTTCACCACAACAAGGTGAACTGAGGTGAAGGGGTTACAAAGTATTAAATTGAACCACCAAAAATCATAATTACACTCCTTAAAAGGGGTAAACCAACAGATGTTAACTTAAAAAATATGGTAATTGTTAAAATTAAACAAGCAATCTTGTTGTGTACTGAACGGGCTCTGACTGGATGTCGTTTCATGAAAATGGGCAATTGTCTCTAAATGTACCAAGTTTAAACAATGATTAGAATCTGGATTTATAATAGTAATTTGCAATGTAAATGTTAATGGAATCGGTTGATGACCTCCTTCAAAAATATCGCTTCTTAGGTTATCTATATCGATTTTTATTTGATTAAAAGTAATAGATAAGGCAGCTTAGTATCGCTATAATATCGATTTACAATATCAAAGATCATTTAGCTAAAAAGATTACAGACGCGTGAACTCAACAGAGATTACGATCTATATAGCTAGTTCATCTTTTTTTTGTCAAACGAAGCCAATTGATTTTATATGGTAGATCATTCATGTGATGACGAAGTAAGAATACGAAGTGGCGCAGTGGTAGTGTATGCGACACAATATGGTAGTTATGCTTGAGGTCTCGGGTTCGATTCCCGGGTCGGACCAAATGTTTGTATGATATGCAAGTAAGTTGCAGAGTTTGGGTGTTTTCTATGTATAATATGTATGCATTTACAAAAAAAAGTATATGTGTATTTATGTCAGTTGTCTAGTACCCATAACACAAGCTCTGCTTAGCTTGGGACTAGATGGCGAGTGTGTTAGATGTCCGAAATATTTATATTTATTTATTATTATTATTATGCCATGGGTGTTGATAGAGTAAACTACGCAAGACTACAACTACTACAGCTGTGGAAAACTGTAATATTTCCCAAGATTACCTACAAAAAGATGAATACACCAACATCATATCAAATTTTAACCCTTCTGCGAGTTCTGCGACTAGTACTTCCATATAAAAGTGTGTAAATATTAAGTTCAAGCGACTGACAAAAAAACATCCACAGTTAGTAATAAACACCAATAAACTCAATGCGGGTACGAATAAAATATTGATAGCCATTTTGATATATTTACGTTCTCATTAGTCCCATGTACGCATTCGCTGACATAACACAAAACCGATCCTGTGCTCGCTGTTGCATTTTACTAATTAACTCCTTGTTCGATACGTTTCATAATGTTAATTATGTTTCCAATATCTTGCTTTATGAGAATTAATATGAATGGAAAGTCATAACCTTAAATTTATACTTGTGTTTGTACACTTTTACACACAATGACAATAGAATTGAGTTTTTTTATTCTTTAAATCTTTAATTATTATTTCATCATCATCAGCATATCGCAGTCCGCTGCTGAATATTATATTCTTCTCCAATTGCACGCCACTTGGTTAGATTCTCGTCTTTAATTTTCGGATTATTGTTTACACATTATTGTCTAATCAAGAAATAATAATTTTAAATTAGAATGATATACTAACAATGCTATCAAGCATTTTATGATTCGAATACCACCACACACCATACTGCACAGAGTGCTGATGCTTGAATGAGTTTGAAAACCAATTAGAAGTAATTAAAAAAAAAATGTCTCGCTCGCTTAGATGCAAAAAGCATATACTAAATGCTAAACTTTTTTGCAATTTACATATAACCACATTATTAGCCACAACACGATGTAAGAAAATTATCTCTAATATTACTTTTTCTAGTTTTTTTTAAACCCTGTGTACTTTATTTGCTTAGCTATTTAAATATTAATTCGAACACGTATCTGATTCTGTTTTCATATCTGCTGCATAAAAATTCCAGTGGAATTTCTTAAGCTTAAATATTAAAATGGGTGGCATGCTTAGAATGTTTTAGTCTGACAATTTAAAATCAAATTGCATGTGAGTTCTTTCAAATTTAAATTTGATAACTTTTAAAATAATTATAATGAAAGTCAATAAATATTAATAATAATAATACTTTTCATGTTCATATTCTGTTTATTATGAGTAAGTTCCTTTACTCCGTCTTTTCTCAGAGAAGTAGGTAGACAGTAGAGCTTCATACACTCTATCTCTTTTACAGAACAGCAATAATGCTAAAGTCTAAAGAATAATAGGTAAAGTCGCACTATAATGGATGAAAAATAATAAAAAAATAAGAACAAGTATAGCAAACTATAAGAGCGTTATTATCCGATCCGATATCAGTTTTGGGCGCCGATACGATATTGGAGGAAGTAAAATGTATGAAATGTGTATACGTCTTTTATAAAAATTTTGCTAACACCCGGGCCTTTATCTACAGCTCAATTATTAAATCAGTTCAGTAGTTTAAGCGCTACAGGTACATACAAATATATGAATGTTTCTATGTACCACTGTAGCGTAATAGTTTTGGTAATTTAAGTAGTCTGCCAAAACTATTATCCTTCCTTTCAAATTAGCTGTAGTCGGGTAAAAGAATATCTGTATTTAGTTATTACCTTGTTCTGACATAGTATATATAATAGATAAACAAATAATGTGTGTAACCAGATAGAAAACTTATTTAAATACATAACAGCTTCCGTAATTTGGACAAAAAGAAAAACAGTTCCAGTAATCTTGAGACAGACTTTTCTATGTCATAAACGTTGTTTTTCATGAAAGTTTTCACATTTCCGTTAGAAAAGTGGAGCAATTGCAAAGTTCAGAGTAATTTGCATCTCACTTCCACAGATCTGAATCACAATGAGCCACGAAAAGCAATTAATACTTGAAGTGGCTCGATTCCGGTTTAAAACTAAGTGCTCTTTTGAATTTTCATCCTAATTTACATCTATAGGAGGATCAGATTCGATGAATGCGTCCAAAGAAGCGGAGGTTGTGTGGATGGTGGTTAAACAATGGACTATCTCAATTATTCCATTGTGAGTCGGTCTTTAAATTTATCCATACAGTATCAACTTACATAATATTGAGTAAATTATCCTAAAAATCTATATTCTTTCCAACAAAGTCTGCTGCGGTTTTGGTACGATATAATAAGACTCTAAAAGTCTAAAGTAACAAGGCTATAGGTATCAATAACTAACAGTTCTAGTCTATTCCAGTAAAAAATATTACGTTTTTTTTTTAATGGAACTATTCTGCCCACATGTATCACACACCACTGTAACTACTGAAAACCAGGATCAGCAGCATGGTTATAACACTCAAGAAGTTCCAGGAAAAAAATAATTTTCTTGGAATTCGCAACGAAATTAATCAGAAGAAAACTGGAGGTGTTGGAAATATGAGAAGTTACAGAGACTTAGAGATAATTATTAAAATTAAATACGATGAGTAGATATAGAAAGTTTCGTGAGTGGTTGCTGATTATAAAGTACAAGCCATATGTTGGTTATTGCGATATTTTTTTACCTATGTATGAAAGTACATACGTAGGAATATTTTTATAGGTCATATGTTTGTTTATAAAACTGTAGGTAACTCATCAACAACGCATAATGTCCAACAGCTGCGCTAGGGTGCCCTCTCATGAGAGGGTTAAGGCCATACGTCCCCACGCTGGCCGAGTGCGGGTTGGGGCCTGGCAAGACAACGTTGTGGTTACGTAATCCTGCCGTTGGATGTTTTTAAGCCGCTTAGAGGCCTCCAACTAAACTTCACGACTGTTTAATCTATGATAACAACTGGGACCGACTACTTAACGTGAATCACGGCGACGCTCATGATATCATGCCACCAGCGGTCACCCATCCAGGTAAAGACCGCGCGATCGTTGCTTACGCTTGTGAATTGTTTCTAATCACCGAATGCAACTGGGCTATGAGCGCCTCTTTTGGGTTTTAGGTTCGATTTCCAGGTCGATCAAAAATTTATATGATCTGCAAATACATGTTTTGGAATTTTGTTGTTATCTGCTCATATTTTATATGAATTTATTAACAATAAAAAATATATAAATGTATTTTGTATTAGCTGTCTACTATCCATAGTACACGCCTTATTTAGTTAGGGACTAAATGACGTAGTGTAAATGTGTTGTAACATTATTATTATTATTTAACTTTACATTTTAAGTTACCCTCAACATTATTACACGCAACCTCGTTTACGACTCCTATTGCTCGTAGCGTAATTCTATATGATACATTCTTTTTTTTTTGGTACTCCATTCCTATTATTCTAAGAGTGCTTATAGCCTTCCGCGATAAATGGGCTAGCTAACACTGAAAGAATTTTTCAAATCGTAGCAGTAGTTCCTGAGATTAGTGCGTTCAAGCAAGCAAAACAACTCTACAGATTTATATATTGGTATAACATTTCATTTCACCTCACCTCAAATTTGATTTATTATAATATATAGCAGAGGTCACCAACATTTCTAAAAGGCCTTTGAACCTCGAATATACACCTACCTCTCCTAATTATTTGTAGTTTTTAAAACATCCTACTATCCTACTAATATTATAAACGCGAAAGTTTGTGAGGATGAAAGTGAGTACGTTTGTTGTTCTTTCAAGCAAAAACTACTGAATGAATTTTGATGAAACTTTACAATAAGATAGCTTATACGTCAAAATAAGACATAGGCTACAATTTATAGAGATACTAACTTCGCCTCGAGCGGTACCCCCGGTTATTGTCGTACCGCGGGCAGCACCACGGAGTTCAGCTAGTCCAAAATAAATGAATAAAACAAAAATACCACAATATAATTTCATGCATCATCAATTTTCTAACAGCAATATGGTATTGTTCTGTCAAACCGCTTATACTTTGTGTTTTTCGTCAGGCGTCATATTTAAATAAGCACCGAAGGGACCACAAAGCCGCCACAATGTTTTAAGGAAACCACTTCCACCCCTCCCCGGCGTTTTATCGCATTATTAAAATAAATATTGT
The DNA here is from genome assembly GCA_916048165.1 of Spilarctia lutea. Taxonomy (NCBI): domain Eukaryota; kingdom Metazoa; phylum Arthropoda; class Insecta; order Lepidoptera; family Erebidae; genus Spilarctia; species Spilarctia lutea. The sequence goes on along the minus strand of OU696480.1, from coordinate 11,904,963 downwards.
AAAATAACGAGCTGTGAGATCGGGTTTGTTACATCTCTGTGGGCTGTATTCGTTTGTTGCCCCAACAACATGGTTTTGATCATAAGAGGGCTAAAGAGAGTTTTTATAATTATGTTAAGTGGAGTACTGGTTATTTTTATAGGTTTGACTTTAAAAAATCGACGAATCGACACCTTTTGGCGATATTTTCACTCTTATTGCTAAAAACCTTTTCTTTTGCACCATTTTTATGGAATACTGAATACCGCTTCTATATACGCCGACCTAAATTTAAAGCCGGCTACACTATATCGAAAGAAAATGTGACATTTTCTAGTCAGAAGGTACAGAACAAACCGAGCAGGGCTCCAAAAAAGCCCAACGAAGCTTTGTCATCCAGATACTATTTTTTAAGATCCATGACTTACATTTTCTTTTAGCTTAGGTTTCGACTTGACGTTGAAATCCGCGTAACCCAGTATATTCGGGTAACTCGGTAACCCACGAACGAAAGATTGCTATTGTACTTATTAGCGAGGGATACTGACCGTAGCCATTGAGGTATTTATTTATTAATCTTAGAGAAACTTACGGCAATACACTTAACATTGATTATAAAAGTAGCAACAATACGCCATTAATAAGTCTCCACGATAGATGCTAATTAAAAAAGAAAACCTTTAAACTAAAGTGATAATAAATTAAATGTGATGTGGCTTCGTTATGCATTTTCTATCGCATGTACTATGGGGAGTACTCCGAGGAATTGTTCGGGCTGATTCCTCCCGCCTCTTTCCGCCATCGTCCTAAGCGATAGCAATTTCATCCCCATCACTTAGACGGCTGGCAGTCCACAACTGTGGGCTTTTCTCGAAACTTTCTGCCTCTCACAATAAAACTGTGGAATGAACTGTCGCCAGCGGTATTCCCAGATCAAAACCACCTTAAAACCTTCAAGAAAAGAGCGTCCTCCTTCTTAAAAGGTCGGCAACGCACTTGTGACCCCTCTGGTGTTGTGGGTGTTCATGGGCGGTAATCGCTTACCCTCAGGCGATATGTCTGCTCGTACCTGCCAACCAACAACTATATAAATAATTATGAAGTTGAATTTTAATTATTTCAATTAAAAATGTTATATATCAAAAAGACATTGAGTGCAGTCTCTTCCTCATAGTTGAAAAACTCTTAGCAAAAATGTCAAAGTCATGTTTGCGTCTAAATCGTTATAAATATGAGAAGATCGATGAAGGAAACTTACTGTTACCGATACCTAGTAGCAACTAATGGTGTTGAGCACGAATGAAAACGAAGCATGTATAAAAAGGTTGTTACCGATAGCACTTATCACCTACCTACCAAAATATACACATATTTCTAACCTTAACAAACAAGAAAACGTGAAACGTTATCACATTATTTTATCTAAACAGACGTAATCGTATTTAAGCTAATATCATGTACATAGGCTGGACATTGTTTGTACGTTTGTAAATTTTCCAAACACATTTTCATTATCAACTGTACCTAATAACAAAGAATTTGTAAACATTTTTTTTATTGAATATGGTATCTATTTATTTGATAAAATTTAGTTCAAAAAAGTGTATACCACCAGTCACAAAATCTTAAATTACTTAAGTTAATCCACTGCAAGAAACTATTTTATAATTAACAATAATAAGACATTTTCAAACTGTGATGTGTAAAATGTGAATTATTTAGCAAGGCCCAAGAAAAATATAGTATAAGGTAGACGACCAATTTATTTAGGACTACCGTTTCGTTTTCATCGCTTTTCTATATTTCTTTTGGGAGAATCCCACTTCCTACCAATAATATAATAATTGCGTAAGTTACTGAAGATGGATGTATAGATGTACGAATGTATGTACGCATAAACTACAGAACAGATTTAGATGGAATTTTATATTAATACTAGTTGACCCACGCAACCTCGTTTGCGTCTTATATTGCCCGTAGCGTGAAAATTTTCCCCCGTTTTTGAAACATTCTTCATTGGTACTCCGCTCGTATTAGTAGTAGCGTGAAGATATATATCCTATAGCCTTCCTCGATAAATGGACTATCCAACACTGAAAGAATTTTTCAAATCGTACTAGTGGTTCCTGAGATTAGCGCGTTCAAACAAACAAACTCTTCAGCTTTATTATTAGTATACATAGTTAAGCATCAGAACAACACATAGGCTGTATTATTTACCGTCACGACCGATATAAGTACGAGCTCAGCTGCGGGCAAAAGTTTGTAGTATTCATTATATAAAAACCCTTTTTCTATTTCTTTATTTTTTACAACTATTATACCATATACCTGTGAGATAATTTTGATAAAACGTTACCAAAGAGATATCGCTAGCAAACAATAAAATGTCAGTGATAAGTCCCTAAACAGAGAAATGAAATGGGTTTTAATGTTTATTTTATCTAGCAAATAGACTTTTATACTAATGTTTTTTGTCAAGAGTCACTTTATCAATTGCTTTATTACTGAAATACTTATAATACTCCCTATAACAATTACACTAGCTATCTTTCTTCGTGTATTTGACGCTGAAATGGTTTTGAAAGCCAGTTAAAACACAAAGTATGAACAAAAAAGGTTTAAAAAATTTTTAACCCGACTAAATAAAAACTTTTGATAAAAATTTTACTATGCCATCATTGACGCCTCATCCATTAAAACCGGTTCAGTAGTTAAAGTGATACGGTGGAACATACAAACATATATTACATAGACTGCCAAAACTATTAACCTTTCTTTCGGCCTCGCTAAAGTCGGATAAAAGTAATCTTTAAATTAGATAATTTGTAACTATTTTATCTTTTCGGTACCTACATACTGTACATCAGCCTTTCTAAAACCATAATAAGAAATCGTGGTTTTAAAGGGCTTTTTTATGGAATAGGGGCCAAACGAGCAGACGTTTCGCCTGATCGTAAGCGATTAGCGCCGTCCATGGACACCCGCAACATCAGAGGCGTCACAAGTACGTTGCTGGCTTCGGGGAATGGGGAGGGGGGTGAGAGGAGGGGTTGGGGTGTGGGCCTCCGGTATTCTCACTCACTCGGTGAAACACAGCACAAGCGCTGTTTCCAACTGGTATTCTGTGAGATCGTGGTATTACTTCGGTCGAGCCGACCCATTCATGCCGAAGCGTGGCTCTCCCACGGTACGTGTTCACGATTATAATAATCCTTGTCAATAGGTACACAAAATGCATAAAATCTTATACCTTATATAAACGTTAAATCAGTTATGAAAATATTATGATTTATCGATCTAACTTACATATTGAATGTTTGATTCTAAACGTTTGTAACATTGTTTGATGTTTTACGTACTCTTTGAGTAGGGAAGGGTTGAAGGTTTTTGTCATCATAATATAAAGTAAGGTCACATTTTACAAAATATTAGGCTCAAATGAAAATAGTGTTTAACATTGCCGCTTGAAGAACGATTTTTCTTTAAGCTGTTTTCTAAAAATGTACCTTTTAACAAAAGTGGACTCAATACCAGAGGATACTTACCTAGTCAAATACAGATTTAAACACTACAATGCCTAAACGCTCATAGCCCGGTTGCGCTCGGTGATTAGAAACAATCACCTACCGCTAGTGGTATGATACCATGAGCGTCTCCGTGATTCGGAGGTCACGTTAAGTAGTCGGTCCCGGTTATTATCATAATCCTATGATAATACAAGATATAAAACAGTCGTGAAGCTTAGTTGAAAGCCTTTAGGTGGCTTAAAAACATCCAACGGCAAGATTATGTAGCCACAACGTTGTCTTGCTCGTCCCCAATCCTCACTTGCCCAGCGTGAGGACGTATCGCCTTAACCCTCTCCTAAGAGGAGACCCGAGCCCAGCAGTAGGACGTGAGAATGAATGTCTAATAGCGACAAAAATAACCCGTTTGGTCAGCGTGGTTACTATAATAGACCAGAATTTCCAGTTCTGGTCTAGATAGGCGATAATTTTAGTTATGAATAGACGGGTAAGCGTTTGCCTACATCTAGCAGATTGTTAAACGCTAACATAATTAAAATGAGATATAATGAGAATTAATAAATAATGGAACAAATATACAGAGGTACAAACATTATTTCTGTAGTGCATAGCAAAATATTGATGAATGTTTAATATGTTATATGAATCATCATATACCTAATATCATAACTTACAATAGTAATGCCAACAATTAACTAAACAAGTAATTAATGTAATCAATACCAAAGACATTAATAAAGATACTGAGTTAGTTTGATGTCAACAGTAATCTTCTTATAATATACTAGCTGTTGCCCGCAACTCCGCCCGCGTTTATGTCGGTTTTTTCGTTTTTTCGCGGTCGCGGATATGTGACTGATGTAAAAATTAGATAAAAACAATCCTTGATGCGGATTATATATATCATATATTCTAAAATTTCAGCTCGATCAGTGCAGAACGTTTTGAGTTTTTGAAGCGTACACAAATCAACATAACATTTTTAAAAATAAAATTCTCGTGTCACAATGTTAGTTACCATACTCCTTCGAAACAGCTTGACCGATCATTATGAAATTTTATATAATGCATTTTCAGTAGATCTGAGAATCGGCTACTACGAGTATCTGTTTTTCATATCCCTAAGTGATAAGTGTTGTCCACCCTAACATATCTTTTTTTTATGGCAATACAACGTTTGCCGGGTCAGCTAGTTTTTATATAGAAGTTTTTGCCTGCGGCTCCGTCCGCTTGTATGTCGTTAATCGCGGTAAAGAGTAGCCTATGTTCTTCCTCGAGAATCCAAATACCTCTATTAACAATTCCATTGATAACGGTGCAGCAGTTAAACCGTGAAGCATAACAGACGGACAGCGTTGCTTTCGAATTTATATTATTAGCTTGAATAATAGGACAAACAAGCAGACGAATCACCAGATGGTGAGTAACAACTGCCGCCCATGGACACCAATTCGAACATCACAATTGCGTTGACACTCTTTAGTTTCTCTCCAAGCTTTAACCCCATGGTGGAAGACTTAAGAAGGGGGCTGGGCTCCATGTAGTGATTGATAGATCCTATTTCTCCCATGGGTGTCGTAAAAGACGACTAAGGGCGCAAACTATGCAAGACACTGCAAATAGTAAGAAAGATTTTAACAAACTAGGGTTTAATGTATTTATATAATCTATACCTAACCCGTCTTGTAGTGGACGGCAAATGGTTGAAATGATGATGATGATAACCCGTCTGAACAGCGTGGTATAGTTTTACTAAGGAGAGGCCTATGCATTGTTAAAGACTGTTGATGAACTTAACCTCATTAAAGCAAAGTTAAAACTGCTTAAATGAGACAAAATTAATACTTCGGGCGAGCTGACCCATTCGTGTCAAAGCAGGGCTCTCTTACGCCAAAAGTTTTCGAGTTACTATTTAAATAAAATCGTTTTCATTCAAAAATCGAGCACAACTTCATTACTTTAATCTTGTTGAGTAACAGAAGTTGCATACTAATTTTACGTTGAATTCTCTGCCTCATAGGCTTGTGGCGACCTCCATATACAATATAACATACTACAGCGCCATCTACCGAAGTTACACTGAACTATGGAGTAACCTACAATACGAAGAAACTACCAATCCTGAATCGCGAAATAAATAGTTTTCGCGCCGATTAGCATATATACAACATCCCAACATCAACTGTTGGGCAGTAGCCCGCCAGGCATGATCACCTCGCCTGGTCGGAGGATCCTCCCTTTGTGTTGGGTGGAACATGATACCCGTTCCTCCACAGGCTTATTAAAATAAATGTTTTGAAAAGGAATGAACTTAAGAGATTGACAGAAATTACGGTATCTACAGCTCATCACTAAATTATTCTTTTCTACTTGCTTATAGTATGAGAAAAAGTTGGTGTAATTTTAGAACGTTTTTAAAGGCGATTTTCATCTACATGTATTTTGAGTGTTACTATACTTACTCAATGTTGTCCCGAGTGTACAGTATGGAAAGCAAGAAGCAAGAGAAATTATGGTAATTTCAAATTTATTTATTTATTTCCTGTTTCCCATAGTTCGAAATTAGCCAAATTATTTATAATTTAGTGTGATTTTTAAATTAATATTACATTATAGCACTGTTTTGTTTCGCACTGTTATGTTATAATATATGATTAAAAGTAAAATAAAAACAGGAAAAGGAAACAAGATACAAATCTCTTTTTAACCTAGTAACAGTAAAATTTAATAATTAGTGTTGTACTTACGGCAAGTGTATACGTAAAATACATATCCATTTCAATGGTGCCAACAAAAATATTTGAAATAGTATCTATTTATGTCAACATTATTTGAGATTCTGCTAGTATTTTTTATTTTGAAGCAGATTTAATGAAATATTACTAAATTCAATTACATACATATTTTTAGTACAAGGAAGCTTAAGTCCGACTGAGTTACATTTTAATTAAAAACAAATTGTTATTCAAAGAAATAATGCATACATATGTGCATTGCAACATATTTTTTATGAATACATTAGATCAAGTGGCAAATAAACTATGTATTTTTGTTGTTGCTTTCGTTTAATTATATAGAAGCTTATTTTGGCCTTAATTTTCATCGGGGGCGTAGCTCAGATGGTAGAGCGCTCGCTTAGCATGCGAGAGGTACCGGGATCGATACCCGGCGCCTCCAGTTTTTTTTATTTTACTATTTTTGTAACTTGTCTTAAACTATGATAATACCGTAATTCATAAATTTCGTTACTTTGTGGTTATTGTGGTACTTTCTGGGTAACAATTTAAACAAGTGTTTTATAATAAAATTATATTTACTATTGCATTCAGTGTTTTAAAAATTTATTCAGGGTATATAGTGTATGAAGAGTTTATATGAGTTTTACTAATGTCGACGAAAATATGTAAATTTTTACTAAATTTTTAATTCGACGGTTAATTAACAACAATTTAATTTAAAACGCGGGTATTCCAGTAATACATCTCCCCAATATAAGTGCGTGAATATCATGGGTCCCTTCATAGGTGTTGACGGCCTCTAGATTCATCACATGTCTAATAATATGATACTCATCAGACACACCGTTGCCTCCGAGCATATCTCTCGCATTTCGAGCAATATCCAATGCTTTACCACAATTATTTCTCTTTAGTAGTGAAATCATCTCAGGTGCGGCCTTATCTTCATCTTTCAGACGTCCGACTCTCAAACAAGCTTGGTACGCAATGTGTATCTCTGTCAACATGTCAGCCAGTTTCTTCTGTATAAGTTGGTTGGAAGCGAGCGGTCGCCCAAATTGTTTCCTATCTAATGTGTACTGTCGGGCGATCCGCAAACAAGTTTCAGCGGCACCGAGAGCGCCCCAAGCGATCCCATATCGCGCGTTATTGAGACATCCGAACGGCCCCTTCAGACCCACTACATTGGGCAATAAATTGTCCTCCGGTATAACCACTTCGTCGAGCAATATCATGCCGGTTGTCGAGGCTCGTAGTGAAAATTTTCCATTGATTTTCGGTGTGTCAAGGCCTTTTTTGACTTCTGATCGTTCTACAATAAAACCTCTCACTTTTTCTTCATCATCCTTGGCCCAGACAATTAGTATATCTGCGATAGGGGAGTTCGTAATCCATGTTTTTGATCCTGATAAGACATAGGTTTTGTTCTTGGCATCGTACTTTGCTCTTGTAACAAGACCACCAGCATCACTTCCAAAGTCAGGTTCAGTCAACCCAAAACATCCTACTAATTCACCTTTAGCCATTTTAGGTAGAAATTTTTGTTTTTGTTGCTCAGTACCATAGTTATTAATTGCTCCCATAGCCAGACTGCTTTGGACACTCATCGCGGATCTGTAAGCAGAATCAACTGCGTCTAATTCCCTTGTCAATAAGCCATAAGTGACGTAGCTGACACCCGCACAACCATACCCTTTAATTGTACATCCGAGCACTCCCATACCACCGAGTTCCTTGTAAATATCTTTATCAAAGACTTCATTCCTGTTCGCTTCGATTACTCTTGGCAATAGTTTCTCGTTACAATAAGCTTTAAACGAGTCTCGGATTGCCTTTTCGTCGTCATGTAGCTGTCCTTCTAAATTTAGTGGATCCTCCCAGTTAAATATAACTTTCGCATTTTTAGGGCATGTTGTTGAAAGTGCTCTAATACTTAAATTATTTTTAAACAAAGATAAAAACTTTGTAGACACTGACACGGCCATTGTAACTCATATAATGTATTAAACTGATTAAATAGTTCACTTTTACTATCAGTTGTTTACTGCACACTGTTTATCTAATGTTTTTGATCTTGTTGCGAGCAAGTACGATGAGCAAAAACGAGTTTAACGCAACCACTTCAACACAACACATTCACCCAAGATGTTTATTCAAGTCTTGTTAACATGTAAATTAATTTAGACTGATACTAATTACGTAATACATTAAAGTTACAAACATTACATTGCGACCATAACCTCTCTACTTTCCAGTAACCTCGAGATGACAGCGCATTGTTATACTTAGTTTTCTGTGGCTATATTCCGACTGTTACGTCACGGCGTCGCCTACATCAAGGGCAATGTGTGCGTCAGTTATCTAATATCCAAGCGTATTTTTAGTACACGTCAATGCTATTTTAGTTCTTAATAATATTGTCCTAGGGTTTCAATTCCCGTATTAATTACATGCCAATCAAATAATTAAATGTAGCTGCATGTTTGTGTCTACACTGATACATAATATTGTTAAAGCTATTCAAGATAAGATAAAAGTTATGTAAATAATATTTAAAGCTACCGCAACATGGCGGATGAGTTGCCGTCCTCATTATGCAACCGTTCCGATATATGTTAAATTTTATTATTTCCATTTCACATATTTACACAACGACCTAGATATATTTCCACTGTGTAAAACTTTAAATATGGTGTATATCAATTTGGGTAACTGTATATAAGACTAATATAATGTACTATTCCGATAAAAGTAGACATACTACAAATTTTTGTGTAAAAAGTAGCTAGAAATAAGTACCCTATTTAAAAAGTTTTACATTGTTTGGTAAAGTGTATTTACTAGTATATAAGATGTTCTGTCAAAAAGGATAAAAACTTAACTGGGTACAGTGTTGTTAAAAGAATATTCATTGTTGATTTTGACCTCATTATATATGTATTCAGTATAAAACACATTTAACACATATTACACTAGCATTAACCACTAGAATTTAAAGAAAATATTGCGCTGCATTTACTGTCATATTAGGTATAGCAAAAATGTTCATAAAGCAAGTATGTTGCCAAACTAAATTTATCAGGCGCTAGGTTAGGTTATTAGTTCTTTTATATTAACAACAATACAAACACAAAACTTTTATTAAATTGTATTAACATTAGTAGCAATTCACAACTAGGCTGTATGTGAACAGGGTGTGCTTTGTATACGTCGCGTCGTAAAAACCACAACATTATGAATGCGAACCACGTTGCAGCCAGCAAACTACAATGTTTTTAGATTTTTCTTTTGCGTAGACTAGTGAAATATTTAATTTGAACTGTTTCACAAGAACGTGGAACGTATGTGCATTTTGGTTATTATTTGTATATCGTTTTATTTACAGTGTCCATGAGAATGTTATTTGCATACCTGTAGTAAATCACGGTTTGTTCCAAACGAGGATTGCCTACGTGTGTATCTAGTACAAACATAGTAATATTATACTTTGATCGTGTTGAATAATTATATGTACGATAAAATGACAGTAATAATAACATAATAATATTTCGGACATCTCACACACAACGCCATCTAGTTTCAAACTAAGCCTGTACTATGGGCAGGCACCAGACAACTGATATAAATACATGTATATACTTTTCCTTTTTTGTGAATTTGCACATAAATACATTTTACACATAGGAAACACCCAAACTCCGAAACAAATATTTGCAAATCGTAAAAACGTTTGGTCCGACAAGAGAATCGAACCCTAAACTTGAAGCACAGCAGTCGCATACCTATCCTATTACTGCGCCACAAAGGCAGTGAAATACTCTATTAACAAATTAAAAGCATATTAAAAATGATATTAAATTCATTACAAAGTTTCTGAAACCCTATTGCCTTTCCCATACAAAGAATATCTATTATACTGATAACAGTAAAGTATTCGTTTCGTGTTGAATTAGTATTTGATGTATTCATGTCAAACAAAAAGCCTTGAGATAACAATGTAAAAGGTATTCATTTAAAGCGATACGTAGGTGGAGTATATCATCCGATTTGCCCAACAATGTGGCTCCTCGTATTACAGGAGGATGAATCCAGTATAAATTATTCAATCTCTATTTGCATGACAAACGACGGGAGAGAAAGGAAGGTCTTAGACCTTTAATGGCCTCTTCGGCCCTTGTTAACTATATTTTAACCACTTCATCCTTTCACGCTTCTAGGGTACGGCACTCTATAATGGGCCAGTGATTTTTTCCAGTCACATGCAAATGTTAGATTAGCATACTTTTTATTTTGAGGTCCTATTTTAGTCGACAACAACGTTGGTAGTTCTTATGTTGTCATCACTAAACGAAAATTTGTTCTTTAATTTTATATGCTTACAGTCCATTTTTCGATATCACACATCTCAGCTTTCGCTATATTTAGTTTAGTACCAACTAAAAGTTGATCAGAGGACACACTCCTTTATGAGTAAAAGAAACGAAACTGAACTCTCAATGTAATAATTACGAAAGTAATTTAGTCGGTATGTTTTTAGACGACGTCTAAGTTTAGTGCGACATGTCAAGTTTAACGTTAGGTATAACCCCCGCGCGTTGACATTGGGATTGAACCGTGTCATAATAAGAGCCGCGTGACGTCATCCATCGCAAAATAGTAACGCTAGTAACACAATCTAAAAGTTTATTTTTAAGAAATTTAATTTGATAGTTTGAATGATTGATTTCAGTTGATAATTCTTGTAAATTTAACTGTACTGACGGCTCACTGACGTCACCGCTCTTAGCTGTCAATCCCAATATCAACGCGCGGAGATAATACACGTTTTAAACGTTTAACACAAGAATAGCAAAAGAAAAATTACGCCCTAAGTTGATTAATTTAACTAGTTTTAGTTAAGCCAAAGTAAATTTTACTTTTTCAAGTAATAAACAAGCGTGTCTCTGATTAACGTTTATTTGGTACTGAACTAAACTCAGTGACAACTGAGATATAAGATTTCGAAAAATGGACTGTAAGTGATAAGTTTAAAGTAAATAATTTAAGAACAAATAAGTGAATTTTAGTTTAGTGATAACAACAGAATTACCTCTAATGTTGATAAAGTTAAAGCGTAAATTGTCTTCTTGGCATATGAGGCTCGTGCATTATTTCTTCATTTTAAGGTCAAGAAACCAGCTTCGTTATTTTATTAAATCTTACTTAAATGGTGGTATTGCACTAGTTCACTTTATTCCTAAGTACTCTTGTTAAGATATTAATTGTCTTTCTATAGATTGTTGATGAAGGCATTGTATTAACAACTGTATCTCCCAGGCCTTTATTACGAAACTATTTAACACCTGACTTACTAAAATCTGAGCAGTCGTTCAGGCTCTGTTGTGGAATAAACATAGACTACCAAAACCCTTTTTTAATTTTAATTACCCTTTTGGTTTCACCGTATTCGTTTAAAATGATATTTAATAAATTAATAACGAAACACTTATAGATGCTGTAATAATAAACTGTACAGTCAACAATGTCTTCAGCAACTGCATAATACAAAGCGCTAACTGAAACGACGCGACGTTCTAAAATTAGATCCTCTGAATATCTCCACAAACATAAATGGAATAGTCGTGTACTTCGAAAACCTAGAAATACGAGATAATCTGGGTAGTACTATCTAAGTCGCTCTATGAAATTGGTTTCACTGTTGGCGTACAGCGATTTAAAAATAGAAAAGCAGCAATATGAAAGGAGTTCACACACGGGAAATAGGACTGCACTGCGCAACTACTAGATGTATTTCAATTGAATATATTGTGAATAGATACGTAATTGGAAAAATGTACTGAATACCGTTTAAAGAATTACTGATAGTGCTTTATATTTGTCATTTGCTAAGGCAAAGAATTCATAACAAGCCTTTAATACCCACGACGGTTACAGAGAAGGTTTATGCATTTAGGGTGAGAGAATGATTGTGCAAACCTTTGTTGTTATTTATCTCCAAAACTACTAGTTTGATGTTGATGCAGTTTTCAGTGATGGGTTTGATTGGTTCATGTTCTTAAATAAGTGCTACGGTGACAACTTACCAGAGAGATAATAACCTAAATATAATGGCAATAACATATTCAATTTTAAAACACATCCCGTGATTGTGTTGTAAGAGCCGTCTAAGAGTCAAATTAAGTAGTATAACGATATTGTAATAAGATGGAAATTTTGAAATAAACCATATAAAAGTACGTCTGACTAGCGTGACCAAAACATTATTTCAAAGGAGGGGCCAATACCCAACAGTGGGCTGGTAAATGCTGTTGATGGTGATGCTGAGATTAGTATAATAATTCCTCCATTAGTAGTTTCAAGTTGCTCATAGCTAAAGAATATCCTAAACAAAGTTATTAGAGTTTCCGCATTATATACCGCGAGCATCATGACCACGCCTCGTCAGACCTGCTATATCGCAAGATTAATGTAATCTGTTATAATTAGCGTCAAGAGATTGCTCCGTAACTCGGTTTAATTGATTAATTTGCTTGAAGAAGAGACAAATCGTTTGATTATTAATTATTTGAAGTATTTGATTATCAAGTTTAAAATAAAAATAATAAAATGACGAAGTTGTCGTTTGTGGAAAGTAGACCGGAACGTTTATTGACTGTACCTGTATCCGTCCTTGTTTAGGGCATCTATTACGGGTGGATTAAAAAGCTCTTTGGGTAAGGTCGCCTCAGCGTAGCTAGGGTCTTTCTTTTTCTTTGTATGAGTTTGCCAAAGTGACTCTACTTTGCCTGAAGGAAAACATGAGCAAAGTCTAAGAATGGTGGCCACTATACTCATTACGAATGCAGACAATGTAACAATGTATCATTGTGACCCACACTACCATGGCCTATTGATATGCTTCTGCATCATGGGGTCTTCGGTGTCTTAGCAACGAAACACGTCAGCACAAATGTATTTTAGGTTGGTCCTCTGTGAGTTACTTGTTTAGAATAGCAAATCTCAATTTAGTTCATTTTTTAATAAACTCCGCCAGTAAATATATTTAAAGGAAATTATTAATCAAAAATGTATAGTTCCGAAGTTGATCAAGAATCATTGACCTGAAATTGCCTACAAAACTAAGCACGACAAGTTCTGAAGTAATAATGTATTTATTATGTTCATACACAAAAGGGACATAAAGTCGAGTCGTTGTGAAATTCCCTTTATTCTTGCATCGTAATTTTCAGCTCCCGAAATACAAACTCGAAACAAATTAATGTTAAAACAAATTTCAATTGAAGCCATTACTTTGAACTTCGTAAGTTTGTAATTTAATGTTAAATTTTGTTACGGCCGAACTTTAACAATGAGGCCCGTTTGACATTTTCTATTTAAACGTGATATACAATTGTGTCTGGTTTGTTTATATGTAGTATATTAATTTGGCAGGTATATAAGTTTATAGTAATATATAACTGACGTATATGACTTATTCAAACTGTAACAAAGAGAAATATGAAACATGTCAACTTATGAAACAAAATCTACCATTAAAAATTTTCGCTTTTTAATTTTTATGAATATCTCCAAATCGTACTATACTAAAAACGACCATACAATAGTTTAACATGAGCCGGAGTGATACCACGGCCTCACAGAAAACCGGTGTGAAATAGCGCCTGCGCTGTGTTTCACCGAGTGAGTGAGGATACCGGAGACCCACACCCCAACCCTTCCCCCATCCCTCTTCCCATTCCCCCAAAGGCTGGCAACGCACTTGTGACGCCTCTGGTGTTGCGGGTGTCCATGGGAGGCGGTAATCGCTTACTATCAGGCGACACGTCTGCTCGTTTGCCTACTATTCCATAAAAAAAAACATGCTACTTTGGTAGGACACAAATTGCTAAAGTATTTAAAGATGAATAGGTATGTAAGACACGTGTAGTCGCACTACGAATTATATCATTAAACTGTTGAAAAAACCTTGCAGTGTATACCTAGACTTATAGCTAATTGTAAGAAATAAAACAGAAAAAAAATAAAAAAACATGTTTAATAATCAATAAGAACGATAAATGGAAACACTTATTTGAAGGCTGTCGATGTGATGTAAAATCATCAATCCATCGCAATCCACTGCTGAACATGGGCCTCTCTAAGTGTCCGCCACTTGGTTCGATCCTCGTTTTCTTGAATCCAGCTTCTGCTAGCCGTCTTGCGCAAATCACTCCACCTGGCCTGTAGACGTCCTAGCTGCCGTCACTTAAAAACATGTTTATCTCAACATGATATGTGATCATTACAGTAATTGCAATTATATACTAAAGTTAGACGATAGTCTTGAAGAATTAGAAATACGATAATAGAAAACTTAAAATACTTGAAAACAATTAAAGGGACTTTGAAACTGCTTGAGAATTTTCAAAAGGCTAATAACGTTTTGAATAACGATCAGGTTCAAGTTAAGTTTCGAAGTAGTTTGAGTGTTTATACGTAAGTATACCTCATCTAATTACAAGTCACAACCTTTGTAAAACAACCTATAACGTTTGCGTGACAGATGATCTCTGACTTAATTATCTTTAATAATACCTGTATAATAATAAAAACCTGATAAAATTTTATTTAAATAAATTTACTTACATTTATTTACATTTAATAAAAATACAGACCGCAATTATCAAATTTTAAAATAAATAAATACACTTAAAGTTTTTGTAAGGCATGGTGGTGATACACTTTTAATCTATAAGATAACAATCTAGAAGATATAATATAGTCGGGGGGGGGACGGGTATCATGTTCCACCCAACACAAAGGAAGGATCCTCCGACCAGGCGAGGTGATCATGCCTGGCGGGCCACTGCCCAACAGTTGGTGTTGGGATGTTGTGTATATGATAATCGGCGCGAAAACTTCTACTGCGCGATTCAGGATTGGTAGTTGATTCGTGTTGTACGTTGCTCCGTAGTTCAGTGAATCTTCGGTAGATAGTGCTGTATGTGGAGGTCGCCACATCACTTCCCTCCAAGACCGGAGGTCGATATCTGATGAGTCGCCGCCATTTGTACATGGTCAGTCATTTGATGCATTATTTTATGTAAACTATTTATGTAATGTAGTTACAATAAAGATTATCCTTCTTCTTTTCCTTTGCCCCTTCCCACGTTAGGTGGGGTCGGCCCTCCTTATCACTCGGCGCCAGAACAGTCTGTCCTGGGTTGTCGGGTCTGGTAATTGCGTCTTCTTAACGAGATTGGCCATACCAGTCCACCACGTCAAGGGCGGCCGTCCTCTTCCTTTCCTGCCTTCAGGAAGTGCCAGTGCCTTCTGAACGACATGCTCGCTGTCTCTACGCATGACGTGTCCGTACCACCTTAGGCGTGTTTCAGTGAGCTTTTCTTGGACTGGAGTCACTTTGAAGCTACCTCGGACATATCTGTTCCGAATTTTGTCTAGCCTCGTCACTCCGCCCGACCATCTGAGCATCTTCATTTCGGCCACGTGTAGCTTCTGCGCATGTACTTCCTTATTCTATTATATTATCCTATTCTATTATATTCTATTCTATTCTATTCTATATACCTAATACCTATTATTACCCGCGCTGAGTGTTGTGGGTTTACACACATAGAACAGCACTGTGCGATCCACATTTGTTGTTCTGATTCTGGGTGCTCTTTGTGTCCGTTTCTTGTATGTTTGTACAGTCCCCGTGACACACGATGTATTCCTAAATCGAGCGTCCTTCTTTCTTTAAAAAAATGTGTAGCTCATAATTCACGTAATATTTAGTCTACATATAATCAATCGTAAAATTTGAATTAATCGTGGTAAAAAACAACATATGTGGAACAAACAAATAAATTGTGAACTTTGTAAGTAACGGTCATAGCTACATTATATTTAACACACATTATATTTAATTCATAATTTAAGAATATATAATGTAACATGTTAATAATTCTACTATCAAAATGCTTAGTGTGTATTTTGTACTAAAATAAAAGCTTCACATAATATTCCGCATTCAATTCCCCACTGTACATCACATCTATTGTAGGCTACAAATACCCAACGTTTTTGTCCGCGCTCGACAAGCAAAAAGTTTACATGCAAAGAGTTAGGACATAGCCGACTGACATAAAGAGGCTATTCACGGATGTTAAGCCAACAACTGTTATATTATGCATATGTGTGGTATATGACATGCATGTGTTTTTATTTATAGCAGTCATCATTCAGCAATTATTTTAAATAAAAAGAATAACAAATTTGTTGAACACACGAATTCTCTACAAGACTCAGTAGGATAACAGTTTTTATATATTTTTGTAGGTGTTTTTACATACTTATATTATATGTTCTAAGTATCGTATTTACCTCCCAATTGCTCCTCCTGAGAGAGAGGGTGGGATGCGTCCAGTGTTCAAATAATAACTCTAGTTGTATAATAAACGGCGATAGCAGATCAGATTTGACAGAAAAATTAACATGTTTCCTTTTAAAGTTGAAAAGAACTTCAGTACTTGTGTATTTAATGAACATTCTAATAATCTCACATAGCGATGTGATTTTGATTTTGTTTAACAGGCTTACAATACATCTTACATCATTTTACATCTTATCAAGATTGATATTCATTTCCGTAGCGTTTTGCTTCAACTTTAATACCCTTCTGAACGACAGGCGGCCAGATTGCAAAGTTTTAATTGCGAACTCTTAATGAGATAGGCTCGGCTTCGAAATAGTCCGATGTGGCATATCACTACTAGTCTCCTAATTTAGTGCGGCGAATAATTACTTTCACGCCGTTTTCAGTTAAAATAAATACTAATTAAATGGATACACTATACCTCTTGAATAATTATATAATTATAAATGAATAAATGAAATATGAATGAAAAATCACTACTGAATGAATCAATGAATTGAATGGTCACATCTAAATCGTGTTATTGTAAATACTGACATAAATATTCTCTAAACGTATATTTTAAACTAATATCTGCCTTAAACGCCATTAAAATGTAATAAGGAAAAGTTTAAAAATATAACCCGACTCTGTAAAAACTTTTGAGAAAATTTATAAAACCATTATTATGAATCTATTGAGTTCACTCATTACATTTCATTAAGTCATGTAGGTTCAAATTTAGGCGCTACTGAGGAACATACATCGGTCCAGCCGTTTCAGAGGAGTTTGGTAACAAAAGCTGCGACATGATATTTTAACATATATTAGATTATAATTGATAATACACCAATCTATCATATATAGAATTGTACACTTAGTGACCCGAAATAGCCTCGTTCTGTTGAGAACGGGCTTTGGGGATTGCAAAACGCTGTGTATAATTGCAGATACACAATATAGAACATTGTTATTGGCAAACAAGCTCACATATATAATGTGCAGATTATCACAAGCTTTGTGCATCAGGAATAATAAGAAAAAATAATTAAAGAGATTTCAAAACTATTTTAGTAAGACTGGTGTTTTTGAGTCTCACTACTAACCCCGCCTACTATTAAAATCTTCAAATACCAAAAAATGATCAGTACCTATATCTCCCTGTCTTATTAACATCGCCAATCGCAAGACAATGATACTGACACTCTATCCTGATCCCTTGGAGTTATAACAGTCCTAATCCCGTTATGTTATCCAGAGGTGTGTGGCATCCCTTATTCTATTTATCTTTGCACATGTTTTTAGCTTACCAAACTTACCTTCATCCTTTGTCTAGCCTGAAAACGATTAAATTCCTTAAATCAAGCAACTTTTAAGCCATAAAAAATATAAGTATAAAATTGATAGACGTGATGGTAACGATCATCACAAATATTCTTACTAAACAGAAATCCAAGCTGTACTGACAGTACACAAATGCGAAATACACAATTAATTTCCATTTAAATACAATAAACGATATCCATCTTTTCTATCAATCAAACTTAGCTGTTGTAATAAATTACATTCTTAAACTTTGCTAACTTTATTTGCTTACTCGTCAGCTTCAGAAAGTTTAAATTTAGTTTTACTTTTCAGTAACGTAGGCAGACTGGCGACTGTAGCGGATATCAACAAGAGATTAGACAAAAAACGTTCACGTTAGAGTCGATCGTTACCAACATATTGATTTTAACTTGCGTCCTGTCGGTTCTCTGTTAGTTTTACATTTACCTTCCACGAGTTCGGCAGACAGACCGCTGATTAATTAATGATTGGTCTCTCTACATCCATCCTCACTGGAAATTTTAATTTTGTGGAGTTTATGTAGCAACTGCCTCATTTCCTTCGGCAGTAGTTAAGCATAAATTGCCGCAAAATGGACATTATAGTAGAATCATGAAAGTAGTTCGTGATATTACACACGTCTTATACTGTATGTTATATACTTCAGTAATAATGCAAATTGGACTCATGCTGAATAATCAGTACTTATAATTCAGCTTTGGAATGCCTATGTCCAGCAGTGGACTGTTAAAGGCTGGTGGTGACGATGACAATAAAGCCCATTATAATGTCTACTAACCGCTTTGCTTAACACTATCACCGTTTTTTCCACATTCCAACAATTTTTTAATATGCAAAAGTATTTTAAAGCGATAATGCTGGAATAAAAAGTTTTTTTTGTAACAAAATGAGTTAGCAAATCCGGTCCGATGTGCATCGTTCAAAATTTATTTTTACTACATTTCATTTAGTTTTAATGACAGTATCTAGCCCCCTTTATTAATTTTACATCTATAAGCTTTGATCAATTCTCACTATTATCAATAAAATTATTTTATATTTATTATATTTCGGTAAAATATATCGAAGAAATACTTATCCATATTTTATACTTATATTACAAATATGAAAGTAACTCCGTCTGTCTAGCGGCTTAACCGATGCACCGATTTCAATGTAATTTTTACCGTGATAACTGACATTCACGCCGCAGACAAAAGTTGATCTATGATATAAAATCAATTATTCATGTGTAACAAATAAATAGATAAAGAGTAACAGACTGTAGAACTATAACGGCGCTTTACTCAATTTAACTTTTTAGATCAGTGAATAGTTACAAAACCTTTTTGCCAAGCATAATTTAATTTAATCATTTTGACGTTTAATTGCTTGAACACAACGATAGATAAATCACAAGAGCTTAGAAAAAAAGACTTTCAAAGTACGAATATTACAAGCATGTTACTTTAATAATTTTCTAAATGCTTGGTCAAAGAACATTTAAGCATCTATCTTTGCAAGTCAAATCAACAATCAACCAGAGAGAGTGGATGAAATAAAAAAAAAAGATTTTCAATTAAATCAAGAGATTTCGGTAACCTAAAATACCTACGAACCACCAACCAAGACTTCTGGGTTGTAATTACATGCTCCAAACTACCAGATCATATAGAAATAAACATATTATGGAAATGACTACACTACAATCTCTCGTAAAAAGAGTTTTAGATATGGTATACGATATTAAGGGTCAAGATATGATTAAGACTTATTTTTAATTTGCTACATCTGATGGGAGTTATGTACAATTATTCCCACTGGTTTATTCACCACACTGTTTTCAAAGTGTGGATTTGTGAAAGTAAATATCCCCACTGGTGTAAACACATCACTATGGGTTTCTATGATAAACCAAATCGTAATACGAAAAATATTTAAGTCAGTAATATTATAGAGAAAAATAATGTGTGTTTGACACGAACCTGCCGTTTTAAATTAAAACAAATACATTATAATTGAAAATTCTGAAACAATTTCTGTTTCTAGCATTTTTGATAAATAGATATACCTACATATTGTCAGGTTATTTTTCGTATATTAAATAGAATTGTAAGGCGTTCGGGACTATAAAGAATTTTCAGTGACTCTGATAGTTTTTTTTAAGAATGGAAATAGGCTCTATGTTCTGGATACGTCCCCAAAATTTCATTATACATTGAAGATCACACTGTAAATACTAAGTTTGTTTCTTATCTTTGAACAAGTGAAAAATGAAGCCTCTAAGATATAGTAATTTAGGTCTATGTGTTCGTCCATTTCTAAGAACAAGGTTGACATGCAGACAAAAGTATAAACGAAAAATGGACGATCAGATTTTAAAATTTGGCCCATATGTCGTACGCATAATTTTACTATTAGACCCTTAGCCCTCCCGATAGCTTTTTAACGTTGAGGTTTCATCTCTAAAATTTAATAATACTCGTATCAACATGTCTATTCCTAGAACTGCTTAAAAACATACTTTAAAAAAAAACTTAAATGATCAACTGTTGATACGTTTAAATTTTTTATAAAGACTTACATTTCTTTAATAACAAATAGCACAAAAACAAAAGCTTGTTATCTTTTACCTTTTCACTCTCATGAGAAAAATATTATCTTATTATCAAATTAAACCAAATCATGGGATTTTTTTTTTCTAGTTATATCTTTTTTGTCATTTACATTTAAACTTACTTATTATAATAGATACTTTTCCAAAAGTCGTCTTCATAATTAATGCTTTACGATTCTGTAACATTCTGCTTCAACAGTGACTCTTCTTAACTATTACAACTATACTATTCTAATATTTGAATTTACACTTTCTGTTAGTACGAATCGTGTCTACCCAAAACTTGTATCAAAATTCCATTTCAACTGAGAAACTTCAAACTATAGATGGACCCTCAGACGAAACAAGAGCAAACTGCGTATGATAATGATAGTCTGAGCGCACATGAAAGGCAGAATGAACGCAATCTCAGCTAGACACATTCGAAATTCATAAGTCAGTAATAGTCCTCTCTCATTGCAGGTTGTCGCCAGCCTACCACAAAAGCCCTCGAAACTAAGCTGAGCTTTGTCCAAACACGAAGGTTTCGTTCAAATATTTGTCTAATTATAAACGAGGCGCACGCGCGTTGCAGCTACGCTGCTATTGGTTTCAGTTTATTTGTATTCTTTATTATATTATATCGATATAGCCACGCATCAAAATTAATTTAAATAAAAACACAAATCACAAATATTCTAAGTAAAATTTTTACTAGTTATAGGCAATACCAATCAATGTTTATACATTCCCTTTTGGAATGAAGTTCCTTATTTATTGCCAGAACAATGGACAAGACTGGGAAATTAAAAATAAATAAAGTTAATAAAAATACGAAAAAAATAAGAAACTGGAAAATCATTCATGCTAGTCTTCAAAATAAAAATGGATAAGACCGGAGGGTAAAAGAATGTGGGCGTGAGCCCTATTTATATTGTTTGTTTATTTGTTTTTCCATGCAGAGAATCCAAAGACTGTTTCATTTGCACTTAAGTTACTATATATGTGTCCTTTAACTAGCTGACCCGCAGAACTTCTTGTGTATCTTTTAAATCATGCTCGACTTCTATATGAGTATGTCTAGGCATAATGTGTATTTATTGTCGTGCCATGGAAAATAACTCCTAAATCCTATCTTAAGCACGCCAGGAAACACACATTTAATAAAAAGAAACCTGAAAATAGGCAGATAGTTTCGAAGTTCATCGTAAGCAACAACGTGACACCAGAATCGTACACGATAGATTTATGTATTTGATTTTAGGTTCTTTAATTGCTTTTTATCTTTGAATGTTTTACTAATGAGTTTTTTATATAGCTTTAATGATACGAGTTCTATCAGGTCATTACAAAATCACTTGGCTAATTAAACATACATCAAATCATCTACACAGACAATTTGAAAAAAGAAGAAAAAACATACAAACATTCTATTTAATTACATCATAACAAGAGAACATGATCGATATGTTTTAACATTAGTATATAATAGCAAACACTTTTTATTTTTTCTTTAGTTTATTTTTAGATTCCTTCTTCTTAAAATAGATCATTGAAATAAATACTACTTTGTATAATACATAAACGATTGACAGTATAGTCACTAATACGAAAGCGTAAACATCCAGCATACTGGAGGCGACCCAAGTCAACGCCAAAGCAGGATTTTTGATAAAATCAGCACCATTATTTCTTATGACATATTCAATCCAAAACATAGCTGTATCTAAAGCACTCAGTGGTCTATCTTTAAACCTTACGGACAAAGCCTTAGCCTTTACTGTATAGGATTCATTGGTGAGTACCTCGTTTAACAATTTACTAAAACTTTCCTGATTGATGTCATGGTACTGTAGAATTTTTCCAAAGCCGATGTTTTCAGCTTGTAACAAATTGTTATACTGATCGGCATAAATTGGAATACCAATTATCGGGACTCCATTGAAGATTGCCTCTTGTGTGCCTATTAAGCCGCCGTGGGATATAAATACTTTTATATTCGGGTGAGCTAAAAAAAAATATACACATGAAAAATATAAATTGGGGTGATTGACATGATGATTGACGAAAATATTTGGGCCTTGGATTGGGCTTTAAAATGTCAGGAAATATACAGTTTTATATTTTACCAGCTATTGCCCGCGGCTTCGCCCGCGTGATAGCGATTTTCGCGGCAAATAGTAGCCTATCTGTTTATCCATGGTGTCAGCTTCCTGTATACCAAATTCTATTAAAAATATTTATTTTTATTGAATAGATGCAAACGAGCAGACGTATCACTTGATGGGAAGCGATTACCGCCGCCCATGGACACCCGCAACAGCGGAGGCGTCACAAGTGCGTTGCCGGCCTTTATTTTTTATTTTATTTTCAGGAACACAGAACAGGTCCAGCCATTTGCGCGTGAAGAAGTAACAAACATACCTACACACAAATACAAATACACTCACAAATTTTCACCTTTATAATATTAGTGTGATTACAAAATCACTACATGATAATACACAATAATTTCTAAAATCATAGTTGTTGAATAGAATAAGGGATAAAAAAATCGATCAGAATGACATGTAATGACAGGGGCCCACGTCTAGCAGACTACACATGTAATGAGATTATGATACAATATTACTCCTATTCGGACAGAAATGGCATTCAAAGTGTAAGGAACATGAAAATTAAAAATTTTAGAAGTAAAAAAAAAAAGTTTGAGTCTCCGATAAGTTAAAAGCAACGAAAGTATTACTTGACACCAGTTTTCTGCGAGTTATCACTCCAGTTGATCTGGCCGATACGGAAATACCAATCGACATGATTGGTATTTCTAAGAAATTGTAACTCACCTAGAATTTCCTTTTGTGGTAACCATTTTCTAATGATGAGATTGTCAGGTTTATTCTCCAAGTTGTCTTCTTCCCACTTCCACAATACAACTTGATTAAGTTTCCTGAACACATTGAGGATTGCATTCCTTTTGTCAACTGGCAATTCGGAACTGCGTACGTTTGAACCAAAGTTCATGTATACCGCTCCATGCTTGGCACTGTCCAAAACTTTTTGGAGATCCTGAATAAAATATGGAATACAATTTAAGTTTATTAAATAAAAGTGTTTCACTTAGTTATACATAGTGGGCATTAACATAGTCAACTTGAGGGTTTTCTCATCTCATTAAAGAAGAACTGCCTTATTACAAAATGCCTCTAATTGAAAACATATGTAATATATAACAAGTAATAAATTATTTATTTAAAAAATAACCGACTGCGTCAAAATCTACCATCTTTATAAAATTCAGATTTATTTTTATTTTTGTGTTTTTTTTTATTTTGATGTACTCAGTATCACTCTCGCGATTAAGACAAATCTACTGACACCACTCATATACGACAAGCCGTTTACGCTCTAGGGCGTGCCAAAGAAATATACATACATACATGCACTCAAAAAACATAACCCTCCTTCTTTCGCAGTTGGGTAAAAATCACAGACATGACGATATCGTACTCGAGTTATAAGTTCTTAAGTAATCTCACTAACTGTATTGGCCACTCATCAAAAGCAAGCAACCACATAAATTCTTTTCTACTAGCCCTAATTGCAAGTATGTAGGCCCATAACACTGGATAACTGGACATCGGTCTCTTCATAGAAAGGAGCCAACTTAGTCTATCATACAATTCAAGCCACATGGGTTGATATAGAATTTGATGGGCTCGGTGGCGCAGTGGTAGCGTATGCGACTGCTGTGCTTGAAGTCTCGTGTTCAATTCCCGGGTCTAATCAAATGTTTGTATGATCTACAAATATTTGTTTCGGAGTTTGGGTGTTTTTTATATGTAATATGTATGTACAAAAAAAAGTATATGTGTTTATATCAATTGTCTAGTACCCAGCGTTTGTGGGTTAGATGTTTGAAGTATTTATTTATTTATTTGTGTCACGTTTTCCCTTCTCTTTACAGTGTTATTAGTTGCCCTGCATAGTTTATTTCCTTAGTTGGTTTTTACCATACCTACGGACTGAACAGCGGTCGAGAAACTAAGTATTCTTCGTATCCATCACTACGCAGACATAGTTTTATATATAGATGTACATAATGTTGACACGACCAGGTCCGCCTAACAATTTAAGTATTTTATTGAGCTGATTATTTTACATTAGACGTCGTTATAGCTGTTATCCAACTGTCCAGTCGATTTACTGAGTATGTTTCATTGGCATCAAGGTCTCATTTATAACAGAATTATATATTTGTATTTCACCATCATATTATATAATATACTAGCTGACCCACGCAACCTCGTTTGCGTCTTAATTTGCTCGTTGCGTGAAAATTTTCCTCGTTTTTGAAACATACTTCATTAGTGCTCCGCTCCTATTAGTAGTAGCGTGATGATATATAGCGTATAGCCTTCCTCGATAAATGGACTATCCAACACCAAAAAAAATTTTCAAATTGGACCAGCGGTTCCTGAGATTAGCGCGTTCAAACAAACAAACAAACAAACTCTTCAGCTTTATTATATTAGTATAGATATAGTAATATTGTGACTCCCTAGAGAACGTAGCCTTCTAATAGACTACTGGCCGTGTTGAAAAATGATGGGTCATTTGAACCACCAGGTGACCTATCTAGAACGATAGAAGAGCATAAAATAATAACATTCAGCACTATGCCGTCACTTGTAAGCTGTCCAACTGAGTGCAGGTGAGAATTCAAAAGTACAGGTAGAGTGAGTACATTTTGGTCATATATTTTTGTACGGCATTCTTACTATCGATAGATCCATGAAAAATAATAAGAAAACGCGCAGTGCCGTAAAAAAATGGTGCGCCATAAAGTCGGGTTTTTATTTTTATTTTCCGACAATTTCGAGGGTAAATTTGGTCTTTTGATTTTGTACGGCATCAGTTTCATACTATTTCAATACTGCTTCTAATCCATTATTCCGCAACGCCGTACAAAACTCATGCGACAAGGAGAAAAAATGGTTGCAACCCCCTCTCTTTCCATGGTCCAGGGGGTGATTTGACACAACATAAAATTAATTTATTTTGAAAGTATTTTATGCATAGATAATATTTTTTATATGCCGTACGTTTTCGTTGGTCCAAAGGGGAAAAAAACTGAAAAAGAAAAAAACTTGAGAGGTGTCAAGGGACACCCGGATGGAACGAAGTTCGAAATAGAAAGACGATACAAATATTATATTTACTTCAATATTTTACGTAATTTCTAGTTTTATGATATATGTGTACACAATAATATTAATAATAATAATAATGATAATGATGATAATGGTGAAAATGATGAAGATGATGAAAATGATGAAAATGATGAAAGTGATGAAGATGATGAATTAATGAAAATGATGAAAATGATGAAAATGATGAAAATGATGAAAATGATGAAAGTGATGAAGATGATGAAAATGATGAAAATGATGAAAGTGATGAAAATGATGAAAATGATGAAAATGATGAAAATGATGAAGATGATGAAAATGGTGAAAATGGTGAAAATGATGAAAGTGGTGAAAATGATGAAAATGATGAAAATGATGAAGATGATGAAAATGATGAAAATGATGAAAGTGATGAAGATGATGAATTGATGAAAATGATGAAAATGATGAAAATGATGATGATGAAAATGATGAAAATGATGAAAGTGATGAAGATGATGAATTGATGAAAATGATGAAAATGATGAAAATGATGATGATGAAAATGATGAAAATGATGAAAATGATGAAAGTGATGAAAATGATGAAAATGATGAAAACGATGAAGATGATGAAAATGATGAAAGTGATGAAAATGATGAATTGATGAAAATGATGAAATGATGATTATGATAATAGTGATGATAATGATGATATCTATATATAAAAGTTCGAAATCTTATCTATCTATTATTGTTGCTATTGTTATTGTGCAAAAGAAGATTAAAAGTTTTGTAGTAAAAAGAGTAAGGCATGAACATTTAATTGTCGATTCTCTGTTTTAGATGAATCACATTGTGTTGTGCTTTATAAGAAAACCTGATCTTATATATATATATATATATATATATATATATAGATATATATATAGTATCTGGCTTGCTTCAAGCAATGAAAAATAAACTAATAACAAATAAAATTTAAAATAGCAAAAAGTGTCGTGACAACAAATTATGTCGCGACAATTTCCGTCTAGCCCCCTTCGTTTTTTCGTTCATATCGCGCGATAAGGAACTTCGTTCCAAAATCAAAAAGAAACAATTCATATAACGAAATTTAAGGTGAAATTCATCACGATATACGATAAGACAACTATGAAATTGGAAGCAACGTCGTTTCCCCCTTGTTTCCGGGAGTTAAAACAACATATGAAGAGAAGTACCTACATAGCACAGATTTGGTGTAATGCCTACACACAAATAACGTCGACCTTGTTACCAATAAGCTATGGATGGATTGTCAATGACGGTCGGTACGATTTCGACTGGTTCTACGGCGAGGAATGCCCCCAAAAAGTCTGTGACATAACGGAACCGGATGAGGAATCAGGCGAAGAAGATGAAGACGTCATAGGTAAATGAATAAATCTTAAATCTGTACGTATTTTATTTATATTTATGTTTTGACAAACACATATTTATGTTTCAGAAAATGATAGAGAAGATAATTCGGACGTCGATGAAGACGTTGATTCCGATAACAACTTAGCGGCTGATTCCGATACTGAATAATTTTAAGAAAAATCATATTTTTTATTATCATCATTAAATCGAATTTTTCTAAAAAAATATTGTTTTATTTATTCGCATCATTATAATGAAACAAATCAATTATATAAATGTATCAATAATGTTTGAAGTATATATTAAACCAAAAAGTATACAAAACTGTTGATACTTGGATTGACAGTTTCAATTCTTGGATATAATATACACACCGTTTCAGTTCAGTTAGACGTCATAGTGATTTTATCATATTATCAATTGTTCTCTTCAAAAATATGTTAATGCCGTACTGTATCAGATGGCCATAAAGTACCCTTAAAATGGTTGTGTCATTTTCTTCAGCCTAAAAGATATGGTTTATATCAAAATGTACGGCATCATTTTTTCCTAATTTATTTATGTTAATACTATTTAAAACAAGTTACAAAATTTAGAAAACTGCTATATTTCATTCATTTATGATATTTAAACTTTTGCAATAATTAGCAAAATTTCAGTTTTTATATTTCTCTATAATTTTTTTTAGAACAGTTTCTTTTGAACGGCAATACTATATAACAATTGACTTTTACAATATCATGTTAAAAAAAGTTCCCGTACAGGATCAAATGACTTTACAGCTTTATTAATCAAGGATACGACGAAATTAAGTTATCTTATATATTGATATATATTCAAATGAGCAATCATTTTTTGACGGCATTATTTTTAATAGTACTTTTAAGTGCTAGATAATGTTTTGGAACCGAAGCCGTACTTTTTCAAATTACCCTCTGGACCACGAAAAGAAAGGGGGTTGCAACCCTCGATTTTTTCCCCTTGTCGCATGATTTTTGTACGGCGTTGCGGAATAATGGATTAGAAGCAGTATTGAAATAGTATGAAACTGATGCCGTACAAAATCAAATGACCAAATTTACCCTCGAAATTGTCGGAAAATAAAAATAAAAACCCGACTTTGTGGCGCACCATTTTTTTACGGCACTGCGCGTTTTCTTATTATTTTTGGATCTATCGATGGTAAGAATGCCGTACAAAAATATATGACCAAAATGTACTCACTCTACCTGTACTTTTGAATTCTCACCTGCACTCAGTTGGACAGCTTACAAGTGACGGCATAGTGCTGAATCTTATTATTTTATGCTCTTCTATCGTTCTAGATAGGTCACCTAGTGGTTCAAATGACCCATCATTTTTCAACACGGGCCAGAAGTCTATAATAGGACTACAAGGTTTATAATATTTAAATATTTTTTGTATCAAAATTATTGCTTATCTCGTTAAATTGTGTTCTAAATCTATACTAATATTATAAGAAAAAGATGAAGAGTTTGTTTGTTTGAACGCGCTAATCTCAGGAAACGCTGGTCCGATTTGAAAAATTCTATCAGTGTTGCATAGTCCATTTATCGAGGAAGGCTATAGGCCTATCGTAAGACCAGCGTTTTCAAACGTTTCTGCATATTGCTGCAGTCACTTTGACTGCAGCAATATGCTGAGATAGGCGCCTTTCTTGCATTACACAGGATATTATAACTGCTTATATCCTATAACCTGTGTTTGTCAGAATAAACGTGTTTTCTTTCTTTCTTCTTTCTATATATCATCACGCTAAGACCAATAGGAGCGGAACCCCAATGAAGAATGTTTAAAAAACGGGGGAAAATTATAACGCTACGGGTCAGCTAGAGTTTCATATAATTGGTAGGTCAATATCCATTACGTGACACCTTTTATTTTCTAATAATATTTATAGTTTAAATAATAGTTTCTATTACTAGTATAAACTGTATCTAGACGAATATCGTATTTCTAACCATATTTCAGAGAACTATGTATATTTTAGTAGTTATCTTATTCTTTATCGCGAATTTACACGTAGTTTCTCCATGTATTTTATTAAATAATAATTATTAAGAATAAAGTGGAGAAAAATCTGCAAGAAAAGTCAGGAGTTTTTAATATTAATCAGAAAAAGAACCTTAGATCTTTCTACAGACATATGGCTGTTTCTCATAAACTTCGTAACGCAAGTTTCGTTTGCGTGACTTCAGAGAAACAGTCCTGAAAGAGCAGATAGAAACAAATCACTTCCACAAATTACTATTCAGACTACATAACATATTATGTTGTGTGTTGTTGTTGTTTCCGTGTAATTTGTAGCGTGTAATATATACAAAAATAATGAATGGACCGTGACAGTAAGCGCCTCGGTATAGTTCGCGATCTTTCTGAAAGATAACGTCAAATATGAAGAGTTATCGTAAACGAATCTATGTATAATTAAGTCATTCATTATGAAAAATTAACCTTTGCCCGCGGTTATCGCAGTAAATAGTTATGAATGCGCTAATGAATCGAAAGATCTCCATTGTAAATTTTATCCAAATCGATACAGCGGTTTAGCCGTGAAATCGTAACAGATAGATAAAGTTACTTTGTTTGTTATTCAAGGCCGCACAGAAAATCCGTCCCCCAAAGGCCGGCAACGCACTTGTGACGCCTCTGGCGCTAACATCAGGCGATACATTTGCCCCTTATACTATAAAAAAAACGAATATGTTCTATATTTACGAACTAGTCCCATTAATGTCAGATTGTCTTAAATTATTTGTACTCTGAGTAAATAGCATCGAACTATAAAGAAGCAAGATATATTCAGATGGTAGATAACCTTTAACTGTTAATGAGGTCATTCTTGAACGTGACAATAAATGATCATCATTAGAAGCAGGAGGTACTTACTGGACATGAAGATGGACTATCATTGAATATATTGCAAGTCATCAATGTTGATAACCCGGTAATAAAGGAAAATTATGAATCGTAATAATACCTTATTATTTCATGTATGTACTACGTTTAGAGTAGGTACCACTATTTAATGGAAACTAATTTACACAAGTTGTAACACAAGGAGTGAAACAAAAAAATATTGAACTGGTTCGTATACCTATGTTTTATCATTGCATTATATTTACTATAGGTCCTATAGTAAATATAACGCAAAGGTAAAACATAACAACTATAGTATATAATGTTCAACAAGCACACTTATAAGTGACTAGCAGACCCACGCAACCTCGTTTGCGTCTTCTATTTCCCGCAGTTTACGAAACATTCCTTATTGGTGCTCCGCTCCTATTTGTATTAGCGTGATGATATATATAGATAGCCTATAGCCTTCCTCGATAAATGTACTATCCAACACTGAAATATTTTTTTCAATCGGACCATAGGTTCCTGAAATTAGCGTGTTCAAACGAACAAACAAGCAAACTCTTCAGCTTTATGATATTAGTATAGATTATAATATTAGTATAGATTTGAAAAGAAAGAGGAAAAAAGTTCACTTCAAGCTTGATCATCTTGCTTACTGTTTTCGTTGTATAGCGGGATTTATTCGTTATAAAATTAATTAAAATAAATATGTAAATATTTTGGACATCTAACACACAACACCATCTAGCCCCAAGCAAGCAGAACTTGTGTTATAGGCACTACACAACTGATATAAATACATAAATAGTTTTTAAGCTATTGCACTACCATAATTACAATATCTACATATGTGAATTATGTATATACACACTTATTATGAAAGAATTCGGTAAACAGGAAGGTTTACTTAATGTGTTTATTCTATTTGTTAAGAATAACAATATTACGGAAACAAACATCAAGATTGATGGTTCGAAATGTTTCATCGTAGGAACACCATTTATATTACAACTAGTTCCAAATAATTTGTAATATTCATGAAATAAATAAAACAAAGTCGAGAAATCCCGCCAGTATAACCTTTGCATTTAGATACTTTGATTCTTGAGGAAAAACATAAGGCTCTCTACCGCTATTAACAACAAACACGCCACTCCTGGATTCTGCTTAAGCTTTCCATCAAAACCTGTTTTTGTATAAAATAAATATTTGAGATTTATTTTACAGACTGTTGATAATTGAATTAAAGATTATATGATAGTTATTCGTTATTCCTATAGTCATATCTGCTTAGTAATTAATAATAGCCTCGACCAACACATAAAATGACGGCGAGCAATACGAGTGACGCGGCGACATTGGGTTTTATTTCGTTGTAGCAAATATTCTGTAGAACTTAAAGTTGAATTTTAATTGTTACTGAATTGGTCTCTTCGAGGCGCTGTTAGAGGGCTGTATTAAGAGGAAGGTCCCCTTGCCTCTATACGATATTATTTTACAAAAATACTTACATCTGGTAGTTGCCCGTCGCTTTTAGACAAATGTAATCCTCCAACTTCTACAATGTTAGGAAGGTATGCTGTAGGTGGGTCAAAACTAAAGTGTCCATTGACCAAAAACATAGAAACATTTTGTTGCAATTTATATAAACTGGGCACTGGTTTCGGTAAATCTGGTAAGTAGGTCCTTACAAGCTTTTCCTGTCTTTCCAAATAAATAAATCTCCAATACACATACTCGAAAACAGTGAAGTAAAAATTTCGCAATCTAGCCATGAAGCTTGTCGGGTTTCTCAAATCCAAAAACTCAGCAATAACAGTTGCTAGCTGAAGAGGATTCCTTGTAGCAACATTATGTCTCATACAGTTTCCAAATGTTGTCACCAACACTAAGGGAGTATTGTACTTATAGGCTAAAACATACATAGCTTCTTGGAAGAACTGTTCAGAAATGACAAGATCAAATTTATTATCCTCGGCTAGAAAAGCACGAACTTCAGTTGAGTTTAATATCAATTCTGTAAACGCAATACCTCCGTCCCAAAAAATCAGCTTGTGAAATGATTCAGCTGATATTTCTACCATGTCAAAGACGTTTGGTCTCGTTCCGGTTCCTAAAAATTGATTAAGCAATAATTATGTACTTTTGGTGCCTTAACGTAAATATGACTTTTCACTATAGTCAGTCATACTTCCTAAATCGTAAAACAATGTATTTAAACCGATTATGAGAACAACTGTATTGAATTATTATTCTTTTTTAACGCTATAGAATAGTATGATCGACATTATTATTTCTAATTTCCCACTTGTATACTGATGAAAATCACATAATATTTTGTTCCAAATTATTAGTGTAAACAATAACAAAATGAAAAAAAATCAATCAACGTTCAAAAAATTTTAATAATGTTAATGATACCCGTATTTACAGGTTATCGACGAAATATAGTAAAATTACAAGATATAATCATGAAAAATATAGTAAACTTACCAAGGATTTCCCAAATTTCTTTCTTATCAATCATTACTTGTCTATAGTTTGGCGGAGGATTGGGTTCTCTGTTCCCAGTGATAACTGTTATATTGTGACCCCTTCGGGCTAATTCCAATCCAATAGGTTTTAACATTATATAGTGAGATTTTGATGTAAAAGGTACCACATACAAGATATTTGCGGATTCACAATAACTTACTGCAGTAGCCAAAAGCAACATAAAATTTAACGTATCCTAAAAAAAATATAAATTCAAAGAACGTTTCACAGTTTATTGAACATTATATATAAATGTAGAACACCGACCATTTTTTATTTATTGGTAAAGTAAATTTTATAACTTCACTATTACACACAACTTCTCTCTCTGCAAACTAACATTGTACTAAAGCCATCTTTATTTTTTTTGTCATCTTTACATGTAAGATATTAACTAAAGTGATCTTTGGCACACAATTTTACAAGTCACTACTTAAATCAAATTCGGTTTTATATTTAAATGTCTATATTAGTTTATTGTGTTTCATTAATAAACACATTTCACGTAATGGGGTGTGTCTGTGTCCTAAAAATATATGATATTTTTTTATAAATAAATATTACGTTTGAAGATATTATGTGATATGCAAAACCAACATTAACATATATACCACTAAATATGAACGGATTTCTAAGACTACTGTCGGTTTATCGATAGTCAAAATTAGATATTGTTTAGTAATTTTTGAAAAAAAATGGAAGTTTCGGTAGACCTTAATAATTAGTTGTAGCAAAAGTATGGAAGCTCTGTATCGTAGTGACGTTTATTTTATTGTTGTATAGTATAATACTATTTTTTTACGATTATGATAACTACCTAAGATGACGAGGATATGGATGATTCCGATGTGTTAAAAGAGTGTTGAATTCATTCAACATGAATTGGAAGAAATGAATTCAAGTAGATGTGAAAACAATCTTCATAGTACAAAGAATTATGAAAAAAAAGATTAAGATCTAAAAGTGATGAAAGTGGTGAAGACGGTTTTATTACAAAAACACGAAATCGTAGAAGGGCAAAAAGGTTGATAAAAAGTAATTTAATTTATTTTTTTAATTCTATTGAAGAAAATAATTCAGAATGTTCTACGTCACAAATGGAGACTTTGGAAAAACTTGAAGTATGTTTAACATCTTTATCAATTTTACCTAAACAGATGGCTTTTGCAAAGTTATTACATAAAGAAAATATACACGGTATACTGAAAATTAAATATAAATCGCCCTATAAAGTATTCATTCTGTTCAATGAAAGGAAACAAGCCGAAAATCTCATGGAGTGTCAAAAATTTAAGGAATTAGATATAAGAATGCAGTTTACTACTGAGCTCAGGTTTTCTAACGGTATAATTAGAGGAATTGACTTAGATATGTCCGAAAAAGAAAATATAGATTGTTTAGAGAGTACGTATGAAATTATTTCCGCCAAAAGATTAAAGCGCAGAGATCTAAAGGGTGCGTGGGTGGACAGTGAAACAGTAAGAGTATGTTTTAAAAGTTCTACTTGCCCTGAATATGTATACGCTTTCGGATGCCGTCTACCTATAGAACGTTTTGTATTTCCGGTAAGTTAATGCTCGAACTGTTGGAAATTTGGACATATTAAAAAGTTTTGTCCAAGTAAAAATATTATTTGTCCAAAATGTGGACAACATCATGATAATTGTGAAATTGAGAGTTATAAATGACCTAACTGTAAAGGACCACATATGACCCTAAACAAATTGTGTCCATTGTACAAAAAAGAAAAAAAGATACACTTTATTATGAGTGAAGAAAATATATCTTATAAATTAGCATTAGAACGTTTTCTAAATATGGAAAAAAGACAGACAAAAATTTATCAAGAAAGTAACAAGATCGTGTTTGTTGAAAAACCACACTAAACTCCTACGATTGCAGAAAAAGTGACGTCACAGGTCAAGTGACAAACAGTGCACTGTCAACTCGTGGATATAGTGAGGTGGTTAAGCACGGTAAGAAAAAATCTAAAAAGAAAGCAACAAGATTACCATTACAGATTGAATGTGACATACAGGAGAACGGAGCATTTTCAAGCGATGACTTGCGTAAAGAGAATAAAATCAACAAAGGAAAAAGGGAAGGAAGTACGATAATACAGAACTTGCTAATAAAAGTTAGAGATATTATAACGAAAAAAAATAAGGCATGTGGAGAGATATGTACAGAATTGTTAAATTGTTATTTGAAGAATGTAAGTCTTTTATTTTAAATCTATTTTGTAAAAACGATATGTTTAAGTTGTTGTTAAGTTTAATTAATAATGGATAGCAGGAAAACAAAAAATAAAATTAGGACATTTCAATAGAACGCACAAAGATTATCATCCAAGATATTAGGTTTAAGTTCTTTGTTAAACTTATCATCATCGTAGTATCATAGAATAAGCCACGATGGGGCTAACATATTAATTTTTAATAAAAGCCCCTAAATTAATTAAGATAAAAAAAAAAAAGTATGGAACTCGCTTTGGAAAGTACATAAATTACACTGAAAAATGTCGGATGTTCCATGTCGGTTAATTTTACAGGTGTAAATTATTAATTAATTTCTCATATTTATTTGTTAAAAGTTACAAAAGTTATTCTGCATTGAAAATTCCAACAATCTCGTAAATATTACATATTATAATATTTACATAAGCAAATGGTACCTGTTATCTTTTACCTACGGTTCTACTCGTATATATAATTTTATCCATCTCTCGAACTTGAAACTCGCGGCCTGGGTCTCCGCAACTCGACGACCACATTACCTTTTCTTTGGGCAAAAATATATTTGTTAGTTATTAGGCGGCTGTGCATTCAATATAAAGAAGCAAATATCGTTTTAATATATAAAAACAGCACTTTTTCATTTATTACTCTCGGTTTGATTTAAAAGTTGCTCAAGTTGTCGCAATCTATAGTACTTTTTTGTTCGTCGCACCAAAATCTAAGATGGTTTCCGTGATCGGAATACGTCACCACGTCGACTTGTATACGAGTACAAAATGTATTATTCTGTAGATGCATGCTTGTAGACAGAACCCCAGTTCAATTGTGCCAGGATGGATGATAAGGTCTACTTAACCAGCGCACTGAGAACCTTCAAACCAGTTATTTTGGAATCAATTTCCGCATTTAGTAGACTTTTAGTCAATAAATGTACATAGTAAAAGACGATGTAATAAGTTCATCCATACAGAATTCGAAAACTATCAAGATCATGTCTGTAAATGATATGAATTATATCTACCCTAAGGAGCTTAGTTCACATGAATAGCCATGTAACCTATTACAATCTCTAAACACTATAATCTATAAAGGGTTTCGCAAGCATCCAATTTTAATCCTCTTTAGTATAATAGACGTTTTACAAGAGAAATAGTTTCGAATCGGACTGTAACATAAATTAATTGATATTGTTTTTGCGTCTATCTATGTCGGAAATTTCATATGAGTTTTTTTATAAAAAAGATAAAAAATAGATTAACGAGTACTAGCGGATTTGCTGATGTGATTTTTTTATCATACCTTACGTAACTGATAACGAAAAGTGACCTTATGATAGGTTTATGATTTGTTTTTTTTAAATGTTTATTAAATACAATAAATTAAATCTCATATACTACAAATAATTTTAATAAATAATCTCATAGCCAAATTACCGTTTAGAAACTATCCTGTTAGTAACTATTTTATAAAAATTCAATGAACTTTTAAATTTACAAAGTGAAATAGACAAATTTGACGTTACAGAGCTATCAATTGTGATGCGGAGAATTGTTCATCTTACTTACTGAACTCCGGGCAATTCCTTAAAATCTTTCAACATAACATTCGCAGCTTAAAATGTAACTTACCCGGACTACTACCGTTTCTAGTCAGGACGGGTGTGGAGTGGGACTTCATAGTCTTGACTGAGTACTGGCTCCCGTCAACTCCATACTTACCATCTATAGACGGATATGTTGGTTTTGCTTCCACTGATAACCTTACACAAAATGAAGGTGTAGTCGTATACCATAAAGACAGTTTGTGTATATCAATTGAGGAACCAAAAATAATAAATGCAAACTGCCTTGTGATTACCCTAAATAAGGACACGATAGCTTTAGTTATTTATAGGCGTCCTGGATACAAAAAGAATTATAACTTCCTGCAATCCATTAACAACTTACTAACAAAATATTCATCTAAGACGAATATTATATTGATAGTTGACATAAATATAAACATAACCAAACATAGCACTGACACTAACGTTTCCGCGTACCTAGATATGATGGCATTTCATGGCATCATGCCTGCGTACATACTTCCTACGCATAATAAAACATGTTAAAACCACATCGCCAGCGCATTGCCTCATCCTGCAAACATCTCTTACAGATCATAATAGTGTTGCCTTATACATTGGTACTCCTGTTAAATCACGACCTGCTAGTATATTTAAACGCGTAGATTATGATCTCTAGAATGCAGAATTAAAGAATGTTGATTTCAAGACATTGTAAGCGATCAAATATGTCAATGAAGCCGCGATTTCGTTTCACAATATTCTTGAAAAGTTCATCCAAAACTAAAGAAATAAAAATACAAAATAGGAAAAAAAATATTAAGCCCTGGATAACCCCTAGGATTTTAAAATGCATCAGGAATCGTGACAATTTATTTAAAAAAGTAAAAAATAGTCCCGAAAATGCAGTCCTTAAAACTATCTATATAAGGTACCGTAAATTTTGTTCAACTATAATAAAAAAAGTTAAAAGAGACTTCGTAAAACACCGGTTTCACAGTGCAGGTAAAGATAGCAAAAAGATTTGGAAAATCGTTAAAGACATTTCCTACGCTAAAAAGGACAAAAATTATTCTTTGAATTTAATAGACATAAGTAATCCACAACAATCCGTCAACAAGGTAAACAATTATTTTGTAAGTGTAGGAAAAATTTTAGCCCAAAATATTAAAAAAAAATACACTCAAACAGATTATACCGCTTTAACAGGGATCTGTTGTCGATCTTTCACTCTTCTTCCCACTGATGTTGATGAGGTGAAGACATTGATAGCGGGCTTGAGGAGCAAGTGCTCGGTTGGGCTGGATGGGATATCTAGTGAAGTTTTAAAGTCAAATAAACATACTCTGACATCACCAATTACATATATATGTAACCTATCTCTCACAACTGGAGTATTTCCAAAAATTTACAAAAAATCGCGAGTTCATCCGATTTATAAGAAGGGTCACAGAGACTGTGTCAATAACTATAGACCTATCTCCATTCTCCCGACTCTATCAAAGATTCTAGAACGCATTATTAACAATAGACTAGTTAAATATTTAGAAGACAAACATCTTTTATCACGAGCACAGTTTGGTTTTAGAGCAAGAAGATCCACAGTAGATGCTGCATTAGATCTTACCAATTACATAGTTAGTAATATAGACACAAAAAGGAAAACGATTGGAATCTTTCTGGATTTAGCAAAGGCGTTTGACACAGTCTCTGTCCCAATTCTGGTTAAAAAGCTTGAGAATGTTGGTGTTAGGGATCTTCAACTAAGGCTCCTACAAGATTACCTGACTGATAGAACGCATTGCGTGAAGATCGGTGATGTAATCAGCGATGAGCTACCTGTGACTTTTGGTGTCCCTCAGGGCAGTATCTTAGGTCCAACTTTGTTCCTAGTATATATAAACGATCTCTGTCAAATTGAACTTCCAAATACAAAGATCGTAACTTTTGCAGATGATACTGCCTTACTCTTCAGTGGCAATACATGGAGCGAAGTCTTTATAAATGCTCAGAGTGGAATGAACATGGTTACAGAATGATTGAATAGAAACATGCTCACATTAAATGTTGCAAAGTCGAATTATGTAACTTTTTCAACGAAATCCTGTGATAAGCCTGGTCCCTTACTTCGTATAACCTCTCATTCGTGTCCTAATGTCAGTAATGCACATATCCTAACTTAGAAAACATGACGTCAATCAAATAGCTAGGAGTAATCATTGACAGAAACCTGAGGTTCAATGAGTACATTAATCTTCTTGCCGCAAGGTTGCGTAAACTAATTGTCGTATTCAAAGCTCTAAGACAAGTTGCTTCAAAGGCTGTTGTTAAATCCTTGTATTATGCTCTTTGTCAATCTCTTCTTACGTACTGCATCACATCTTGGGGTGGTGCATGTAAAACTAGCCTGCTTAAAATTGAGAGAGCTCAAAGAGCTATTCTAAAAGTAAGTTTATTCCTACCATTTTACTATCCAACAGTTGACCTTTACAAAAACTGGGAGGTCTTGACAGTGCGGCAACTTCATATATTAAATATCGCGGCTAAGCAACATTGCCTAGCAACATTTGAACCAGAGAAGAATATACAATACAATACAGCGACACGCGGTGACGTGCGAATGCATATTGCCTTTTAACGTTTGTCGCTATAATACGTAGTACATATTATTTACTGTAATGGACACTAGTAGTGAGGATGCGGTGAAAAGTGATTCGTACGTATTAAAGGAATATTAACGGGACATGGAGGAAATTAACCGGAATGCAAGTAATGAGAGTTCGTGGCATGTTGGAAAAAGAATAAGAGATAAAAGTGAAGAAAGCAGTGAAGATTATACAACAGTAGTGACAAATAGAAGGCAGCCGAAAAGATTCATAAAGAACGACTCTATCGATGTAAATAACACACAAACTGTTTCTAGAACAGATTCAAATTGGGGGTGGGGTACTTGTGAAAAAAAATGAAATTTATTTAACATCACTGGAAATGTTACCTAAACAAATGGCTTTAGCGAAAATGTTGCAAAAAGTAGGTATATAAAGTATTACAAAATTAAAATATAAATCTCCTTACAAAATGTTTATACAATTTAGCAATAAAAACAGGCTGAGAGTCTTTTGAATGTCAAACATTTAAATATCTCAATATACGGATGCAATTTACAAATGAACCTATGCTTTCTTTTGGTGTTATAAAAAGAATTTATATGGATATGTCTGATAAAGAAATATTAGAATTCTTACAAATCTCATCAGAAATAATTTCGATAAAACGATTAAAACATATTGAGTGAAACCGCGAGGCTTTGTTTTAAGAATCCAACTTGCCCTGAATTTGTATATGCGTTTGGATGCAGATTTCCGGTAGAACGTTATATATTCCCAGTTAGTCAATGTTCTAATTGCTGGGAATTCGGACACATCACAAGATATTGCTCAATTAAAAATATTGTGTGCCCAAAATGTGGTAAACATCACTCAACTGTGAAATTGAATCGTTTTCTTGTCCTAACTGTAAAGGTTATCATATGGCACTAGATAAAACATATCCGATTTAAATAAGAGAAAAAAGAATACGTATTTTAATGAGGGAAGATAATGTTACGTACAAAGTGGCATTGGAAACAAAATCTCACCAAGAAATTATCAATACATATAAGAAAGGAAAAAACAATCGTTATATCAAGAGGAAGGCGCCGAAATGTTTATTTCATCCCTACTACGCATAAATGAAGAAAAAGATAACGGAGCATCTCCGTCTTCTTGTAAAAATAGTGAGGCTGTAAAGAAATCCAACAGAAAATCTAAAATCAAGTCAAAGAATTGGCTTATGGAAACGGAATATAACGAACAGAATCAACAGCACGGAGACGAGGTAACAAACGCAGATATAAGCGAAGACTTTGTATATAGAAAAGAAAGAAGAATGAAAGTACAGAGTTTAATTAAAAAAGTTACAGACATTTTTCTTGAAAAAAATAAGACAACTATAGGGCAAATTACAAAAATCGTGAAAGTAAATTGTGAAGAATGTAAGTGTTTCATTTTAAATATGTTCTGTGAAAATGATTTTTTAAAGGGTATCTTTAACTTATTTAATGGATAGAAGATGACGTATTAAGCATACAATTAATATATTACAATGGAACGCACAAATTTGTTGCCCAAAATGTTGTGTTTTGATTGTTTATTAGTTCGAGAAAAATACAAGTAGCAGTAGTCAGTGAAACATGGTTGAATACTGACCGTGACTTATATATCAGGGGATACAATATTTATAGGTGAGATACTCGTAGGTTGGATGGTTACGGAGGGGTAGCTATATGTCCCCCCAATGTATCCCTACGTTGTCGTCGTGGTGGGGCTTGCGTGGGTCAATGATCTCTGGGGCTGTGCCGGGTAGAGCTACTCATGCCGGATTGGCCCAGGGTGAGACTCCAGACCAAATGGGATACCAGACGGAGTCTGTTGAGACTGCCGCGAAGGACATGACGCTCCATCGTCATGCCGCGCTCCAAGCGTCCCTCTGCTTTAGCAGAGGGCGTGATGGAGAGCGAGTAGGACAGAGGGGCTGGCACGTGTGTGTTAGCTCCGTCTGTGAGAGAGGGCTAGCCACCCTCTCGCATTCCGTAACCATTAGGAGCTCAACAACGACCTGACTGGTGGCTCCAAGAGGGTACGCTGAGAACCTGATGGCCGGAGGGCTTGCCTTGATTGGCCGGCCCATGACAAGGATAGTCTATAACACCCGACAGCTAAGTCGTAAAAAAACCTGTGGATACCGGCCGACCTCCACAGTACATAGGCTTGCCCGGGTATTGGGGATCTCTGCCCGGGTCGACTTTTAGTTCTCCCCATCTCGTGGGTTATATTATGAATGTTGATAAATTTAAAAATACAAGTAAAAGGACTGAAACAATCACAACGACTACAGGCATGAAAAACGGACAAAACGAAACAGAGAAAGAAGGGAAGATGAGAGAGAGGAAGGAAAGGAGGAACGCTAAGGGGCAGTTCCGAAAGGCAGACGAGCAATCGTCTGCCGAGGAGGACGTTGGGTCCGGAACGCCCATTTTGGTGGGGCTCCCAGAAGTCGGACATCTGACTACTGGGAGCCGAAGAACTTCGGAGCGCGTGCGCTCAAAGTCCGCCACTTCTGGAGCGAGTGGTAGCTCCAGTGCGACTGTGGACGCACTGGAGCCGATGGAGACGGAGGCCTCGGACACCCGCAAACGCGCAATCTCCGGGGACATTGGCGGCGAAAGCGACACGTCCCTGGAGATGTTGCCGCCCAAAATTGGCAGCGGTCAGAGGGGGAGGTCCCGTACTCCAGGCTCGGCCCCGTCGGGTTCCGCCTTTAGCAAGGCGGAATCCTACAAGAGGGCCAGAGCTGATGGGGAGCTGCAGGCAGAGGAGGAAATGTCTGGTCTCCTGCATATCATCAGGAGGCCGGCGGATGGGGTTTCAGAGCCCCAATCGCCGGCCTCTCTGCAGGAGAGGGCACAGGCGGCAGTGGCCATCATCCACAAGGTGGCCACCAAGTCCGTGAACCTGAAGGGCTCCTTTGTGAGAGCCCTGAAGGACTCCTCCTCTGCCATTGCGGGGGTCGTGGAGACCCTGGCCGGGGACGTGGCCCGCCTCCAGACGGCCAACGACCGTTTGACGGGACAGGTGGCTGAGCTGGGCGCTCAATTCGCCCAGTTCCGGGCGGAGCGAGAGGCCCCGGCCCCGTCAACATCCCAGCGGGCCGCGTCTGCATCCCGGCGGGCCCCGTCTGCGCCGCAGCCGTCATCTGCTGGCCCCGGGATAACCGACGCCCAACTAGCGGTTATCCTGGATGCATGCTGGCGGATGATCGAGGGCCGTACGGCCGGCCTAGAGGCGAGGCTGCCTGCGGCCCCTGTCATGCGGCCGCCGCTTGCGGCGCCGAAAAGGGTGGCCACGTCGTCAGCGACGACCCCTCTCCCTGTGGTGGGGGGTCGCGTGTCGTACGCGTCGGCGGCGGCACCACCGGCACTTGCGGCTGCCCGAGGGGCTCGTCAGGTGGCCAAGGCCCCGGCCAAGGCTCCGGCCAAGACGGCTGCGCCAAGGCCGGTGACGAAGGCGGCGGCAAGGGCTGGAGCGGAGATTACTCCGCTCCCCACTCCAACGCCTGGACCCTCCACGTCTGCCCCCTCCAATGAGGGTTGGCAGGTAGTTGGAGGGTCCAAGAAGTCCCGCAAGCGGGCCAGAAAGGCTGCCCGTCAGGCAGCCTCTGGCCCGCAGGCGCCACCGGTGGCAGGGGCCACCCGCAAGAAGCCGCGGAAACTAC
Source organism: Spilarctia lutea (assembly GCA_916048165.1). NCBI lineage: Eukaryota > Metazoa > Arthropoda > Insecta > Lepidoptera > Erebidae > Spilarctia > Spilarctia lutea. The sequence goes on along the minus strand of OU696480.1, from coordinate 11,862,293 downwards.
AGATGCCGAAATCCGCGGCTGTGGTGGTGACCCTGTCACCGGAGGCGACAACCGGCGGGCTGTCTTACGCGGCCTTCTTCAAGAGGGCCCGGGACAGTCTCGCCGGAGAGTTTGAGACGGCAGGAGTCCGCCTGCGCCTCTCCCAGACGGGAGCTCGTATACTCGAGTTCCCTGGGGCTGATGGCGTAAAATCGGCGGACTCCGCTGCCGAGAAGCTGAGGGCTGCGTTTGCAGATACGGATGGTGTCAGGATCGCCAGGCCCACGAAATGCGCTGAGTTGCGCATCTCGGGCCTGGACGATTCGGTGACGGCCGAGGATGTCCGCGCTGTAGTTGCAGAGAAGACTGCATGCAGCGCGGACAAAGTCAGGGTCGGCACCATCCGCCCCGGTCCTGGGGGGCTTGGCGCTGTGTGGGTCAGTTGTCCCGTGGCGTCGGCCAGAGTACTGGGCGACGCCGGCCGGCTCCTCATCGGTTTCGTGAGCGCCAGGGTTACAGTCCTGGCGGCGAGACCGATGAGGTGCGTCAAGTGCCTGGCCGCGGGACACACACGCGCCAAGTGCGCCAGTTGCTTTGACTGCAGCGGACTGTGTTTCCGCTGCGGTCGACCGGGGCACAAGGCGGCAGAGTGCTCTGCCGCCCCTCACTGCCCCGTGTGTGCGGCGGGCAATAAGCCCGCCAATCACCAGATGGGGCAGGGGGGCTGCAAGCCTCCCCGAGCTTCTCGGCAGACGTCGGGGACTAGCCTGTCGACCCAGGCTGCCTCCGACGACGTTCGTGCGACCACGTCGTCGCCCATGGAGGAGGTTGTAGAGACGATCCAGTAAATGGATCAAGTCTCCAACCTCCTTGTCCAGACGAACCTCAACCACTGCGCCGCGGCGCAGGATCTCTTCCTGCAAACCATGGCGCAGTGGTCGATAGGTGTTGCCGTAGTCGCGGAGCCCTATTACGTCCCTCCCCGTCCAAACTGGATGGGTGACCGGGATGGCTCCGTGGCAGTCGTCGGCTCCTCGGCGGCTCGTTCCCCGCCCTTGTCGCTTAGAGACAAGGGCTCTGGATATGTGGCCGCCGAGTGGGGGGGAATAACCGTTTACGATGTTTACTTCTCCCCCAACCGGAGTTTGAGCGACTTCGAGGTCTTCCTCAACAACTTGGAGACCTCGATGCGGCGACTAGCGTCTGGGCACGTCCTCGTGCTGGGGGACTTCAACGCAAAATCCATTGCGTGGGGTTCCCCGGCGACGGACGCCAGGGGCGATGCCGTTGTGGAGTGGGCGGCTTCGGTGGGCCTCTGTTTGCTGAACAGAGGCGCCACCAACACGTGCGTGCGATGGCAGGGGGGGTCGATAGTGGACCTTTCGTTCGCTACCCCTGCTGTTGCCGCACGAGTAAGGAACTGGTGTGTCCTGGAAGAGGTTGAGACGCTCTCGGATCACCTTTACATCCGATTTGAGCTCTCCCGGTCCCAGGGCCCCAGTAGGGGTCACGTGGCGCGGCATTCCTCCCGCTTTCCGCGGTGGGCTGTTGCCAAGCTCAATAGGGACCTGCTGGAGGAGGCGGCCATCGTTCAGTCATGGCTGTCTCCGCGGGCCCCGGCCGAGGAGGTCGACATGGGGGCTGGCCGCTTTCGCACTGCGATTACGCAGGTCTGCGACGCGGCCATGCCCCGCGTTCGGGGTTGTCGACCTTCACGGAACGGGGTCTACTGGTGGTCCCAGGAGTTGGCGGACCTCCGTGTGGCCTGTATTCGTGCCCGGAGGTCCTACACCCGTTGCCGGCGGCGACGCCACCGCGTAGACGGGGAGGAGGGCCGGCTTCATGAGGAGTACCGCGAAGCGCGGAGGACTCTGAAGCTGGCCATTTGCCGCGCCAAAGAGGAGAAAAGAAAGGAGATGCTGGAGAGTCTCGATCGTGACCCCTGGGGTCGCCCATATCGTGCGGTGCGACAAAAGCTCCGCACGGCGGGCCCCCCCCTTACCGAGACTCTCCAGCCCAGCTTCCTGCAGCAGGTGGTCGAGGGCCTTTTCCCGCAGCGGGCGGAGCACACGCCCCCGTCGATGGCCGGTCCGGCCAGAGACGACGGGGACGGAGGGAGTGAGGTGCCGCCCGTTAGGGAATCGGAGGTAGGGGCGGCTGTTCTAAGGATTCGTTCCAAGAACACCGCCCCCGGGCCGGACGGGGTACCACCCCGAGTGATGGCCCGAGCCCTCGACCATATGTCGGACCGCCTCAGGGAGGTTTTGGACGCCAGCCTGGCGTCCGGACGCTTCCCTGAGTGCTGGAAATGTGGGAAGCTGGTCCTGTTGCCGAAGCCGGGACGGCCGGCCGATTCGGTCACGGCCTATAGGCCCATCGTGTTGCTGGACGAGGCGGGCAAATTGTTCGAGAGGATTCTCTCTGCCCGCATCGTCCAGCATCTCAGCGAGGTGGGGCCCGACCTGTCGGACGCCCAATTCGGGTTCCGAGAGGGGCGTTCGACGGTCGATGCCGTGATGCGCCTTAGGGCCGTGACCGAAGAGGCGGTTGGCTGTGGCGGCGTGGTGTTGGCGGTGTCCTTGGACATCGCCAACGCCTTTAATAGTCTGCCATTCAGCTGCATCAGGGAAGCACTCCAGTATCATGGGGTGCCAGAGTACCTGAGGCGGCTGGTGGCAGACTATTTGGAGGAGCGTACCGTCGTGTACGAGGATCGAGATGGCGTCTTGAGACGGCGACCCATGTCGTGCGGCGTTCCACAGGGGTCTGTCCTCGGACCACTCCTGTGGAACGTGGGGTACGACTGGGTCCTTCGAAGTCGTCTGCCTCCCGGGCTGGGCGTAATTTGTTACGCCGATGACACTCTTGTCACAGCCCGGGGGGCGAATTTCCAAGAGGCGGCGCGCCTGGCCACCAGGGGTGTTTCTCTGGTGGTTGGGCGCATCGAGGCGCTGGGCTTACGGGTGGCCCTTGACAAGACGGAGGCCCTGCTTTTCCATGGGCCCCGTCGTGGTCCACCCCCCGGCGCCTCCATCGAAGTCAACTCGGTCCTCGTACCGGTTCGGGCCCAGATGAGGTATCTGGGCCTGATCCTCGACGGTAGGTGGCTCTTCGACGAGCACTTCCGACAACTGTCTCCGAAGCTGGTCGGCGCTGCCTCCGCCCTTGGGCGCCTTTTGCCCAACTTGGGTGGGGCCAGCGTCGCTACTAGGAACCTCTACACGGGGGTGGTCCGGTCGATGGCCCTTTATGGGTCACCGGTGTGGGTCCCGGCTCTGACTGTCCAGAATAAGGCGCGCCTCTGGCGCCCTCAGAGGGTATTGGCAGTCAGAGCCATACGCGGATACCGCACCGTTTCGACGGAGGCGGCATGCGCCTTGGCCGGAACACCCCCGTGGGATTTGGAGGCGGAAGTGCTCGCCGAAGTTTATCGGCGAGCGGCTGAATATCGGGCGGAGAACGGGTATCGTCCTCCGCCCGAAGAGGTACGCGATTGGCGTGAAGCCGCTCGCCGAGCCACGATGGCTCGTTGGTCGTCCCGGCTGGAGGCTCCACGCGCTGGCTTTGCCACCGTGGAGGCGCTCCAGCCGGTCATCCTCGAGTGGGCAGGGCGGCAGCACGGGACCCTTTCCTTCCGGCTGACGCAGGTGCTTTCCGGGCATGGTTGCTTCGGAAAGTACCTGCACTCGGTCGCTAGGAGGGAATTGAGTCCCGCCTGCCACCACTGCGACTGCAGTGAGGACTCGGCCCAGCACACGCTGGAGTTCTGCCCCGCTTGGGCGGAGCAGCGCCGGGCCCTCACTGCAGTCATCGGAGGAGATCTGTCGCTACCGGCCGTCGTACTATCCATGGCCGGTAGCGACAGCAGTTTTACCGCGGTCGCGACCTTCTGCGAGGAAGTAATCTCGCAGAAGGAGGCGGCGGAGAAGGCCCGAGAGGACGATCTCCACTCGGACCCGATCCGCCGCCGGCGCACGGGGCGGCGGAGGCGCGCCGCTTATCAGCGCCTCATGCCGCCCTGAGTGTGGCCGCGGATGGACGGGATGGGTTTTCCCCTCCATCCGCAATAAAGGCCAACCGCGAGGGGGCGACGTACGCGTGTGCCGTGCGTCGCCTAATTTTGAGAGTTTAACAGCAGACGGTGCCCGCTTCAGTGCGGGCAGGCGCTGGGAGGGGCCCGGCGTGTTAATAACTGCGTTACCGGACCCCTCCCTTCTAAGGCGCAGAGTTGGCACACCGTGTGGTTTTAGTCGGTTCGATTCCGACACACCGCCCCGCCGCAAACCCCGGCGGGGTGACGGCCCGAGGGGGTTTCCACACGTAAAAAAAAAAAAAAAAAAAAAAAAAAAAGGGGTAGCTATATGTGTACATAAATCGTTACAGTCTAAACTGAGTCCTATTTTGCTAAAAAATCATGGTATTGAAGCAGTTAATGTTCAAATAGTCAATTGCAATGATCTCCAAAATATAATATCTGTGTACTGTCCCTCTAATCTGCAAACTAGACAGTCTGATTGGGATAGCCTGTTTTCAATAGCCTCTAAAAAAACATTGGTCGCTGGAGATTTTAACGGACACCACACCAATTGGTCCTACAAAACAGACCAAAGAGGTACACAGTTGTATGATTCATCCCTAGATCATAGTTTTATATCTGTAAATAATGGTATTTCAACTCGAATCAAGCTAGTAAACGGATTAATATAAAGTAATGCGCCGGAACGTCAGAAAAGTTTAATTTTAAAAGTGCTAACTGGAAGAAGTATAAATCAGTATTAGAAGATTTGGATAGAAGTAATGATCAGCAATTGTATGACTATGTAGAACAACAAATTAACTTAAGTGCTAATAAAAGAATTCCAAAAATTAAGATATGCTCCAACCCATTAAACAATTTTAAACCCAAGGAATTGTATTGGAGCCCCATGCTATCTGAAGCAGTAGCTATGCGACGTTTAGCGTTAAAAACTTTTCCTTTCAAAAAGTTTCCTTTCAAGGTATTTGTTACTTATTACTTTTCAGTGTCAGTTTCTGAAGCAACTAGGGTCAATAACTCTAGTGTGGTTTGTGACCTCAAAAAACCCTGGTGGCTTACCAAGTTACCCGGAGGTAGTCGAAAATATTCATTGATTTTTTCTTCTTCTTCTTCATTTCATTCTTGCATTAGAAAATAGATTGAAGGTCAAGGAAAGACGAAGAGACAAAATCTGATAAATAATAATGATTTGCATGATAATTTTACATTTATTAAAATAAAACCCAAATATTAGGTCAAAGGTTTGCTCATTGAATACAAAACGATGACAATGAATATCCACACTCATATCCGCAATATTATATTCTAACAATGGTCTGATTCCACCTCTATTAAGTTGAAACAATTTGTAGGCAAAAGATGATAATAAGATGAGGGTTGGCACACACGAATTTCTATTTAACATAATACCTATTGTTAGTCCGGCTGGTAAGCTCCGCATTAGAGTAACGTGTTTAATTTCGTCATTGTATTGAACAATTATTTAGATTCATATTATCCATTACTATTTGTTTTGATGAAATAAAGCAATATTGAATTTGTCAATGGCAATCAGTGGTACATATCCTAATGCTTTGGAAATACTTGCTGACCCACCCTTGCAACTTTGCATCTCTACAAGGTTATATATTTTCCCATTTTCGCAACATTTTCATAGATAGGTTGCTTTTCGTAGTAGCATAATGTTATATAACCTTATTTAAAAGTGTGATTACAGTAGGTATAGGAATATTTCATTCCAACCAGTAGTTCTGAAGTTAACGCGTTTTTAAGCAATAAAACGTACTCTTCCTTCAGCCGCATTGTATTAGTAGTAGATAGGTATAGATGACGTTCGGAGTGGAACCGGGAGAGGTTTAGAACTCTACCGGTCCGCCAGGCCAACGCGCGCCTTCTTTTGGAGACAACAACGGGAACATCAAGGTTCCCATATAGGATGCGGCCAACTACAAACCATAGGTTGCCCGAGGTACGTTCTGGTTTCAGGAATTTCCCCTTTCTAGGGTGCACCTGGTTCCCCGGCTTCTGGTACCCGATTTTAGTCGGTTCGAGTCCGACATAACCAGTGAATGGTATTGGAGGGGATTTTCGCACAGAAAAAAAAGGCATAGATGACGTGTATTTGCCCCTACGGAATGACTGCCCTTCGGAAACTAATGATTGGAAACCAGTTACCAAAACAGAATAATTTATTCTAATTGTATGTAAAAATCTCTATTATATTTACGTACTAATGAGAATGCTAATAAAATAATATTTATGTTGAGTGCATCATACTAAACAACAGCTGTAGTAATTTTACGAAACTATGTAGGCAGAGCTAATGCTAACCATTTATATATGACTTTTTTGTTCCTTTATATTGATACTAGCTGACCCCCGCAACCTCGTATGCGTCTTCTATTGCCCGTAGCGTGAAAATATTCCCCCGTGTTTGAAACATTCTTCATCGGTGCTCCGCTCCTATTAGTATTAGCAAGATGATATATAACCTATAGCCTTCCTCGATAAATGGACTATCCAAAAATGAAAGAATTTCAAACAAACAAACTCTTCAGCTTTATTATTAGTGTAGATTATTAGTATAGAAGTATAGATTTAAAATAATTTTCATTAAGCTATAAATAACGTAACTCGTATGCCTCGGAAATAAAGATAAATTTATTTTAGAAGAATACCATCACGAAATTAAGAAGATTGCCACTGGGCGATAAGGCCGCCAATTGTACCTTCTAGTTTTGTGTTACCTTTTTAAGTAATCTGGTGTACAATAAAGAGATTATTATTATTATTATTATAATTGAAAGAAGCGGCTTATAGGATATGATATTTTTGACATATTGTAAAAGCCGCTTCTTCTTATAGTTTATTCCTTAGTCGCCTCTTTCGACACCAACGGGATGAACAGATGTGGCAACTCTCCAGATCCTTAACCCGTCACAGACAAAAATGTCTGTCTATCCATGTGGTAAAGAATTAAAAATACGTAGTATTCATAATGATGAATCATAATGATGAATAACTTTAACACTGCCTCGGTGGCGCAGTGGTAGCGAATGCGACTGCTGTGTATGAGGTCTCGGGTTCAAATCCTGGGTCGGACCAAGTGTTTGTGTGATCTACAAATATTTGTTTCGGAGTTTGGGTGTTTTCTATATATAATATGTATGTATTTACAAAAAAAAAAGTATATATGTATTCATATCAGTTGTCTAGTACCCATAACACAAGCTCTGCTTAGCTTGGGACTAGATGGCGTTGTGTGTTCGATGTCCAAAATATTTATTATTATTTATTATTATTATTTAACTACGAATTGTGCTCGGAATTTTACCTACGAACACTGCTCTGCTTCCAAATTTTATAGCGAGCTAATAAAATTCCTTAAAAATTTGTCTACTTTAGTAAATGCAATAAATAATCAGGTTGTACCTCCAGAGGTCTCGTTTATCACAGTAATAGTATAACCCACATTTATTTCAACTGAAGCTATTACAGTCGCATTTTAAAAAAACCGCCTAACTTGTGTAAACCCCTTTGTTTTTAAATGCTTATGGACATGAGACAGGAGATGCACAATATATTTTGATGTAACAGCATACAATTTAATGTCATATGTTCAAGACAATATGCTGAACTTATTTAACTCTAATTGAGCATCAAATGAATACGTAAACATAGTTCGCTTGTCATTTGTCTAATCTTGATGGTAACAATCTAAAAGTAATTTAAAGTTGGCTCGGCGCAGTCGCGTACGTGCATTCAAATTGCCTTGTTCATCCAATTAATACCAGCAGTAGAAGTAATGTTAAAGTAATGAAATAAATCTCATTCATCATCCCATTGAATAAATTTTAAATACTTTTAGATTTTGGTAACTTACTATAATATTGGTTTGTTACTATGTGAGAGACAGGCTATGTTAGATTTATTTTTCTATTCTTCCTAGATTGCACTACGGAAAGTAGTGTGGAAGCTTTTAGAGCAATTAATACTCATTGTTTTTCACTGTGTTATTAAACTGATATCAAAATAGCGAGATCCTATTTACAAAGTAGGTTTTGATTTCAATTGTTTTTTTTTTCTTTGATGATGAGTTCAAAATAAAAGACAATATCTTGATAAACATAATGAACATAGTTTAAAATATTGACTTAAGAAATTGTAGTATTAGTTTCTCATAATCTGACAGTAGTTGGAAACTCAACGAAAATACATTCTATTATCTTCTATATAGTGTTAACTGTTAACTTTCGTTGCTTAATGAAACACCCACAAGACATTATTAAACTAACTGCATTGCTATAAGTGTATGAATAAGTAACGAATTCAGTAAAATTAAAACCATCTTTGTAAACAGGATGTCCAGATGTACCCGTAATTTTTTTACAGTGAAGTGGATTTGTAGTGGAGGTTTGTAGGGTAAAGAAATCTAATATCTGAACACAATTAAACAACAAACCTTAGTGCATATTAACACATTATAATTTTACTGATACATTTTTATTATAAAATCTTATCTAAATTATTATTACTTAGATATTATTTACTTATACAATATCAATATATGTTATTAAAAAGATAAAGCTATTCACAAAGTTAAAGGCTTTCGATCGTAAATTACGTACCCGAAATTATTTTATGTATAAATTCATTACAATGGACGGAATTAGATCAATATTAAAATTAAATTAGTAAAGCTCTATGACTTTTTACAGCATTAACACGAAGCGAATTAGGCTCGAGACCTACTGACAGCTTGACACGCAACCTTCAGAAGACATGGCTACGATACAGTTCCTACCTACAAGCACGTGACGGCATAACTTGGCACGAAATACTTCTAATCTAATGTAATTTGACTGACTATTCTTTTACTACAGATTTATTACTATTTGACTATATAAACGACAGAGTTTATATGAAGGTAAGGACATTAATAAAGGGGCAAATTCAACAATATACTTTATAATCATTGATAACATCTTGAAGACAAACGAATCGTAACTGTGTGATCAGAAACACATACAAAGCAATGTAACTATGTGGTTAAATAATGATTTGGAATTCAAAAAATATCAACGAACTAGAATCCGTAGGAGAAGCTGAGCTTCGTCTTATTAAAGATTTGTAGTGTCAAGACTTGTTTAGAAAACTTTTCTAAATATTTCTTATTTTAATTAAGTTGCACATTAGTGCTAATTAATCAGTGAGTTCCGAACCTTAAACGAAATATTAACAAACGTATGCTGTGATGATTATAAAGTTAGATATCTTACTAACTAAAGCGTTTCAAAGATTCAGTCTGTGTATGACTCTGATTCAATTAGTATATTCAAAAAAATATGGCAGAATAAACATTTATAATTAACTCTCTTCCAGTTATAAGTACAGGGTGCTAATAATCTCTTACTTTTTCAACCACTTTGTAGCTCCTTCGTTCCGGATATAAATGTCCATTCTTAGACTCATATCCATGCGATGGTCGGAAGCCATTTTCTATATATTTCACATTAGGTACTGGTTCCCCTTTGTATCCTCTACTTTTAGTCACTGAGTTTATTTCCCTTGACTCAATTATTTCCTTTGACCGACCGTCTCTGGATGGCACAACTTTCTTACTAACAGTCTCAACCGTATCGGTGACACTCGGACGTTCAGGATCACCTGAACGCGTAGTGTACCGATAAGTTTCCGAAAAGTTATCGCTACTGTTGCTACCGCGTCGTATCGCCGGTGATTTTAATCTTGTATCTAGTCGGGATACGAATGGACTATTTTCTCTGTTTAGCGAATCTGTCTTGTACAATGTCGTTTTCCTTTCCTCTGAGATACGATCTTTATAATGTGGCGAAGGTGTACCGTATCGGGACGATAATCTACTTCCTTCTGAATCGTCGTCCGCGTGCAAAGTTTGATACAATTCCGGGGCTCGTTCACGTAGACCCTTCAAGAATATCTTTTTCTTATCGGTCTCTTCAAAAGATTTATTGTGTCCATTTGTATGACCATTGGCTACTGGAGTCGTTTTGCCATATCTAGCTCCGAATAAACCATCGCGTCTACGCTCCGTTTCGCGGGAAACGGCATCAGCAAGATCGCGTTGACTCCTATTGATAATAGAAACTATTCCTGGACTTTTCAGCTGTTCCGGCGTTTCATCGAGACGACTTAGGTGGGGATTTGATTTATACATAGTTGAGTAATTACGGTTCATGCTAGATACGTATCGTGGGTGAGTCTCCGGTTCAGGTGCTCCCATAGCAAAACTCTTGCTTCTATTAAGAGCTTTATATGTACGTGCCGGTTTTGCGGGTCCGGGTGGGTATCCGTTAATTTTACCGTCTGGTGAAGATGTGACGTTATTAGAAATATTAACTGCGCTGTTGGACCGTTTGTTGGGCGTAAGTCGGTGCCAATATTTGTTGGAACTTGGTTTTTCAGTAGATTTCTCCTTACGGTCACGAAGTTTCCTTGGCAACGTCTGCGCACTACGGGCGTATTCTTCTTCCGGCTCGCTGTTCGGATTCAGTCGACTTGTCGAGTGACTGAATCGACCCAATGTGCTCGAAAATTGCCCCCTGAAACGTGACAGAAATAATTGATTATTTTTTTGTTGTTACAAGATTTATTGGCGTTCGTGATGAGAGGATAATGACAAAGGCCCACGTACAATTATTGTCTTGTAAGACGCAAAAACTTATAATCTTGTTGGAGCTCTGATAATTGGATTCAATGGGAGTCTCCTCCTACGCTTCTAACAACTATGTTGTTTACGCGTATTAATACGTCTTTGTTAGACTTGAATATAACTTAATATTATGTACTCCAATTACGTTCAAATTATCATTTGTCTTCGAGGTGGACTAAAAGTGATTGTGACACTTATTTTAAACATGTCGGAAGTTAAGTCCATTGTGATTTGCAAAAATAATAATTGTAACAACCGATTAACATACAAGCTCCGCCTATACATATATCAGGTGTAGATTAACACATTTCCTCGCAATGAGTCATACTCGTAATGTAGGTTGTCATTGTGGGTACTTCCAATGAAGCCTCTGTTTCACTTGACAAACACAAATGACTCAGAAACTGTACACTAAATAAGGGTTTCTGTACATTTAAAAGGCTTATTTACCCTTAATAGGAGATATCCATGAACGGTGACATATGAAAAAGGCAAGATATGCCGGAACGCTGCTTTAATTGAAAGAGTCGTGATTGATTGGTGAAACTGTTAATCTATTTATAGCTTCTATATTTAAATTTCCATTGTTTCGTAAAATATTATTGGCTACAAAAAAATTTTGTTGTAAAATGATATTTATGTGGAATTTATAAATGTATGTCACTTCTAATACCTTCAAGAATATGTATTACAAACAAACGTACAATTACATTCATAATATTAACTAAGTATGTTGTAATATGTATCTAAGTATTTTGAATTGACATCGAATAAACAGCTCTTGTATACTAACTGATCGCGGTTATTCGAGTTTTTTTTTTAAAGACTTCTAGTTTGGATTTTGGACATTTATTCATCTTCAATGGACTCTTTTAGAAAGTATATTTGCATGAAATAACGATTCCCTTGCATTATAAGTAAGTAAGGAGTTGATGTTATGTTAGAAACAATAAATATAAATTGTTTTGACAGTAGTCTTTCATAACTATGGCAATCATTTTTAGATTTTGACTATTCTAAGATATACCTAACTACATTTGTATAAAGGCATTTACAAACGTAACGAGATCTTTACAAAATTCATAATTCAAAATATCTATTCCCTATTTCGGTATATTGTGTTGGCGAAGTTTGACATAGTTTGTCAATGCGTTCCGCAATTTCTGAAATGGCTTGGTATGTTAGGAGTACTATGAATATGAATATAAGCTGCGGGGAAACTGCAAAAGCTTATTGAAATAATTGTCACGTACACACACCTAGCCGAGTGCTTGTGAAACAAACATATATTGCGAGTAAGATGCATACTTATATTATAAATGCGAAAGTAACTCCGTCTGTCTGTCCTGCTTTCGGGCAAAACCTAGCACCGATTTCAATAAAATTTGGCATGGAGATACTTTGATTTTTGAAAAAGGACATATGCTTTTCTTTGCTACGATAACCGACAAACACGCAGGCGTAACCACGCGCAAAAGTTAGTATTTTTATTCAAGCAATTAGCTGACCCACGCTACTTCATTCACGTCTCCCATTGCCCGTAGCGTAATATTTTTTCCCGTTTTTGTAACATTCTTTCGCGTACAATCAAATAAGTAAACAAACTCTTCAACTTTATAATATTAGTATAGATAGATAGATGAAGCAAATTGGCGCTATGTTCCTACTTCCTACTTATATTGTACTAGCTTTTGTCCGCGACTCCGCTAGCGTGTCTCGTTTATCGCTATTCAGTTTTTGGCATTTTGGCTCTGGAACTCTAAAAAATATTCCTAACCAACTGATACCTAAACAATTTAGGTGATTTTAAATATTACGACAATTATATATATAATTTTAAATAGAAACAAAAAGGATTTAAGAAGTTTAAAGGTAACTATTTAGAATAACAAACAGCCAAGAAAAATAGTAGGCCCAGTGGCAACTATAACATCAATTCGTAGCTTAGGTATTTGCTTTAAAAATATACCAGATCAAGCCTTTCCATCTTTAGTCCAGTAACGTCTATTAATTTTATGTCTTAACAATCCTTTGACCTTCAATAAAACAATCTATAGTGTTTTATTCGCTTATAGGATTTAATACTGTCACTTGGCCTTAAGTATAAATTACCTATCCATACCTTTACAATACCTAGGGTCAGATGTAACCAGTTACCAAGATATTGATTAAATCCCATTACACTAAAGTAAAGTTATATTGTGTTATTAAGACTAGAGATTCCTCTGTTCTTAGCAGATGAACAAAAATAGCACTAATGAGTTCATCTGTTCTTTGTAATGAATACTAAGTAGGGACTACCAGTGCAAGGTAAACCTAGATACCTTATTATGTACCGAGTAAATAATAAAACCAAGTTTGTAATTACGTTGAAATTCATCAATTTATACGAAAAATTCTTTTGCGAAACAAACTTCGTTCAACCCACATGTTTACCCACTAACGCAAAATGTATTTTTATTACTATTGACTGCTATCAAAACACCGTAACTTTATGATAATGCTAACACAAAGCAATAATTAAAGGTTTCGTCTATTTTAATGTAGGTGGACACACGACTCAGTAGTAGAACAACATACTATTTAAGGTGAATAGGATATATTTTTTGTAACAGGTGAATATCTATCATCTGCGGTCATATTTAAAAAAAGTCAATCGATAACAAAATTCACGTCAGTAGAGATCTATCCCGATACTACTCGATTCCTTTTTGAAGTGGATATGTAGCTAGTATTTTTCATACTTATGTACGTATATATTCATTCAAGTGTTTCATTTAGGTAACAATTGATTCTATAGTCTACCTAATCAAAAGTACCTAGTATCAACAAGATAAAGTAATTGTTGACTTACCTTTCGCGGTGGTCGCGGGCATCGGCGACGGCGGCTCGTCTCGAACTGCCCTCGTATTTATGCTCTCGGCCGTAGATGCTGGGCGCAAACGGATCCTCTCCAAGGTAGTAACGGTGTGGTGGGCCGACGGGGGGCGCCAGTTCGCCACCGTACTGTTTGTATGTGCGCGACGAGTGTTCTGGCGATGGCGTGCGAGAACTGCGACACCTACCCCGACGCTCCGCAGAAGCTGAGCGAATCTTTCCTACTAGCTTTCGAATAGAATTTCCGATAGCCGATCCAACAGATTTACGAGCAGGTGACGGACGCCGACTATTGTCTGCAAATCGAGTCTTTTGATTTTGTTTACGCTCCTCTCTATCCCTTCGGCGCGGGGGCGTGCGATCCCTGTCAGAACTTTCTCGTCGTTCCCGAGGAGGAGAATAGTCCGGTGGTGGCTCTAATGCGCCTTCCTCACGACTGTCACGTGATCTTCCCGAATTTTCATTCCGAGATGAACTTCTGTAGCCACTATCGTAGCGATGCTCTTCTGACAGTCTTGGTTTTGATTGTCGTTTTCGTTCCGGCGCAATAGGCCGATAATCGTCTTCGACAGAGGGTTCACGATAAATGCGATCGACTTCGAGTGGTCGGAAGGGCGAACCACGTGGCGGACTGTGCATTGTCGACGAGGAGACGTAGGCGGAGTCGTCGCGTGAGGGCGGATGGCGTCGGCCTATAGGTGACGACCTTCCCTGTGGCGAATCATGCTTCCCATATACATGTTTAGGTGAAGACTCGTTTAGTCGGTCATCACTGGCATATGGTGAAAGTACGGTCGGAGGAGATGGAGATGAGCTGCGTGGCTCAGGCATTCTCGGCTTACTGGCTCGTCTCTGTGACCAGTCCGCAACACCCTTAAAATAGCCACCCGTCCTATTCGCGGGGGCTGCTGGTCGTTCCTCTGAAGGTGTAGACGATTTTGTCTTGCGCAACACTCTATCTCCATAAATAGGTGGTGGTGGAACGGATGTAGTCTTTCCGTAGTAGCCTTCGTCTTCAGTTTTATTTTTTGTGTAGAAACTGGTCTCGGGTCGCCGTCCGATTTCTTCGGCGATTGAGTCGTGTGAAGAGCGGGACTCGCTCCCAAAATGATTTTCAAGCCACTTTGAAGTCTCTTTCTTGCGTGTTTCTTCTTCTATATCGTAGTCGACAGGGCGCTTATAGTCTTTGTCGTGATCTGAAAACAGAATGAAGTATTAGCGCGAGCAATTGTGACGGCAGCGGCGCGGGCGCGCGCGCTACGTCTCACAGTAGAGTGACCGCCTTCGTCGCATCTCTGCCATACACGCTATGGCGTAATCATTCAGTCAATAAGTTTGCCAAACTACTGAAGGTCAATGCGACGAATACTCGAGACAGCTTTACTTACTACCACTACGGGACATTTTCTCGTAAACTATTCTCTTTACTTACTTAACTATTCATAATTTTTAGGTCACTATTGGTTCACGTTATTTTTATGGCGTTATGTAATATTGAGTCAATCTCGGTGGTCATTTAATTCAAATGCTATTAACGTTTATCACATAGTTAATATTTATAATATACGAAGTTAGACCAGTCAGTTTGGCAGCTCAATTATACAAATAAAAAAGACCT
Source organism: Spilarctia lutea (assembly GCA_916048165.1). NCBI lineage: Eukaryota > Metazoa > Arthropoda > Insecta > Lepidoptera > Erebidae > Spilarctia > Spilarctia lutea. The sequence goes on along the minus strand of OU696480.1, from coordinate 11,847,092 downwards.
CCTATTTTGAAGTTGGTTAAAAAACCCACAGTTAGTAATACATTTTTAAGAACCGTTAGGTCGATATATTTTATCCCGTCTACCTCTGTTAACTGTCAGAATCGAACGTCTTTTAAGAGTAAAAGGACATCTTATCGAAATGAACTTACGAAAATTAACTTAATAGTAATAAAAGATATAAATAGACCCGGGATCCTGGACTATTAAAAACCCGATTACAATGGTTTTCATCTTGAATAATCCTTTTGAACAAAGACCAAAGTAAGATGGAATTAAAATAAATAAATATTCAGACTGTTATATTTGCTCTGTCCTAGTAATCACTTAACACTTACGATATGTATTTTTAAATTATATAGTAATAACCTGTACAAATACCGTGCAATTTGGGAAGTGCCATAATACATCTGTGAATGAATAAGTGATAAGGCTTTATTAAAATGAGGTAGCAAAAGAAATATATAATGAACGATAATTTAATTAAAAGTTTGACCTACTCAATTATCATGTAAAAAGATTACCTGAGACGCGACATATCAGTAAAACTATTCATCACAAAACTTGGAATTACGACATTTAAGAGACCGAGCGCTCTTTGCAAGCGAGTTTACACACCCTATAAACGTCTGACGTCATTGCGAAAACTGCAATTAAATTTACACACTAAGATGTCGAAATTTTACTTCTAGTATCCAGTAATTAATCCGGTTCACGTGAATCAACTCGGGGAGGAAAATAGATTTCTTATAAGCTCTGAGATTTCAAAAAAAATGTTGTTATAAACATAGTTACAGTTTGAAAATATTAATCAGAAATGTTTTTGAGATTTCATCTTACTTCCTACTATATCCATACTAATTTGTATTATAAATGCGAAAATAACTGTCTATCTATCCGTCACGCTTTCACGGCTAAACTACTGAACCAATTTCAATTAAATTTGACATGTAGACACTTTGATTCCTGAGGAAGGACATAGGCTACGTTTTATCGCGATTACCGTCATACATGCGAACGAAGCCGCGGGCAAAAACAAGTAATAATATCTGGCATGCAAAAGTTTGTGTGGATGTAGGGATGTTTGTTACTCTTTAACGCAAATAGTTGAACAGATTTAGATATAGGTTTACAGTATATAGCTTAAACATTAGATTAACACAGGTATTTACCGCAATAATTGACATATACGAAAACAAGACTGTAGAGCTAAAGCTAGTAATCGAATATATTACTTTTGTTCAAATTCGAATCATATTGAATCGTCAGAATCTTAATCTTTAGATGTCATGCCATGTAAATAAAATCTATAAATTATTCTAAATTTGACATGCAAAGATTTCAATAGTGACGGTAGCAATTCAATTACTTCATAATATATGTGATAAACGTTAAATATTCTGAATATAAATCAAATTATATGAAATATTAGCATTTATTGACTAAACTATTATGAAAATTTAGACTTTTAGATGAAATGCTTCGTCACAAATATATTGACCGACTTGACATCAATCACATTATAATCTGACAGAAAAACAATTTTCTGAATTTTTTTCGTTGCTTTTCATCGAGAGATTGAGATTTCTAATATTATCGGATTACAAGTCGAGCAGATTTCAGGAGTCAGTCTAGTAACCAACCCACCATGCAAAAGAATCGGCATCGAAACATCGTCCATTTCACAAGAACAAATGGGATACGAAGTCAAGACTACGGCATCAACTTTGCACTAGTAGAACCACGATGATTTCAATACGAACGGTTCGACTCGACCGGGGCGGTACTAACCGAGAACTACCAAAAGACTAATCTGTATTTTTTTTATGAAAATGTTGTCACACTATAAGCATCTTTGGACAAAATTACACCTTTGTCTACATTGAATCCACAATATGTTTAATATTAACAGCACATGTTCAAATACATTAAACGAACGTTGTCTGATCACAATATATGACTGTAAAGTTATGCTTTCTGAACTTAAATGTTTTATCACACTATTCAATGCTAAAATACCTCTTTGTTCTGTTTATTTAACGACAAAATGCATCGCTGATATATCCATTGAATAGCAGAACGTATGCCGTGTTATACGTACCAATATAAATAAAGTAAAACATATGCGAATCATGAATTTACTAACAATTATACACGACAAGAGTATATAATAAAACAATGACTTTAAAAAAAACACAACTTCCTTATATACACTGTGTCGCGGGGGACTTTACAAACATCCATGAACCGTACGACAACGAACACCCAGACTCAGAACAAGAACTTGTAGATCACACAAAGTGTTGTTCCACGTAGGGTTTGAACAATAACACAGCGTAATAGAAATCGGCGTGGCGACCGCTAAAATACTACGCCATTCATGTAGTTTCTGTCTTCTCAGTCTTCATTAAAAACAATTATTTTCCTTCTAAAATACATATCACTAGAATCAACGTATTGCCGTATTTTCTACTTCTGCTCATGTCACAACCGTCCACCCGTGCGTAGGCGCAATGATTCTCCATATACAGACTTGATGGGCATGTAACATTTAATTGGCCACTTGAAATCTCTTATAACCGTGCCACGTGTGTTTGTAAACTCCTTAATTGTTCTTAAAACAATTCACCTACCAGATTTGTTGGGGAAAGTGAGGAGGTTGACGCATGCGATGTGTTATGGATAGTAGATAATATTTAGTTGTGTTTACATAACTTGGTATTGGAAAATAAGCACACAGATTACCATAAACGGAGGCTTCTACCTAGTAGATCTTGACGTAGTTATAACCACTTTTAGAGATTGTTTTTTTTAAGAGGAAGGGGTAGTTAGCCATCTATGTATTATATTTCTTTAACGAAAACATTTGTTACAAGAAATAAAAGCATAAAATATTAAGATCTATGGCAAGATATTTTTTACTCTCGACTATTCTTAATGAATTTCGTTACAATAAATGCAAGATTTATAAAAACTCGAAGTTCTAAACAGGAACACTCTCCAGGGTTTATTTTTATAATTCAGTTACCTAACAATCAAAAACTTTTGAAGAAAAATCAAATAAAATCAGTTTTTATATAAATCTTAAGTGTATGAGATATATTTTTCATTTCATGTTATACTTTGCTTCTGCAACCAGGAAGCCTTTATAATACATCAGACTCGAATGGCGAGCAACTCTATCGATCAACTCGGACGTAACACAATAGCAAGACATGACGGCTAACTGTAGACGCAAGGCCGCTAGATACAGCTCGCACTAACTTCTAAGTTTGATTATGAATATATTATGTGTGTGCAGGATTGTGTAAACCTTGCATATATTGCTCTCAGGCAGATTAACAGGTGTATTTGATTGACCAAATAAATTACGTCATACGTAGGTATTAGGGGAATTATGGGGTCAACAAAGTATAAATATTATACGAACATTTATACTAAAGGTTTTATATAATAGGTCTTTACCTATGAAATTGCGTTTCTTCAGTACTGGTCATTTCAAATAAAAAAAAGTTTGTAATGGCTCTGTATTCTAAATTCAAATTAATTTTGTTTTAAAACCATGACATTCTATTTACAAACTTAGTCTTTTGTTTTTTGATTAGCGTTGTATTTTCATTACATTTGAACATTTTTCGTCATAATGGATACTTTAAAAATTCGTGTAATTATGGAATATGAGTTCCGTCGTGGCACCAACGCGACACAAACGGCACGTAACATCAAAAACGTTTACGGAGAGAACTGTACAAACGAACGCACAACCCTTTATTGGTTTTCCCGGTTCCGTTCTGGAAATTTTGACTTGAAAAATGAAGCTCGTGGTCGTCCGGAGACTTTGGTTAACAATAATGAATTAAAGGCGATTGTGGAAGCTGACGAAACTCAATCTACAGCTGAGCTAGCAGCAGCTTTTAATGTAAGCATCAAAACAATATTGATCCATTTGCGACAAATTGGCAAGGTAAAAAAGCTTGATAGATGGGTGCCCCACGACCTTAACGATCGCCAGCGCAACGTACGCGTCGAGGCCTGCCTTTCGCTGCTCAACAGGCAAAGAAATGAAGAAATTTTGAAACGAATAGTTACGTGCGACGAAAAATGGATTCTGTTCGACAATCGAAAGCGCTCAGCAAGTTGGTTAGACCCTGGTTCAGCATCAAAGCAATGCCCTAAACCAAAAATGACCCCTAAAAAGGTGATGGTCACTGTTTGGTGGTCTAGTGCGGGTGTGATTCACCACAGCTTTTTACAAAACGGTATGAGCATTAATGCAGATGTGTACTGTGAAGAACTGGAGAGAATGATGGAGAAGCTTGCACATCTGCAACCAGCTTTGGTCAATCGGCCGTCCCCACTGCTCCTTCACGACAACGCGCAACCCCATACTGCGCAACAGACAGTCTCCAAGCTGCAAGAGCTGGGGTTGGAAGCTCTCCCTCATCCGCCATACTCACCAGACCTTGCACCTACCGACTATTACTTTTTCCAAAATTTAGACAACTTTTTAGTGGGTAAAAAATTCAATTCCCGAGAGGCAGTACAAAATGCCTTTGAAGAGTTTGTTGCCTCCCGTCCAGCTGATTTTTACAAAAAGGGCATCAATAAACTGCCAATGCGTTGGCAAAGATGCGTCGATTGCATGGGTGATTACTTCGAATAACAGATATAAAAAAGTTTGAAAAAATAAGTACTTTCACTTATTGCATACAAAACGGCAATTTCATAGGTAAAGACCTAATATTATTTAAAAGGATTAACAGAATTAAAGATGGTCCCTTTTTTATGTACTAGGGGTCAAACGAACAGACGTCGCCTGATGGTAAGGAATTATCGCCGCCCATGGTCACTCGCAACACTACAGGCTTTACAAGTGCGTTGCCAGTCTAGCTAAAAGAGACGATGTCATGCCTATAAACATGAATATTAAAAACTTATATTATTTCATCTCAGAGCTCGAAAATGTTGCTACATCTAAGTTATCGCTTGGTTTGCGTAGAATTTTATAACCTCCTACAGAATAGCAACTTAGAACGACATCATTCGGGGGACAAAGATAATTCTGTTTGTTTCTTCTGTATAATAGATACATAAATTATAATAATAAAGTGAGTGAGAAACCGGAGGCCTTATGATGCACAAGAATCTCAATAGGACGCCATAGTGTGGGTCACCATGCTACATTGTATGCATTCACAATGAGTATAGCAACCACTATACTTAGATTCTACTCATGCTTTCCATCAGGCAGAGTAGAATCACTTGGGCAGGTTCAATCACGAAAAAAATATTATCTATCTATACTAATATTATAAAGAGGAAAACTTTGTTTGTATGTTTGTTTGTAATGAATAGGCTCTAAAACTACTGGACCGATTTTAAAAATTCTTTCACCATTCGAAGGCTACATTATCCACGAGTAACATAGGCTATATTTTATTTTGGAAAAAAATAGGGTTTCGCTACGGGCAATAAAAGACGCAAACGAGGTTGCGTCGGTCAGCTAGTACTTAATAAAAAAAAGCTAAAGAGTTTGTTTGTTTGTTTGAACGCGCTAATCTCAGGAACCGCTGGTCCGATTTGAAAAATTCTTTCAGTATTGGATAGTCCATTTATCGAGGAAGGCTATAGACTATATATCATCACGCTAATACTAATAGGAGCGAAGCACCAATGAAGAATGTTTCCAAAACGAGGAAAAATTTTCACGGTACGGGCAAAAAAGACGCAAATGAGGTTGCGTGGGTCAGCTAGTGATAAATACAATTACGTACCCGCCATTTCTTGCATTTCAAACTACGTTTAAAGGATTTTTTACTGATATATGTTCTTTGTTGTGGACTTTTGTGATAAAAAAATATAGCTTATATCTTCGAAGAGGTATCACAACTCTATGTTTTTTCCCTCGCGTAATATAATAAAAACATTATTCAAATTCAACATAATTAAACAGTTTGAACTAAAATAGTCATAATTATCCGCCAATAACTCCATTTAAAGTACGAGTGATTGATAGTTAATTATCAACAGGGACAGCTTCCAAATTAAGCAATTTTACACATGACAGGTTTACTATAATTTGACCTATTATATAAATTGTTTAACAAATTCGTTGGCAAAACTGGCCACTTATTTAATAGCTTTATAAAAGACACTTCATTAAGACCATCAATCGTGAAAACAATAAATAATCCTATCAATTTGCTTAGGCCTACACTACTTATGTTCTTGCCTTATACAATGAAAATATTGCGTCTAATAATATGTATCATTATATCGTTGCTTAGGCAGGTCTGGTCTACCCACGGCGCTTACAATATCTTGCACATTTAAGGCAACTAGTTATAGCCAACAAAGCTACCTGACGTTTGCTAATACGACGATTGCTATTGGCTGTTACAAAGATCATTTCATATTCCAACCAATCAGAAACCTTACATTTGCATCTCGGCATGCTTAGCTGATTTGAATGTTTTTAATTATGATGCCTTTATATATCTAAGGTATGCGTATAAGAAGTTAATTGCGTGTTATTTATCCAAACGTATTAATAACGAACTTGATAAATATAGTATGTAATAATATTGATGCTTTAAGAACGGTAGAATAACTTATTATTTATTTTTAACGCTATGTAAATAAAGAAGTTGTGGCTTTAAACCTGGAAAAGTTACCCCGAGACCCTTGGGGGTCTACGAGAAGAATCTGAATGATGATGTCGATCTAAGTCTGGGTGTAGTTTGTGTCTGTATCTTATATGTTTATAAAAGCCCCCGTGGAACAGAATATATTCCTATGCGAGCTTTGCTTTTTAAAAAATATAAAATTAAAGACCAATTAAAAAAATCTCGCAATCATCATTTACCTATACTTAATCCTCATAATAAAATAATGTGTGTGGTCTTTGTTGTTTAACAATATAAATACTTATTAATTATGTCTACTTAATATTCAAGTTAATTTTGCAAGCGATAGTCACTATTTCGGAGTGACTTGGTCATGCGGAACTACGCACCTGTCAAGGCTTTAGACACGCAACGCCAAAAATGGACACACTGGAACCATAGTGACCCATTAACATAAAGATCGTATAATATAACACTTGGTATTTATAAAATAAATTATTTGGAACAAACTGCCAAATATTAACACAATAAATCTTAGTATAGCTATTACCATAATAATAAACGTAGTTCATATTTGGAATGATATAATAAAACAGCAGGTCGCTGGTAAAACACAAAAATATTAATTTTACACTTGTGAATCTTAACGACTTCATTAATTAATTTACCCGTTTTTTTTATAATAAGTATGTATTTTATTCATATTTTTTTTGTCATAAAGAGTAATTAATTTTACATTGTTATATATTTTATTTAATTGTCTTTTTTTGCTTTATTTTGTTTTATTTGAGCCCCAAACTAGATTATAGACTTTTAATCGGCCGATAGCTATAGTTTATTCGGGCTGTTAATCTGTTTGAACATGTATGACAGTGCGCACACTACACCGATTTGGTATCAACCGACAAATATGCCAATAGTCTGCGGGGGCTCTTACTATAAATACCAAATATACACATTTTAATTAAGAGCCATCTATTCAAATACACACGAACTATGTTGGTTTCTTGTTTGCTTGTGGGACCAGCGCCATCTACTTTCGAGTAGCTGAACTACTCACTACTACTACCTCAATAACAAAAAATGATTAGTTCCATATCTTACCGTTCTGCCGGAGGCGACGCTGTCGTCGCATTCTTACTGATAAACTGTCCCAATCATCATCCATGTTTGGTTGGCCTTCTCTCTCAACTGTACAAGGAAAGAATGTTATGTTATTTTCATTGATTACAGAAAACAACGTAATGGTAAGGTGTTGTGAAACATATTTAAATATGTATCTGAGTAACCTAAAACTAAGTGACAACCTGAAAATGCAAAAAAATACGAAGTACTCGTATATTTATAAACTAATAACATCACTGTGGGAGAGCCACGCTTCGGCATACATGGGCCGGCTCGATCGGAGTGATACCACGGCCTCACAGAAAACCGGTAGGTTCGAAATAACGCCTGCGCTGTGTTTCACGGAGTGAGTGTGGATACCGGAGGCCCATATCCCAATCCCACTACCATCCTCCTCCTCATTTCCCAAAGGGCGACAGTGGTAACATCCATAGGTAGCGGTAATCGCTTACCATCAGGCTGCTCGTTTGTCCCCCTATTCTATTAAAAATTCGAAAGTAACCCTGTCTGTTTGTCACGCTATCATAACTAAACTGCTGCAACGATTTTTATGAAATTTCGCATGTAGGTACTTTGATTCTTGAGGAAGAACATAAGCCACGGCAAAAACTTGTAAAAATATAAATATTATCATATTTCAGGTACCTTCTTCGGTGCGAGAACGTGAATTGACGTGCGTAGCAACCCTGAGGCCACCCGCCATCAGTTCAGTGCTCTTCTCTAGGTCCACCCGCTTCCGCCTCTCTGTCCCACCAGTCTCTTCTACCACGCTCTCGTCGCTTGGCAGGGACTTGACCTGAGTAAAATATCAAATTAGAATAATTCAAAGATAAAACGTTTTAATGAAGAGATTCAATGTAAATTTGAAAGGATTGGGCAGATTTTATTTGCTACATGATTAAAGCAACCGCCAAACGGGTCGTTATCTTTTTCTAATTAGCTATTTTAGGTTAAAGATGAATGACTGACGATAGGCAAATAAAATTATTTAGCTCGACATATGGTCATCAACATCTGATCTTTGCCATAACATGTAAGTTGTAAGAAAAAAACTAACATAAAATTAAAAATAATTTGTGTTTACATCGTATAGGAAGATAAAAACACAGACTTTAAATTGAACAATTCTGAAAGATCTTTAAAAAGTGTTTTTCAAGTGCTTCGAACAAGGTACTAGCAATTAACAAGGCCTGTACCTATCAACAAAATATATTTACCTCGTCCTTAGCTAATTCCTCGTCGCAAAGTCGTTCTTGTTCCTTCGTGTGTCGTGTCTCGGTGACTATCGTGCCATCTGGCCGCAATGCTCGCAGTTCCTCCTGTAAGATATACGAATACAGTTAGCCACGATAAGGTATTCTATTATACCATATTTATTTTACATTCAAAACAAGAGTCAGGGATTGTCAGTATTAAAAATATCTATCTAGTTTTGTTGTAGTTTTATTATAAACTAGCTGATCCACGCAACCTCGTTTGCGTCTTCTATTGCCCGTAGCGTGAAAATTTTACCCCGTTTTTGAAACATTCTTCATTAGTGCTCCGCTCCTATTAGTATTAGCGTGATGATATATAGCCTATAGCCTTCCTCGATAAATGGACTATCCAACACTGAAATAATTTTTCAAATCGGACCAGCGGTTCCCGAGATTAGCGCGTTCAAACAAACAAACAAACTCTTCAGCTTTATTATATTAGTATAGATATAAATAAGTCGAGTAAAATGTCGCAAACTGCGTTTAATCCAATTCCGCCAAATGGACTGTAATGCTATACCTATTAATAATGTGTGTATATTTAGTACCAATTTCATACACACTAGAAAAGGCCCACAAACAACCGACAACTACGTAAAATAATGTCCAATGCGTTATTTCAGAAGAATATAAAAAAATTGGATATAAATACACGTACTATTCTTCAAACAGAATTAGTTAAGTAACACTTTCTTTACAAAAACCTAAACCTTCATAAAAAATATACATAATATAGAATTACATTTATTTCTAAATAGCTGAACCTCGCGGTGTTGCTCGCGTTTGTTGTCGTACCGCGGGTAAATGTTATTTTGGTATATGTACCTTGTATCCCACTAATATTATACACGCGAAAGTTTGTGAGTATGTTTGTTGCACTTTCACGCAAAAACTACTGAATAGTTTTTGATGAAACTTTACAATAATATAATACTAGTTTCGCCTCGCGGGTAGCAACACGGGGTTCAGCTAGTACCTACATACATACGACTTAGTAAAAAGCGGTTATTTTAATATTACAAATAGATACTCCAATTTTATTTATTTATATAGACATATAGACAAACTAGTAGTCGCCCAGTGATTCGCTTGTGGTCTTTATTCAACAATAGTTAATTTTTTTAGCTTTCGTCATTTGTCGTCCAGTTTTGGCTTTACTTACAAGTGTACAGATACTAACTAAACTGCAATAAGGTGCATTTACCATCACTGAAACGCTTACCATACGAACACAATAACAAAATTAATATAGTCTACCTTTGTTCAACATAGCAATAATGTTCTCGGCGACAAGAAACATTAATTTCAGTTGACATTATACCAATTTCGGGTAACGTTACCTATATTTTATCCTATTCAGCTTATCAAACTTTAATAGAACTAACTCTTTTACCTAAAATAATAGCCTAGGCACAGTTAGGTTTGATGAAACTACAGAATCTTAGTAGTCATAAAATTTCTTGACATTTTGTATTTTATAGCTCGTCAAACGTTGCTATCAAAGGTCGTTAAAATTACTTAATAGGTATTACTGCAACTACATAAGAGTATAAAATGTCTAGCCCATCGATATTTCATATAGATTATGCTTTTAAGTAATGAGAATTGCTTAAAGACTTTTCGATAACATCTTCTTATAAGGTAAACTTTTCTCTGATTACTTCAGGTAAAATTGTAAAGTATTACTACCATATTACTAAAGTAGCAAATCTGTACACAGGTTTTTAAAGCGATAATGTGTCAGGGATACTTTCAACTCCACAAATGATGGACCTATACTATTAAAAGTAATAAATAATAAATTGAAGTCTGTAGTTACACACTTAATCTGCTCAAAATAGACAACACACCACAAGAGTATTTATAACTTTTGCCCGCGGCCTTCCCGCGTGTGTGCTTATGCATGAACTTTTTTAATAATAATAAATATTTCGGACATCTAACACACAACGCCATCTAGTCCCAAGCTAAGCAGAGCTTGTGTTACGGGTACTAGACCACTGATATGAACACATATATACATTTTTTGTAAATACATACATACAAGGTGTCTCAAAAGAAATTTCATATTTAGTGGATTGATTAAAAAAAAAGGAAGCGGTATATAGAAAAAATGTTTATTTATTGTTAAAATACACTTTTTGGGAATTCATTTCTTAAAAATAATATCGTCTAAATGTAAACCCTCACGTTGTTGGCACTCATTTAATCGAACAGTAAAATTACTTATGGCTGCTCGACAGGTGGAGTGAGGGATGGCTGCCATTTCGTGACGGATATTTTCTTTCAAATGCGCCAGTGAAGTTTGTTTTGTTGGCGTAAACTTTAGATTTAAGATAACCCCATAGGAAAAAGTCCATAGGGGTTAAATCTGGGCTACGTGGAGGCCAATTTATGTCACCTCTCCGGGAGATCAATTTTCCTGAGAAAATTTCACGAACACGTGGCAGAGATATATTGGACGTGTGTGAAGTTGCTCCGTCCTGTTGAAACCATGTTCTTTGGTTATAGCCAGGAAAGTTTTGCAGTTCAGGTACCAAGAAGTTGTCTAACATCTCCACATAACGCTCTGAATTCACTGTAACTGTACGCCCCATTTCGTCTTCAAAAAAGTAAGGGCCGATAATTCCTCGCGCCGACATGGCAGCCCATACGGTCACTTTAGGCGAGTGTAGGGGTTTCTGATGTTTGCGTTTTGGATTGGCTGAACTCCAGTAGCGGCAGTTTTGCTTATTTACGTGGCCATTAAGATGAAAATGAGCTTCATCCGAAAACAAAATGTTGGTAAACGTTGAAAATCGCTCAATCATCTGATTTACGAAATTAAGCCTCTGACCGGCATCTTGGGGCTTTAATTCTTGCACCAATTGAATTTTGTAGGGGTGCAGCTTTAGATCTTTGTGCATAATGCGATGTAATGATGATCTATGCACATTTAATGCACTCGCGCGCTTCCGAATTGAAAGGCTCGGGTCGTCACGTACAGATTGATTAACACTCTCCACGTTTTCTACCGTTCTTGATGACCTAGGTCGCCCGGATTTTGATTTATCCAGCGTTGATCCAGTCTCTTCAAACTTTTTAACCCAATGTCGAATGAGAGGAAGGCTTGGCGCATCATTTAAGTGGCGAAAACCTCGAATACTGCAGAATTTTCTACGCGCGACAGTTGTCGAATCACCGTTCTTGTAAAACTCTCGCACGCACAACGCGCGGTCTGCTCCCGAGAAACGCTCCATAGCGACTGAATCCCCAAGAGCCAAGCTACCAATTGACATAACCCCCGCACCCCTCAAGTACGCAGCGTTCACGCAGTAAGCTAAACAAATATAAAATTTCTTTTGAGACACCCATACATAGAAAACATTCAAACTCCGAAACAAATGTTTGCAGATTACACAAACATTTTGGTCCGACCTAGGATTTGAACCCGAGACCTCAAGCACAGCAGTCGCATTCACTACCACTGCGCCACCGAGGTAGTCAACAGAACTGTATTACTGTAAAGTTTTAACTAAACTCGTTCAGTAGCTTTTGTGTGAAATAGTAACAAACATCTATACTCACAAAATTTCGCATTTATAATATTAGTGAGAGGATTTAAAGACTGAAATTTAGTTAATACTGAGTTCTATTGTCTCCACAGATGATATATTATAATACTACCCAGTTCTCGTATCTTTTGAGATTTTTTCTACACTTACCGTGTCATCAGTTGTGATGGTAGTATTGTATGCTACAGTATCTTTCACAAGTTTGGGGCCTCGCGGCACTAGCGCTAGTTCGTTTTCAGTTTGCGATTTCAAAGCATCTCGGATGTCTTCTTCGACTGTTTCCTTTACTGCCAAAATTAATGCCTGTAACAAACAAAATAGACGATCGTTAAAAATTGCAGCATTTAGCAATTCTAGTTTGATATTCAATAGATCAATATATTACTTTTTCTTTAGTATATTTTAAAAATTGAAGAGTTTACAAAAAGTTTATATTTATTGACGGATCAACGTTATCAACTTGGTGATCCTGCAACCCTGAATAAAATGACGAAGAACCCAATTGTATACATTGGGTCCTCATTACAAGTTGCTTGGATTTTTAAGCCTAGTTGGATTTAATTGGTACTTTTTGCAAAATACGTTTATTAAAAACTAGATACCGACGTCTTATTGACAGTAAGCAACTGTCAATTATTACAATGACCGAGAGTCAATTTTACAAAAAAGCTGCTAGTTATTGGGCAAATGTGCCTGCAACGATCGATGGCGTACTCGGTGGATTTGGCCACATCTCCGACACTGACATAAAAGGATCCATTTCGTTTTTAAAACGAGTTTTAGCATTTAAAAATCCACCTGCGACTAAACTAGTCCTCGATTGTGGAGCAGGTATAGGAAGAGTAAGCAAGTATTTACTGATTCCACACTTTGATAAAGTCGATTTAGTAGAACAAGATGAAAAGTTTTTGAATACTGCTCAAACTTTCATCGGAGATGAAAACAAGGCTAAACTTGGAACACTGTATAAAGAAGGTCTTCAGAATTTTAAACCGATTTGTAAGTACGACGTCATATGGTGTCAGTGGGTAGTAGGACATATTAAAGATTACGACTTGGTAGATTTCTTTGAAAGATGCAGACAATCGCTTAATAAAAACGGGGTTATTGTTGTAAAGGAAAATATAGCTATTGGTGCCGAAATAGAATACGATGATGCTGACTCGTCAGTAACACGTCCCTATGCTTTGATGCAGAAAATATTTGACGAAGCTAAGCTAAAAATAGTTCTAACTGAAGTTCAAAAGGGCTTTCCGGAAGAAATATATCCTGTACATTCCTTTGCTTTAATTCCTAATGAGTAATATTATATTCAATGTGTGGATTATTTTTAGACTTTGTTATTAAATAGTTACGCTTATATAAATGATGGTTTCATTTAAGATTGAAATAGTGTAATATTTATCAACGTTTGAATAGTTACTTTATCTTTGTTGTGAATCGTGGTCCTAATTCGTGATGGTGTCGTTTAGTAAAGTAGGATCCCAACCGTGCCACAACTTCACAACTTGCAAGTACATTCACTGTTTTGGTCTTAAGTTACAAAACAGTTGCGTCAGAAGCCGCAAGGACTTCGGAAATTGATCTGTGGACTACAATAAAGATTTGTGTTGATACGTAATACCTACTTGGAATAAGAAACTCACATATAATTGTGTAATAGTTCCAGACTCACTTTTAAAAAAAGAATTAGTCAAGTTGACCTGAAAGTAAACTTTTCAATTGCACTTACATCCATTGACTAATAAATAGTGTATCTCCAGTAATAATTAGCTATTGAACAGACGACGATGTTCAATCAAAGAACAGTTAGCGATGAATATCGCACCGCGCTCTACTATTAGGGCCGCATCAATTTCAAAGTTGTAGTATCGTGCTACGCCCCGCAATTTGAGGTTACAGTTACATTCTGAAACGCTGGAAGTTAACGTTCCTGGGACCCTTAATGTTCCAAAAATAAATGTTGTGGTTACCTTTTTAAAACTTATCGTTACCTCAACAACCTTAAAAGAATTGGTAGAAAAGAAAAGAAATATATTTAAAAAGATAATTTAGCCTTAATGGTAAGTCAACTGTATTCATTCAACCGTAAACTGTCGTCAGTCAATTATGTTCAGTAAGAATATTTATCAGTACAAACTTAAAAGTAAGTGACACCAGATGTGTTTACAATTTTGATTCACGTTGCTTGGTTAAATTATAACGTTACTTTACGTGTATTCGTATTGGGAGTAGAAATCTAATAGTCATGACTAACTGTAAACTTATTGATGTTTGGTAAAAGTAAAAAAATGTTACGCACATCCATGTAATTGATAAAGCTTGGTTGATTTAAGCATGGATTTGATATTCCGGCTGTGTTCAGATAATGTTGGTTCTCAAAGTGCGGTCGTTGCCCTAAGTTATATCGGGTAAGATTCTTTCTGCAGTAGCTATTGCGATTCAGTTCAAAAGTTATTATAACTTTAATTAGCACTTTATGATTAGATATTTTGTCATAAAAAAGGCATAAATAATATATACTGTTATTGCGATTCGAAATTCGTTATGTTCTTTTTATCGTCAAAACTTATTACATTTACATTTAGTGCACAAATCAAAATTGCAAATTACTTTTTAAATTGAATGTTGTCAATTCATCGGAGATAATTTTTATTCAGAATAATTTAAATTATGTCCATAAATATGTAATTAAATGTAAGAAACAAATATTATATTTCATTTCTAACGTTTCACAAAACAGGTTATCGCTTCCCTCGAGACTTGCAAAAAATGTTGTGTTCCAAAGATAACCGAGAAACGTGACTTGTTTAGAAAGAGTCTCACTATCGCGTTGTGTCTTAGCTGCAAATCAAATACAAGATCACGCATGAATTCTACTTATACCGTTTACTACTTAACGCTACTATGAGCATGAGGACGTGTAGTTCAGTGCGGGTCACGGGAAATTTACCGCACAATAGAAAATTTCCATTTCGTCTGTTTCTTATGTATCGCAGGCTAGTATTATTTCACATTAGTGATTTAGACTGAAGTAGAATATATGACTTAAAGTATTGAATTGATTTTAGATAGATAGACACTGTTGGCATTGATGTTGATTATAAGGAATTACGAATGAAACTACGAGATTAATTAATTATTTTTTTTATACTTTTTTTTTTATATCAATTATGCATATAAAACTATTGCTACTCTAACATACATTTAACACAAGCCCTAAAAAGGCAATATCGATGTTTATCTTAATATTCGTAAACATTATATGTCTTACAAATGTGAGAATATTGCGAGAAAGGCTGTGCGTACGAAAATATTATTGGAAAGTACAATTTTTCTACATGATCACTTACTTTAAATCTAGTGTGAAATAAGTTGTCAATATGCGTACTAAATGTATAGTTATTTCATACAACTGGAGGGAATGTGTGATAAAAGGTGTTCCCGGTCCAATACGACCTTCAAACCTTCAAGAAAAGAGCGTACTCCTTCCTAAAAAGCCGGCAACGCAATTGTGACACCTCTGGTGTTACGGGTTTCCATGGGCGGCGGTAATCGCTTACCATCAGGCGATACGTCTGCTCGTTTGCCCCCTATACTATAATAAAAAAATGTGTAAGGAGAATTCTAACATATTCAATGTAACTGTTAAGTATATTCGAACCAAATTGACTGTAAAAGTTGGAGTAGTAAAAGTAAAAGGTAGTAGTAGTAGGAGTAAAAGGTTTAGTTTTTTTTATTCCTACATGCGAAATCTTGAATCAAAAAATGTTTGAATAAAAAAAAATTCGGGTTTATTGACAAGTAAAATCCATGGCAGAGAAATTAAACATAAACGAAATGAAACCAGGTGAAACTACCTCTTTTTCCATTAATGCAGTTTTACATGCAAACGAAAGCTGTTCAAGAATTTACTCAAGAAAATTTTAACTTTTACGCAGCGAAATTTATTATCTAACGAACGACACCGAGAATATCTTGATATTCATTTAGATAAATGTAATTCATATTAAGTGTCCATTGCAAAAATTCATTTACATTATTTGTCAACTGTTTCCGCTTCATTTACTTCCACGTTTCACTTTTGATATAAAACATGGTCAGTTAGTTTTACTATTGTAAATATACGCCAATATACTTTACAACATTATAACAATTTTGTTTGTGAGTAACTTTTCTGAGTCCAGTGAGGTTCGTTAAGTCAATACTTTAGATAACTTTGACAGACTTCCGTGGGCGTTGTCCTAATGACAAATAAAATTTCAAGAAGTTCAATACATCGCTTATTACATGCACCGCTAACTAGTACTCATTGTCAGCAATCTAACCATTGTTGCAATTTTGAGCAATACTATCATCAATTTCATTCATTCAAAGGACGTCCGCTACTGAACATAGACCTCCGCAAGTTTCTCCATAATAGCGGTCTTGTGCTGCAACTTTTAGCAATACTCAACAAATCATTATTTGATCAAAGTAAGTGTTAATCTTATGACTCATTATACTTCATCAAAGACACTGCTTAAATTGTATCATGATTAAATTGAATATTATTCTGCTCCCCATTACAAAATAAAAGCATAATTGGAAGCAATAAAATGGTCAGTGGGAGACGACACGACAATCCACTTAGTTGCCATCCAACTGTGACAATTTACCCTGAATTAAGATGGTATCGTGCAAACTGTATCTTGCCAACAAACTACTCAACTTTGTAACAAGAAGATCTATGTTTAATTAAGTACGATTTATTTATAAGTTCTTCTTTCAATGTATGCTGCACAGCTGTTTGTGTACAATGTAAATAAGCGATAGAATTGACGGTAAAATTAAATATGTATCAAGTAGTTTATTGATACTCCCCAAATTCTATGACGCTTTTACCTACGGCTCCACCCGCGTGTAAGTCGATTATTGCGTAATCTACGTCATTCCTCAGGAATCGAAGTATCTCCATGACAAATTTCTTTGAAATCGGTGCAGCGGTTTAGCCGTGAAAACGTAATAGATTCTGATCAGTATATTCGTTTGTCCCATATCCCATTAAATAAACACTTAAAGTTACTTTCGAATTAGTTAAATTAGTATGGATTCAAAAGCTTCTAAATGTTAAAAAATAACTTATTTTTTAAACTGTGCTGAACTATTATATCCACCGAGATTAGAAATAGTTGAACACATCAGTTAATTAACTTAAAATAATACTTAACCCTTTCAATATAATACGTATAGCACACTTGATAAAAGATTTTACACGATAATTACTAACTACTGTACTCATTACGGGCCTTAAGTGTAGATGATTCTCCAATCAAAAATGCCAAGCTCACAAACACTCGTTAAATTCCTTCAAAAGTTCATAAAACATTCATCGAACAATACAATAATAAACCAAATAGAGAATATTTCCGATTCTTTTTGCTAGCTTGTTAGCGTGGCAGTGTAAAGATTATTTCCTTTGAAAGATAATACTCTGAGGTGATTTATTGTCGTCAGTGCTAAACGGTCGTACTAGATTATCACGTAATCTTTAAACTTTTAGATGCCAATTAAGAAATAATATGCCGTGATACATTTTTGAGTTTATAATAAACTTATATTAATACCTATGTATTTTCATTCAACGACGATCCTTGATTTATGTTTCGACTGAACTAGGCAATCTGTCTAAGAAAGTTAAGCACTTGTAATATAAAAAGGGATGTATGGTTGTAATATCTTATTTTGTTAAATTATTATAACATAATGTACGTTGCATTTAAAGGTTTTCTAAGAGATCATGGTGAAAATATAATTCTTGATAAATGTAAAGTTTGACGAACTTTAGCCAATAAAATAATTGTTTTTTTATTTACTCATACTTATTGCTATGTTTCTCTTAATAGGAAGAGTAATTTGTTTAACACAATATGTATTTAGTATCTAATAATAGCCTTTGTTTCATATTATTAAAAGCTTATTTAGGGATATGAAAATATATACACAATAATTTCGTGATGATCAAATATTTAGGGTAGACTACGGGAAATAATATAAACAAATATACATTAGCTTTAATTATTATATTATATTAAAATTATATACATTATATTAAAATTAGTTTTAAAACAAGACTTCCTCGTTTATTAGCAAAGGTATTAGTTTCTACAAGGCTCAACTTGGAAATTACTCCTAATAAATTAAAGTTAAACCACATTAGGTAAATCACAATATTCCCATCAAAACAGTAAATATAAGTTTATGTATCATAAATTTTATATTTACGAATACTGTACCGACCGTAAATTTCACATTTTATAATAGCAAGAAAATGTAATTTAATTAATTAAAACGGTAATTTTTTTATAAAATAAGTGGCAAACGTGCAGACTTATCGCTTGTTGATGATGTGATGTGTAACATTTACCGAAAAAGTTCCTACATATTATTTTATATCGTAACTGTTTAGTGAGAAAATAATTACATTTGATACCGGAGGCCCACACCCCAACCCCTCCTCTATCCCCCTCCCCATCCCCCAAAGGTCGGGAAAGCACTTGTGACGCCTCTAGTCGCTAATCGCTTACCATCAGGTGATACCTAGGACTGCTCGTTTGCCCCCTATTCCATAAAAAATAGGAAGAATCATTAACAGTTCGAAATCTAAAACTTTCACATAACTGTATTGTATTTGCATGAAATTTTGGACTTGATGCTGTACTTGCACTGTATTGGCAGTTGAACAAAATTGTTTGCGAGTTAAACTTTGTACTCTATCGTCGTAAACAATGACAAAACCGAAGCCATTAGCTTAGTTAGAAAGGTTAACAAGAACAAGTTCACTAGGATATTACAACGTATTTGCAGTTACGTTAGTACTTACAAATATATTTAATTATAGTAAATTAAATTAATAAACACGAGCAAATCCACATATATTCCTAAAAATCATCATGAAGTTCTAAACTCGATTAATTTATTACATCTGGATCCATCATTAGATCGGCTTAAACAATTCAATTTATGCTATTGTCATCCAAACTTAATTTTATAAAGAATATTTTTTATAGAAATCTCTGATTGAATTCGCCAGTTAAACTTTGCCAATAAATTTCAGTGAGCGCATCGGTCGTCCTCGGTCCCTTGGCAACAACCGACCTTCGCCGATCGGCTGGAAGTCACCGTCGCCCTTTTTTTCACATGCGATATTATACGAATAATTTATTACTTCAACGCATATTGAAATAGCAATACTTAATAAAACGACCATTGAAACTGGTAAGCAAAGGGTGGCCGGCAAAATTATCACAACTATTTTTAGTTTTTTGCATGACTTTATGAATTTTAGCAGATAATAAAATCGCTTTAATAGTGTAATTGCTGTATGTAGTAAAATATGAGAGTATCACAATCGACAGGTAGGTATGTTATACAGGTGGGGTCGAACACACCACGATTCTTGAGATATCTAAGTTGTGCATCGGCCTTGAGAAAGCCGCCGCTTGCTGCCGCTCGCTCCGCACGCTGACCTTTCCGCTCCTCTCCGCCCAGCGACGATATTTATTGCTATCGAACGCGTGATAAATCCCCAGCATCTGTGCCGTGCACATCCGTGTTGCCTAGGACGAAATGAGTAACGAATTGTTTCGCGGTGCTGCTTTAGTAGCGCATGATGACAACTGCTCTATAACATAAGACACATCATATCTACTTCTGATTTATACTTATTGTTCACAGTGATTTACTTTTTGTAAACGCTCCGCTGTCATCTGGTAGGCCATTAAATCGCGAAAAAGCAATATATTTTACTCAGTAGCTCTGTTCTATTGAAATGTAATGTCTCCTCTATGTAAAATATGTTGGTAAGAACAGGCTAGATTGTTACGGTACTTTGTCGCTGGGAACAACGATTTCGTGAACGATTAAAAGCAGCAGTAAACTGATCCCAGTTACCTCAAGTCCTGATTTACATTCTAAACAAATATTTAATTGGCAGGTACAGTACAATTTATGATATCAATTTCGATATACTGTATAGCAACAACTTCGAGAACATAGTTGGCTTTTCTCGTTGGTGTATAGTCTTGTCCGTTCTTCTCGAGATCCGCTATCAACTTTAAACTTTGTACTGCTCGTGGCAATACCGTGCTTTTATCAACAACTGAACGTTATTAATAGGTATATCGTATTTGCGGATAGATGATTCATTAGTTGAACTTGGAACAAGGAACTCTTCTCTGTCTCTAATTAGCGCAAAATACATTTCTCGTTAAAATCTATTAGTTCAAGAAACGTGATACCTATTCAAGGGCTTAAACCGGCTCTGTCTCTATGCGAAACACAACTCAAGCTTAGGTTAAACAGCGTGTAAATTTATCAAACTTGAATAGGTAGAAACCTCTGATTACTGGTAGCCTACATGAGTTGCGAAGAAAAGAAAAAGCAGGGATCTTGTTCAATGACTTGGAGGAGAAATTACTTGTTCGGGGAGTCGACAAGGTGAGCCAGTCACTGGTAAGGTCTGTGAAAGTTATTACCTGTACGTTGGAGGAGTATACGTGCTCACCGGTTTGCTAACACACCTAAACAGTTGAGCAACTTTTTGCAATGATAGCAATGACATGAAAATGATTATTGACTCACTGATAAATGAAAGTAAATGAAAGTATGTAAAAACGATACCTTGTCATAGTAGATATATTTGTAATTAATAGAGAAGGCCAAATAAAATATTGCTTCAATAGTTAGTTAGTGTTATAGATACCATGTTTTTTTATTATTATATAGGGGGCTAACGAGCAGACGTATCGCCTGATGGTAAGCGATTACCGCCACCCATGGACACCCGCAACACCAGAGGCATCACAAGTGCGTTGCCGGCCTTTTAGGAAGGAGCACACTCGAGTATATTCGATTTCAAAAATCGACTAGTATTGAACCTTTTGGAAAAAAATGATTTTTATTAGATACGCTTTAAAGCACTTTTTCTTTGAGTTTATATAAATATTTAATAAACTTGAACTACAGGAATGTAGTTCGAACCTATTTAGAATCACTAGTAAAACTAGATATTCAAATATGTATATGAATATAATGATATCAGGTTCATTGGCAGTTTTAAACCGGGCTACACTAATGCACATTTTTTTCATTGCACTGTACAGTACAGACGAGTTTTGTAAAAATAAATCAAGCATATGCAACTACTCTAATAAATATACGACATTACGCATCACGGGAATCAATAAAATAATCTCTATCATCATGCATTTCTCGTACAAACTTATCTCAACGTCACGGAATATCTCTATTGTTTTTCTGAAGCCGTTCCCACGAGCGACATGAACAAAAACACTGCGACGTAATCACAAGTCCTTGGCAATCACATTGACGCTTCAAATTAATTCAAGCGTTTACTTTTTTGTATTGGTAATCTTTCAACTAGAGTACTTACTTTACTTAAGTATCTAACCGCTCAAATTGACAAATCATTGGTCTATTGCTTTCGGTTAATGCTTTGACTTGTAATAATCACTAAGTTTTTTTCGGATACTTTATTTTCTTGTATGTAACTTTTGCATCAAATTGCATTTTCATGTGATATTTTAAATGATATCGTTGAGAAAAAGAAAAGACAGTTCATGATTAGTGCCTGGTGCCAAAGGATCTGAAACTCGAAACTTATAAATTATTCACCGGCGTGTGAGGATGGTGTGCCAATGCCCTTTTCTGAACTGTCTAAGTATCTAACTTTCAAACAGTCTGGAAAAACCGCAAGCGAGGCGAATTCGTTCTACAGTTACGTTTTGCCAGTCAAAATCTCTTTCATGAGAAGCGAGTAATGGTGCAGTGTGAATTTTTTCTCTCAAACTTTTTGAATTCAAAGATTTTTATCGTATTATACATTCTTCTTTATTGTACATGATCACAAGTAAAACGAAAATTTAGAAAGAAATATGGTTACGGGCAGTAAGATAGTTCTATTACGCAGGGTCATTAATTCCCTACAATTTATAAAATCGACACCAATTTCGGAACTTTAAAATAGGTTTATCCAAATGACAGCTTTAGTTTTAAGATGTATGTAAGTATTAATTTTCAATTAACCTTGTTCCACTAATTTCATAACCATACTTTTTCCAGGATGATACTATAAATTCTAGGTATACAATCAAAATTAGCATGCGTTCCTCATCCTCTTATACCACGTACTATACCACGAATAATTGCAAATGCACTTTGGTATCCCGTACAGCTCTAGACACACACATATGGCTTCATTTATATTCAACATCGATAGCGGCTACTATTGGGAACGTTGTATTTTACGAGCATAGCATTAGACAATACAAAACGGGGATATAAATTTTGATGTCAACAGCATTATCCTAAACTATAGTTGTTTCAAAACATATAAATATAGCCGTATATTACATTATTCGTACTGCATATACATGAAATAACTAGTTACATTGTTGCAAAAGACTCGATTACATTTAAGAGATTAACTATTAAAGATTATCGTTTTTTATTTCAATAAAGTATTCGATTAGCTTCCATTGATTGAAGAGCATTTTTATTATATCCGCTCTAATTCCAGTGTCTCTGACCACAAAGTAGACATTTTGGAATTGCTGCACGTTCATTCAGTGAGTGAGGCGCCACCGTAATTAGATTAAACGATGTGCTTGAACTACGCGAATGGACATACTCAGACACACAATAAAAGGAAAACAGGATACCGTCAAAACGATCCTCACTTACAAATGAATGATTACTTTAACGACACTCTGAATTAGCTTTGTTAAAGCGATCTTTTAATTTTAAACAAAAAAATTAATTACCTTTTCATTAGTGCTTTGAAATTGTAAATTGATAATTAAAAAACCTATTATTGATCATGCCTTTTGTTCTCCTTGCTATTATCACTGGTTTATATACATATATTAATACGTGAAGTAAAACTTTGTAACCATTTTTGAACAAAATAATGCGAACGGAGGAAAGTAAAAAGTAAAAGTTAAAAGTTAAATTAAGTAAGTAACTAAAGTTTATATGGAGGAATGCTGAAAGCTAAAAAAAATATATTATTAAATATTTTACGGTCGAATTTCGACCACTGAACGATCACTCGTTGTTAGTAATTTTATTTAGCTTAATATACGAGTATTTTTGTTTCTAAATACAACATTAATCTGCATTTGAAGAGGTGTCATTTCACAGCATTTTAAATATTGTAATTGCAAAATACATTGCAACAACCGCGTTAATATTCAGTTAAAGATGCAGATTTAAAAAAAAAATGTATATGTATGTGCATTTACACATATCTTTTAAACATGTCAGGGACGCTTTTGGTATAAATATTTTTGATTTGTAAAGAAAATAAAACAACGCCCAATCACAAGAACACAATGTTCTATCATACTACTATAAAAGAATTTATAATTCACACATTTTGGAAAGCGTCTGCTAGACTATTTGTGAATTAAATAAAGAAACTGCTACAAGAGGACGATAAAGTCGCCTCACTGCTAAACCAATTACCCTTTTCTATCTAAAGAAACTGCTAACATCACACTGTAATCTTAATTATTAACACAAGTAAAGATCAATCTTTTTTAAGCAACACTTTCGAACAAAAGAAAAACCACGTAAAAAATATTTCCAAGTAAGTACCTTTCAACAGAACATTCATTAAAACGCGCAAGCATTCAATGAACAGCTCACAACAGGTATCCATTACAGAAGTAACTGCTTTTGTACAAGCGTATCGGCCCCGGTAATAATACGAAGTGAGAACTTTGTGTGTGGTAGTCATCATAACTGTCCTAAAGGAAGTACGATTATGTTCTCAGTCCCGTTACTAAGGTTTGTACCTACGTACCGCTTGCGCGCTCGAGAAATAGGTGCAAAATAAATATACGAACGGACAAACAGACCAAAACAGCTTTCGATACACTGTAGTGACGTGTCGTGAATAGTAGCAAACCAATATTTGAAGACTAATTAGCAGGATCAACATCTATTATAGAATTTTTTGAATAGTCATAAAATTGTTGCAGAGTCAATCAGTAATTATAGCTTTATGTGTGGGTTAATTCTTGATTTAAAAATCACAAAAGTTTCAAAGTTCCTTAGAAGAAATAGTTTTTTATTTTACCAGTAGTCAAAGTGCTGTCGTAGTACACTGCGAAGTGAATTCAACTACTGGTAATAACATAATTGGTAGAAGTAAAGCGCCGTCGAAGAAAGGGATGAAACCTTGTTTTTTGATAACAAGATACCTGACATACCCAGTCAAGTTCCTTGCTGGACTTTTTGCTAACGAGTCACCTTCCGCAGTACAGTGTATCGGTGTTCGCCCCTCTGGGATCCTCTCCACGACCAGTGGCAGCAAAAGACTTTTATGGCACGACTCGTCAGCAGACTGAGATAGAATGCGGGATTATTTTACATCCATCTCGTGGGCTAAACGCTGCTACACAGATAAAGATCTGTCGCAAAGTGCGTTCGACGTGGCTAGCGAGATCACTGTCGGTCTGGAATACTACACTTCCTATAGAGAAGTCGCCCCCGTCCCTGGTTAAATCGCGAGTGCGCTCATACTGTTGCATAAAAGCAATCGGCCTACAGAGCATGGGCCAGGGCCCACAACAACGCATAGCAGCGTTTAACAAAACCACTGAGGAATGCAAGTTGAAGAGTGCTATTGAATATACATGGCATGACATGGCCAAGGTCTTTGATATGGTTTGGCACCGTTCGCTTCTCTGCAAACTACTGACTTTCGGCTTGCCCCCCAAACACTGTAACTGGACTGCCATATTCCTGTTTCAGCGCTGTATCAGAGCCCTTTGCGACGGTGAGGCCTCCGCTTTTCAACTGGTCCCCCCTCTCCATATCTCTACAGGACAACACGTGCTGACCTTAGAAGTGATCGCTTCAGAGTGGTAGACATACATTCTCGCACTCATTCTTCTTCCTTCCTGTGCCGAGCGGTCAAAACCTGGAACTCCCCCTACCAGCGCACGTGTTTCCTTCCCACTATGATACCCGGTCCTTTAAGCGGAGCGTGAAAAAGCATTTTACAAGGCCTCCATAGTGTGGGTCACCATGCTGCATTGTTCTTATTCGCATTAAGTATGATGACCAACACTCTTGGATTCTGCTCATGCTTTCCATCAGGCAGAGCAGAGTTATTTTGGCAGCTAATACATTAAAAAAACATCTTTTATAGATGTTTATGACTTATTGATTTATTATCAAAAACTGATTAAATCAACTAATAAATATTGTAAAAATGCTATTAAAACCTTTTGACTTTAACTTCAACGTGATCGTGTTCGTCAATATGAAAAAATC
Source organism: Spilarctia lutea (assembly GCA_916048165.1). Classification (NCBI taxonomy): domain Eukaryota; kingdom Metazoa; phylum Arthropoda; class Insecta; order Lepidoptera; family Erebidae; genus Spilarctia; species Spilarctia lutea. Next base: position 11,821,190 of record OU696480.1, on the reverse strand, counting down.
AACGAAACCATATGGCAACTAATTATAAAATAATAATAAAAATATTCTATACATTGGTTTTTGAAACCTACAACATGCACTTACATTAAAATTTCTGTATGTAATAATAATCAATCGACTGACAGTAGGAAAAGTATCGGAGATGTGGCCATAATATGTAATAACTACGCCGGACATCGATATAATGGAGATGTCGTCATATAAATGGTTTGAATTACTTGTTTGTGTTCATATTGATCTTTTTTATTTACACTCCCACACATAGTTAGTATGCTATTAGTGTTATTAGAAGTTATAAATTAAGAACATAGGTACTTATTTCTCTTCGGTTACCTTTCTTCGAGTTTCTAATGTAGTTACTACAGCAAATACTGTAGGTACCTATTGATATTACTCAACGAAATACATCATTATTTTTTGTTCCCAAGCATAGTGTACAAAAATAATGTCTTCAACACTTATGTAAGTAGGTACTTAAGGCACTCTGTCTCACATTTTATGTTCTCTCTTCTAACTCTGTAATATTACGGTATGCAAATAACGAGTTTTCAATCTATCTATCTTTTAATAGTAAAAATGTGGTATAAGTATTATACCGTTTTTAATAGTAAAATTATTAAAACACCACATTCCTATCGAACTTCTCATCTAAAGTTTAGATTCTTAATCAATTGGCTGATCTCGTGCCACTGTTGGGAGTTGGCTCCTCCGACTTCCGCATCGAATTTTTCACGCGTACTTTCATGTGCCGCTGTGCCGGTTCCCTTAGTTGGGGGACGTCCTATCTAATGATAAAGATCCTCGACGTTATTTAGGTACTGCGACAGCCAAACTGTTTATGCACTTATTTATATAAAACTAGCAATTCACTAGCGTGATTGTTTCTTATTTATCTTAAATTGTAATTTCCGAAAAACTTACATACATACTCGCAGTAAAAAAACGCATTTGCTTTCAAAATTTCAAGTGTGTCGTCCCTGCGGCTTAGGGTCTGAGTTAGTGAATGAGCCAGTTAATCAGAGGAGTCATATTCTATTATTACGTAGGTGTAGTAACCAACAGAATGTTTCTCCATTACTTTAAAACATGTCACTTTATTTTTATTTTATTTTTTAGGTAAGAGAGGAGGACTTGGACAATTTCATAACACATCTATTTAGTAAAGTATTTGTAGCTGCAACACGTCTTGTACAAATCGAAAACAAGTGCTACTAGATCCATTAAATCTTCTTAATAATAGTCAAACCGAGTTTAACATAATTCGTATAATTTGAGAGAGAAGAAAAAAACAGATTTCTAAACGCGAAACGAAAATAATGTCCCATTGTCTTAAGTCGAGTGTCGACACACGTAACGGTTACAACCAACGCATCGTACACGAATAGGTAAATCAATTTAATGAAGAAATGTTCACAAGGAAGATGTTCAACTTCCGAAAGAAAGTTCACAGGGACAACAAACAATCTATCTTGTAATATCAACGCCTCTTTTTGCCAAACAAGCAATCTGTTACGCATACCATAGCATCTCCTTCTAAAAATGCAGCTCATTGGAAAATTAAGCGTCGAGTCCAAAGAAGAATTCCAGTTGCAATCCAGGCTGAAATAGTTAAATTTGCATTGAAATCAGGTTTACTATAACTTCATGGTCCGTAATATGGACTTAGTTTATTCATAACGCTTTCTATATTAATATGAATGCAACAGTCCTCCTTAACTGTCACGACATACTTGACTACAATGTCTATTGACAACCTAACTCGCGTATCGATTACGATTGAATGGCCTTTGTGATTACAATCTCAGCTATTGAACTGTGGTCTAACTGGAGTTAGACCAACGTCTGCAAACATGAGCTTACAGTCGTTTTACATTGTCTGTAACTTTAGCATTTATTAATTTTGTTGTGTGTTAAGTGTGCAATTTAATCAAGAGTACTGTCTTTGGAAAAGCGGTGATTACTGAAATTGCTAGTGGTTGGTTAGGAGACGATGATTTTCTAATACATAACTGTCCACGTATCCACGCATCTTTGAGAAAATTTGTACTTTAGATAGAACCGTAAAGAATCTTTAATGTACTTCATGTGAACAAGACATTTAAACACGACAACAAACAAAACATAAGTTCGAAAGAAGAAAGACATATTCTGATTCTTTCGGAAAGGTACCGAAGAACAGTCTCTTTGAAAGCATTCATATTCGTAGGATCTATCAAAGACCAACTGAACTGTGAAAGTTCTATGGTGCGTATTGTCTTCGGACAGGATAGAGACGTGAGTGTACATAGTCACTATTTCTTAACAGCCTATTTTTAACTTTTCATTAATTATATAGTTTTGGAAATAACATCTTCTGCCTGTCGCATGGAGAGAGACAAAACAAAAATTAAATTGCAACGAGAATAACGCGTTATTGTTGTTATAGCATCTGTATAATGACAGTAAGTTTACGATTCTGTTTACTCAGTAATTAAGTTTCTACATAAGACCACTCGTAGTGACTCCTCACAAATATGCGCTTCACTTTACATTCCCACATGTCAGCTTGTGACAATGGGATGCGATGAGGTTGCTCACCTCGATTGTGCGCAGGCGCAGCTATCTAATACTGTGACGTCGCATAATCCTACTACTATTATAAAGGCGAAAGTTTGTAAGTATGGATGTATGTATGTATGGATGTTTGTTACTCTTTCACGTAAAAACTACTGAATGGATTTGAATGAAACTTTACCACAATATAGCTTATACATCAGAATAACACATAGGCTACTATTTATAAAGATATAGCTTCGCCTCGCGGCGTTGCCCGCAGTTATCATCGTACTGCGGGTAGCACCGCGGGGTTCAGCTAGTTAGACATAAACCGATTGTGCTCCACGATAGTACATATAGCTTTTATATTTTAGGTACCTATTCCATTAAAGACATTAGCGAGTGGATTTCTCACAAATCGGTTGAAGTAATAAAATCTTTATCATAATTACATATTTTAATACGAGTATCCTACTAATATTATAAACGCAAAAGTTTGTGAGTACGTCAGTGAGTATGGTTGTTGCTCTTTCACCCAAAAACTGATGAACGGACTTTGATGAAACTTTACAATAATATAGCTTATACATCAGAATAACACATAGGCGACCATTTATAAAGATACTAGCTTCGTCTCGCGGCGTTGCCCACGGTTTTTTTTTATTATTATTATGTAGGGGGCAAACGAGCAGACGTATCGCCTGGTGGTAAGCGATTACCGCCGCCCATGGACACCCGCGACACCGGAGGCGTTACAAGTGTATAATAAACAGGTTATTGTCGTAACGCGGGTAGTACCGCGGGGTTCAGCTAGTATATTAATATTTATTTTTTTTAAATAAATATTCCGGACATCTAACACACAACGCCATCTAGTCCCAAGCTAAGCAGAGCTTGTGTTGTGGGTTCTAGACAACTGATATAAATACTTTTAAACTTTTTTTTTGTAAATACATACATATTATACATAGAAAACACCCAAACTCCGAAACAAATAAATAAATAATAGATAATAATACCTATTTATATAATTAAATTTCATCAGTTGTAAAAATTTTCAAATTGAGTAAAAAGTTGAAACTACTGTTATCATTGAAAATTCAATAAAATATTCGAGCTAATCCCAAGTAATAATGTTATTATATAGTAATATATATTACTATACTATATATATTATATATATAATAGGATACTAATGTATTTTCAATGATTACGCCAGTCACGCTATGGAAAGTTTTCGTTGACAGTTCCAATTTATATATATTTGGTATAACTATATATATACACCGAACTATATAATTATCAAAACACAAAAGGAAACCTAAATTAAAAGAATTATGGTTCAAATCCGAACGAAAGTAATTCATAAATATGGAAGAAAATTTTTATTTATCTAAATGAAACCCATAAAACAATCATAATGAGTCACTTACTTGCACGCAATGAGTCAAAAGCGGGCCATTCTTAGACCTATGTGGGATCACGTGACGTTTGATAGACATCTATGCGTTTCTTTAAGGACATTCAAAGTTTTTGTAAATAAAGACAAATCATCTATAACAATCACTTACAGTATCATTAATATCTTTTTGCTTCTTAGTTGTCAATAATCGTCTATTGTTTAATTATACTGCGTAACAAAGTAATGATCTAATAATAAGGTGTTTGACGGTTACCTCTCATCATCAATATAAATAAATTATGGTACACTCTCAGCTAAAATTGCTATGTTCTTCTATTTACAGTTTTTTGCCTCTTAATTTCACTAAATGTTGCGTATTTTTCTTAGGTTTATAAATCATTATTTCATATTAATTTAAACAAAATTCCATTACATTACTTTAGGTAATCTTTAAGAATTCTAATAATAAATCTGAGTGTTATACCCAATACTAGTTTACTTAAAACTGGAGCAGCGGTAACATTCCAATAGCTAAGGCCAATATTGTAATGTAAACTGCCTTCTTGTACAATTTTCTAGTCCTTTAAACAAGATCCAAACAAACTATATTAAGGGCCAGTTGCCCCACTTCCTGATGAAGTTTCAAATAATTAATTAATTATCTAACATATAACACTATTTGACAGATAAAAGTTGCTAATATTATTTAGGTATGTTACCTGACATATTTGTCGCTATCCGAACCTTAAATCGAAATCTGTAGTTAACCGGCAGATAAGTTTAAATACTTTCACAACCTTTTCAGCTCATTTGATCTTTCTCAAATGTCTGTAGTTTCGTCGTCTGTTTAATCACAATATTCTGTGCGGAAGGGATTTATATACCTACAGATATCTAGTCAACGGCACTGGTTAGACCAGAAATCTCTGGTGTATTTGATCCAAGTTTGTAAACAGAACCATTTCATTTATTAAATAACTTACCAGTAATAAATGTAGTATGTAGAAGACGTATGATTTGTATTTCTACACCTCATTATAGAAAGCCATATATATCCCATTAGACGCAAGATTAACAAAGTTGTTTGTAACGAGCTAAATAGATTAAAGTGTAATATCACACTTACTCCAACTGGAAGCTTACTTTAAGCCCAAGTTAAACTCTAGTATAATTTCTTATTTTGTAACGCAATACGTTTAAAGAATGTGCCTAATCATTTAGTTTATTGAATGACAATTCATAAATGTTCATAACTGTTTTTTTTTAATACTATTACATAATCAAAGATTTAAACTAAAACAATAAAATCAATTATTAGGTAATGTATTACATGTGAAAAGACGTGTGTATGATTTGTGGCAAGACGATTTGCGTTAGAAGGCCGGCGATTGGATGCAAAAAACTGCAGATTGGACACTGTGGTGGGCCTTAGGAGAGGCCGAGGCTAACAATGGACTGTAAGAGGTTGATTATGAGGACGATGATATGATATAAATAAATCCCTGAGGGACTTTAAAACACTCTGTTAAAATAAAATTCCTAAAAATTATTAAAAGACCAGCTGCAACCCACGGCAACGACCATTGTTGTTGGTCCATTACAAAACCAACCAGTCAATCGACTCAGCCATACCTGAGAGAAAATGTGTTGATTTAAAATTACGAACAGGTTAATTAAAAACCTTGAAAGATTTTTGTAAAGTTCCTTTAACACTGTTTAGGACATTTACTGATATAGACCTCTTATGATATCCCAGCATGTATGTGCAAGTGGCGTTACAAATGTTTGTAAACAATAGGAGTTCAATCTGTTCATCAGAGTGAACGGTGGCTAGTGAACGATTTTCCGCTGGTTGGCCACACACTCGCTGTCGACACCACACACCGTGACGTAAACACCCTTTAATATGTAAGTTACAACTTGTTAATAAAGATATGCAATGTGCTCAATGAATCAATTGTTGCTGTAAAGTTTAAACGCTTTATTAGTTTTAAGAGACTCGGACAAAGTTATGCGTATCAGCTAGGTTTTGATATTAAGTAAAAAGTTTTAAATACTTATTACTCGACTAAAGTTTTTACGTACTTTATTACTTTTGAAAATATCGTCTAAGTCACCTAAGTCATTATTACGAATCTAACAGCCCATTCATTAAAATCGATAGTTTGGGCGCTACGCATGAACATACAAACATACATAGTTATCCAAAACAATTATGCTTCCTTTTGACTTCGTTGTAGTCGGTCGAAAAAGATATGGACTTGTGCCTAAAGAAATAATATTTTTTGTGATTCATTATCTTATTAAATAAAAAAACGCTATTCGTAAGTCTTAATAGCTGGACCGATTTGGCTAGTTTTGATCTTGAAATATTTGTCAAAGTCTTTTCCTATTGAGAGATTCAGACGAATAATTATAACAAAGCACCAATACGATAAGTAGTAAAGTAGTTATTAAGACATTTAAAATATTTGACCTGATTCGTGACTAATTATATATCAAAGTAGAGCATAAACATTGGGATTGGTATATTTAACGCATCTACAACCAATGTATTATAACTTAACCATAATTCAGGATTCTAACTATGTAAATAGATGCAAATAAAAATAAGAAGCGATATCAAAAACCCTCGAGAATTTATTTACGATGTTTCAGCGAACACTGAAGAATAGCCCTAATAGGCGAATGCTATTCTTCAATGAAGTGATTTGTCTTTAATAAATATGACTTATAAGTCGTAAGCTTATATTTCAAAGGAATTTATTTAAATTCCGCAGTTATCTTAATACAATCTGTTGTTAACATGTTTATAGGTTTAATGCCATCGTATTATGTAAATGGGACCATTCTGTACGTATAATAGGACTAAAGTACTGTATGAATAATTTTCATATAAGATTATCTGGTATTTAATGAGATTGTGACCTCCCTTAGCTGTTTAACCTCCACTTTTCATTTCTTTATGAGAAATCTGTTTTACATGATAAAGTAACAGTAAGTGAGTTAGATTTAACCTGGAAAACTTGTATTAGAAAGAGCATTTAATTATATGTTAACTTCTTAAGTCTCATTATCGCTCTCCACTGCTGAATCTACGCTTCGTCTAATGAGCGCCAAGTATTCCAGTCTCGTCAATTACTTATTATTAAAATTTGTATAGGAATCGCTGTAAATCTTTTTTAGTATCTACTAATTTACGATTAATAGTAATAATATTTCGAACATCTAACACACAACGCCATCTAGTCCCAAGCTAAGCAGAGCTTGTGTATGGGTACTAAACAACTGATATGAATACTTGTATACTTTTGCAGATCATACAAACATTTGGTCCGACCAGGGAATCGAACCCAAGACCTCAAGCTTAGCAGTCGCAGACGCTACCACTACGCCACCGAGGCAGACAATCGTTAATGTATAGTCGGTGCACGTAAAATGTATCAATGCTAAATTGAACCCCTTTATAGCGAAATCCCTGTGTGAATGCCAGCAATTTAAGTAAATTAAGAATACGATGAATGTCATATATGTTTATACTGTCATGTGCACTATTATTTCACGATTTAAATTTAACATTATATTTCAATTCTATATTAATAATGGGTTTTATTGGCCCGAAAAAAAAAATTTGAAATGTACAAGTAACGTCCTTGCCAATGATACCAGACAGCATATTTCTTAAAATTATTTTTTAAAACAGTGTTGTATGACCGCTAGAGGGCGCCACATTAGATTCAGTGACACATTATATTACCAGCGGACAATAAAGACGCTTCTAACGATATCTCATATATTCAGTTCTAATAAGTACTTGAAAAATTATGAGGGAACAGATGAACATGCATACATACATAGCCTGTTAAAATCTTAACCCTCCTTTTGGCTTTGCCGTCGTGAGATAAAAAGTCGTAATGCAAGCAAGACGTAACCCAACGCAATTTCTTTTTTCATAACCGTAAAAGATAAACGGTTTTAACAAGTCATTAGAAAACCCACAACAGTGGTAATACAATGTAAGTTTGCAAACAGATGTAAAATTATATTATTTCACAGCCTGCCTTACTGTTCATGTTTTATGACATGACTAACAGTTAAGACTGTTTGTTCTACCACATAACGGAATCGAAGCAACAATACTATTTCGTTGCAATTTGGTGTAAGGAATTTTAATAAGACAACATTCTGGTACACATTACATACGAAAATTGAATATACGGTACTGGAAATTGCGGCTTCATGTAAGTCTAGACAAATGGTAGCAGTACCTATCTTACATATGTACGTAAATCTCAGAGTCACCTTCCTTTTCGTATAGTTTTATAACGAATATTTAGACCAGATGTATGTATAACAGGTATATATCAACGTGGTTATATATAATATGAGGAATCCATTCATTTGTACTTCTTGTGAAAGTGGGAATATGTGTTTATTTCTTGTGCTATTTAAATATTTTTTCATGTTTGTATTTGTTATTCATATGTTTTCATGCTTTTAGTTTCTAACTGATCAATTGGAACCGAATAATTTAAAAACTATTAATAATATCTACAGTGATGTGAATGAAGCCGCAGACAATAATTGTATAGAATACTTAAATGGCAAACACATTTGCACATTTACGTATAGTGTTGAGAATTTATAAATCATATCAAAACGTCAACTGTGTTTATTATTCTGATTTATGTAGAAAATACTCTTATTTATAAGTTGGTGACGTTCCTAGTCTGTTATTAGAATTGTTCAATAAATAAAATAGTAATATTATGAATGTCATATCCATGTCATGACCATCGTGAATTCAACCGTAACCTAATAAATGCAACAACAAACTTCATGTTCTTTGATACAGATAACAACCTTTACTATTTACCATCATTAAATTTTACAACTTGTAATAAAAATCCGAGTAACTATTGATAAGGCCAATTAAAACGAAACAATTAGAAAAACGGTTTAATCCAATTTTACATCGGTAGTAAAATCTATTTTCTAATGATCAAGTGCTCTTACTTTTATTACTGTTCGGATAATTCTGTTTTCTTTACTAGTTGCATGATTTTAATAGTCTGTATAAAAAGGGTTTGTACTTCATTTAGTTTTGAAATCTTAGAACTAATTTTATTGCGTGATATAGTTTAACTTTTACCCGACTACGGCGCAGTCAAAAGGAAAGCTAATATTTTTGGCAATTTATATATGCTACGCTGCCGTGCTAAATTTGCACCTCGCTGGACTCCGTCGCCCCGCCCACTTCCCCGCTCACCTTCCCGTGATCACCCTGTCGCATCAGTTATTACAGAAATTAATACAAAAACTTGACTTAGCCGACATTTTGTAACGAACATTTGTTTATTTTTTAGTTTTAAGCGTAGGTAGCGCAGCGTAGTTGACGTGATCGACGTGAGGTGCACACTTAGCTTGGTTGCGTTGTAGGTACTTATTTGTATGTTCCACCTTTGCGTCTACTGCACCGATTTTAATAAATAAGGGTTCAATAGAATCGTAATAAAGGCACGGGTGTCATAGACTATATAAATTTTATCAAACGCTTATACGTACGTCAAAAGTAGCCAGATTATTTTTTCGTTCTTAAACTTACAAGATTCTAGGTATTTCTTTCTTGTTCTGGTATTTATGTCACAAACATTAAAAACAATAAACAATACAAATAGTTTCATGTATCTTGAACACTTCCTGTGAACATACGCATGTGGGAACTTTAGAAACTTGAGAATATCCGCTTCATTGCAAATGATTCGCACCGGTAACACGTTTATGCCTGGTTACAATAAATTCTCGTCTATTATAAACTAAACAATATTGGTTTTCGTTCAGCATACACAACACATAATTTGAAATATATTTAAGATTTTAACACATAATTTATTATATTACTTACTACACTAGGTAATACTTCGCCACGGCACAGTATGGTTGCAATAATGATAAATTAAAAAATGATAAAAGCAATATTTAAAGCGTATTGTGTATGCAAATTATTCCTCGCAGATGTTAAAAAGGATTCTTACGTAGAAATATTCTGCGTATACTGTTCAAAGACCTCAGTCGGTGCACATATTTTTTGAGTTTTTGAGATGTGCATAAATCTATGTAACATTTTTATCACAAACCAGCTTAGTATAGCTTGCGTACTTAACAATTCAATCCTGGAATGTTATAGTAAACTCTCAAGATACAAGACAATCTTACTGATATTATGTAATCCACAATCAACATTTCATTGAGCGTTACTTGGTCAATGCTGAACCTCATTTGAGTCGTTTAAATTTGAATCGCATTTGAATGGAGAACAATTATTTATATGTAACGATTAAAGTGTATGTACGTGAGTTTGTGATTAGCCGAGTGCGGAGGGCGACTTGTTGCTTTTGCTCGCAGGTTGCGAGCGACAACTCGCCGCTTCCTCATTGCTTTGCCGGCGGTTATAGCGCTTGCGCCTGAGCCGCTGAGCCGTTCGCTCTTCAGGGTTACCTCATAGATTGTATTCAAATGTTTACTTTTCGATCTTAAACTTTGACATTAAAATTGATAAAAATATTTTCTTAAGTTTAAAGAACATAAGTAATTAATACCTGTATAAGTATTTATTAGTTACTAGCTGACCCACGCAACCGCTGTTTACGTTTGCTATTGCCCGTAGCGTAATAATTTGCCCCCGTTTTTGTAACATTCTTTATTGGTGCTCCGCTCCTATTAGTTCCGCTCCGTGATGATATCTGATATATAACCTTCCTCGATAAACGGGCTGTGTAACACTAAAATAATTTTTCAAATCGGAACAACAGTTCCTGAGATTAGCGCGTTCAAACAAACAAATGAACTGTTCAACTTTATAATATTAGTATAGATATTAAATAGTCAGAAACTCACTGAAGTTAGTGTTTCTTCACATTACAAGATCATAACAAACAACTACTCATTACACAAAACAAGATCATAACAAAGTACATAATAGACAGATTACTAAGTATAAAGAGATAGGGCTGACTTTGACTTGCGTCTTATGTAGGATTTTCAGTTTATTGATAAATTGAATATTCGTAACGCTTCACAAGACTTTCATTTGTTATGTAATATTTATTTTTAAGGATATCCAATAACGGCAATAACTTGTACTTCACAGCTTCAAGATTCTCACGATTCTAGCCAATTTATAGTTTGGCAATTACACGAAGACTGGCTTAAAACAATTATAGTAATTGAAACGTGTAAATACAAACTTGTTTCGTGCACAATTTGCATGAATATCTTATACAGAATGAGCAATAGATTTGAACTTTGATACATCGAAACGAGTAAATCAGCCGTTACACGTTCAATGGTTCAATTTCGTACATAGAAAAAAGAATGATTGTACAAATTAAATGTTGGATTACAGTTATTTTAAACGTCGATTATAGTTAATAGCTCTATGTAACGGTATCATACACTATATAACTTACTTACTTAAATAATTCATGTAAAAAGTTGTTTTTATGATACTAATTAAATGGGTAATGAATATTAAGCAATTTGTGCATTGGAATGTCTCCTCGGCTTAAAATCTAATAATTTGCTTTTGATACATCAAGTGCGCATTGATTTTACCTTTTAGAGCAGCTTAGTTTACATAAGAACTGACTAGACTTGTCACGTTGATTCATGGATTATGTGCAAGTGTAATATTGTATGTACATATTGCATACTATTACTATTGTCTTTCCTAAGATAGGCAATAACTGATATAAATATAAACGTATCAGTTACGGTCTACCAAAATTGCTTTTAAATAAATATTGTACACTACGGGCCTATGTCGAAAGTATATATTTGTCGAAGTAGAAATTGATGGGTCATGTGAACCACCAGGAGACCTTTTTAGAAAGATACAGGGGCATAAAACCATAACATTCAGCACTATGCCGTCACTTGTAAGCTGTCCAACTGAGTACTAGTGAAGGGGAGGGGTATCAACCTTCGATTTTTCTCTCTTATCACATGATTTTTGTACGGCGTTCCGGAATAATGGAATAGAAGATATAAGTATTTAAATTGTATGAAACCAATGCTGTACCAAATTTGGGTGTATAGGGCCCTATTAAGATCCTCGGAGCCCAAGCCAACCTCACCTGCTAGCTGGTGCACCTGCTGACCAACGGACGAGGCTCTGGCGCTGGCTTTCCTCTCGGGGTTAGGAGGTCAGACGGCAGTCGCTCCCTTAAAAGTCAAAAATTAAGCCAAACGAAATGGAAAAAGCAAAGTACAGTGTTAGTGCCACGGATAGGGCGCCGCCGCAAAACGGCGCGCAGGAGCTTCGCCCAACTCCTGTGGCTAGTGGGCGAGGGCTACCGTGTCCAGGGCGGGCACGGTTAAAGAAGTTACGCCCAACGACATTACCACGTAAGCTCCGCTTTGCCACCTGGAACATTGGTACACTGACCGGCCGTGCGAGGGAGTTAGCGGATGTACTCTCTAGGCGGAGGGTAGATGTGGCATTCCTGCAGGAGACTCGGTGGAAGGGCAGTAGATCCCGGTTCATTGGGAATGACTACAAGTTGATCTACACAGGTGCACCTAGTGGGGAGAACGGAGTGGCCGTGGTGCTCGCCGGGGGTCTTCAGAGTGCCATTTTAGAGGTGAAACGCTGTAATGACCGGCTTATGGTCGTACAGCTGCTTATGGAGGGGGTTATTACCCATCTGATATGTGCTTACGCACCACAGGTAGGTTGTAGTGAAGCTGAAAAGATGGCCTTCTGGAATCAACTCGGGGAGGTTCTTCGCGGTATTCCGTTGTCGCAGGGAATCGTTCTGGGTGGTGATCTGAACGGTCATGTGGGTGAGAAGTGCGGGGAATTTGAGCGTGTTCACGGTGGTTTTGGGTATGGAGCTCGCAACAAAGAGGGTGAGGACATTCTCAGAACGTGTGCGACTGCCGATCTGGCCATAGTTAACACCTATTTCAAAAAGAAACCAGAACACCTCGTCACCTATAGTAGCGGGGGGCATGCTACTCAGATCGATTTCCTGCTCATTAGGAGACACACTATCAGCAAAGTGTCCAATTGCAAGGTCATACCCGGAGAGAGTCTCACTGCACAGCATCGTATCCTTGTCATGGACCTCTGTGTGAAGCCCAAAGTCAAACGCGTTGTAATCTGCCAGCGTCGGATCAGGTGGTGGCTGCTTGATGAAGTCACTTCGCAAAAGTTTGTCTCGGCTATCGGAGACAAGTGCACTGTTGCTGAGAGCGAACCGGTCCAAAACAGTTGGGACAAGATTCAGGCGGCTATTCTTGGTTCGGCGAGTTTGGTGCTTGGTGTGTCTAAAGGTGGACGCAAATGTGACAGGGAAACTTGGTGGTGGAGCGATTTAGTCCAGAGTGAGATTAAGGTGAAGAAAGTCCTTTTTAAAAAGTGGCAAGCGTCCAAATCTCTTGAAGATCACGATGCATATAGAGCTGCAAAGCGCGCCACAAAGAAAGCTGTAGCCAGAGCCAGACGTGACCACTTGCAACCGTTGTATGATAAGTTGGAATCGCCTGAGGGGCAAAAGATTATTTATAAGTTAGCGCGTTCCAGGATCAAAGCGGTACAGGATATTTCCAAGTGCTGCTCGGTTAAAGATTCTGGGGATAGCTTATTACACGAAGAGCTCGCGGTGAAGGAGAGATGGCGCTCTTACTTTCACGAGCTGCTTAACAAGCAACACAAAGTGGTGCAGCCACCGGATCTCCCTCCGAATCTCGGACTAGTGCCACTGATTACACCTACCGAAGTCCTGGGTGCTCTTCGTTCCACGAAGAATCGGAAAGCTGTCGGCGCCGATGGAGTCCCCATCGAGGCCTGGAAGGCGATGGGTCCCCATGGTGTGAGCATCCTTACTAACATCTTCAACCGCGCACTCCTTACCGGCAAGATCCCAAGGCAATGGAGACTGAGTATCATAACTCCTGTCTTCAAAGGCAAGGGATCGGTGCAGGAGTGTGGCAACTACCGCGGTATAAAAGTGATGTCCCACACCATGAAGCTCCTTGAGAGGATAATTGACTCCCGGATCCGACAGGAGTGCACTCTTTGGGAATGTCAATATGGGTTTCGCCCCGGTCACGGGACCATGGATCCTGTTTTTGCCCTGAGAAATGTAGCGGAGAAATACAGGACGAAGAATACGCCTCTGCATTGCCTGTTCCTGGACATGCAGAAGGCATTCGACTGTGTTCCACGAGCGGTAATCTGGTGGGCACTGCGATCCAAAGGGGTTCCAGAGACCTATATTGACATGATCCGAGACATGTACCACGAATCCGAATCCTTGGTTCGGACCGCTGTTGGCGACACGAAACCTTTTCCTATAACCGTCGGGGTACACCAAGGATCCGTCCTTAGTCCGTTTCTGTTTTGCTTGATATTAGACGTTTTGTCGGACAGCATCCGGGACACACATGAGCAACCACCATGGTTGCTCATATATGCTGACGATATCGCGCTGGCAGATGCGGACTGGGGTAGATTGGTGCGGCGTGGGAAGGCGTGGAAGGGGGCGCTTGAGAACGGCGGTCTGAAACTTAATGTGGCGAAGACCGAGTACTTGGCGTTTAACTGTGCAGATCCCTCACCCGTCCGCATAGGCGATCACGTAGTCGAGCGCACGGAACAGGTCAAATACCTGGGATCTGTATTTCACGCGTCCGGTGACATCGATTGCGACGTCAAGGCACGCATTGCTGCCGCGTGGGCCAAGTGGCGTGAGTTGACAGGCGTCATTTGTGATCCCAAAATGCCGGTTAGGTTGAAAGGACAGGTCTATAAAACCATCATTAGGCCTGTCCTCTTACATGGTTGTGAGGCGTGGCCGGTGCTGGAGCGACACAAGCAAGAACTGCGCGTCACGGAGATGAATATGCTGCGGTGGATGTACGGAGTCACGCGAAGGGATCGTGTGAGAAACTCCCGCATTCGCGGCGGCCTGCGTGTCCGTGACATCGCGGACAAACTGCAGGAGAGTCGCCTGCGCTGGTTCGGTCACGTTTTGCGACAGCCGTCTACCTACGTGGGCAACAAATGTCTGGCCATGCCACCTCCGCCGGGTCCCGGTAGAAGGGGTCGACCCAAGAAGTGCTGGATTGACGTCGTAAGGGGTGACATGCGTGCTAATAGTCTAACTACCAAGGATGCCGAAGACCGGGCAAAGTGGAGAAGAAAAAGCAGGAGAGCGGACCCCGGGCTCCAGAATGGAAGCAACCGGGATAAACGCTAGGACGATGAATGCTGTACCAAATCCAATCACCTAATTGAACGAGAGAATGGCCGGGCAATGAAAAAAAGTACTTCGTGGCGCACTATTTTTACTAATCGAGTCGTACCGTGTACCATATTTTTTCATAGGTTTGGACAAAAGTAGTGTTTCAAATATTTTACTCTCATCGACTAGTTACAGTCCCTCTTAGGATTATTCTATCCTATGTAGCCGAGAAAACTCAAAACTATGTGATGATAACGAAATGTAGGTATTATCTAAATTAAAACATTTTAGCCTTTTCAGATCTTAGTATGCAATAAAGATGTTCCATACTATATATATATTTTTATGTAGGGAAACAGAATACAGCCACACAATTATTATTGATATTTTCGACAAAAATAGTATACTGTAACTGTTGAGATTTTGTTAATTAAACATCAAAAATTCACTTTATTTCATTACAGGGGAAAATTAAACTTAAAATTGAACATATTTACTGTACTTTTTTAATAGAAGTAAGCTACTATAAATTAATTTTATTATGTGTAGATGATTAAGTGTGTAGTACGAGTTCAATATGTCTTATTAACTTCGTGTGCTGATTACTGACAACCATGCAAGGTCTAACTGAGATCAGTCAGCACAAAGTTAACGTTTTAGCTAGATAGCTGAAACATATATTGTATAATAATGATATGATTATTTCATATCACTTTTTTAACCAAATTTCATTTTGGGACAACCCTAGTTAGAAAAATTAATCTTTAAACTTAATAATAATAGGCATAGTATTATATAACACAAAAAACTTTATTACTAAATATTTTTTCCAATCTCCGTTTAACTTATCAAAGTTTAAATTAATGATCGTTACGGGCATACGGTTTAATCAAAAATTTCAATTATTAATCGTTTTAGTACCAACTTCAAATAAAGAATAGGTTAGATGTATCCGGTTTTCAATCGATGCCAATTTTAGCGTAATTACAATTATGTGATCGAATACATATCTTCAAATGATTAGTCCGCACTGTTAGACACATGTTCAAATTACATTACATAACACACTTTCACTATAGCCGACACCATTCTTCTCTTTGCTCATTTCAATTAGCATCCGAAAAGGAACACTAGATTTTTGTCTTGCAAAGTCGACTGTGACTTACATAACTTCAAAATTTTCGAACCGGGACCTATTCTGTGTCTAGTGTTTGGTGATGTTTGTCGAATGTTGAAAATTTAAGACACATTTATACCACTGTGAATATTCTTTCAGATTACTTTAAGATTACCTATAATATTGGTTGGCTACTTAAAGCCCTGATGGCGGATTTGAACATGCTTATGCTAAACCACTATTTATAATACTTAATATTATTTATAGGCTACCAATACCTTTGCAAATGATATCCTTATAAATTAAACGCATTAACTAACGCCGTAATGAAATTATGTTTATCTCTAACTCTTAGATCCTAGACGGTTTAAAAATATTAGATGTGCATTTTTTAGATTATATTTCATTAAATTTTAATTTTATACTTTTAAAACGTATAAAATTAATTTCCAATTAACGAAGATATTACGTATTACAGAATTGGTTAATATGGTGTTCTTTACATTTTGAATAACTATACAAATCGTGAAATATTTATTATAAAGCACTTAACCACGAGAATAGGCCTCCGGTTCATTCAAATATAAAATTAATTTCATGGGTTTTAGTGCACCAATTTTACAACTTGCGTGTAAAGAATTTTATACGGGAGTTGTATGTATTGTTCTCAGACTCATCTCTTTTACTTTCCACTATTATTATGTTGCATTTCACTTTTATTGCTTGGTTACAATTGTATGTAAATAATTATACCAGTTTTTAATCAAGGAAACAAAATATTAATTAAGAAATTAGTTACAAGCAATGACTACTTAATTATTGTAGTAAAAGTAAACCTAAAAAGCCGGTTTTTGTATAACTTACACAAGAATTAACTAGCAATGGTAAAATTGTATTAAGTAAGTATTGTTATATCATTACAATAATAATTAGACCTGATGCAATGATTTTCGTGACTGCAATAATAATGATTGTTTAAGTTAACCAACTGTTAAGACTATCGCATAAACCCAAAAAGGAAATTAACGAAAAACGTTGCGAAAAATGATTGTTTGTCCTTACAAGTTGTTTGTGAAAATTCTGTCTTTCAATTATTAATTCAGATTACAGCAACTATAAAATTCGATATGTAAACATAAAAGTGAATCACTGAAATGCATGTGCACGCATATCTTCCGATCGACTGAACTAAATTGGATAATTTTATGGGTTTCTTATTGACCAAGGTTTGCATAGAAAAAAAATAAAAGAAACCCGAATGTGTTATATTTTCTTAATCCGTAACACTACCCGTTGAGACGGACATACGAGTAAATACTAAAAAAACAAGTTTTCCGAAACTTCGGTTTAAAGATCTTTAATTCTCAATAAGACATAGTGAGAACAAAGTGTTTTAGAAAACTAATTACCCAATAAAGGTGGGTACTTACAAAAAAATATATTTATATAAATATTCGAAAATGTCTTGAAATGTAAGTTCGGAAAGAAAACAATACTATAAATGGTAAAAGTATGTTGTACATTAAATTTATCTATAAATACTGCTGGGCTGCTGCTCGGGTCTCCTCTTAGAAGAGGGTTAAGGCCATACATACCCACGCTGGCCGCGTACGAGTTGGGGACTGGCAAGATATCGTTGTGACTACGTAATCTTGCCGTTGGATGTTTTCAAGCCGCCCATAGGCCTCTAACTAAGCTTCACGACTGTTATCCTATGATAACAACCGCAATCGACTGCTTAACGTAACCTCCGAATCACGGAAACGCTCATGGTAACATGCCACCAGCAACGACCGCCCCGTCGTTGCTTACCCTCGGTAATTGTTTCTAATCACCGAGTGTAACTAGGCTATGATGAGCGCCTCTATTTATATCTATAGATATACTGGTTAACTAAGCTTATAGGTATTGCAAATTATGTGACACATTTCAATAAATTAATTAAAAAAAGTTTGACAGCATGAAACTTGATTCACTGTCTGCTATTTGATACGGTCAGTTCACAGTTTAAAAACTCGGCTATAGAAATTACGGTTTGTCTTGAATTATACTATTGTAGGGGTTAGTTACCTCTTCCTTAGCCACTTTCTCGAATGACTAAAAAGTGAAAAAGTGCTAGAAACATTTACCATAAAATGAATAATAACATATAAAAGAACTTAGTATTTGCTTTCGAATTTTTCGTAGTGTTGTGTGTATAGTGCGAAGTATAGATATTAATCTAACGCTTCTTAAGTTGAACTAATCATTAATTCAAGATTTAAAAAGTCTGAACCACAATATTAATTCACAATATTCTCTCTATCTACTTTCGTAATTGTATCTTAACATACCTATGTAGTTCTACCATACACCATTTTTAAAAGGAGTTTACTAAATCAAAAATCTATTTTTTATTAGTTGCCTTAAGACATAACACAACCTTCTTGAGTGAAGTACAAGTTAAAAGATTTCGTGACTGCAGTTAGTTAAATTCTTTTTGGCGGTCAGACCATAGCATTCAACGAAATAACCTAGAACTTTGACATTGATTAAGAAGGTTATTATTGGAATAGACAATGAGATAATTAATCAAACGAAGTCAAAATATAGTACATGTAGATTGTCTTTCGTCTGCCTTGTCGCTTGCGTTAATTTAATAATATTTTTGGGGATCGTTTTTTGTTTTTTCGAAAGACGGTCCTCATTTCATGTCACCCACATTTTATATATTTTTTATCATTAATTTCATCACGACGAAGATTGAAGACTAGAAGACTTATAATTGAAGACTATAAATACTTGACATTGGCAGAAATGCCATTTCATCGAAAGAAGAAGAAGAGTAATATTTTTGTCAATAATATTCTTTAGGATACAAAGTAGTCTATGTACCATTTCACTCTGCAGTCTATCTTTGTGATTCGGATTCGTTTAACCACATGTAAACAAAAGCTAGTAATAAAGTTATAAGGCCTATTTAAAGATTTTGTATTCTTATACAATCCATCAGAAATCCATAGATATATTTGATATGCAAACGATCTCAACGAATACTGATTAAATTGAGAACCTAATAAAGTGAGACCTATAAATTGATTGACAAAACAAAACAACCAAACATATTACATTAAAGTTATTTGAAGAGGAATTAAACAAAACACGTGTATTTTTCATTGATTTCATATATTAATTCTCCTTGGCAAACGTCAATTGATAGAAAACATATATTGTATGTAATACATATTTTTTAAACTGTACAATGTTACTTGGTGTTTCACAATTGTTCTAGTTTTTGGTTTGTTATATAATCACAATGTAAGATTCCATTGCAATGAGTGTATCAATTAGCGAATTATCCATTGTTACTTTTCCTAAAACAGAATAATCATTAGTGTCTTGTGATTTAAGTAAAAAAAAGTAGCTCCTATCATTTGTAGTTTAATTTTAGTTGGTGATTCCATTGTATATCTGATTTTAAATACTTGACTTCTTATTAATACGAAACCCTATTGTCCTGCTAGGGACTAACTTCATAGATTATGTTACACAGGCTGTTTATTGCAACTCCACTTCAATGCTTACATTTTGCGTAAAAGATGTATTTTATCCCTAACACTGGCGGAATTCACGAACCTTATATACTCGTATTTACCCAGTATTGGGTTCAGATAAACCTATTAATAACTCCGTAATTGTTTTTATGTATGGCCGTTATAGAATGCCTCTACACTGCCTGATGAAAAGCATAAGCAGAACAAACATACAAGAGCGGTGGTCACCATACTCATTTCGAATGTAGACAATGCAACAATGCAGTATAGTAACCCACACCATGGTGACCTAGTGATGCTTCTGCATCATTGGGCCGAAGGTCTCGCATTCACCAACGAACACGACAGCACCACTGCACAAGCAACTGATGAAACTAATAGTGACCCCTTGAACTACTTCTAAAGATACTACGAAATTATAAACTCCTTGTAAATTGTATAGAAGCATCTTAAGATGTTACCATCTGAGAGAACATAAGCTCAAACGAATATAACAATATAATATAAATGGTAAGCAAAAAGAACCTAATTTTGATGGTAAGCAAAACTCAAGTAAAATTAATTTCATAAAGAAAAACGGTCGTACTGTTCCATGTGAAAGATATTATGTCAATCTTGTATTAAATATGTGCTGGTAGCGTATTAGTTTACTACTGAGGTTGCAGGGTCGTATTACACTGACAAGCCGACTGAAGGTCAGCATGATTGGAGTTCAACTAATTTGTTACTGTTGGATAAAAGAATCTCGACTTCAGATTTCAGAATTAAATTCATACTAGAATACTAGTAAATTTAGAAACTGATAAATCAAGAACTTACTGTCTCACAATTAAGTGGGTCTCTGTATAGTTACAAATAATTCATTTTAGATGACTGTTTCCGTATATATGTACAATAATGAACTTATTTCATAACCTCACTGACTTCAATGGTCCTAAATCTAAAAATTTAATCAAACTTTTTGTAATTATATGTAAGACTTACCTTGAATACAACCTAATTTATAAAATTCTCAAGTCGCGGTGTTTGTTACCAAACTCGTCCGAAACGGCTGGACCGATTTTATAAAATTTGTGTGCATATCAGGTATGAGAATCAGCCGACATTTAAATTTTATACCCCTAAATGATAAGGGTAGTGTTTTTCAAGTCAGTTAGTAAAAATATTATATTACTACCGTGTAGAAAGTGCCGTACATATCGCCTAAGTTAAAACAATAGTCTAGTATTTTTTTAAGACATTAAAACTTGAATACGGTGTTTCTTATAAGGAGAGATAGAAGTTTTAAACCACATTTACTATTAGGTTTACCTAAATTTATCATTTTGAAATGATTTTCCAAAGAAATAATAAATGTAAAGTTGGCCAGAATAATTTTAATATTTGTAAAAAACTACAATAAGGACTTAAAGTCACTATTCTTAAAAAGGAATTCTTAAAATGATCTGGATTCATGAATCGTGTATTATAGTCGTGCAATGTAGTTAGTATAATATTTTAATTGCACGATACAACATTCCTAGGATTTGATTAGGTAAGTTAAGTGCTATGAAACATAATTGAACTACACTAAATTGACCGCAGGTACTCATAACGGCGGAATTAATATCTTAAATAGGTTACTACTAATTGCAATAGCCAGTAATTAATATATGAGAAAATCAGAAACCTATTAAAACCTTGGAAATAGCAAACTAAGTACGAAAAGGATATTGTCGTATTATTGGACGAAGCAATGCGAATAACGCATCATTTGACAGAACACAACAATAGATACAAGGATTGTTTTTGAGTTTAATGACATAATATTTATATCAATCGGTAAATGTATTGTGTATACTGTGATATTATATAAACGTAACACACAATAAAAATGTGTTTGTAATTAGACCGATGAGTTGATGAATCGCGATAACGTGACTTGAACCAAATGTCGAAAATTGTTACATATACCTCTAAATGAATGAACATCATTTAGACTTTAGGAACACTCATTTAATGAGAGGTCATGTACTTTTGTAAATATATACTACATAAATCGGTAAACGAGAATATAATTTACCTGTTAACCATGAAAACTTGAACATCTTAATTTTTTTATTTATAAAAGATAATTAGTTTTAATTTTGTTTGACAGGGTCCTGGATGATGCAGTATGCAGTGCCTGACAATGACGTGGAAAGTTGATTTCAATCTTTGATTTTAGTAATACTGGGTTGTTTCTCAATCACAATAGTTTTTAAATTTTGTTTTTTAAACTCGAAAGAAAACATTAGATCAACCATTTTATAAACACGAGGCTTTTGTTTTCTATACGAAGCAAAGAACGAAAGATATAAAGTTAAGACCTGTCATATATACTTTTGCTATTGTCCTGAAATTATCAGTGATTGCACAAAGACATAAAACCTCCAAATAAACTTTCCAAATAATTAAGTAGGTACTTTCTAAGTATGTTAAGTCATAAGTACGTTTCAGTCTTTTAAACTATTGCATAGCTTCTATCGCGGGCCTTGAGCGTGGAGACCGAAAGACAGAAATTCTGTAACGAAAAAACCTAACACCCCCGATTCCGACCGGGACAGCGGTGATACTTTTTAGTTTTTCCATCTATCGATAAATACCAGAACTTATTATTATTGTTTTTGTTTTTGTTTATCGGTCAACACGCTCAAAGTGTAACTTGAATTAATGTCAAAGAAAAAAAACAGAAAAAAAATACTGCACAAATAAAATAAATATATAATTATAATTGCATAAGTTGATAAAAAATGCTATACAATAGCTTTACCGCGGCAGTCACCGAATGCCACCCGTCTTTTTTTTTTATATAACGGACAAACGAGCAGACGTACCACCTGATGGTAAGCGATTACCGCCGCCCATGGACACCCGCAACACCAGAGGCGTTACAAGTGCGTTGCCGGCCTTTTAGGAAGGAGTGCATTCTGTACATTTACATACATAATAACCTAAATGGTTTGAAGGATTTAGAATTGCATATATGAGTTTGCACATATTATATTTTGCAATCGTGTTAGTTAAGGCAGCGGTATAATTAAAGTATATCATTTCGTTTTTAGATAGAATATTTACATACGGAAGTCCTGTTTTTATTATATTTAATAAGTTTCGGTAGATTTTTAAAAAGATGAGTCAATTTATATATTCTAATTTAATCGGTAACAACCTTCATATAGTAACACTACTCAATAGGAACAAAGACTTTATGAATACATAAAAAAAGTAAAACAAAAAATAATTCTACTAGTTTTCGGTAAACAAAGAAGTTAATGTACAAAAGATATGACTAATATACTAAAATATAAATTCTTTACTATTTCTAAATCATACTTTTAGTAACCGATTTTATGAAGGACTTACAAACTTAACAGGAGATTTTAATTTTGATAATTGAGAACCGGCTGTACGTTCGAATTAGTGCTTGAGATTAGTTTTACTGAGTTTTACCTAAAATGCAATAACATCGATCTAAGTTTTGATCTGAACTTAAAATTGATTGCAAATAATCAGTAGTTAACCGATAATAATTTTCAGGGCTCCGTACCTCAAAAGGAAAAAACGGAACCCTTATAGGATTACTTTAATGCCCGCAGAACAAGTCTACAGTCCTAGGAGCTGGAAGAAAAACAAACTTCTAAGTCAATCGCAAAAGATACAGCCGTTTATGCTGCAAATTTTTGACACGCAAGGAAATCAAAACTTACAGGGTACCCCCGTGAACTCAGAATCTTGAAATTTGGTACGAAGCAACGCCTCTCTCTACAGATAGAGAAAATATTTTTTATATACCTAAAAGTTTGTACGAAACCCTTAAACGTAAACTTAAACCACTCAAACTTGGCTGGTTTTTTTTTAAATTTGGGCCATAATCTCATTTATCCAAATATAATAATAATTAAGAGACAATCTATCTAAGAATCGTCAGTGAACCACATCTTCAACGAATATTGGACGAAAAAGCAATCTAATCTAAACCAGCGTATACCACAATTAGACGAACATCAACGTTGTTGTCGGCATAAAAACAAAAGGCATTGAAGTGTTCGCTTCGGTTGATTAGTCCCCGGAGCGCTTGCGGAACCGAGTTACCACACCGGAGGCTTTCTGTACTACTTGCTTCGACACGCCTATACTCAGCGTTTGAAAGTCGACTCTTATGGCAATAATATGGTGAATTAAAGATAGAAAATTATCTCATTTATCTGTGTAAGAACCGAGAGACCTAGTTATCTTGCTATATTATCCGAACAAAAATAAATAAATTCTTGAAACTTCAATTTCATTTCGGAATAGGTAGAACTATGAGCACATATATGTTTTTATTATAAGTAAAATGTGCTAAAATGTCTTCTATTTATTTTCCAGATATTCCATTTCGTTATTAAAGTGGTAAAAAGTAACAATATATATCGCGTAAAGACATAATATCATATGGCTTCACGCTCTACTAAACAATGATCTCAACTAAAAGAATCATTTTATTTTTTTAAAAATATAACATGTCTTAATTATATTCCCACGATACATTTGATTTGAACAACATGTCATTCTGAGAACTAATAAACATACGTAAAAAAGATAGCTAATTTCCAATTCTAAATGAGATGATTTCGAAAATGTTTGGGACAATTGTAACTTAAACATACTTACATTTACAAGAAGTCATAAACACCAGTGTAATTTTGAATGTAATAACACCAAAATTGTACTGACTGTGACGAATGTATAATGTATGTAATGTAATAAATATTCAGAGACGATAGTATGGCACAATTTTTAATCCAAGAGTCACAAAAGTGACTCGGATATAACTGTAAAACTATAACTTTTAGAATTCCGTTGTTGTTTCATATTATGTAAAGTAAAATTTAATAACAGACGCATTAAACGATACGTTATCGCTATTGTTGCGCAACATGATCGATGATGGCAATCCAATGGCCCATGATAACATCTTAACAGCCATTACCTATGACACCCACTGCGATAGCAATCTGCGTACACTAGTTACTTTCACACACGCCTACAACTTGTGGCAATGAGATGCTTTTTATCTGACTGCGATTAGAATTTAAACGGCAAGGCTTAAACGGGTTAGTATAATTGCATTCACAAAAACACACAAAAAAGTTAATTTGTGTTTATTTGATTTAAAAATAGTTGCATAATTTGCGAACCAATTTTCGAACTGCCACTTGTTTGAACGGCAATATAAAAATAATATGTGTGAACTTCGATTCGCTGTGGGAAAGATGAAATTTGATAAGACTTTTATCTAAATCTCGAGACGGTTAAGCTTTTTTGTTTTTTGGCGTCCAAAACTATTTTAACGAAGCCGCATGTCTTATGTTACAAAAAGGACTCGTGGAGAAGTTGTTTAGGTTCCTAATAGGGTAGAATCTAAGAAAATACATTAGGATTCATATGTTTTTGGAGGACAAACCCAAAATAAACCTATATCAGTTATTTTTTTAAACCTACATGTGTTGTCTATTTTCGACTGCTTGCAAAGAGTATAGAACGAAACAAATCGCAAATAAAGAATACGGCAATACAAATGCCATTAAGGGACCTTAAAGAGCTTTCTTTAATTAAAACCTAACTGAAGCTATTAAGTCTATATTAGCTCAAAAATAATACTGAAGTTATTGACAAAACTTGATAGAATTGCGTTTAACTTTCGTTAAAATAGAGACAGACCGAGGGAGAACTCTAAGCAAAGGATGACCCTTTGTTCATAATAAGGAGCTTATTTTCACTGAGAAATTTAATTGACATATTTTCTAAACGTTAACGAATGGCACCCACTTATCTGTAGAGTATAAACACTGCCTTCGTAACGAGTAACACTATCAGAAATATCGATAGCGCTTTAGGCCTTTGTACATGGTGTAATTTTATGTGTGCATTGATAGATTTAAATGAAGACATTAAAAGCCAAAACTCATAAGAGCTGTTATTGTAAACCCGTATTCAAATAAAACTTACGGTATCTAAAAAACCTTACCAATTACGAAAAAGTGAAAAAGAATGAATATGTCTTGATAATATAGTGTTTGTTAGAAAACGAGTCTGAAAATTATGCAAATT
The DNA here is from genome assembly GCA_916048165.1 of Spilarctia lutea. NCBI lineage: Eukaryota > Metazoa > Arthropoda > Insecta > Lepidoptera > Erebidae > Spilarctia > Spilarctia lutea. The sequence continues at coordinate 11,795,240 of OU696480.1, read as the reverse complement.
GACTCACTTATACAATTATTTCGCATTTACGAATGGCTAGCGGCCTTTAGTTTCCACAAATGATAAAAAACACTCTCCATCATGAGTAATATCAAATACAATCTCGAGAATTAAATACACAGGCATAGATATCACTAATATCACTGAAATCGTATTCAAGGACCTTGTTATTACGATTTCTATGCGAAATGATATCATATGTATTCAGCTTTATCCTTGTAATATAATGTAATGTAATGTAAATAGTCCCAGCAAGTTGGAGCCAAGACTCATCAATAAAGCATCGCTCGGAGGCACCGCGTCCCGATTCATCAGACCGATAGGATCTAACCCTGAATCGCTTACAAGTAAACTGTGCAATTATGCGATAACGTTGCCAATACAGTTACGTAGCGTGGCAGCCTTGTGATTCGCACCTGTGGTGTTTAAATCGATTAATCAATCGAACAAACTTAAGGCACTTTAAAATTATAATAGGTATAGATATTGAATAAAGCGGTAAAATTTGTGAGGTTACAGCGGTAATCTCTGGATCGACTAAACAAATTTTCAAAAATATTTTATCAATAGAAAACCATCAAAGGCTTTTAACTCGAAACATGATTACTTTGAAATCCGACATGCACGAGGGCAGAGGCGTTATAAAAGCTCGTTTTCGATAAAGATAATCATACAATGAAATCGGAGTGACGAAAAACTTGAATAGATATGTAGCATATATCGAAAAAAAAACTATGTAGCTACAAAAATAAAAATTAAAGGAAAATTTTAGCTGTACTAATGACTTTTTTATTAAAATGTTAGTTTTCAAATTTAAGTCCCTAAAATAGTTGCCAAGCTCCTCTAGCGATACACACTTGATATTTTATTTGCAGAAAATCTAATTCGAAGCCTTCATCTCAAGATATCATGTGCATGGCGATATCTAATTCCTATTTGCATTTTGAATGTCACGTATTTTTTGATTGTCTGAAAGCATCGTATTACACATTAGAAATGTACACAACACATGATACTGCGTTGCAGCGTCTAATATCTACTACTAATTTATTATGAGTTTTTATACATATTACATATTTATATGGATTTCTAATGTAAATCCCGCTCTCTTCTTTATGTATTACTCTTTAGGCTGTTCTAACTAACTTCTCGGCTCTTTCTTTACCTATGTACCTATGTTTTTTTATGGAATAAGAGGCAAACGAGCAGACGTATCGCCTGATAGTAAGCGATTACCGCCGCCCATGGACACCCGCAACACCAGAGGCGTCACAAGTGCGTTGCCGGCCTTTGGGGGACTGGGAAGAGGGATGGGGGAAGGGTTGGGGTCTGGGCCTCCTAACTCTCTCGGTGAAACACAGCGCAAGCGCTGTTTCACACCGGTTATCTATGAGGCCGTGGTATCACTCCGATCGAGCTGGCCCATGCTCTGATCTTTTTCTTTTTTTTATGGATGATCATCATAACTTTAACCTATACGCTGTCAAGAAACATTGAAGTAATTTTAACAAAATTCAGTTATTTGACAATACAATGATTTTTAATGACGGACAATTCACACAACTTTTTGCAAAACCAATATTTTTATACCAAAAAGCTGGCAATTTGGTCATTTACACACAGTGACAATATACTGTTTTTATATGTAACATGTTCCATATAAAAAAAAGCAAATCACACCTACATTTCCTTTGTTGTATCATGTTGATTGACGTGGCGGACGCACGCTGTATATTATGTTACAAATTGTATTTCTTAATTGGACACGTACACACGAAAGTTTCAAAGAAATAGAACTCATTCCGATACATTTTTTTAAAATTACGTGGCTCGTACTTAAAATAGAAATCATAGGATTATTTACGACGTCCGGTCTGTCCACTTGAATAAGACAGAGACTAATTGAATATCTAAGTACCTAGTATACATATTTCTTTTAATACCAAACATGTCTTATTTGCAAAATTAAATCAGTTTTTTTACGTTAAGGAACGTGCCCACTTCCGAATTTTAGATATTTAAATCTGTTTTAGAGTTAGGAATTCATGACTCTCTATCGCTCTCTCTCTCTATCTTCGTATATCTCCTTTCGTCTTTTTTTCATAATTCAATAATTATAAAACATATTTCAAGTCTAAATAAGTTTAATGTTATTATTAGCGTTACTGATTACAAGAAATTCGGGTTCGATTCGGTTCGATTACTTATTTCATTTATTGGTACATGTGTACATGTATATTAACTGACTAACCTAACCGGTGCATATAAATATTATTCCTTAGATAATATATTAAGTATATGAACATCAACATATTAAAACACTTTCTCTCTCCACCAACACTGTTTCTGAAGGCCAGTTATTGCCCTCGTATTATTAAAGCCTAACATAATAATGGCGACCGAAAACATTTTCTAACTTGTTTACGTTTACATAACATCATCAGAATGGTTTGCTGCCTTTCTCCGTTCGTTGACCGCTGTCCGCTCAAGGCCAAATGACTATCAATTAAATGGTTTTTAACACATTTTTATTAACGTTATTATAAATGCAAAAACGCTTTTCTACAATTTCTATCCTGACCTTTGTTTAACTGCTATATATTTTTTTAGAATGAATGAATTGCCTTTATTTAGAATGAGTCATCTTATAGTCTTCATGAAATTAAGGTTTATATGGAAATTTTAAAACTGTAATTCTTTTCAACATAATAAGAAAATATTTGTCAAAAATGACGTAACTACACATGGGTCCATGAGTCACCATATGGCAATAGTGACTCATGGTCGGTGCCAATTCCAGAGTCATAAAGCCTTTGAGGTGAAAAAAAGTATGCACTTTTTTCATGATTTGAAGGTCTTTTTGTTTTGAAACTTTTTTTACTCTACTGTCAAGAAGGGTTTCGCTTTAGTACAAGAGTAACTAACTACTAAATAGCCTACGGTTTTTTATCAACGTGATAATTTTTGTAATGCATGACTCACTTCAATAACACTTTAATAAATTGATTTATAAGATATGATATATATTTATATACTTATTGGTTTAACGTTCTATAAATTACACTGTTATTTTCAGAAAATAAGATAACACAAAATGTACAAATACAAGTCTCATATAGCAACAGCATTTCTAGTCAAATATGTATATTCTTGACTGACTCTTGCGGTATGGTCCCCGAGGGTCACATGCAATCCTAAATTAGAGCGATCTGTCGCGTACTAACATGTTTTTTCCTTCGTATTACACTGAGGAAACTAAAAATATGATCACGTAGCAGTGATTAATTCTTTCCGTTTCCAAAATGTTATTCTAAACACGTTTTTATGATATTAATCAAATTTTAAACATTAGTATTCTTTGTCTGTTAAAAAAACTGTCTATTTTTATTACATTACGGCATTCACGAAGTATTACATAAAATGGTTTAAGTAGTATGTTATGTAATAATCCTTATCCTGTGTTGTTTTAGGCATTAGGCCTATACTTAATCATTTTCGTTCGTTATTGCAATAGTCTAAAATATAATGGTACCAGAAATAACGTTCATTGATTAATTGCTTTATGCCTGTAACGGCTATTAAATTTATCTGAGATGAATTATTATACTCTTGTTACAATAAGTAGCAAGAACCAAAAATAAACATTTCAAAACGTAACTTATTTACAGAAGCTTTGTAAAATGCCTAAAACCTTCTTAATGTATATTTTTATCATTGTAACACACTTAAAAATATTGTAATCCTTAATGTTTATTACGTACATTATACCTATATTTTTACTAAGTATAATACGAGTATGATCTCACGATGTATTCCCAAATATGTACAAGTTAAAAATGATCGAAGTTTAAACTATTCAAAGTAAAACTTTAGTAAGTTTAACAAAAATCTGAGACACATAATTTTTCATTTTTTTTAAAGTTTCACTGTATTTTTATGATACCCATACCTATTACATACTTATTCAAACTACTGTTTCATTTAAAACTGTATTATCGTTTCTCGAAAAAGTGACAAATACATGATTGTTAAGATTGAATCTAAAATTTTAAATTATATACCAATGATAATATATTTTATACTACTAAAATAAATATAATTTGTGTAATAGAAAATACAGCTTAAATATCAAACCGACTTACGTTTCAAAGTAAATGATGTTATTTAAAATAAATCATTATTACAAAACATAAAGTCTTCAAACTTTCTACCCATCATCGCACAATTCTCTATTGAGTTATCGACCCAATAAAACCAAATAGATGGTATTGTATAACTAGTAAACTATCACCTGCCGTACTGAGTATTGAGTGAGCAATAGTGAGCATGTTTGCCGGCTGAGCGTTTTTGCCCAAGTTTACGTAACTGCGTCAAACAACATCATTCTGACGTGCACCGACGTTGGTCATTGTCACATCGTCTGTGAAGTGAATAGATGCCGACAATTAGCTTTCTTTTTACGTTTTTTTCTTTACTTTTAAACAAACATGGTGTTGGAAGGAAACGATTCACATTTTATTTAATACAAGCAATTCTGGTCGCATAAGTATTTAGGAGCGACGACCATAAACATGAGTGAAATTGCGTTGAACAGTTTACGTTTCAAGAACTTGTGTTTTAATATTACTACATTAAAATTATAATGAGTTTTTCACAATTAATATTTTTTTTATCATTAAATCAATTGTATAAAAAAATCTCCTGTAATGGACTTCAGTTAACAATTATTGTCGGTTCCAAACAGCTTATACGAGTTGCCGGTGTATTTTCTTGAGCAAACTTTTTCACATTCCCGAATCTATCCATACAAAACATTTTTCTATTGCTTATGCTTGGTTTTAATATGGGAAATATTGGAAAATTAAATACGGGAAAATTTAGAGACTGTTCAAAGGGAAAGTTAAACAGTCTCTTAATTTTTCCATAGGTATGTAATTTAATTGTTAACAAGAAACACTTTACCCTATGACGTTAGGTAGACCAAAGTATGTACGAGAATGTATGTGTTTGTGTAAATATAACTAATTTTCTTCTTGAAAACTATAGATGAAAAATATGCCACTTGGGTATATAGACGCAACTACATGTTATATATATACATGTAACATTGACCCTCATTATGAAACCTTATACAATTGTTTAAAATTAACATTCTGTAACTCTTGTGTGTAATACGGCATATTATGAGTATGATAGTAATACTATTTCTTACATAATTAAGACCGAAGAAGTCTTTAAAGTAAACGTGTAAAAATATATAATTGCTGCTAATACTGTCAGTTAAATGTTTAAATTAACTTCACCTGTTAAAAATCTAGGAAAAATCATTCGTCTCGCATCTGCAATGATCAAATCTTTATTTGTGTTTTGTAGAAACCTGTTGTACGTGGCCGGGGCTGTAACTTTTACAACAGTTCTGGCAAAGTTTTACGACTTTTCTCTAATAGAAATCGGTAAAAGTACACATCTTTCCACAACGAAGGTAAAGTAATATACAAGTACCACACGTAAACACGTAAACGTACTCAATTATTGTATAACTTAGTACCGTACTACCTATACTGCACCATCTGTTGATAAAATGCTACCTACAGTCGCGAATAATTTAAATATGTAGTTATAAAAATAGTCTTCAATAAAATCTAATTTCGTAAAATATATTTCACAACCTAATTAATAATAATAGTTTTAAATCTAAAAAAAACACCACCATCATGGCATGCAAGACAAAAACGTATTTCGCCGATCCTAAATACTTTTGCGCAAAGAGCAAAGGACACAATATATTATATAATAATATAGACTGCACGGTTGGCCTAGTGGTTTAAGCGGTCACTACGCCGTTTGCTACTGCGCCAAGTGCCGTGGGTTCAAATCCCGCGTGGGACATCACTTTGTGTGATCCACAAAATGTTGACCTGAGTCTGGGTGTTCTTTGTGTCCGTTACATGTATGTTTGTAAAGTCCCCCGCGACACAGGATGTATATTCCTAATGCGGGAGTTGTCTTTTAAAAAAAATATATGTATAACTAGCTGAACCCCGCGGTGCTACCCGCGGTACGATGATAACTGCGGGCAACGCCGCGAGGCGAAGCTATATCTTTATAAATAGTAGCCTATGTGTTATTCTGATGTATAAGCTATATTGTGGTAAAGTTTCATTCAAATCCATTCAGTAGTTTTTACGTGAAAGAGTAACAAACATCCATACATACATACATCCATACTTACAAACTTTCGCCTTTATAATAGTAGTAGGATATATTTTATATGTATTTAAAGAATCGATTAGTGTATTCATATACTTTTAATTTTTTATATAAGACGAATGTAACATGGCCTGTTAACATCAGGTCACAATTCAGTGAAGGGAGGTAAAACACAACTAAACGTAGCTTAAATTTGAAAAAACAAACCAACCAAGGGCTTTAAAATATTAACAATTTGGTATAACTACCGTAATTAATTTTGTTATTGAGTTTAGAATTAAAGACATGGATGCGAAATGGAATAAGTTTTAAATGTACAACTAAATACGTAGCTGGAAAACGTTGACAGGAATGACAAAAGTGTTTCAATATCAATGTATTGAAAAAAATCGCATTGGTTCTGGCTTCTTTTCATGCATTTGCACACATTTACTAGAACTACAATATAAAATATGATACTAGGAATAACACTAGGTTCTTATGATAAATAGTTTTGTCTACAAACTTGAAGGATTCGCTTCTAAACAGTTAATAAATTCACCGCAAACAATCTTTACACAGAAGAGCGGACTTTAACAGTAAATCCTTGGTTATATAGCTACTATAAAATACGATTTCTAAGAAGTCCTAATAGTTAGAATCAGTTTGTTAGATTGCAAATGATAACTAAATACCAAGAAGACATTTGTAACTTTTTTTTATAATAATTATATTTATTTCTATTTCCTATCCGTCGAAAAATTACTGTTTTGTTTTTTTTCTGTATAAAAATGTACCCTCTAACTTCTTTCATGATAATTGATTCAGCAGTTTTAGCATTTTTCATCTTAAGTAAAAAATAATGCAAGAACAAATATTCAAAATAACAAATTCCCCTGTTGAACTAAACCTCCTTTAATATTTAAATGTTAACATATTCCTATAGAGCATTAAAATTAAGAAAAACTGTGAAAGGATTTTGCATTTTATTAAAATGATGGTGCAAATTATATAGTGTATTAGCTAATCCTGAAACTGCATCTAATTGTGTTTATGTTTAATATATAATAGTATTGTGAAAGAGATGGCCCTTAAGGACAGGACCGTTCCCCCCTCGCCGCAGTCTGCCCGCCCGGTCTGACAAGATCCAAGATGCAAGAATGCTGGTCCTCGCAAGTGGTTCGCTTTCGAAATAACTCCTTGCTCGCAACCATTTCTTTCATATTGTGTCGCGTAACAATTTATTAACATATGTTTCATTTTCACCGACTTCAAAAACATATGAGGAAATGTGTAGCGCATTTTTCCGTAAACTTTCTGACTTCCTAGTAGCTGGTTAATTGATTTAAATAATTCAGGCTATATTCAGTTATATTATCTCCAAAGTTATACAAAATATTATAATAGCTTTTCCACGCAGTTTCACTACTCTTTATTATTACTGCTTCCCTCTTAAAAATTGCTGCGTTATGTTATATTTAACCTGATGCGAAAATAATTTTTAGATAAATTTAAGAAAGTTTTGATGTTTGACTAAAAAAAAATAAACCCATGTCAATTATTAATGTCTATAGTAAGTTCAGTGAGCGGAGAAATAATGTGTTTACCAGAGACAATTTGCCTATTAAAAGATAATACAAAAATTGCTAAATTATAACAAAAATATATTAAAAACATAACATTTTGTAATAATTATTGGATGTACCTTGATTTAAATTTAAAAAAAAATATGGATTAACATTGAACAAACTTTGACACTTTTTTTGGACTGTTCACAATATAATGTTAAAATGATGCATATCTTATCATTGTTGCAATGCAAAGAGAGGGTATTTATTGCTCATAAAACCTTATTTAGTTCTGTAGGTTTATTATCATTTATTTTTATAAATTTAATCCTGACTCATAATAAAGAAATAACTAACATTAAATGTATTATGAAATGTTTCGGCAAAGCCGTTGAAAACAACTGCAATATATACAACACTCCCTTAAATTATATACTTAATATCTGTACCTATATATAATGTGAATTATGAACTTAGTTGCAACAGTAATTTAACTATTGTCAAGTTAACTTCACACATAATCACTTATTTCTACCACCCTAAGTTAAACTGCTAGGGATTACCTATGCCATTGAATCTGTACATACATTATACGCATAAATTGTAACTAGCCAAAGTAAATAAACATCCTTCGACTGTAACTACGACACACAAAATGTTGTCCCATGTGGGATTTGATTCCGCAACACTTGGCGCAGTAGAAAATGAAGGGGCGATCACTTAAATCACTAGGCCAACCGTGCAGTCAGTTAAAAAAATCACCATGAGTCTACCGTCTTACTATCATTAAGTAAAAAAAATAATAGGGAGCAAACGAGCAGACTTATCGCCTGATGGTAAGCGATTACCGCCGCCCATGGACACCCAACACCAGAGGCGTCACAAGTGCGTTGCCGGCCTTTAGGGTATGGGGTTTTGACATAATGTTGCTATAAAATAGTTATAACAGAGTATACCCTAGCATTTCATCACATGTTAATAAATCTGTTGACATTTACCAACATTAAAATTTAAATATGAATTAAATAAAACTTGCAAATATTATGTACTCCAATGAATTGCAAAGTTTAATGTATAATATATAAATATTTCTGTAACAAACTTAAAATCGAATAGTCCTTGTAAATATCACTTCCTTACTACAAAAAAAACTTTGCAGTCAGGGTCGAATACTTTTCAATTGATTTTTATTTCTTATCAACGTATAAATGTACTGTATCGATGACATCACTTGTGTTATACAGTACATTATACATTACTTTCGACAAGAATTCTTCGAAGGCAATTTAGAATACTTACAAGTACCTTTTTTGTTGGAAATATTTGGAAAACTAACATATTTCAACAATATATGTAAATGAAAACGTCTTCATTAAGGGTTTAATATTTCAGCATATACTTATAAATATAGTATATTAATAAGCTCAAAATTATCGTTGTTAGAAAAAAATAACGTAAAATAGTTTTAGTTTAGTTTAGTTTAAAAAGACAACTCCCACGTTAGGAATAAACATCCTGTGTCGTGGGGGACTTTACAAACATACATGAAACGGACACAAAGAACATCCAGACTCGGGACAACAATTCGTGGATCACACAAAGTGTTGTACCGCGTGGGATTTGAACCCAAGACACTTGGCGCAGTAGCAAGCGGCATGGCGACCGCTGAAACCACTCGGCCAACCGTGCAGTCAGTCAATACAGTTTATTATGCAGTCGGGAACTCAAATACTAAATTATTAATAGAATATCAAAACGAGTCTAATCTTTTAAAATTGACCAATGTGTAAATGTATAAAGATGAATTTCCATTAATCATCAGATAAATAAACCCCGACACTCTCTGGCCAATGAAACCTTGTACATACTGGTAACTAAGAAAACAGGGAAAGCTACAGTTTTTTCAAGTTCTTTATACAATTTTTCATTAATTTTATATGTAAACATTAACATGGATTCAAAATTAACAATCAAATCTAACCTTTATCGTTAGTTTTAAAATAAACTCTATAACAGCAGTTCACCGATCAGTTCACAGTTTATTTTATAAAATATTTTATAATCGTCCGTCGAGGATATCCTTAATAGCTTCCTAGAAACCTGAAAGATAATTTATAAAACAGGATTGTTGACCGGCGTCCGGTTTATACCTGGTGTTTTCTTATCCTCGCAAATTATGGTTATTAATGACCTCAAATCACGCAATATCTCATGTAAATACTACATATACATAATAGCATTACATATACATTAAACTAAATACGCATATTTCAGTATATAAAGTGTCAAATTACAGTTAACATATCACTCACCTCGTTAATTTAATTTTGTAGTCACCGAAAAAGTTCAACACAAATGTCAGTGAAAACGTATATCCAAAAGAAACACAACACAATTCACATATTACAAAACCAGTAAATATCCACTAGAGTATTTAATATCCTTATTTGAACAAAAGAAATTTCAACACGGTTGAAAATAGTTAACATAAAACGTCGAAGTGCAAAAGAGTTCAACGAATGTAGCGAGCTCTCGGTCCGCAAGCCCGCCGTGTACTGAACCCTGTCTTGCGAGGCCGTGCACTATCTCCTACGTGGGGTACCTGATAACGCATACCTGGAAATCATCTTGCTACTTTACACTTTTTGGATGTGGAAATATCATCATAATTTAGGTATGTACGTTAGTGTCGGCATCATGTACAAAAAGTAACGTAGCCCTAATGTGTTAAAATTTGATTACACGACATATTCGGGTAGAAAAAAATTAAAAAAAAATCTAATGCGATACCACCTGTCTTCCTAACTTTGTCATACCGAATTTATTGGGAGTATTTTATGTTCATTTTTCATAAGTGTAAAGTTTAAAGTACGTAGTAAAGCTTTTTATTTTACATTTAATAGATGAGAAAGTTCAACAATTTGCTAGGTAGGCACTACAAGCTAAGCAAGTAATTAATAGACTTCATACACTGTAAGGTATCATTTCCGGGTTATGCACACAAATTGTCAAAGAGAGAGAGAGAGAGATAAAAAGCTTTATATTTAAATAACATGTTATCATGACATAAGCTGATAATGCAACTGCAAGTGAAAATACACATACATTTGAATAGGTAAGTAAACAATGCTTGGTTTCTGATCATTTTATTTCATGAACTTATATGTTTTCAGTGATGGTACACATTTGTGGAATAACTATTTTTAATCTACGGCATAAAAATGTATAACCTATTCGCGAGAGGTGTTATTCGAATACATTTTAAGTGCAGTGTCGGCGTCAACGCAACCAATTGATACAATCATGGGCGAAAAGTAAATGGTTCTTAATAAACGATGCACCGCAAGTGCACTAAGTTAACCTTTTTATCGGTAGCTTTAAGCTCGGCGGTGTGTTAAATAAAGTGGTTTCTAAATATAAAACGGCGTATCTCGACATGCCATTGGCAGGTGCGAGCCTACGCGTCTTGCTTTTTTGCCATCATCTCTATTTTTTATTGCATTTTTTATTTTTTTTAAAAGGACAATTTTATAATTAAACCTAGTGCGTTTATCGTGAGCGGAGAGAAGTTTTACCGAGAAACTGTGGCCGATGATATCTATACCTCACTCTGGCAACTTAGTTGTATAAAATGTTAATTAATTATGTTTTCAACGATGTCCGAGAGTACATATTTGTTTGCCGGTTATAATTAATATCATGTTACAAGTGTTATTAAGATAAACATTTTCTGTTTATTTTTTGATCTTATAAATGGTCCAGAGATATATTTCTTACATAAAATGATTATTAAATTAAAATTTATTTACACAATCAAACAATAGTCAAGATAATATTTCGTTATGAGCTCGCAACTCGTACTTTTTAGTTTTTAAGTTTAGGCTCACTGTTAAGTCTGGTGTGCTACGTGTTTTGTACCAAAATTACAATTGACTTCTCGAGCTCATGAAATTTCAAAAACATGTTCTTAAATTACACCTTAAGATACATTCTCTATATTCCATACAATCAAATTAAAAACAGTAAAAAACTGAAATAAAGAACACAGAGAGCGTTTCTCTAACCGACAATCAAATAAAAGTAGAGTAAGTACATGAGTGACAGCTCTACGCCTGGGTGGAACATCTTTACAACAATTAAATAGATCGCAATGCGAGTACAGTCCCACGGCCTGCTACCGTTATCGCAAAGAAGGTGGCTAATGAAACAGAGGAAATTATTGTACTTGGCATGGTGCAAGTGATGAGAGAAAGCGAGTGAAATAAATCGAATTGTTAAGACATTGTAAAAATAATGAAAATTTATACTCGTACATACTATTAGATATAAACAGCTGTATATACTCATAAATAATATCATATCTTTGCAGAGAAAAGCAGGTCTAAATTAATTCTATTACTAGTATAAAACTAAAAGATAATTTGTTGTGACGTTATCAAAAAAACATTTAACTCACATAATTTTTTATATCATTCATTTAAATCTAGTTTTCATAGAATCGTAGCAAAGTTAGTAAGAAAAAACTCATAGGTACAAGATAGTCCCATAATAAGTAAAAGCCTGAGAATTTAAGTTGATACAAAATTATTTCTAGTTACTGACATTTTTACTTTTCATCATAATCATTATCATCATAGGCATCTTTTTACCAAAATGATTTTGGCATACTGTACTATGCTGACCAGATGATTTCGTATAATAACTTTTATAGTATTAAACTGTCACTAAGGTTGAATCTCTTTTTCATTATAGATACAAAGTCTACTCTACAAACTGGTACTGACGTTATTCTTATACATTGTTCCACACAACAAGTTTGTACCCATGGTGTGTGCCTAAATCTTATGTTAACTCACTTCACTTTAATCTAATCTGAAGTCGTTAACCTTTTGATTTAGATTACTCATGTTCAGTTTTTGAATTGCTTCTTCGGTCTATGATGTGTTCACACCAGTTCATACTTGTGAATCTAATTGAGTTTATACACAATATAAAATTGTTGGCACCTATGTGAATCTTTCTAACAGACATACGAGTATGTATGTGCGGTTGAAAGTGAAATATAGTTTAGTTTACTTGTGCATAACTTTAATATAAGTTTATCAATGATGTTTAAATTTACAATTTTAAAAAGTTAAGGTCGACTACAACTTACTATAGTTTTTCTTATAAACACGTTAATTAAAAAAATTACAATCCTTTGTGTCTTAACTACCTACTTATTATTTATTTTCTAAAAGCTATTTATGAAGTTTAATACTATAAAAAGTTGTTTGTATTCTTGTCAGAAATAAATAATAACAATTTATGAACGAGTAGTTCTAACTGCATACTGCATAATTCTCTGATACTAGCTCACTAGCAAAGTTCAAAATCATATTATTAATTCACATTGTACAACTTAACTAGATAACAGAAAGCGATGTAGATACACACGAATACATAATATATAATTAGAACATACGCCTCCTCGATAACATGGTCATCCATTCATGAGCTTAGAGTCGATTGTGTACGATGTATAGTTGCAAACTCGCATTGCATTAGTGATTACGTTAGCTTGTAACATCTTAACCATAGTATGAAACGATTAATTGTTCCACGATGTGATACACTTCATAAATTCTGGTAATTTGCTTCAAAAATCCATTCGTAAGCAATTGCATCAAGCTCGTGGTCCATTTGACGGCAAACGATCTCAATGTATTACATTCAATTAGAATGCCTATTATTTTTAGACTTACTTAAATAGTAAGTAAAGTGAATGATGCTTTAAAATGTGAAAAGAGGGAACAAATCCCTCTTTTCACATTTTAAAGCATCTTTATATATTATATAAGTATGCTAGGTCACACGGGATTGTTTTAAAACTAACTATTTAAGTAATTGAAACCAATATTTTTTTAAATACTATAGTAGGGGTGATAGGTACTCCTTAAACAATACTACTAATACTTTCTAGTCCATATATGTAGTTTTGATGCGAAAAGAGTGGAGTGAATTCATCCCATTTCAAAACATTTGTGTGCACTTTCTATACTATTCAGTACATAAATAATAAGTCACTGTGACTATTTGTGCAGTCTCACGAATGCTGCACAATGTGTCGAGTAGAAAAATGCGTGGCCAAGTAAAATGATATTAATAGAAAGCGGTGGCGTGATAGTTTCCACGACAAATCGGGGTCGGCTATTGTGCACTGCCACATTGTTTACGCCTCTGCCTAATTGCACCATCGGGCAGGTGACGTGAGCTTTGAGATACTGAATTGTTTTGATGCGATCTAGGGCGGTATGGGGAACTCGGATTTCGTTCTTTGATGAAATATTTGATAAGTTAGATATGAATGTGTTAAATGTGAAGCAACTGAGTTGATATACGTAATAACGAATGAAATGTAAATTATAAGCTAAAATGTCAGTATCGGATGAAGTTACCTGTTATTTCTTTTTTCTTAATCTACGATATCGTTGAAGAGTAAAGAAAAAATTGACTTTATAATTATACTATATATATAATGTCGCAATTTGTGGTTGAATTCGTCAGAAATGAGAAACTAAACTGACAATGAGAAACTAAACTGACTTGTAAAATAGATGAAAACAAATCGAGTTGAATATTTTGCGTTAAAGTAAGTTTTTTTAATGAAGCGTACACAAATATACTTAATCTTTTTATGTGGATTAATTATGATATTCACAGTTCATAATTTTAAAAATAACGCTGAGCATAAGAAAAAGCGAAAGTAATTTAAAAATAAGACGGGTTGATGTTAACAAAAGTCACAATTACAACTCACAACTTTTTGCACATGCGAGGCTTGCTTTTTGTACTTTTTTAATTAATGGGATACCGCACAATAGGTGTCTATTATAATTAATTATACCTAATGCGATTCAGTATAGGATGATATAACCTTTTCAAAGTTGCCAACATAATTCAATTATTAGTCACCGGTTAACGCAGATCAATCGATCGATAAACAGTTGGACTAATGATCTCTATCTGCAGTTAAAGTCGATCGGCGAACGATTTATTCTGGGATATGGTCGTAAATTACTCGCGGTACCGAACGTGGGTGTCGTGAAGCCGGCTGCACGGGGTAGATTATTGAACAAACACCTTTATGAAGCTTGTTTCTGTTAATGTTGTTTTAAATTGAGCGTATTTTTTCCACTGAACTGCGAAAAACTAAAAAAAAATATGTTAAAGACCCTTTTGAATGTTTAACTTTTATACTAGATTCAAAAACTTTTTGTACGGTTGGCTAATGATGAAATATGGTCATTCAACTATTAATTTAATATGCTGTTTTTATAATGCTGGACATAGGACTTTCCATTGAAAAAAGATTTAAGCCTGTACCAAGCTAGCCAGACGGATTGGTGATTGTTTTATGGAAAATCTTCAGTCTGTTGAAGACAAGCATAAAAAAGATTATTATTTTTAAGATATATTTCAATGCCATATCATTATAAAATGTATTGTACAGTTTGTTAATTTAAATATTCCTTCTGACAATCGCCGTCTTGCCACGCAAAAAGCAGTTTTATCGTTTTTTAGCACAATATAAATCATAATAACCAGAATGTGGTATGATTTTTGAATAAGTAAAAGTTAAAATATATGAAAAGGAACACAAGACACAGCGCTTTACTTTTTACTAAGTTATAAAAAACGCTTCTATTTAGAATTTACGAGATAACAAAAATGAGTTTTATGACCAGTTGTGAAGATCAAATTTAAATTTATTTTAGTTAATAAATAAATCGTCTCTGTTTACATGTCGACATCATTACCATTAAAAATACATACATATCATACACAATTAATTTTTTTTAAAAAGTAATGTGTTTCACTATATTTGACACAGTATTGTAGAACATGCCCACAGTGCACTTGTACTACCTATAGAATTTATATTTTACCTTCAAGTTTAAATTTAAAATACAGAGCGGTAAAGAAACAAGAAAACAATACATATTTCCAAAGTGTGAAAGCCCTAGGAAGTCGGAAATGTATTGCGCATACGCAACCGGGCCGTACACAAAGGAGCAAGATTTAGCACACTAAGTATTGTACATCCTCACGGAATACATTGCCGAAGCACGCTTAGGGGTAGGCGTGGTAGCTAGTTCTCGCAACACAGGGGGGTATTTGGTAAAAACATTTAACAACAAAAGTTTTTTTTCATACTATTCACATTCTTCAAGAAGAAGAATCGTAAAATTGATAACAGAGGGGTGCAATGAGGGAAGATCCACCCAATCCAGTAGTGGATCGCAATGGGCTGATAATAGGTAGGTAGGTATACCAGATAAAAAAGAATATAGATAGAAAAGACGACAGAGCTTGCGTATAACTCGTAAGTAGGTTCTATCCAGTCCAGATTATTTTTTGTGCAATATAAATACATGATCAGTTACAAACTCACATAAACCTGATAAATTAATAGGAATACATACTCGTACATACTGTAAAGTTCACATTCAAGGCTTTACTTATACCTAACACAATTAGGTCAGGAAGAAACTTAATTTGTTAATAAAATTTTATTTAGCAGTCCAATTATTTTATTTATTCAGTCCAAACTTCCTGATCGTTTGCATAGTTATTATAAAAACCAAGACGTATATATATAGTAGTTGTAAGACCTAACTTTGGCGCCACAGATAGAAGACTATCAAAGTTATATAACTTCTTAATTGTTTATCATTAATTTTGTTAGAAATATTCTTGTTTACTTTGCGTGTGGATTATAGGTAATTAACAAATTAAGTACAATATCATACTCTGTTAAATTGTAATTATGCGTTACATGGACATTCACTAGGAAATCACGTTTTAACTAATAAACCAATCATTTCTCTATACAATTTTACAAATTAGTTACACAGAAGCGTATGAAATTTTCATTTAAATTTATTTCGGAACTTAAATGTTTATTTATACATACACAATACCCTCCCCATAGTCCCTATACTACAACAGGGAATTTGATTTCATAAAGAACTGGTCTGCGAGATTCGGGTTGTCGGTAAATCCGACTAAATGCCAAATGATCGTCGTGGAGAGCAAACAAACGTTAATCAAATTGGATACGGCGGTCATTCCACCAGTTGTCTACTCCAACGTGACTACAGCGCTGAGCGCAGTGGTGGCAGTGGAACCTGGGGCTACTTATAGACTCAACACTTGATAGGCGGGCACAAGTCTCATACGTTAAAGCACGTGAACTTCTTCGGAATGAGTTGGCAATACGGTCACAACCCTAGTACCCGACTGTGTATTTGTACAATATTAAATTATGTATGACATTATGTGGTAAATAACATTGCAACTTTCGTTACAAATACTGTATCAATAAAGATCATTGTTATTTCCGAAAACAAAACAAATTTAGAACGAAAAAGAATCCAATAATATACCTACTACATCTAATATCTTGCTCTGAAAATAATTGGAAAATAATTCACGGAATACGGGACTGAGTTTGTAACTCGTTGCCTATATTATTAAATAGACTATATCTTGCAATCTGTCTGTTCTGAATGGATAATAACCTAGGGTCGGAGCGACTCTTGTATTAGGAACAGGACCTCACAGCCGCCTCCCGCCCTGCCAACAAGGGTTCAACCAGTGCTCAACTCTAATTGCTTACGTGTTTTTGCAATTGCACTGATTCCGCCCTTTATAGGGCTGTTCACTATGTTTACATTTTTAAAGTGGAACGAACACGTTACTAAATATTTTTAAAAAACATTATACAGTGATTGCTAATTTACATTTCGTTGAGGTGTAAAAACTTTTTCAAAAATTGTAGCATACCTTCTTGTTATCGTTGTTATGAAACGAAAAAAGATTATCCGCATAATACCCGATATAAAATCAACCGAAGTAATCTATTCGATTGTTGGTTTATTATAATATCAAAGAACCGAACAACAAATTGAAAAGCGCAGCTGTGAAATAGGCTACTAAAAGACTGTAAAATAGACTAATGAATATGACAGTATTGATGCATTTAAAAACGGGTGTATTAAATATGTGCATACATAGTATTAGTTATAACTAAACTACTATACATATCATCATAAGTAAAGTAACTATGAGTTCTTACGAGAATAATATCATTTGACCCAAAACAACGGTGATATTAGTAACGTACTACATGTACTTCCTAGTACTTCTAAGTATTGGTCTAAAGTATATTTTTCAGCATTCAATCATTTGAAGTACAATATTGGTTAATACACTTTTCACTACGAAATATCACTCAGTAGAAATTAATAAATCTTTGATCTTTGAATTGGTTAGATTATGCTCTATCTTTTTGTACAAATAGTTAAAACACATTAGTGTGTTATATAACTATCTAGACTGCTAGACATTTGTATCTACAATTTAATAAAAACTGATCAACTCAAACACTGTAAAACTATTAATAAACATAGCAAGCGCACATTACTGATCAACGAAACAAGACAACAAGCGCCGCGCCTTGGATAAATCTGACCAAAAGGTACTTTAACAGCATCGATTTTCTAAATGTCAAATAAAAACATTAATATTACCCAGGTTTAGTAGGACCTCGAGTATGTCTATACAAATGTAATAAATGTCAAGAATGGAAACGTTTGTGCTACCGACAACGACGGTACTATTAGCCCCTTGATTATGCCAACAGTTGGCTATGAGAATTCGATAAACGTTAAATAATCCTACGGAATGCAATCCATTTCAAGCGCAGGTGTATATTGATATGTTTTATCTTAAGGCGTGGGACTTACTGATTCAATTAGATATTATACCAACAGTAATTAAAGGTTACTAACTACAGACCATCTTGCAACGACGAGATCTTGATAGAAATGCTACAATATACTTGTTTATGTTTCACTAAGCAATATAGCGGCAGCAATGAAATTGCTAAATGATATTTCTATAGTCCAATAACCCATAGATGTGGTTTAATGTAAAATGATCATCGGATCTATTTATTACGTCCATAACTTGGAATGTAAGACCCTCAACAGGTAGTTTAATTGTAGCAAAATACTTTGACGTATTACCGGACGCTGTATTTAAGATTTATCTATAAAAATACCTGCAACGCCCTCACTTTTGTTCGAAAAGGTCAAGGCCGATCATAATGTACACTTCGAAAATGTTGTTCATTGACGAATGAAAACGAAACAAAGGACTACAAACAAGATGTACGGTCAGTAAGAAAATTCCATTACACGAAATCATAAAACATAATAAATCAAATGATGCAATACACTAGTCAAGTGCTTTTAATTAAATAGAAACATTAATAGACGTTTTACCATTGTGCATGACTGTAATACCGAGAACAATAGATTGAGAGAATAAGCCGTAAATCTTTCTCCCTCAAACGATATTACAATATAATAATACACCAACATTCAAGTTCATTAATTCAATAGTCCGTTCTAAATTTACTTACCGTGCAAATCATACACATAAATATTAATGTAGAGTACGCGGTACTCGCGAACGCAAACTCCGGGGATTCATAATCTTTGACAATGAACAGGTCCCATAGTCGGAGATAATTTTTCGTAACATCACCTCGCAGAAGCTATATCTAAGATTGGATCTAAGAGGTGATCACATGAATTCTTGGGCACACCGCACGAGGCCTGTAGATGTTATCTAAACATCTTAAATTATTGTCCTGGGAGCGGCTACCTCGGCTCTCATCTAGCGTTATAATCGTGGAGTCGACTAGAAACTCTCATGAGCGTTTCGTTGGATGAGGCAATCACCGTCTACTCATCATGTGAAATGTAACGTTTAACTACTTTCCCTAGTCATTCATATCTTTGAAGTCAGACCCCATAAGTTCAACTGTCATTAAGCATATCCAATTGTACCTCTATCAGTCTTTTTTTATGGAATTGGGAGCAAACTGGGGACTTGAGGTCTCGGGTTCAAATCCTGGGTCAGACTAAGTGTTTGTGTGATCTACAAATATTTGTGCCGGAGTTTGGGTGTTTCCTATGTATAATATGTATTTAAAAAAAAGTATATATGTATTCATATCAGTTGTCTAGTAACCAAAACACAAGCTCTGCTTTGCTTGGGAATAGATGGCGATGTGTTAGATATACGAAATATTTATTATTTATTAAGAATTGCAATTATCGTTTCTCGAAAAACTAAGATACATGACTGTTATGATTTAATCTAGTATTTTAAAGTGTATAACAATGAAAATATATTTTATATTACTAAAATAGTTATAATTTGTGTACCGGGAAATACATTTTAAATATCAAAATGAGTTACGTTTCAAATCAAAAATCATGGACAACACCAGAGGCGTCAAAAGTGCGTTGCTAGCCTTTTGGGAATGGAAGGGGGTTGGGGGTATGTACCTCCGGTATCCTCACTCACTCGGTGAAATACAGCGCAAGCGCTATTTTACACAGGTTTTCTGTGAGGCCGTGGTATCACTCCGGTCGAGCCGACCCATTCATGCCGAAGCGTGGCTCTCCCACGGTTTTTAGTACTCTTATAAACACAAGTGCAGCTAACACCTCCATTTTAATTCTTCTTCAAAAAGTATACATTCATAACCATTCTTCAAAACAAAAACACGATATTTTGCCAAAAAAAGGTTCTCATTTTAAGACACGCGACAGCGGTGACATCATGCTGGTGCAATTTCATTACTCCAGAATGGTAGTATTAAAAAGGCCACATCCATGAAGTTTCGCAGTATTTTGTAAATGTGAAGCACATATTTTGTGGTTTTATTGCTATCCGCGTTGAAAGCACGCCGGGCACTCCCACTAATGCTCGGCGTAAGGTCAAATTACTAGCCAACGTAGCAAAGCCGAGTGCTTAGATAGGCACTGTTCAAATTGCGTCGAATAAAAAAATCGGTTTAGTAGGATTGCAATTTGTTTCCAATTGACTTTTACGTCGGTAACGCGAGCTAACCCTATTCATGCATAGTTACCAAGCCATATAGTGTTTTGATCTTTTTTTGATTCAAAGAAAACATGATTACAATTTACAGATAATTTTATTCATATTTAGGCCTTTAGGTACAAATATAACACATGTACACATTTGAAAAAAAAGGAACAGCTAATCATTGAGCTAGTTTGAGGCAACATTACAATTTGCGGTTTGTAATTTATGGTTACTATTTTTTATTAGATACCTTAGATACAAGACCATCTGTAAGAGTCATTAAACATATAGATTTGTTAAAACATTTGCTCAGGGCAACAAATATACGAGTCCGGCTTAAACGGGCGATAACTTTCGTTGAAACATCACTTTCGATGTCGCCATCTCCATGTAAACATCTGGGTCGTATGTGCAGAGCAAAGGCCGAATGGCTAGGCAACCAATAAGTATCGTGGTTGTGTATGACTATAAATATGTTTATTTGCCTACATTTGATTGTGATACGGTATGTTGTAATTTAAATACTTACATTACTCCTAATACTAATAGTAGATTACGCACAATTCTCAAATGGAATGAAGTTAATTATACTTGGCAGAATTACATTAAATCATGCCCTACGTCTGGAATAATGGTCCACCCAAAAGCAAATCAAGGCTTATATACTAATATACAAAAGCTATGAAATGTCAGTGCAATCAAAACATTATTACACCAAGAGTAGGTGAATAGTACTGACACATAAATAAGTAATTTGATCATTTTGCCAGCACTTGTGCAGTTTACTGAGCGATTGCAACAGGCACGGGTCACGGTATATAATGTAGGTTGTAAATTGATATACACTTGTGAGAAACATAGCAGTCTTAAATATACAAAAACTTCAAAACTTATGAATCTTACACACATACAGATATTGTAGCATAGTACACTTTTTCATTACTGGGTTAACAAAGAAAATATTGAACTAGAACAAAAGCTCAAAATCATTACCACAACCTCTGCTAATTGAGTTACTAGCTCTGTTTATTAGAAAAATATTTGTGTACACCTCAAAAAAGCAAAAAGATCTGTCAAATTGAGCCCAAATTTTGACGCGATACTAAACGCTTCAGAAATGGTTTTATCAATTTTCTTGCCACACACCGCAAAGCATAGCAGGGTATAGCTAGTATGATATAGATAATTACAATATATCTAATACTTTAATGTAAAATATTACTGGATTTAATCCATATACTGCCATTAAAAAGTGCACAACAAAGCTCGTTCCAATAGTTGCAGTGTGTAGAACGAACTCAAGCGTGGGCGCGGCGCCCGCGGCGACCTATCTCCGTGAACAAATTATAATTTCAAAATCCCCATCGATTTATGTGGACGCTCATCTGAATAAAGCGATGCTCCATTTTACGCGTCGTATCTTACTGTTGTTTCTCGCTTGCAAAAAATAAAATCGCACGTACTGACATCCACAGATTAACAATGTCGCAAAGCAGCAATAAAATAGCAAGGAATTATGTTGACTTGATAGTTTTGTGTAGGGATATGGTCCATAAATATTTTATAAAATACAGATACACGAAGCGATTTAGCGGTGCGGTGATAATATTCTCTATTTATTCATTTCTCGGTTATCAAGAAACCATTGTAAATGTATATATCTTGGACATAATTTTGTTAAGAATTTTTATTATTATTTACACGTTCTGCTTTAACTTTTAAAATGTTCAATCTCAAAATCTATGTCTACAATTGCGTATGATAACGATAATATTTATCAAACAACAGTATAAATGTAACTTGCTACAATATTTAGGAGTCGAGATCACAAGAACATAATTTGTGTAATTTAATAGCATTACAATTTAAAAGAGGCTTTTTTATTATTTTGATCAAACTTACAACGCAACATACTTGATATTTAAGATTAAATACTTGATTTTAATGAGATATACTTTTAAATTCTCGCGTACCATTAGTACGGTGACTTAAGAAGCAAGTTCATGTTACGCGTAAATAATACGTACTAGTGCATCGGACTTTCTCATTACATGAACAAAAAGCAACGTAGGCGTGAAGTACATAAAGAAAAATGGTGTAGCTAGCGGTGTTCGTGAATCAACCGTATGTATTTCAAGTACTGCTTACCGTAAAAAGTCAAGCCAAAAAAACAACAAGCGCCGATGTTGCTTTATGCTATTTATATTTTAATCTTGTAAATGGGATCAGGAATAATCCTTAAAGGCAAATTTTGCGATTTTATTTTTACTTCTTAACAAAGATCCTGTATATTTTCTGTTTATGGAATACTCAGACTTTTTCAAATAGAATAATTTATTTAATAAGACAAATAAAAGTATCAGTGAAAATGGGGCAATTGTTATTCCTATTACATTTTTGATATTGTATGTCTAGGGGTAAGCCTATGTCCTTTTTCAAGAATCAAGGTATCTCCATGCCAATTTACATTAAATACGGTGGAGCGTTTTAGCCGTAAAACGTACAAACGGACAGACAGAAATACTTTAGAATATTAAATAGTAGTATGGATTAGTTGCGTGACTTATACACAATTTGTCTTGTTATATTGATGTACGGTGAAACAACCAATTTTTTATATCTATAATATAAAAACAATGTATATAGAAGCTATTTATTCCTATTTACAGTATATAGCTTGCCGATAGGCATTCATTTAAAGCTTAACATTAAGAAATGCGAACATTTACAAATAAGATATGTTTGTGTGTTATATTATACATAACAATAAATAACTGTAGTTATATGAAATCGTCTATTTTTCAATGAAATAACCATGAAGATAGAAAGTTAAATTAATGTAAATTGTGAACACAATTTATTCACATCGTATCGTACTCGGCTGCTGCGAATAAAGATTCAAGCAATCTCCAAGCAATTGCTACCAAAGTACATCGAAACATAAATATCAGACAGCGGCCAGGTTATATGCAGTTGGATATAAATGTTCTAAATGCACTCTTTATCTTAGAATAGCCCAACAATCTTATAAAAAGGGGTTCCCATGGCTCCATTAGCGTCTATCAGCCGTATCGAAGTATGAGTCGAACCTATGATGCGTCAACGACCACCCGACATGTCCCCTACTTTTAATCTTAGGTTTTAGATAGGAGTGTCATCTAAAAGCTAAAAGCGCTTGTAAATTTCACCGATCTAGATTATTTGACGTGTTATTAAATTTGCGTGTCTTATGTTCAGTGACCTACACTATCACTTGAGAGCGTTTATTTCTGTTGCTTAAGAATCGACGAGTGCTTTTATCCAGTATCTAAGTCTCTATTGTTCAAAAGTTTTTACAAAATAAATTCTCAATAAAACTTAATAGTCTAGTACTCACATCATGAGTCGTATCTCCGTTGTGTATTCTTTCCTCAGTCTCCTGAACGCGTTCCGTGATATTTCTCGTTAGAACTTTGTGGTCTTTGCTCTCTCGCACTTTGCCATCTGGGTTGTCTACAACACATGACGTCACTAATACCTTCGTCCCAGCTGGAGCTACAACACCACCGAGGACAAGGCCATCGACTTCTGTAAAAAAACGATTAAGTGCCAGTTCCGAATCACATACCGAGAGTCAAAATTGTATGAAGTTGAACTTCAAAATTATGCCCTTCAAGAATAAGCAATTTTGTCATTCTCTTTACAGACAATTTCGAAGAAAAAGAATAGAATATAGAAACGGTAACAAAACAATTTTATTGTAGCAATGTATCTAACATTATTATGATAAGATTAAAATCGAATTACTTACGTCAATTTATGAGTAAAATATGATTTCATAAATGTTATAAAAACCAGGTAAAGTAAATATTTTTATTACCATCCGGGGCCTCTCCTATGGCGCCTCCGACGCCTGCAGCGACTCCATCAGGTAAGGCTTCTTCGCTGACTTCATTATCAGGTACGCGGTGCTACAAATAAAATATAACGATAGAATATATAAAACTTAAATAAGTTCGGGCTCGAAAACTTTGTACCTGTTCTACTATCCTACCATTGTTATAAATGCAAATATTTATGAGGATATATAGATGTTTGTTACTCTTACATTCAAAAACTACTAAACGTTTTTAAATGGATCTTAACAGTAATATAGTGTAGGGAAACAAACGTTTAATCCACTCACTTTCCTTCCTTCGATGAATAAGTGAATGCTTTTGTTAATTATTTGGCCAAGTAACACATCTAAACTATAATAATAAATAAATAAATAAATATTCCGGATATCTTACACACAACGCCATCCAGTCCCAAGCTAAGCAGAGCTTGTATTATGGGTACTAGACAACTGATATAAATACACATTATTTTTTTTAAATACATACATATTACACATAGAAAACACCCAAACCCCGAAACAAATATCATACAATGCAGATCATACAAACATTTGGTCCGACCCGGGATTCGAACCCGAGACCTCAAGAACAGCAGTCGCATACGCTACCATTGCGCCACAGAGGCAGTCACTATATAACATACATCGGAATAACACATAGATAACCTTTTATCGCGAAGTCCGACGTACATGCAGACGGAGACGCGACTTAAGGCATAATAAGACAGATGATAGATGATAATTTATCACAAAACTGTCAAATATTTTGTGAATATAAAAACTCTAAAATTCATCTTCATTGTGAAGTAATTGATTGAAACCACACGAACTGGTATGGCCAGCCTAGAATTGAAAGGTTCGGGAAACAACTGCTATTAGCACATTCGATGTAATCGTTATGTGGCGCAATTACCTAAAGGAATGTCTAAGACTCGTCAAACTAGACGAGCGAGCACCAAGAAATTGCAACGTAGTCCGAAATTTGAAAAGATAAAATCTATTTAAGTATATGTAAATCATTCATGTAAATGTATTTACGGTGCAATTGGAGAGGTCTATATCTTGCCTTGGACTCCGATAGGCTGATCGAACGAACGAAATCTAGGTATACTAATATTATAATTATAAAGCTGAAGAGTTTGTTTGTTTGAACGCGCTAATGTCAGGAATGTCCGATTTCAAAAATTATTTTAGTGTTGAATAGTCCATTTATCGAGGAAGGCTATAGGCTATATATCATCACGGTAAGACCAATAGGGGCGGAGCACTAATGAAGATTGTTACAAAAACCGGGGGAAAATATTACACTATGGGCAATAAGAGACGTAAACGAGGTTGCGTGGCTCAGCTAGTAATAATATGTGAATGTTAGGTTGATTGGGTAGACTCGCTTCAAAAATTCTAAAGTTTCTGAACTGAAGGATTTATCTATTGTTTACGTCACTTGTGTTATAACGAAGCATGGCACAGTTCGACAACTATCTGTATTACTACGTATTACTGTATTAATACGTGAAACAAAAACTTTGTGCCCCTTTTTACGTCATGATGCGAACGGGAGAATATGGAATTAAGGAAATTTTAAGTTTACATGGCGGAAGCTAAAAATAAAAATGTATGGTTGAATTTCGACCACTGAGCGACCACTACTTTGCATAATTAAGTAAGGTAAAGTTTAAATGATTGTGATAATACCTCGGTTTGTTGAAAATTGGTAGTGTGTGTATCTTCGTTGACAGAGGTAGATATCTTGGGCCCAGAATCGCTGAGTATTCGTCCATCTTCTAATATCAGTTCTCGTTTGACTCTCGTCGCAATTTGACGCGTGGTCGTCACTTCACTCTTTTTCCGCGTCACCCATTCTTCTGCAATTTTATAATATTTTTTTAGAATTAAAATTTTACTTGCTTATAGTCTTGTGGTATTGTTTGATTGTTCTATTTTCTGAGTTTGACAGAGAATTTAGTAAACAATCATAATAGGCATAATGCAATTAAAATAGTCATTAAAGTTATGTCTTGACTCTGACACTTACATTATTTAAAACTCGAATGGGATTATTCAAAAAAATAAGTACGATCCCAGTGCGTCTAGTTTAGGTATCTATTGTGTGTGATACTTACGCAATGTGTACGTTGATTTAACACTTATGAAAAATTTATAAGATAGATAAATACAAACCTTCTTTGGTTGTTGCTATTGTATCACCCGGCTCGGCCTAAAAATGAAACAACAAAATAAGTCAACTTTTAATTCACAAATTCAGATAGATGTCAATCTAACCTAATAAGTTATTTGTCAATTGTCAGAAAATATAATTAAATTCGAGTACTAAAAATACTGAATTTAATTTTAGACAATTTAGTTAATTACTAATAAAGTGGTGCATATTACACAGGATTTCCTTTTTAGGCATCAGTTGAAAAATATAAAAATTGTTCTAATCATGTTACATGTAGTAAAAAGTTTTAAAAAAACCGTATTAAATGTATTCTTCGCTAATAAAAATGTATTAAATTATTATTTATTATTTGAGAAACAAAGACATCAACTTAAAATTTAAATGATTAATGTTTGAAAGTCTGTGGCAGCGCCATCTCTTACCGAATAGTTAAACTTATACAAGTCGTAGCTATGGTTAGGTGGGTTTGTCATATATTGAAGTAGTACACGAGGCCGTCGCTTGATGGCGCCATGATCATTTAAAGAAAAAACTGTCACCATTAAAATTCATATAATGTTCACTTTTCGTAGAAAATTATTGCACCACACTTTCAGTACACTGCTATCTTTTATTGTCTTTTATCACTTTAACTGTCCACATACCTTAATAATGTATACATGAGTAATGTTTTGGAAACATCACTTATACACTAAGTACACACAAAGACTATGAGATAATTTATATTAAAAATTTAATAATTACACATACGGTAATCAGTGAGCGAATATCGTGTATTCTAGCTCTCAGTTAATAATCGACTGAAGGAAAATCAAGGCTTAGCTGTAACTTAGTTAATGAGGCGTGGATTAACATTTTCTTTTGGCACACAATGCTATGTAGTAAATGCGATGAGTATTCCGTCCGTAGGTCTGCGCTTCCGTTGGGAGCCAACATTATAGCGCAAAGGTACCTAAAGTGTGTCCTACGTAGTATGGCTGAGAATTTAATATTATTTTCCTTCCGCATTATACATAAAAGAACATTTTGGAAAAACGCTCAAACACTTCTTATCTGGTTTGGAACTTTAGGAAATCTGTTATCCTGTTAGTGATTAATCATAGGTAACAAATAAATAAGTTAACACAGCGCTTAATAAGTCCAATATTATCAATGCGTAATTTATGAATTATATTCAACGTGACTTATTTTTACGCATCTCCCACAGATAATTTAGAATTTCTCAAATAATCTCACGAGAGAAAATTAATCGCCTTTTTCCTCATAACTTTTCTACAGCGAACGTTTCTAAGTTCAAACGAAGCGTGCGTAATCCAATCTCTAAACTGCTCGAGGACGTCACTAGGGTTGCCCTATTTGAATTTCATGGTAGGGCTGTCCTCGAGTGGGGCTGTACATTAATAACGGTCTGTGAAATACGGAGCTATTCGAAGTTACATAGTCTATGGATCATATTGATTATAAACGACATGAAAAGTTTTTCCATTTGTGTGCCCACAAGGGGACGACGAAGAAAACACTGTACGTGACTGCAAATGTTATTAGGTAGCGAGAAGCGACGCACAACTTAACCGTCTTTGGACTGATAACTTCCTACTGTATTTATAAAATAATATTATTCATATTGCTTAACGAAGCAAACTTAATAAAATATATTAAATACCTACCTACTGACGTCGCTCTATGACACAAAATAAAATCCAATAAAATATATAAAGTAAAACCTATTTAAGAGTTATAAGTTTTTTTGGAACTTGTGCCTTTGTTTTGATCGACGTTAAAAGATTGACGTCTAGGTACGGTAATATTTACTCTGTTTGCATGACAAAAGAAAAATATTGTTTTTACTAGTAATTTAATGTTCTTGAGCCTTTACTATACTAATATTATAAAGCTGAAGAGTTTGTTTGTTTGTTTGAACGCGCTAATCCTAGGATTCGCTGGTTCGATTTTTAAAATTATTTCACTTTTGGGTAACCCATTTATTAAGGCAGGCTATATATCGTCATGCTAAGCATAATAGGAGCGGAACACCAATGAAGAATGTTACAAAAACGGGGGAAAATATTTACACTGGCAACAGGAGACGAAAACGAGGTTGCGTGGGTCAGCTAGTAAAAAATAAGATCGAAAATTACTGAATTAGTCGAGTCGTTTTCGAGTTTTATGCATAACTGCATTCATTTGCATGGATTGTGAGTATTTATTAATTATAGAACCAAATCATAAATATTCACATGTTTACAAACGCCGTGACACGAGATACCTATTCATTTACATTTTATACTTTATAGCAATTGTCACGTCACGTCGTGTTAAAGCATTACCATTTTGCCACTTACATATTCAAGCGATACCATCAAAAGTCTGGTCACTGCCCCCTCGTAAAGTACATCCATTGACAAATTGTTACGTTACGAAGATGTATCGTTCACACCACACGCGGCGACGTTATCTGTCCCGTCTCATCTCGATGTGGAATTGAGACTCAAACCGATTGTTGTATCACATATCGATGATTGCTAAACACTTGTATTACTTTTGATTGATATCGATTTTGATTTATTATTTAAAAAGATGTGAAGTAAGTGTGTTTTGGTAATATTTAACACGTTATGATGATTTTGGAAATCATCTTATCTTATTGGTAATATATTTTCTTTTATTTTTTTTATTTTTTTTTTATTTAAGACTTCATGCATAATTGGTGCATAGGCGGACTTAATGCCGTAGGCATTTTCTACCAGTCGACCTTAGGGTGATGCAGAGCCAAGAATGGTAGATGCACATTGATCGGAAATGTATATTAAATTACATAATAATTAAGTATTTACATACACACACGTATATATACATATAGACACATATACATACATATACACACATACATACATACTTACACATACATACATACATACACATACATACATACATACATACACTAAATATTACATATTTTGTTGTGAAGAGGATAAAATTAGGATTGAGGTGTTAATATTGTTGTGAAATGTTTCCGCAACATGTACTTAAAAGTTTGACGAGTTTTTGCCATTCTGATCTCGAGAGGGAGTGCATTCCATAACAGGACAGATTGAACCAGGAAAGAAGAATGTATAAAATCCGAGCGGTGAGTGGGACAGTGAAGAAGTAAGTTGTTTGACGATCTAAGGTTTTTTGCGTGGTTAGCACCTAGATATTGAATTTGGGAAGTTAAGTAAGATGGAGAGCTTGGTGAGTAGAGTAAAGAATATAGGGTCGTTAATGCTCGTATCTCTCTGCGTTGGCGAATTGGAAGCCACTTCAATAGGGAGCGATACTGAGACACATGATCATATTTACGTAAATTGAAGATGAATCGAATGCAATTATTGAGAAGGCGGTCTAGTTTATTGAGCAGATCTGCATTCAGGTCAAAGTAGCACACATCACCATAGTCAATTATAGGGAATATTAGGGTCTGAACAAGCATTACCTTAGTTTTCAATGGCAGAAAGTTTTTAAGCCTATAGAGGGCGCGCAATGAGGCCGTGACTTTCTGGGACACAGTTGCAATTTGTTTACGCCAGCAAAGGGTTGTGTCCATATATAGTCCGAGGTTTTTTACACTATCACAGTATGGAATAACCATACCGTCGTAGGTGAGTTGCGGAATTAAAGAAGGGTCAAATTGGTTCATACTACGGTTACTACCAATGATGATGGCCTGACATTTATTCGGATTCACCGAAACACCAAACATGTCAGACCATTGTTTAATAGCTGTTAGATCGCTATTTACAACCGAAACCGCGGATGATACATTGCTCAGCTCAGTTTGATAGTATAATTGCAAGTCATCAGCATAGAGATGATAGGAACACTGAAGTCTTAGGGTGATAAGATTAATAAAGATGGAAAATAGGAGAGGAGAAAGAATACCGCCTTGAGGGACCCCAGCAGTGAGGACACACCAGTTGGAAGAAGAATCGTCCACAGTAACTAACTGCTGACGGTCCCGAAGGTAGGAGGAGAACCAGTCCAGTGTTTCACGAGATACCGAGAAGTGGGATAGGACAGCAAGGAGGAGGTTATGACTGACGGTATTAAAGGCATTGGAAAAATCAACCAATACTACGGTTGTAACCTTAGTATCCTCCATCCCCACTTTAATATCGCCAGTCACCTTAAGAAGAGCGGAAACCGTGCTATGGCCCGGTCGAAAACCAGATTGAAAGGGACTAAGTAAGTTGTTACTGTAAATGAAGTGGGAAAACTGCTTGTGGACGCAGACTTCTAGCACTTTAGAGAGGAAAGGAAGGATAGAAATAGGACGAAAATGGTTTGGTAGTGATGGA
Source organism: Spilarctia lutea (assembly GCA_916048165.1). Lineage (NCBI taxonomy): Eukaryota > Metazoa > Arthropoda > Insecta > Lepidoptera > Erebidae > Spilarctia > Spilarctia lutea. Next base: position 11,764,142 of record OU696480.1, on the reverse strand, counting down.
CTAGGAGTTTTAGGTAACGGGCGTACATACGCTTTCCGCCAAATAGAAGGAAATGTGCCGGATGTGAGGGAGAAGTTGATAATATGTGAGATGAAGGGGAGGAGGTAGTCCAACAATATGGTGATCATTTTTCTACCAATGCCATCACTACCAATCGCTTGAGATTTGATGGACAGAATAATTTTCTTGACTTCCTCCTCTGTGACTGGACTGAAGTGGAAAGGGTTTACTTGAAAGCGCGGTAGACTATTGATAGAATTAATGGTGTTCATTTCAGACAGACTATCCAAGGTGGAAGAGGTAGCAAAATGTTGATTTAAAGTATCAAGACTTATGGATTGCGGAAAGTCTACATGTCGCGATTTGCCAACTCCAATAGTTCCGAGGAACTTCCAGATATCGGCAGAAGAAGAAGAGGAAATGTTACTTAGAACATGGCGGCGTTTAGCGTTCCTTATCAACTGGTTACACCGATTCCTTGCAATCCTATACCGTTCCTGATTGACTTCGATGCGATCCCTCTTATAAGTCTTAAAGGCACGATTTCGAGATTTCATGGCCAGCTGTATATCCTTAGTCATCCAAGGCGCTGGCGGTCGCTTGAGTCTTATCCTCCTAACTGGGGCATGAATATCATACAGTTTGGTTACTACTGCATTAAATATGTGCACCTTGTCATCGATCGAAGTGGAATCGATCAAGGGTGCCCAGTCAATCCGTGAAGCATCATCATTTAATTTCTTCATATCCAATCGTCTAAAGCTACGCCTGCACAGTATCCTAGGTTTGGATTTAGGGGGCCTGAGGACATAGGAGAGGAAAATCAGGTCATGATGTGAGAATCCGGGAGCGTCAAGTTGACCATGAGTGGAAACAAGGGAGGGGTTAGAGGTGATGATTAAGTCGAGCCAAGTGTCCTCGCCAGTGTTATTGTGGTGAGTGGCATTTAGTGGCAGAACACGAAAACTGACCGACTCAAGAAGGAACTGGAGCTTGAGGGAACGAGAGGAGTTTTGAACTAAAAGGTTGGTATTGAAATCACCCATGATGATGTAATGAGCATACTCTGTACCCAAAGATTCAAGAACTGATTCGAATTCAGTGAAATAGTCAATGGATGGGGGACAATAAACAACACCAAGCACAGTTTTGGCACCCTTGACACAAACCTCCAGGAAAAGAAATTCAGCAGAGGCAACATAATTAGAATTAGAAGGGGAAGATGATATAATTTGATACGGAAAGTCACTGCGTAAGTAAATAGCTACGCCACCTCCCCCCTTCCCCAGCCGGTCATTCCGAATAAGAATGAAGCCAGGCAGTAGATAAGAGTTGGAAAGAAGATGCGGTTTGAGCCAAGTCTCGGAGATCAGAACGGCATGAACATTAGTATCACTGAAAGCCTCGTATAGATCAGCGAAGTGGCTGGGAACACTTTGTGCATTTAAATGACACACATTGAAGAGCTGATTGTTATCGTTACCATTAAATTTGTTGCGTAGAACACCACCGAGAGTATCCGTTACTGAAGAAAAACTTTCATCACTCAAAGAGGCTTCCAACTCATGAGCTGAAACATAGCTTTCGCTGTCAGAAGACATCAAAATAAATAAACTATAAATAAAAGTAAATACTATGAATAAATATAAAAAAAAACAAGAAATATTAATAAATCACGTGCGGATGTTCCGGTACACCTTTTTTTAACTCTGCACCACCCGCCAGCTTACATCGCTAAAAGAATAAAAAGGGAACAGAAAAATAAAAATAAAGTTACAGTTTAAAAGATGCAGATAACTAAAACAGAACCAAAAAATATTATCGCGCAGTGTATCCGAACGTTAGTGAACGAAAGGATTGAATGACTTAACATATTTAATCTATGTTACACTTAAATATCACTTCAAAACAAAGGAGGGTGTGGTAATAAATAGTAATTTTGTAAATAAGTAAACAAAATTAACACAGTAGAAATAAAGGCAATTAGAAAGGATTTTTATTCTAAACGAATTATCTATACCTTCTATCTATAATATAAAGGCAACAGGTAAATATAACCACTAAAGTAAGTTTGTTTACTTATTTACGAGACCTGATTTCCCCCGCAGACCGGTCACCAGACCCTGATGGAGCATTATGGGCCCTAGGATATCTCTTCAGCAGCGGGTCCAGCTCCTCGCTGGTCGATATCTTATGCCGGATACCACCAGGGACCTTGACGACTATATTGCCTTCCTGTGTCCAGCACGCAGAGACGCCGAAGTGTAACCTGGCCCTTGCGAAGATGGATTGCCTATTTTTAGTCAGGAACTCCTTAATGGTGATGGAAGAACCCTTTAGTCCTGATTTAGTCCTCCATACTAATGATCTGTCATCCACAGTGGAAAATTTGACAAGTATAGGCCGCTTACGATCTTTGCTCGACACTCCAAGACGATGGCACACTCTGATAGATGAAGCAGAAATATTCCTGAGGCCTAAGTTGTTGTTGATGACTTGAATTATGACATCTTTGCAAGCCTCCTTCTCAGTCTCCTCAATACCCAAGAAGATCAGTGACTTTCGCCGCTGTCTAGTTTCTATGGCATCAACCTGTTTGGAGCATTCATTAATTTGCTTTCGTAATAAGCCTAGCATTGAGAAAACTAATTCTCTAAAAGTTCGGAACTCCTCAGCTACCTTGGCTACGGTGTCTTTTGCGGGGCCTGCACTTTGGATTTGAGCTTCCAGATCAGTCATCTTTCTTGTGAAGGTCTCCTCCAGTGACCTTTGCGCTGATAATATTTCGTTTATTTGTGACATTCTATAGTTATATACAGTGATATAAGTGAAATAATTATGTCAAACACTGTAACGCGATGCGCCGGCAGGTGGTGTTGATTAGGTGGCTTATTATCACATTAAATACGCTCTAAGTGTGATTACCAATACACTAACTGTGTTTTATTGTCCAAAAATACTTAACTAAGCAAAATGTATACTAATTAAAATATTACTTAAATTCCGAAACTCACGACACGTCTATACTTTTTCACATCTACCTACTATTGTATATATATTGTGTGGTGTCTTAATTATTACATACCACAAAGACATATTTTTTGTTCATATAAACCATTTTCGTCTTTAATCATAAATGTTGTTCTTATAATGGAATAATTATTTATTAAAATTAATATTGATTTGAACCTAAACTTATAAAATGACATTAAAATGATCACCGTGTTTGAAAACGTAAAATACTCAGCAGCATTTATACAAATTACTTATCATTTATTTCATAACTTTAAAGGATATGTTCTACAGAATATGTCACGTAAATCTCGAAAATGGTTACAAAATTTTGGATAAAAAATTTAGTTAGTTAAACTTTTTTATATTAGTGTCTTTTCTTAAATACAAAGGTTCTTTTTTGTCACAAGAAAGGAGTGAGTTAGTCTAAAATACCTACGTACATTCTACTACATAATACTCGTAACACACGAGCATGTACTTTATATTAAACTAGTTGACCGACGCAACCTTGTTTGCATCTTATATTGCTCGTAGCGTGAAAATTTTCCCCCGTTTTTGAAACATTATTTATTGGTGCTCCACTCCTATTAGTAGTAGCGTGATGATATATAGCCTATAGCCTTCCTCGATAAATGGACTATCCAACACTGAAATATTTTTTCAAATCGGACCAGCGGTTCCTGAGATTAGCGCGTTCAAACAAATAAACAAACTCTTCAGCTTTATTATTAGTATAGATAAAATCTAAAAAAAAATAATCGATAAATTGAGAAATAACATCCTATCCTATCATCAAGATTTAAAGTGAAGTAGCGAAAAAAAAAAGGATAAACCCGGCTACGTAAAAAATTTGACTAAATTAAAATAAATAATGACACCCGGACCATTATTACGAATTGTATTACACTTCATTCCTTATTATCGGTTCTGGAGTTTAAGAGGTACAGTGGAATATTCAAACATAGAAATACTGCCAAAGCTACTACCCATCCCTCTGACTTCGCCATAGTCGGGTACAAAGGATGTTAAACATTATTCATCCGTTATTTCAACATAAGACAACACGATCAAAGACTCTGATATAAAAACTCAATACTGCCCAGTTTGATTGGCATCGTCGATCTTTATTTTGATCACTGTTCATTCATGAGCTGCATGATAGAATCGCACGTCAATCATCTTAGCAGGAGACTGTCGCCATGTTAAACACAAGTTCACCTTGCCTTTAATCATAATTATATACGACTATCAAACATTATGTAATGGACAATTGTTTTATCTACTGGCCTATCCTATAAGGTAAGACTGCCTCTAGCGTCTTATTAATGTAATTGTGTATAACCTACTTTTAGCATAACATTGTATTGGTAGGGATAATCTATAGAAATAATTAAAATTGACGTGTCTGTTTTTGATTTCAAATTAATAACTTTGACTAAATGCATTGTATGTAAATACGGTACTAACATCAAAATATTTTTTTATGCAGAAGCATAATTGAGACGGCCTAAGTTAAGGAAAATTATGGCCTAAATTTAATAATTTAACTAATTTTGGTTTATACTTTTCAAGTTTATTAACTTGAAAAAATTTACTTTTCAAGTTGTGAAAAGTAAACAGTTTCTGTAACACAAGATGAAATAGAGAGACATAAGCGTGTGTCTCTGATAAACGTTTTTTTAGTACTGAACAAAACACAGTAACATTAAGGATTTGGACTCTCTAGTCTTAAGTAATTGAAAATAAAGTAAATCATCCAACGACAAATTCTAGTGGATTTTAGTTTAGTGATGAACAACAGAATTAGCACCAAAATATACCTAATCTAATACTTAAATATATAACGTAATTACTCATGTCTACCAAAGGCTTTTTGTCACTCTAACTCATCTTGTGTTAGAGAGACACAAGCGTGTGTCTCTGATAAACGTTTTTAGTACTGAACTAAAACACAGTTAAACACAGTAACATTTGAGATATAAAAAAAATGGAAAAAATGGATCTAGTCTTAAGCAATTGAAAATAAAGTAAATCATCCAACGACAAATTCTAGTGGATTTTAGTTTAGTGATGTCAACAACAGAATTAGCACCAAAATATACCTAATCTTATACTTAACATATCTAACGTACCTATTTATTTTATTACTAATGTCTACCAAAGAATTTTTCCTTCAATTCTTAATAGAAGAACTTTATGATATTTTTTTTTATTAAAAAGCTTTAAACAGGTTCCGGGAGGTTTGTAAGCCACTACTTTTGTTATATGATGTCATAAACAAATTTACTATGTTAGTCGTACAAAAATCTAGGCAAAAGACGTGAGAATAAAAATCGATACACAGCAATACTACATACGAAGTTATATATGTTGTGCCCCGCTGTGTTACGCGCAGTTGTTACGAGTATTATAGAGGTACAAAAGCAACCGCGGGTAACACCGCTAAACGTAGCTAGTTTCTGAAATGAAAGTAGGCTTAGTTAATCCTTATACCATCAGCTATCTGCCAGTAAAAGTCCTGTCAAAATCGATCCAGCTGTTACAGAGACGAAACAGACAGATAAAAATAATAAATAAAAGATATTTTGTTTTAACTAAGTACCACAATTGCATTTAGTGAAAAGCTTTTTTTTTAATTACAGACAGACACTTCAGTTTTATTTATGTAGGTATTTAAAAAGAAAAAATACCTACGAAAATCAAAACGGATTTGTTTTCGTATCGACTTCTCATCACCTTTGCGATGTAGGAGAGCCATGCTTCGGCATGAAAGGGCCGACTCGACCAGAATGATACCACGTCCTTACAGGAAACCGGTTTTGAAATAGCGCTTGCGCTGTGTTTCACCGAGAGAGTGAGGATACCGGATGCCTATATCCCAACCTTTCCCTCCAACCCCATCCCGATCCCCCAAAGGCCGGCAATGCACTTGTGACGCCTCTGGTGTTACGGGTGTCCATGGGCGGCGGTAATCGCTTACCATCAGGCGATACGTCTGCTCGTTGGCCCACCTAGTCCATAAAAAAAACCTACAAAGACAAACGACAGTATTTTCATACAGAAGATTGTATTAAAATCCTATCATTGGCACCACTATTATTGCGACTGTTTCTAGGCCACTGCATGCGTTTACCATCACCAGACTAAAAGACTTTTAATTGCTATACGAATACATTAATAGTAATTAGCAACGATGCTTTATACGTAAATTAAAAAAACGCAAAAATATAATTACCACTACCTCTTATACCACTTAAAAACTCATGATAACGTTTAATCAGCCCAATTAATCGTCCACTTCTCTAATATCCTAATTTTTTTTCCATGTCGCGACTCCCTTCGCTACAACCGTTTAATAACACTCTCTGTCCCTATTACGACATAAAAAGCACTTCTAAAATATAATTAACAAGTGATCATCATAATTATTTAACACCCAATTAGTAGGCTATGTAATTATGTTGTAGTGATGTAATATAACCGGTTGTCACGGGCGAAGGCCGTGCCCTTCGGTGCTCGGCGCAGCGTGACAAGGTGCATTGTGAACCGAACGGGTGCATCGTCTCGCTCTGTGGGTGCAACCATATTGTTCGGTATACTTATTTAATTCGGTCATGGCTTTTGTACCTGGTTTCGTAAGATGTGATTTAAAGTTAGTTTCTATAGTACTTTTGGTTAATAGTTTTCTACGACTTGCTATTCCACGTACCCTTACTAACTTTTAAGACTACCGGGAATTTTTCCAATACCCCGAAACAGTCCGTGGTCCGTAAATATTTTCTGTGTGCCTTTCAGTTTGAAATTGTTGTACGTCGTAAAAGTATTTTCTTAAGTATTTTTTTCAATTCCTAAGTATTTCAAGAATGTATTTTTTTTTGTATTGGGGGCAAACGAGCACACGTATCGCCTGATGGTAAGCGATTACCGCCGCCCATGGACACCCGCAACACCAGAGGCGTTGCAAGTGCGTTGCCGGCCTTTTAAGTAGGAGTACGCTCTTTTTTTGAAGTTTTGAAGGTCGTATTGGTCCGGGAACACATGGTTATCAAATCTCCACATACCAGTATTAAGATTAGCTTTACATACTTATTTTATACACAAGAATGTTTCTTCTGTAATTGGTAAATGTTCTCAAGTATATTTCAATCTTAGAATCATAATTGATGAGTCAGAAATAATGTGCAACGCTAGTCACTTTGAACTATCTTATTTGTACACTACTGTAATTTATTGTTAGATATTAAGCACAAAGTTTGACTACACGGATAAAGTAGTGCTTTAAACAGGATATATGCCTAATGTTGGTGTTGTTTTTTTAAAAGCTTTATCGTGATCTGCATAAAAAAAAGCATTAACCGAAAAAGATGATGATTTGAAAAGAAGTTCACCTTACCTTTCTGTTACATTCTGTATAACTTGTCGATTTAAATTAAAATGTGCTATGGATAATATTTGGCAACAATGTAACTGCGAAATTATACTAAAAACTGGATTTATAATTTACGATTACATACAAAGTTACTACTAATAAGAGTAAAGAATATATTAAATATGTCAGTTTATAGGGAAAAACTATCAATTAGTTACGAAAATATATTCTGGGACTCTCCAAATTTTTTCTTTAAACATGTTTTAAATGTTAGAACGGGTTTACGTAATAGCCCCTTCGAGCTATATACAGAAATAAAGACGCAGTAGGTATACTAGGTATTTTTAACTCAAAATAAACCATACAAAAGCTTAGTAGACCTTAAACTCCGTAATAAAAACTGACTGTTTAGTATTAATAACTATTTTGTTTACTTTATTCAAACGACAGACGTACGGACAGAGGAACGCGGCTAAACTACGAGTTTATACTTTTACGTAAAGCGTGTTTCTGACACTATTTATGAAAATTCATGTAGGGGGCGATAAATCTGTTTGCCTGTATGCATACGATAAATATATTGCAATAAATATATAGTATAGATACATTAGTAAGGTTTAAATAGATGTGTTAAGGTTTTGTATAAATACTAATCCCATTAATATTATAATAATTTATTCTCATAGTAGTTTTACCAGTTAAAAATTTATTGAAACATTGACATTTCATTCATCATTCATTTGAATCACTATCTATATTATTATTATTATATTATATCTATTCAGGAGTGAAATAGGCCATATTTTATTATGATTGAACAAATAATTAACGTCCAACAAAGTGGGCACGGCTCGGCTAGTGTCATTAAAATTTATAAAATAAAAAAATATTCCGGACGTTTAACACACAACGCCATCTAGTCCCAAGCTTAGCAGAGCATGTGTTATGGATACTAGACAACTGATATAAATACTTATATACTTTTTTTTGTAAATACATACATATTATACATAGAAAAATACCCAAACTTCGAAACAAATATTAGCAGATCATACAAACATTTGGTCCGAGCCGGGAATCGAACCCGAGACCTCAAGCTTAGCAGTCGCATACGCTACAACTACGACATCGAGGCTGTTAAAAATATTGTTAGTTAATGTTTAAAATATAAAAATCATTTAATGGGTCTCATTAATAAATAAACGATCTCGTCCAATGAGAGAATTTGGTATAATAGGAGATTTGGCAATAGATTTAGTTAAATATAAATAAATAAAATAAATATTCCGGACATCTAAACACACAGTTGTTTATCTATATATATTTTTGTCTTTATATATTTAAAAATGACTCCCTCATTGTGTTTTCTAGTACCCATAGCACAAGCTCTGCTTAGCTTGGGACTAGATGGCGTTGTGTTAGATGTCTGCAATATTTATTTATTTATTTCTCTTGATCACGGCTTCACTCGTGAAGGACTAGACCAATTTTGCTAATTATTTTAATAATGGATAGTTCATTATTCGAGGAACGTTTTAATAAGTCACGCTAAAACTAATAGAAGCCAAGTATCAGAGAAAAATGTTGCAAAATCAGAAAAAAATAGTTTTGAAAGACGCAGACAAAGTTGCGCGGGTTTTATATAATTGTTTTTAACCGACTTTAAAAAAGGAGGAGGTTCTGAAGTCGGGTTATTTTTTTTAAATGTTTGCTTATTGTTTATTTGTTGTAATTTTGTATATAAAAGTAGCTATTGGGCCCAGCTCTGCCCGCTTAAATGACGGTTATCGCAGCAAAGATTAGCCTGTCCTGCTTCAATCAATCAAATCAAAGTATCTTCATGCCAAATTTCATTGAAATCTGCACAGCGGTTTGGCCGTGAAAGTAGGAACTCTGTCTGACTGACAGAGTTCTGTTACGTTACGTTTTCACGGCTAAAACGATACACATGGACAACCGAAAAACGCGCAAGCGAAGTCGCGGGCAAAACTAGTAATTCATTTTTATTTATTTGCTGATCAAAGTGTACAATGGTGTAACATTTTATTTATACATGTCTTCTTTGGTCTACCCCCCTTGTATCTCAATAATACCCACATCGACGTTTATTTTTATTGAAATGACTGCAAGAACAGGGTAAACATTACCGTATGCGGCCCTTATTCGGTTCATAAATGCACGTATTGCTGCGGGCTATCAACCATATCAACCTCGGCCATCAACTCGGACACACGCCTCGCCCGAAACAATGAAGTGTTTAGGTTGGATGTACAATACAATATTTAGACTGCCGCTAATGGGGAGTATCGCCTTGTATATAGGGCTGCTTAATTATACTTGATACATATTAAGGCCTAGGCGTAAATAGAATTTTCAATTTTTTTTTTGGAAAAGACAACTCCTGCCTTAGGAATATACATCCTATGTCGCGGAGGACTTTACAGACATACATGTAACGGACACAAAGAACATCCAGACTCAGGACAACATTTTGTGGACCACACAAAGTGATGTCCCATGTGGGATTTGAACCCACGGCACTTGGCGCAGTAGCAAGCGACGTAGTGACCGCTTAAACCACAAGGCCAATCGTGTAGTCATTCTAAAATATGTATATCATGAAGCTAGGCTTTGGACTGACTCATGCCGTCTCAGGCGTCCAAAACTATTACAGAAAGCATTAAAAATATGCGTATCTTGTGAAGCGAGTTTCATTGAAAATTACTACCTACCTGCCTATTTTCAAGTGAGCACACAAGTCAATATCGTCGGTTACTTGCCACTTTATCCTAGAGACTTGACTTTGAAAGCTGAAGAGTATATGAAACATCCAGTTACCAATACAACATCCATCAGCAATTTTCGTTGCTTTAAATGCATCAATCAGGAGACAGGAGACTATTGGATGCGAGCAGCACAGGACCGGTTGTTATGGGAAGCCTTGGAGGAGACCTATGTCCAGCATTGGACGTCTTTCGGCTGACATGATGATGAAATGCATCAATTAAACTAAAATCTACACTCACGATCTAAAGCTAAGACAGATTTTGCCAACCCTAGACATAGGTACCGGCTCAAACAATAGAAGCTATCTAAGTTCAATCTTCGCTCAACCCGATGTAATGGAACAGGGCGGTTTAACAGATCATAGACATTGACAGGTATACGTACCTACAATCACTTCGCATCGAGAGATATCAGTTTTCATCACTTAAGACTTTATATGTATGTACCATAATTACATGTATGATATGTCCGATCAAATAATCAAGAAAGAAGAAGAACATGTATGCCAAAATCTATCAAATCCTTCCTAAAATATCCTGTATCGAAAGGTCAGCTTAGTTTTGACCGTCATGTCTTACTTCATAGATGAGTATTGAAACTGTTATTAAGAATATTAAGTATGTGATGCAACAATAATAATTTGATCGTAGAAAATGATTAAAATAATATATTTAAAGTTTACAAAACTTGTGGTGCAAAAATCCAATGCACGTTACTCTGCAATACAATAAACGTTTATGTTCATTGTTCACATGAATGCACTTACAACTACAAACATAAACAATGTCGATATGAATACATTGCATGTTGAACTTATCATGCAAGTACTTCGTCATGCCTTTGTAACTTATTTAAAAACCCATGTTCTAAAACCACCAGGAAAAAATACTCTTACTCATATCACATCTACGCGTCTCTTAACTGCACTCTACTTGGTTTCATCCTCGACTTTAACATCGTTGAATATTAATTACTCAACAGTTTATAGTATGTTATTTCGCCTTTAAAGTAATAATAGTAAAAGTTTACTATCGTGGAACCATGACCAAATATTTGTGTAAAAGTAATCAATCAAAATATTCAACAAACATTCCGCACCGCCATTAAAGTTTCGAAACGTTTAGAAACAAAAGAATTTCGTAATTGTATAAGTTGTAAGTGCGTGCTTTACTTGTATTGCGTTTCATAGATTTTAATCTACGCGGATTTGAAAATATTAACTGTGGTATATATGTCAAAGTAGATAGTGATCTTGAATGTGAGAAATGATTTAGAGATCCGAGTACTTTTTGCATCTATTCCAAAATCACGTGTACATAAACACGTATAATAAAAGAAAACAATGACAACACCAACGTAAACAGAATCTAAACATAAATATGACTATATAATCATATTATGTTTGTAAATTTTTAATCGTCGGAATACCTCAAACTATTTTGTTTTCTGGACAGTAAACGATCATTGCAAGTAAGAAAAATTACACGAGAAAACATCAGGCTATTAATTACTCTATAAGATAGTCAATTACATGTGATGAATTATTACATGAATGGCAACTTTACATGTTAATTATACATATAATTCTTCGTCACCTGTGTTTGTCAGCTCACTCATCCTAATCGGTTGGATCGATTAGGATGAAATGTTGTGTGCATATTTCAATGGGTTCCTGGATAGTTTCAAAATGCAATTGGGTCAGGTTGATGGCGCTGATGTCGGTATGTCACTATCAACTAATAACTAAATTCCGAAAATTGATTTTGTATTACAATTAACTTTTAAAATTTCACAGTTCGGTATTCAGCTTAAGTAATATTGTTAGAGGACTGAACACGAAGTCCTAGTCGGCCAAATCGGACGAGATCTGTCCCCGCTGAATAGCACTACGGCCATGTTAGCGGGTGAGAAGGGCTAGAGCGCAGTGGTCTCTTTCTGTGAAGCTGTAATGCTCTAGAAAGTGAATGCTGAACGTTATCGAGAGAAGGCTGATCCCGAGTGTAGACGGCGTCGCGGCGATACCAGCCGCCAACAGGGCCACAAGCTGCCAGAGAGTGGGAACCTCTGATAGAAGATTAATTAATGCGGTCAACGGTAGGAGGGCACCTTGGTCTTTAAACTGCAGTCAGACCACAGTAAAGTGATTGACCCGAAAAAAAGAAAAAAAAAGAAAAGGGTTTTAACATTATTAAGAAGTTACTTCATTTTAATTAGACAGAAGGGATGACATTAAGTATATCTTTCAGAAGTTGAAATAAAGATAAGCAAGTCAAACTAAATATACATAACACACACACATATAACTTTCAATAATCCGCGGATAATATTAGACGCCAGAAAATTATATTTATTTAATGAATAACTTATATTTAATAAAGTTGTCAACTTAAGTAATTCATGACAAAAATAAGTTATAAAGAATTCATCGATTCCTTTATGAGTGGACCTTCATAGGACAGCTGCAGAGCTGAGAGCTCATTTACGAAACGCACACAAAAGGTCAAGTCGCAAAATTGCTGCAACATTGAGATATGTAAGAACAGAAAAGAATATTACTATTTAATGATTCTTAATAAAAAATCCATACTAATATTATAAATTCGAAAGTAACTCTGTCTGTATGTCTGTCACGCTTTCACGGCTTAACTGTTACACTGATTTTAATGAAATTTTGCATGGAGATACTTTGGAAGGAACGCGGTCGGAGCCGCAGATAAAAGCTAGTACTTATAATTATTGTAATATAAATTAATCATATTCACAAGTTGGTTCTTTTCGCGAACTGTTAGATGTATCTTTTACAGTTTTGTTGCTTTTGAAAGTTGTTCACTGTTTCATTGAATTTTATTTTGATTCCACGTTACTCTTTATAACATCCGCTATCAATGCCAGTAAAAGTCCTGTCAAAATCGATCTTAACGTTTCAGAGGTTAGCCGTAACAAATAGATAAAAAGACAAAAACAAAAACTCATTTGTAAATGAAGGCAATTGCCGTGTGATTTTAGAAATATATATCATCATCTTCCTAGCCTTTATTATTCCCAATATTATTTGGGGTCGGCTACCAGTTCAACCGGTTTTACCTGAATATCAGTTTTTACACAGAGCGACTGGCATCTGACCTCCGCAACCCTGACGGTGAACTGAATTCGAAGGTTGAACTAGTATTTTATAAATATATATACTTTTATAAAATTTTACATAACAAACAAATACTTCAATTTTATTTATTTGTATAGATTAGGTAACTGAGATGAGCTCGTTCTTGAAAATATTTACATTGAATTTATTAACTGATTAACTTTTAATAACTAATTCTAGAAACTAATTCACTTTCAATTATATCTTAAGGTTCATTTTCAAATAACAATTTAGTATAAAATAATTACTTTTAATATAACTAAATTGCTAATAATTTTACATAATATACTAACAAGATCATATAACATTTTTGTTATAATGATCTTGTTAGTAACGTCCAATAATATTAATATCTGTTTTGCAATTTGTTAATCTATAAACCTGTATAAGTGAAAACGAATGAACAAATATGATAATATAATATTATTTCAATAACTTTCGTTAGGGCTGATACACACTGCTTGTATTACTATCTGTATGTGATATACTTTTTGGAACGAAGTTCCTTATGGCGCGTTGTGTGCTAGATGGGGGCTAGACGGAAAAATTGTCACGACACAACTGCACACACACGACTGCACGGTTGGCCGAGTGGTGTCAGCGGTCGCCATGCCGCTTGCTACTGCGCCAAGTGTCGTGGGTTCAAATCCCACGCGGTACCTACAACACTTTGTGTGATCCACGAATTGTTGTCCCGAGTCTGGATATTCTTTGTGTCCGTTTCATGTATGTTTGTAAAGTCCCCCACGACACATGATGTTTATTCCTAATGTGGGAGTTGTCTTTTTAACAAAAATTGGTTGACACGACACAATTTGTTGTCACGACACGACGACGACACACACAGATATTTTCGTTTCGTCTTTCTATTTCGAACTTCGTTCCATCCGGGTGTCCCTTGACACCTCTCAAGTTTTTATCGACCAGTCGACTTATTATTATATTTTTTTGTGCGGAAGTCCCCTGGCGTACCAAGTGGTGGTTATGTCGGACCCGAACCGACTAAAAACCGCACACCATCTCGGGTACTAGAAGCCGGGGAACCAGGTGCCAAAGGTTGGTTTACAAAATAAATAATTATATTAAGTAGATTTTTATTGGTTGAGTTAAACCATTTTTATATCAAACATAAAAAAAATTACAACAACATAATTAAATGATTAACGAATGAATATAAACAATCTTACCACCCCTTGTGCGTGTAATAGCGGTTTACTAATTATCCTCGTTATTGTTTTACATATAATAATTTATAAAAAGCACCGTTTTTAATAACTCAGTTATTCACACACGTGACCGTGACATGACCGGAACTTGTCGAAGTAATGAATGATAATCTGAACACAGTAAATGATTCAATTGTGAATTAATTTATTAAGGTGGTACTGATGTGTTCTGCCATTAACAGTGAGTCTCCTTTTCAACCTTTAATAATAGTAAGCCTTTTTTATTTCCAACAACCTTAAAAAAACACATAAGTTATCCTTTAGCTATTTAATTCCTGACTCGAACCAAATGATCGTGTGATCTACACATATTTGTTACGGAGTTTGGATGTTTTCTATTTATAATATGTATATATTTACAAAAAAACAGTATATATATTTATATCAGTTGTCTAGTACCCATAACACAAGCTCTGCTTAGCTTGGAACTAGATGGCGTTGTGTGTAAGATGTCCAGGTACTTTGGCAAGTAGGTAACTGTTACTGCAAAGGGCAGATTTGAATTACGTTCGCCGGAGAACAATAAAATCATTAGTATTGTTACATCACCGTTCTGTAAATAGTTTAATTAATACTGAAACTAATTGCGTACTGGCAAATTAAACGTATTGAAAATGTAATGTAATACTTAATCGAGCGTTCAAACTTAAAGACTCGCAAAAAGGTTTTTCGATTTGTTAGTTTTAGATGTATTTCGTCAATTATATTATTGTTTTATTTCTTTCTTTACCATTGTTCAATGGCGCTTGGTATCTAATAAAGTTTCTCAGTACAAAATTTTTACTTATACAATTCCATTGTATTTATTATGTTGCACTATTGTCAAAAGAAATCTATACTAATATAATAAAGCTGAAGAGTTTGTTTGTGTGTTTGTTTGAACGGGCTAATCTCAGGAACCGGTGGTCCGATTTAAAAAATTCTTTCAAAGTTGGATAGTCCATTTATCGAGTAAGGCTATAGGCTATATATAATCACGCTAATACTAATAGGAGCGGAGCACCAATGAATAATGTTTCAAAAACGGGGGAAAATTTTCACGCTACGGGCAATAGAAGACGCAAACGAGGTTGCGTGGGTCAGCTAGTAGACTTTCTTTTAAGTATGGTGACACTATATTGCCAATAAGGTAGTCTGTCCAACTAAGTTCAAGTCTAACATAAAGAGTAGGTTTACATTGTCTTGCCTCTGTTTGGGAGGCAGCTGACTACCGAAACGGAATTTTTTTTCTACTATTTCGTGAGTCCAATCATATACTATTTATGACAACCAAAGTTTAAAACAATAAATCATCAATAGTTCAATAAGACAATACAACAACAGGTTATTACGCAACACTTGTCTTAAGGTACTCATTTCTAAGCAGGTTGGAAACCGAGAGTGAACTGGCCCATTGACCGCCTGTTTGACCCTTCGGGTGGGCAAGGCCGTTCACTTACAACTCTGTAAACCCGACGTATTGGTATGATTTATTTGTTGTACTGTGATTCATAATAAACTTTGAGGCACATACCCCAGTACACATGTAAACAGTAAACATTATGAGTGTGTGTAAATTTTTTATTTCTTCAAGCTCAAACGACTTTTTTTTTTATTGAATAGTGGGCAAACGAGCAGACGTATCACCTGATGGTAAGCGATTACCGCCGCCCATGGACACCCGCAACACCAAAGGCGTCTCAAGTGCGTTGCCGACCTTTGGGGGATGGGAAAAGGGGATGGGGGGAGGGGTTGGGGTATGGGCCTCCGGTATCCTCACTTACTCGGTGAAACACAGCTCAAACGCTATTTCACACTGGTTTTCTGTGAGGCCGTGGTATAACTCCGGTCGAGCCGACCCATTCATGCCGAAGCATAGCTCTCCCACGGTAAAAATACTAAAATAAAGACTAAAATAATTTTGGTCAAATTTTAGCGCAGATATAGGTAACAGCCTGAATTAACACAAGCTTTTCACGCCTTTAGTTCTAACTTCCTTAAATTACTGTATTACTATCAAAAACATAATGCTATAACTATCACAAGTGCAGTAGTTGGCGATTGATAAATAAAACAGGAAAGTTACACATCTTTGATACTATATAACGGTATGACCTGGTACATAACCGCCGACTAGCTCATTATCTAACTCACATCATCATCGACAGGCCTTGACAGTCCACTGCTGGACGAAGACATCTCTTTAGAAAGGAGGTTTTGGCCTATTATATCACGATGGCCAAGGTTTGTATTAAGCTTTCTATTTCTAACTTGTAGTGGACTACAATGGAATGATGATTTCATTCCACTGTAGTCCACTACAAGTACTAGTTAACTAAGTATATGGCTCAAAAATAATGCTAAACATAAGAGTATAATGAAAACTTAACCCCTATGAGAGAACTTTATAAGTTGGTAATAACTGGATTTAATTGTGATTATAGTACGAATTGGTAACTTATATGGGTCTCAAGATCATCATTTATTGTTACTTGTTAATACACTGTTCACACTTACAGCGAATTTACCATCAATGAGCCTAGCGACCCACCCAGGCTACGCACTTACGGTAATCTTTGATATTCTGGACTTTTCCCACAGCTATATGCACATATTATACATATAAGTCGAATCACCGTCTCTATTAGTGAAAACCACATTTAAATCCGTAGCGTAGTTTAAAAGATTTAACAGCACGGGAACAAAAAGTAACTTTATTGATAAAATATAATTTTTAAAGTAGATTAATAACGAAATACAGTAACTTTGTTATTGCCCTTATTGCCTTATTTGTTACTGGTTTTTATATCAAGCACATGACAAATTACTGTGTTGTAAGGTTATAAGTATCGCCTGTCCCTGCCATGCCGGAAGGAACAACTGTGAAATATAACTTCAAGATTAAAAACAAAAACTTACGAAAACTCCAATTAGTTTAATAAACAAACCAAAAGGCAATACAGGTTTTAAACTGTAAATAAGCTATATCAATCACAACAGCTTTTACAACTTTTCACTTTTCTTCAAAGAGATTAAAAATAGACAAATACCCTAAAACATTATTAATAAGCATTCATATCAACGACTCGGGCAATCACCCTTATAGCGTTCTTGTACAAATTATTTAGTACGTCATGATCCCGTGCAATCAAAACCCATTAACCTCCATACTTGTGCAAGAGGAAGAAGTTCAAAGCCACACCTCTTTGAACTTCGTAATTGACCAGAGGTAATTTCAACTACGACATTTCTCTGAACTCATGTAATTATAGACTCGGATGTCCGCCACGTTTTCGAGTAACATTCTTTTATATATAGAGTGTCTCAAAATTCCAACAGCAGAATACAAATTCAAAACTAACAGGTCCGTTGCAGTAAAACAATGCATGCGCAAATGCATGATAATATTAATAGATCGCAGTTACGTGATCATGTGTTAGGGCTTTGTTTGTACGTAACTTTATGATGCATTCGTGTCGATGCGATGCACGGCCATTGTACTTGTTGTTTTAATGTTCTCATTTACTTTTTAGAGTTAGGGCCTCCACGAATGAACTGCTAGGATATAAATCGCAGTAATGTTTCGCAATGTATTAGTAACACCGTGACGTCGGATGTTGTTTCGTTTTTCCCTAATACTTAGTCTTTCTGCTTATTTTAGTTATTTCCTCAATGGAAAATCCCAAATCCTAACGTTAGATCCACACTGGTTGGAGCAAAGTATATTAAGGTTGGTCAGGACGATACGCGAATGGTTCATACACACAGTGTTGTTATAGGCATTTTATGATTTGTTATGTATATTATGTAGCTAATACAAACCAGCTATAAATCAAGACTCAACGTAAATCACAACATCAAGGAAAACTAATCCTAGTGTCTCCTTCCTTTTACACTTTTAATATATAAATTCCATTAATCCTTTAATTAATCTATTGGTGTTAATTATTCAAACAGGGTAGAAGAAAGGGTCAGCTGAGATAAATGGTAGGGATTAATATAAACTGTATAAGCCAAATCAGGATCGACAGCATTGACCCATGAAAATGCTAATGATCCTACATGAATTAGTAATATATTAGGTCGGTTTAATACCGATA
This sequence comes from Spilarctia lutea, assembly GCA_916048165.1. Taxonomy (NCBI): domain Eukaryota; kingdom Metazoa; phylum Arthropoda; class Insecta; order Lepidoptera; family Erebidae; genus Spilarctia; species Spilarctia lutea. Next base: position 11,745,524 of record OU696480.1, on the reverse strand, counting down.
ATATTGATAAAGTACGATACCTGTTTGTTAGCTCGATTTTTTTAGTAAGTTAAGTGGTTATTGGACTCATAAGTGCCTCTTATAAAGCTAAGATAAAAATTCAATCATCATTTTGTATAAGTATAAAAATAAGAAACTGTTTTTTTGTTCAAAAACAACTCTCGCATTACGGAAATATCCTGTATCGCAGGGTACTATACAAACTTACATGAAACGGACACCAAGAACACCCAGACTCAGAACAACTACTTGCGGATCACATGCACCTGCACAATCTAATAGCCCTAAGTGATTAGTAAAATATATTATAAGCCTGAAAATAACTCTATTTGCCTGTTACGCTTTGCAATTTACTAATTGCAAACAAAATTGGCATGGAGCTATCATCTTGAGGAAGAATATAGGTACTTAGGTGAATATAAGTACTTTAAAGCGCGATAACCGGCATACACGCGGGCGGAGCTATGGACAAATGCTAGTACTATTATATTATAGTAAGAAATTGTTAATAACACAAACAAACGAAGATCTCTGAGTACATTATTAACAATGCAAAGACTCGGGTCTTTGTTGTTCAGCTATGCATTATAAACGTATCCTTGCAATATTAATGAAATATGTAATAAGCTTTGTACACGCATCATTACAGACTGTATTTAACAGTTGAAAACAAAGCAAAACAATAAATCTATTTCTTTAGTTAGAATATTTACAAGTAAACAAATGTATGTAGCTTGATGTAATGTTATATCTAAAGTGTGTTGGCATTAATTACTGTGAATTACTAAGTCGACTAAACTGTACACTATACCGCTTTTTTTAAACTAGGTTTTTTGTGGGGCTAACGAGCAGACGTATTACCTGATTGTAAGCGATTACCGCTGACGATGGCCACCCACAACACCAGAGTCGTCATAAGTGCGTTGCCGGCCTTTGGGGGATGGGGAGGGTATGGGCCTCCGATATCCTTACTCACTCGTTTAAACACAGCGCAAGCGCTATTTTAGACCGGTTTTCTGTGAGGCCGTGGTATCACTCCGCCGGTCGAGCCAGCAATGCCGACAGCCAGGTATAAGTGGTTGCATTTATCTAAGACTAGATCTAGCCTACTTTCTACTACAACTAGAAGTACATAATTTATATTAAATAAAACTAGGCCTAGGCATATACATCTTGTTCATTAAAAAAATGAAAATACAATCTTATACCAAATCAATTCACATAAGTCATTTATTTTAATAAACATTTACACACTAAATCAAACCTAAATCAGTTAAGTCATTATCAATAAGGAGATTTTTACTAATTAAAACGTGTCTGACCAAGCTACTTAATATTCTAGCAATTCTTCTAATTAGTTGAAACACAACATTAAAACCTATATTACATTAATCAAAATAAAGTATTTGTGTGATTACTGATGCTATTTTTGACATCCCTCTTCCGATCGGTTCGGCCATGGCGACCTCTTCGACTCCTACTCAAATCTCCGTTGATGCGAGCGAAGATGACTTACATAGCCAAACTTCGCAGCAAATTCTCGCGCACAATGCGGACATGTTAGCCTTACAGTAAGTGTAAAAGTCGGGAGCTAAACTATGATAACAACCGATGTCGTTATGGCCCCAAGTGGCGCTTGAGTGACCATATGTATCGAGTTTCGCGGACTGAGTCACCGCAAGGCGATCCCAGTTGCAAGGTGACTGCACTGCCTAATAAGGGTACATTACAAACCTTCAATATTTAACATTAAGTATTGAATAACGTATTAGGACATATTTTGAGTCACCAGTGCCTTCACACTTCAATTAGCCTTAATAAGCTGTTAAGTTGTAATTAGTTTTTGAGCGAGTGAGGATACCGGAGGTCCATACAAGCCGTAGGTGGCCCGAGTTACGTGGGGGTTCCAGGGATTTCCTTTCGATGGTGCACCTGGTTCCCTGGCTTTTAGTACCCGAGACGGTGTGCGGTTTTTAGTCGGTTCGAGTCCGACATAGCCACCAGTCGGTGGCATCCGAGGGAATTTCAGCACATAAAAATGGGGGTAGGACAGAAATGCTATAAGACCACTCATTGTGCTATTGTCCTGTTTCCTTAGTCATTAAGTTTTAGCATTGATTTACAACATGGTTTACCTTTAATTACAAAATAAAAAAACAATTTAGGAATATATTTTAAACTAGCCTATCCACGCTTTCATTGATAATCGACAACTATTGGTCGTAGCGTAATTCCTCGATACATGGACTGTCTAACACTAATAAGAATCGTTGATATTGGTTCAGTCGTTAATACGTAATACGAATTCATTTTTATGCATATAGATAACTTAGTTCTCTGCCAAGTTCGAGAATTACATAACATCTTCTTTAGAAAGGTTATTGACTCTTTTAAAAGGTTTTGAAAGAGAAAAATAAATTACAATTTTTAATTTCTCATTCAAATCACTATTGTTGCTATAATATTTACTTGTTTTGAAGATTCAAGGTCAACAACTTTTCACACTAACATGAACGCTCAAAACATTGACTCGTTCGTCTAATTTAGTATAACTGTGCGTATCCAACTCTGTGTTTAATGAAAAGAGATTTTAATTATAACTTAAGCATAATGTGTAACATAAATGAACCAATTACTCTTGTGAAAATCATACGTCGTCATTGTCGGCACTTGTTAAAATTCATTCTAAAATGTAGGAATGTACTTATTCGTTTATTTTAAATACTTTCAATCCTTATCGGTTTCGCCTTTTTTTACGTGTGGCAACCCCGACGGGCCGTACTTCCACCAGATTTTGCTACATTGTGATGTGTCAGAATCGGACCGACTAAAAGCACACGGTGTGCTACTCTGCACCTGGTAAGAGCGGGATCCGGGAACTGCTGTTTCATGGCATTAGGCCAACCCATAGGGCGAAACTGATTGTGTAATAATACTTAAACTAGAAACTTGATTCAAAAAACAGACAGTACCTGAACAAAATCTTCAGGATTACGTACTCGTACTCGGATTACGGAGTTTAATAAATGATGTGTAATAGTGGTACTAATCAAAGTTACTTGATATCGAATCAAATTATTAATTCATGTGCTTCGCACATTAATTAAAAGTTAATTTAACGTATTACTTTACCTCTAATTTAGATGTCAGTCTAGTTATGAGCCGAACGTACAAATGAACTTAACACATTACACAATGCCTTGGTATTTGAAATCGTATGTGAAAGCCGTATTAGATCATTTATAAAGTGTTAATTGCGCCGACATTTCGAAAAGATCTCTGAGAATACCAGAATCATCGTTTGGAATTGTTACATCTGCCTTTGGCGAAACAAAAATTACAAAAAGGACCTCTAGACGTATGTCTTTGTATGTTTTACAGTAATAATATAATTATATACATATATATAAAATAAAATTAAAAATAAAATAATAAAATTATGATGGGTTGATGGGTTTATACATATGTTTAAACATACAAAGCTTTGTAATTACAGAAAGCCTTGTATAAAATTCGCGGCCAACTCAATTACTACATTAACTTACTCAAGTTGACTTCTTAAAAGCAATGATAGTGTAAGTAAATACCTAAAAAAATACCAAAAAAAAAAAAAAACAAGTGAGTATCTTAGTTTACACCAATCAAAGTCGCGCGGCAAAATTGTATTTATACTCGCAATTTACTACGTGCGAACATTCGTCTAATATTTTATATCCTAATTTGTATATTTTTTAGACGTTTATTATACTACGATGAGAGCTAGATGAAGATTTTACGGTTTCATTTTTTTGGTTTAGTAGGTAATTAGACGCAGTGTTGTGGGTCACACACTTTTACCAACAATACAGCATGTTGATTTTTATGAATACAATTATAATATATTTATGTTTGGCGAAAATAATATTAATGTGGTATTTGTGTGTTATTTCTGTGTTGTTGTTGATTTATTTTAAGAATGTGACCACCGCTAATGTGTAAATTGATTTAATGCATTCAAACTATGTAATTAATAAATTAAAGTGTCTTATCTGCTATTAAGCCAAATATAGTATGGTATCTTTAGAAAAAAATGTGCATGTATTTAAACATGACAATAGTTCAAAATCAAAAACTTTAAATTCAAGTACGCCTTTTCGAGCCTCTCCCCTCTCCCCCGTCCCTCAATGGTCGGCAACGCACATGTGACGCCTCTGGTAGTGCGGGTGTCCATGGGTGACGGTAATTGATTACCATCAGGTGATACGTCCACTTGTTTGCTCTCTATTCCATAAAAAAGGCGCTTCTGCAACGTTACATTACTGTGACGCGTAATCGTGTTGTGCTCTAGTCAAGGACACATAGATTTGTCACTTCATATAAGTTAGCCCTGTTTCTATCTACCAGACCTGTCACGTGCCAGTCTCCGTGTTACTAATTTTCAAACAGAAAATCCCGTGAACAGTTTGTTTAAACTGGGGATCGATGCCCTCAAGAACAAGACAGTTTAGAAAGAAAGACATTCCGTCAAAATGACAGAAAATGTATCTGTCAAAATATATATGGGATTGATTATAAAAATGGGGTGATCGTTTTTTGTTTTTTCGAAAGACGGTCCCCATTTCATGTCATCCACATTTTATATATTTTTTATCATTAATTTCATCACGACGATGACTTGAATACTCGAAGACTTAATAATTGAAGACGACAAATACTTGACATTGGCAGAAATAGCTGATCCGAGTGATCCGGCTGGTTGCCATTTCATCAAAAAATAAAAAGAAGAAGTAAAAAAATAATACAGTCGTCGAATACACGTGAGAAAACATTATAGGTATATTTATTTGTGTTTATTATTGTTGATTGTTTGTCGTATATGATTCAAACGTGCGATCGAAAGTGACTTTAATTTCTGATCATGACAAGGTTGGAAAATATAGTTCTCTATTTGTTATCTTCTTTTCTCCATTTACTTTAACCATTTTTGATTTATGCAAATACATATAAACTCTTTGAAGATTCACGTGACAGAATTATCTCTACGTAAACACAAATACATATGTGATTTAAATTCTGTTTAAATTAATTATGAATATAAATAAATATTTCGGACATCTAACACACAACGCCATTTAGTCCCAAGCTAACCAGAACATACATATTATACATAGAAAACACCCAAACTCCGAAACAAATATTTGCAGATCATACAAACGTTTGGTCCGACCCGGGAATCGAACCCGAGACCTCAAGCTTAACATTCGCATACGCTACCACTACGCCACTGAGGCAGTTAGTTATTAAATGTCTGTGAAATTATATAAATAAATATTTGTTGTGAACGAATAAAAAAATATTAAGTTATTTGAACTTGGCATTGAACTCTTTATTTCATTTTATTTTACTTGTAAAAATAACAAATATAGTTTAGGCAATTTCAAATTAACAGTTTTTCACTAAATGCGAAATACGTGATACTTCTGAATACCATTTTTTTATTTTTTTCGCACGGGCAGATAGCTGATGACATAAGGAGAAAACTACTTTTATTTTAGACTAACTTCACCCCACGGGGCTCGACTGTTTAATTATTTGGGTGAAAAAAATTGGTGTTTGTTTTTTATTAGTCTATTTATATGTTAAAGTTAACCATCTGATTTTAAGTTATAATTTGTTCCATGAGTTAAGTACAAGTGCTTGAATAATGAAAATAAGAATATTACGATAAATTCGTTCTGAAAAATGTTTGATAAATTCTAACTAAGACAAATTTTGTTTAGTTTGAGAGGTATGCAATGTTATTCCACAAAATTGATATAATTTTAATGAATGACGTGTTGCAACAAGTAAATATTTTCAAATATACGGAGATGCATTCAATTAACAGTTTCAAAACTCGCAGTGAAAGTTTTCGGATTAACATTCATAATTAACCAAGTAAATTTTTATAATTTTATTTTTTAATTATACATCTTATCCTAACGGAATTTCATTGCAGAAACAATTTAAAATACTTACTAGTACCTACTGTAGTACTTGTCATATCAAGTGACTTACATATATCAGTATTTTTTTACATTTATTTGGAAATAATAATATTATTTTAACAATAATGTAGTGTAGTCTTGTAGAGGTGGTGAGTATAAGTATTTTTTTTTTTTCATTTTCTATTATAACCTTAATTTTCACTTTATTTTGCTTTGATACCTTTGGAAAGTGTAATCGGAAACATAATAATCACCTATATGCCTATTATATATTGTATATAACGATCAGTAGCAACAACTGTATTGCTAGATTTCTTTACATTTTTTATTTTACTATTTGTATCATTTAATGCTTTATAGTAATATGGATACTATTAATTATTTATGAAGGCTCTTTTTAACTTGAGAAATATCTTGGTTACGTTACAGCTAAAGAGAAAAATTTCCCATTTGAAAATGGAAACGTAAAATTAGTGCAATAATGAAAGTTTAATATAATTATATGTGCACACAAAACGTTATTATTTTACGATGTTAGTATTGTTGTGTTACGGAAGGTTAAAGTATGCATCTAGCATAGCATTTTCATAAAACAATGGAAACGAATACAATGTTTCGTCAAGCGAAAACAGATGAAAGCGAGCATGTGAACGTTTTTATTGAATTTTTTAAAATACTTTTTACTATCAGAACGTATGTATTCGAGATCTTTTAATTATTCATTCATTCGCTCACTCATTCATTCATTACTCCTGAACAAAAGTAATAACTTTGTTATTGATGAATTTAATACTTAATATTTTATCTTGCGTTACGTTCGTCAATTTTGTGTACATTTGGTTTATTGGGTATCGTTATTTTTTAATTTTAATAATTAATTGTTTTAAATAAAAAATTGAAGGACATGATTTATTTTTCGTTGTAAGTACTAGTTAAGTCCAGGACTATTAAACCGAGATTTTTTATGAAAAAAGGTATTTCGGCGTCAGATACTCCTAGTTACGGATATAGAACTATTGCGTTATAATAAATTTAGAAATAGATAGAAGATTTTTTCTGATATTTGTAGCTGAGGCTAACTTTGGAAGAGATAAAGTACATCCAACATAATAACAAATAGCTTTGCTATTTCATTTTAAAGAATGTTCTCAAACTACCCATGACGAAAAAATCTCGAGGTGAGTAAAAGCAACAAATCCACAAAACGACATTGTAACTTATCAATTGACTTAATTCAAGTATTTGTAGAAATGCGGTAGTTAACTGGTCGGATTTACATAAAATGGCGCTCCCACGACGCAAGGTGAACTAGCTATTCTTAAATTGTCGCTGCTGAGCCCAACGTGAGTGAATCGTGTTGCGTAAGTTACCTACCAGGGTACTTACTTACTTACACATCGTAAATAACCGCTGTGTCATTTACCTAATCATGTTGTATCTTATGATGACGATTTTCTGAAAAATCGTTCTTAAAAACACATGTACCTTTGTGGAACTATGTATGAACAAAAACAAGTGTTACTTAGATACTAAAGATTATAATAGAAATAAAGGTAATAATAAAACTTTCATAAATGAATTCTTAATTACGAAGTTTTGAGTTCAAAAATAAAATTAATAAAATAAAAATCTCTGGTGTTGCGGGTGTCCAAAGGTCAATCGTTTACGGTGATATGTCTGCACGTTTGCCCCATATTCCATAAAAAACTTAAAGTATTTAATAAGAAAAGGTACTCAATTTGTATTAAAACTTTCTGCCGCGCACAGCAAAACTGTGGAATGATCTGTCGCCTGCGGTGTTCCCGGACCTTCAAACCTTCAAGAAAAGAGTGTATTCCTTCCTAAAAGGCCGGTGTTGCGGGTGTCCATGGGCGGCGGTAATCGCTTACCATCAGGCGATACGTCTGATGAAATTATATTTTGAGAGGCCTCATTTAAAGTTTGAAGAAGTAACACCGTTAAGAGTTGAAATGTAGGAAATGAAGAATACCATTTAATTATGTCAGTGTCAGTCGGTGACACATTTTTAAGAGAATTATTACCTACTATGTATGGTATACTGGTCTTATTATACCCAACGATACTTTCACCGTTATGTCTTGAGCTCAGGCTATGAAAATTCTGATCAGTTTATAGGAAGAGCGAGTTCTAGAGAAAGTAAGTCATAAAGTCGATAGATATAAATTAGAATTTCATATAAACATTCGTATACCTATAGGTATGTTACAATAGTTCGTACAGTTTTAGTTAATACTTTTTTTTTTTTCAGATAATATCTTTTTAATTTGCTAACATCTTTAATTTTAGTTTATGCAATTAATTTATTGTACTCAAAGATTGATTCAATTCTTTGTGTGCAAATTAATGTATGAAGAACACCGCTTATTACAATTTATCACCATTGAAGTCGGTGTTAAATTTTCAAAATAATTAACTTAATTCCGATAATTGGATCAAGGTCAATTAAATATAATTTTAATGTAAACTTGATTAATGAAAAGAAACAACGTATTATAACCAGTGTTACAGCAATTAGAATGTAAAACTTGTAGGGGGACATTTTTAAGTAACACTTAAATTTTATTGGTTTATAAAAAAACTTATTAAAGCCTAAACATGTATTCAAGGTCGAGGTTTTATAAAATTATCTATAAATTTAGAGATAACTAAGGAACGAGCAAGTAAACTCTATGTATCTTTGTTCAATAGACACTAAATTGATCAATAATAAAAAGCAAAAATATATATATGTATAATTTATGTCACATATTCAACTGCCTCGGTTAGAGCACGTTAAGCCGTCGGTCCCGGTTGTCATGAACATCTATGGCAATCGTTATTGGGAAGTCAGTGCCCTCAAATATACTGACAACTAGTTCAACCTTCGAATTCAGTTCGCCCTCAGGGTTGCGGAGGTCAGATGCCAGTCGCTCTGTGTAAAAACTGATATTCAGGTAAAACCGGTTGAACTGGTAGCCGACCCCAAATATTGGGAATAATAAAGGCTAGGAAGGAAGAAGATTCAACTGCCTCGGTATCGTATTAGACTACTATGCTTAAGATCTCGGTTTCGATTTTAGAGTTGGACCAAATGTTTGTGTAATTTGCAAATATTTGCTTCGGAGTTTGAGTGACTTCTGTGCATAATATGGAAATCAGTGTATTTTAAACCAGTGTTAGTACTAATAGTAAATAAATATTTTAGCAGTCAAACCGGCTGTCATAGATTGAACTTTCTTACACAACAAAATGACGTTGTGTCTCAGATATCTGAAGTATACATTGATAAATAATTAGATTAATGTCTGCACTTGTGTTTATTTGTTGAAAGCCAAGGGTTGTCGTTAAATTAGAATCAATGAAATTATAATTGTAGTAGATGAGAGCTCTTCAAAAATATATCTATACTAATATTAAAGCTGAAGAATTTGTTTGTTTGATCGCGCTAATCTCAAGAACCGTTGGTCCGATTTGAAAAATTATTTCAGTGTTGGATAGTCCATTTATCGAGGAAAGCTATAGGTTATATATCATCACACTAATACTAATAGGAGCAGAGCACCAATGAAGAATGTTTCAAAAAGGGGGAAAATTTTCACGCTACGGGCATTTGAAGACGCAAACGAGGTTGCGTAGGTCATCTGTTTAAATAAATATGACAATGGTTTTACTGTTATTTACTTTCCTACTTTTTCGATCTGTGAAGGTCAATCAATTAATTGAAAAAACAAGTTTAAAAAAATATTTTTGAATAAATTTAATCAAACAATATACAAATATTCAAATACTCTTAATTTAAATGTGAATATTAATATGATAATATTTATTATGACCTCCATTTGACCGAGTCAGAATAAAAACCGGCACGAAGTCCTATTTTCCAAAAGGTATTATGTCTCCTGTGTTCAGCGTAACAATCTATTGACTATTTAGTAATAATTCTGTTTCCTGATGGGGCTGATTGAGATTACAAGAATTGAATGGGAGCAGATTCAGACGATTATACGTGACAATTTTTATTTTTTATTGAATATTGGGCATACGAACATACTTATCATTTGATGGTAAGCGATTACCGCCACCTATGAACACCCGCAACACCAAAGGCGTCACAAGTGCGTTGCCGACCTTTGGGGATGGGGAGAGGGAATGGAGGGAGAGGTTGGGGTATGGGCCTCCGGTATCCTCACTCACTCGGTGAAACACAGCGCAAGCGCTATTTCACGCCGGTTTTCTGTAAGGCCGTGGTATAACTCCAGTCGAGCCGGCCCATTCGTGCCGAAGCGTGGCTCTCTTACAGTAATTATTTATTATTACTGTGTATTATTTTTATAAATAAATATAGATTTCATTTTTATAATTGGGCCTGTCAAAGTGTTTCTACTCAGCCTGACGGCAAGCATAAATAAGCAGAATCCTAATACCAATCTTAATATAGTTTTAAAAAATCATACACTGCTGTATACTCGTAGTATGTATTTACGAGGCGAACTTTAGTAAAACTGGTACCTTGAGTTCGCCATGTTTAATTTCAAAATCTTTAGCAATCTCCGTCTCAGTTCATCAAACTTATTCAAAAACTTAAGGAATCACGTACTTAAGTAAATCACATGTACCTATAGTTGAAAACCATATGAAAAACACTTTAGTACTTTTAGAGTTTATCGCGATCGGACATATATTAAGACAGACAGACATGTCATGATGATGTGGAACTTTACTTCATTTATTTACTTTATATTATAATTGTTATTATAATGATGAGATTCTTAATTAAATTTAAGTAAATAAGTGATAAAAAAGTCATATCATTTAAATTTTATCCGGCTTCGCTCAATGTCATCTTTTCATTTTCACTTTAATCTTCATTTTCAGGGTTACCGTACCCAAAGTATAAAATGGGACCCTTATATTAAGACTTCGCTGTCTGTCTGTCAGTCCGTCTGTCACCAGGCTTTATCTCATGATCCGTGATAGTTTGACAGTTGAAATTTTCACAGATGATGTATTTCTGTAATTTTCTCATTGACCACTTTATATCTGTTATTGGAAACGTGCTTAACAAACTTTAAATCTATAAAGCCCGTTCTGTAATAAGGAAATTGGTTTCGGAATATGTTCTCAACTTAATTAGGGTTTTCCTGCAATTGCTTAATTATCGATATCCTAAACAATTTTCATGTGTCAGTAAATATAAAAAGCGGACGATAACATGAGTCGTAAACTGAAAAAGAAAACGTACTAAACAAACGCTATACCTGAAATATACAGATTGGTATAAGAAAAGAGTTTCACTTCATGTTTAAATTTAGAATTTATAAAGTAATTCAGCTGTCTCTCAGCAAATAAACATCACACATATAATTGAGTTTTAAATTTCGAATGTCTTGACACCAGATCCTAAAGGTCAAATTAGATACTTTTTTGTACAAATGTTGCTATGCTCAGAGTCCACTTACATTTGACAGATTGATTAAAATTACACTACAACTTTTCAAACTGAAATCTAATAGTTAATGAAAACAGTAAAATATCCAGTTTAAAAACCCGTTGCCATTTTTTTGCACCGCGATACTTAGGTAATATTTTTTTACAAATACTAAAACCTAAAATTCTATTGCGGTGTACCTATTACTAATATATGTATTTCTCTATTTTGGATATTGAAAAAATCGTAAAACTAAAGGTTTTCTTAAATTTCAAATCGTTGTCTTGTGAATACAAATATCAATTTTTATTATGTTCTGAAATATTTGATTTTATAGATGGATAAGAAGGTTTCACAGGAGGCTTGTATTCCGCGAAGAGTCCCAATGTAGCAGAAAAACAATGTGATAATTTCATATTTAGTACATAGAAAACTTTCTCTAAATTTATATTGTAGATTAATTAATAAAAATATGAACACTAGCTGAATGCGGACGTCTAGCGAATTTTTATTTGGCTCTCTCGAAATTTGTATAAGAAGTGGGTCTTAACTGTAGTATTACTAATTAGCAAGTGTAGCACAAAATCGCCAGCGTGAAGCCGACCACATTACTTAAAAAATAGGTCCGTGAGTAAACTGATGTCGTGACCAATCTCATAGAACACCTCAGCATTCGTGAGAAAATCATACAAAACGATCGAACACGTTATTATAATTAGATCGCTCTCAATAAATAAAACAGCTCAAGGCCTCTTTGAACAAAACTATTAACACACGCAATTGATAGGTGGTTGCATCTATTCAAAACAAATATATATTTTACGATTAATTTTTATCACTTTTTGCATCATAAATTCGACACGTAAATATCACTTCACATATGCAAGTCACGACGTTCACAATTAACACCTATACGACAAATCAAGATCGATTTATTTAATACATTTAATTCGTTTCGTGATACTCGCGGTAGTCGCCGTAGAACAAGAGCGAGAAGGCCGCGCGTCGGAAGCTGGGAACAGAACTAAACTGCTAAGCTATTGTATGCAGGTGGATTGTAGTACGTCCGTTTGCTTTATTATGGCCATTTTCCATTCACACAGTGGGGCAATCCGGCCGCTATTTCAGTTGATAAGTTGTCGCTGTGTGTCCCCTACGGTAGCGATTCGGTAATTTCTCGATCACATGCCAAGGTGATAAGTAATCAGTGTTGCGAATCAATGTTTACACTCCGTGATCTGTGTAAATAGTGTGAACAGTGAATTCTTAGCGCTATTTCTTCACTTATTTTTTTATATTTTGTTGCACGTGAAAATTGATTTGGCATTCTGAATCTGTTGCTGGCGTACTCGTATGTATATATATTATTATATGTGTTGTTTGTTTTTATTATTTTTACATGATGTCCTATTCGAATAAATTATACACAAATCTTGTTTAATTTTCAGCTACACAATGATAGTAAATGAGTACCAGTGCCAATAAACTACTGCAAATGAACAGTCACACACCCAGGAATCGAACCCGAGACATCAAGCACAGCAGTTGCATACGCTTCCAATGCGCCATCAATGCAGTCATACCCCCTTTTTTTACCTGAGGAAACCACCAGGGGCGTCACCCCCAGGGAGGTTTGCGGTGCGGTGTTGTGTCGGAATCGGAATGAATAAAACCACGCGGTGTGCCACTCTGCGCCTGAGAAGGGAGGAATCCGGGAACTGCTGTTATTAAAACATTTGGACCTCTGGCAGTCATACCCCAACCCAAACCCAATCCAAACATAACCCAACTAAGGACTAGGCGATAAAGTAGTTCTGTAGAAAGACTATTGTCGTTTTGGGCTGCAACTACCCGTAACGTAATATACAAGTTTATCATAATAATGATTAGTAAATGATCAAAAAATAAAATATTTCTAATACATACAGTGGCTAAAACATCCTCATAAGTGGCGGCGATGAGCGGAGGCGACGCGGGCGGCGTCTCTCGTGATATAGCTGCTATCGGCATTTCAATGCATTCCTGGACCACTGTGAACAAAAACGAACATTATATACCTATACATGAATTAAATCTCCAGTATAACATATTTTAACTATTTATTCCGAATAATGATTGTTTCATGCCTAATAATTACGTATATATTATGACCTTTTCCCTAAAGACAAACAACTCATCTTCACAATGCAAAAACAAAGGAATGAGATCTTGGTTTACAGAAGTGTATTACCATAACATCTTACTAAGCCGCCACAATGTGAGTTACCATGCTGCGTTGTCCACACTCTTGGTTCTCTCTCGTTCTTTTTATCAAGTAGCATGATCTCAAATCATTTAAAAAAAACAACTATGTTAAAATTTTAGAGACATTCCATCAAGCAATGACATATAAGCACGCCTCCTTTCAAAAACTGTTAAAATTTACTTTTGTTGGCATTGTATCGTCACGGATAAACGGTTGTATAAACAGTAATATTTTAACTCTAAACTGGCGTACGTTATATTTCGATCGCGTGAGTACATTTGTAGAAGTACCATTTATAACTTGACCTTTGTCTATATTTACTTTGCCTTAGCGCAATATGGAGTTTTTATTTATACGTATTCTGCTGCTGATATGGAAAGAGTCTTATTAATGTCCTGTTGTATTAAATAAAACACACAGACAGGTGCGGCCACCAGTCACCCTAGTAGAAGCAGGCCAGGGTGGCGGCTCGAGCTCTCTCGAGAAGTGCTCGCGCCCTTTTCTGAATAGAGGGTGGGAATGTTAGGGGTTCCTACACAGGAGGGGGCCACCTACAAGCAGTGAGAGGCCTGAGGTACGTCGGGGTCCCAGGGATTTCCTTTCGAGGGTGCACCAGGTTCCCCGGCTTCTAGTACCTACCCGAGACGGTGTGCGGCTTTTAGTCGGTTCGAGTCCGACATAACCACCAGTTGGTGGTAGCCGAGGGAAAAAAAAATGGAGTATAAGGTAATTTGAAAGATTGATAATTAAATTGATCAATTCACCAGTTTAAAAGTTAAGCCGTCTATCTCAACCGGATAACGAGGCTTTAGATTTAGTTTATACATTTTAAATACGTGACATTAATGGGTAGAAGCTTATAAAAGCCAAGGCAAATTATTTTATACATTTCTAAAAATAAAAAGATATATCAAGCCGGTCGATTGTACTCAAGCATTACTTCCCTGCGGTATTTATTAATTTTATGTCATGTTTAAGTTTGCCTGCAAACTTCAACAATGTACATTGCTTCTCTGTCAAATAAATAATATAATGTATTAACGTCAATTGTATAATAACAACAATGTAAGGCATATCTAATTTGGAATATCTTTGATCAAATGTTGGTGTACTTGGTATGTTGGTTTATAATAACACATGACCTTCGAGACAGTGTGTCGATGTGACGACTGAATAAATACTCATTAAAATATTCGAAGATACTGTGACTATGCGGATGACAAGGGAGTATTATCTATACTATAATAAAGCTGAAGAGTTTGTTTGAACGCGCTAATCTCAGGACCGGCTGGACCGATCCGAAAACTTTTTTCAAAATTAGAACTTCCTTCGTTTTTGTTTACGTCGGCTAATAAAATATTTAATTTAAACCGTGTCTAGGCCGACATAATCACTTTGTGACTAAGCCCTCATTAAATAAATAAAGAAAAAAAAACCGTGTCTATAAATTGACTTGATTATCAGTTTGATACTAGATTACTATTATGAACTGTTTCCGTTAGTAACAGTTAAAAAAATTCTCAGAACAATATCAGAGATTGAGTAAAACATAGATACTAGCAATGTGAAAAAATAGGCAATCATAGAAAAATAATCAGTATTTGATTACTTTATTAGGCATTTTAAAACAACCTTGAACAAGCTATTGATTAATTCATTAATTACGCATAATTAGTTTCACGATAAAAATAACTTGGAGGCAACAAAATTGCAATTCATGAAACTGAGTTTAATGCTCCGTACTAACTTGATTGTTTGTTGACTATAATCTGCAACTCGTTAATTTAATCTACTTCAAATAATCACAAATCTTAAAAATAAAAAAACAACTTCAAGAACTGGACCAAATTGAAATGGGACCACACGGGAAGCACCAGCTTTCACATAAAAAAGAATCATCAAAATCGGTTCACCCAGTCGAAAGTTATGAGGTAGAAAACATAAAAAAATACAGTCGATTTTTTTTTCTTCTTTTTATTTATCACTTAAAACAATAGTACAATATTTAAAAATAAGCCATAACACGATAAACCTCTAGGGTTTGTGTTGTGTTACACTGTTATTCGGTATCGCATATTTACAATGTTTATACACTATCTGTAAGCATGTGTTGATAATACACGAGAGCTAGATACATGCCTCCCAAATTGGATCAATTCAATATCTAAAAAAGATTCGATCCTTCGTCCAATTGAGAACCTCCTTCTTTTTTAATTCGGTTAAAATGGAGGAGGTTCTCATGACTACTGTTTTTTTTTTGCTTGTTACCTTAGGACTTCGACTGGGTGAACTTTGAAAGCTTGTGCTTCCCGTGTGGTCCCATTTCAATTTGGTACAGTTCTTTTTCAACCGTGAAGTTATTTTTTTTTGGTAAAGTTTTTCATGATTTAGGCAATAATTTTGCTTCTCTATTAGTCTTAATTATCACATTAATTGTAGGTAAGCTTGTTACTGTTATTATCCGGTTATTATCCGTGTGGGAATGGATTTAAAATACCGAGTGTCAAAACAGTGGTCACCACCTCTGATCTTCTCCTAACCGATTACGGTCACGGCGGCCAGTCTCAACAGAGACCAGCCAACTACGCAGGAGATATTATAGTGCACAAGTGTGTGCGAAAACACAGGTGCACTATGTTCCCTCTCTCTAACCGACAGGGACAGGGAGAGATGCACCACCTCTATTCATACTATAAAAGCTGAGTAGGGGAGCAAGCTATTCAGGACAATAACACTGCCGATAGAAAAAGAAGTTGACACAAACTCTACACCACACGAATGGGCAGCGTAGTATAGTAGACCAAAATCTCGTTAAAGGTTGATGTTATTTTTATTGTTCTAAACTTGAATGGTCATTGAAAAAGTAGGGCTACAACCACATATTCTTATTATTAATGAGTACTTTATTTAATACTAGCTGACCCACGCAACCTCGTTTGCGTCTTATATTGCCCGTAGCGTGAATTTTTTCCCCCATTTTTGAAACATTCTTCATTGGTGCTCCGCTCCTATTAGTAACAGCGTGATGATATATAGCCTATAGCCTTCCTCGATAAATGGACTATCCAACATTAAGAATTTTATTATTTAGAAGAAAAATTTATTTATTAAGAAGGAAGTTCTAATTTTGAAATTTCAATAATTATTTATTTATTTATTTATTTATTAAAACTTCCTGCAAACATGTTGCACAAGGCGGACTTAATGCCACAGGCATTTTCTTCCAGACAAACCTTTGGGTGTTGCGAAGTTATTTGTGGCAGGTGTGTGTTTATACGACACGAGAGACTAAATAAAATTATTTTATGAAATACAATGATTCATACAGATAAATAGGTGCTAGATATACATACATTGAATATAATTTATACATATACAATATAAATATAAAAAATAAATAAAAGTAAATATATATATAATATATACATTACATATATAATAGACACTTTTAAGTGTTATTCTGATGCCTCCGTCAGCAGGTCCCTAAAGTGCTTACGTACTTTGAATTTAAAAGATAATCGGCTAGTAGCCGTCCTGATTTCTAGTGGGAGTGCGTTTTAATTATCTATTTCATAGACGAAACAATTTTCCATAATACATTAAATACACAATCATCTATAGTGTCTGTTTCTAATATTCTATACATATGTATACACGGTACATATATCTACCAAAATACCGTTTTTTAAAATTTTTGTTTGTATGTTTGTTCCGGTTAATCTCTGTAGCCGCTGGACCGAATTTGACTGGACTTTCAATGGTAGGTATCTGATGATACTAAGAGTAACTTAGGCTACTTTTTTTAGACTAACTTTGCCCCGTGGAGTTACCCGCGGTACGATAATAACCGCAGGGTTCAGTTAGTCAATAATATAATGTGATAATAGCCAGAATTCTGTCCTTAAGAACAGTCCGTGGTACGGATTAAGAATTCGGAGTGTCACCACCCTTATTTATACCTTGGGTGTCGCAAGAGACGACTAAGGGAGCAAACTAAGCAGGACAACATCACTTCAAAGAGAAGGAAATATTGAAACGAGCCTTAAACCAATCTCAGGTGGGTTGGTATAAGGCCAGCGTGCTATATCAGGCCAAAATCTCTTTTCTTTATCCACCAGTGGACTGGTAAAGGCTGTTGATCTAATGTGATGTTTTTGATTTAATTACACTCTTTCTACAAATAAGCATATACAGTACATTTTATAAGTAGAATATGTATTAATAAAATGACAAATTATTTCTGAAGTTAGTTCTCCTGATCAACTGTCCCAAAACTTGATTTAAAAAAAAAGGAAAAGAGGAATGACCGCATTATTGTATTGGACATATTCTAAATTTAAAATAATAAAATATATTATAATGAAATTCTGACCGACACCAGAGGTCGTTGGCATCGATATCCGCTGTAATCGAGTGATTTGTGAATAAGTCCACGATGTATCGATTGTGACAATACTGACACGTTAACAATAAAACAAAAATAAATGTGCACAAAAAATTCTTATTAGTAAACTGGCTTTGTCGTGTTCGGTTACATACGAGGATAAAATCTTAAAATATGACAGCTTATTTTTAGATAATAAAAATGACTACAGTATCGATTGATGAAAGTAAAATCTTTCATGTTTTGACAATACAGTTATTATCTAGTTAAGTTAATTTTTCAATTACTTAACAGTGGCCCGTTATCGTAGTCAGGGTCATTAACCCCTAGTTAGTGATCCGAAATGTTAGTTAAGACAATATGTATTTTGATTAAGGTCCACTTGTAAAATATTAAATTTTAAACGTTAGAGTCAAGCATCCTTAGCACCCTTAACTCTCCCAGTCAAAGGTGAATATACCTGTGAAGGTCGAATATACCTAGGATTTCACAAATCTTTCAAATAATCTAACGAAAACGAAAGCTTTCTTTTCAATATTCAAGTAGTTCATTCTCATCAACAATCATAGTATTCTTCACTTGATAACTATTCCACTGTAACTAATCCTTATATGGAAATTGTACACTTCAGTTGCTTTATTTACTGACTTCAAAAATAAGAAATTCTATATATATATATATATATATATATATATATATATATATATATATATATATATATATATATATATATATATATATATATATGTATATGTATATATTCTATTCATATAGAATTTTAATTGCAGGTTTTAATTAACCTCATGTATAGACATTGGAACCTAAATACCAACGTGTTACTTTAACATGTTGTAAAGGTGGTATTTGGAAAAGTTTTAGTTATTTATGCTGAAATCAACTTTACTACATTGTACATATTAGCACAATTATATAACGAATTAAAATGGAAGACTATTACAGTTTAGTATTTACAGTACACGCACGATAAGTATCACAATCGCCATGATGTCAATCTTTGAAGTTAGCGTATCGGCTACATTAAAGAATAAAAAAACACATTTATATATTTTTATGGAATCTGTTATAAGTAGCCATTGAAACCCACATTTAATCATTAAATTATCACTATTATAAATTGTTTTCCTTTTAAAGACATCATTAACCCACTGACTAACGAATATGTCTAACCCAGTGCGGTGAATCGTAAGATTATGACACGTACGATTAACCTCGGCATTATATTATAAAATATGTATAAATGGTCGTAGTAGGAATTTTATATGACATACATTAATGGCTGTTTATTTCCAACGATGACTTCTTGTTTAGATTATTATCTTAAATGTCTAAACAAAGCAAAACAATTCCGTTGTTTATTTTATGTCATAACACACTTAAAGTTAAAGATTCTAATCATGTTGTTTTATAAACATTAATGACTTACATATCAATCGTAGTCTGTAAACGAAACAATCTGGTACTATGTCAAAAATCTCCTTAAAAACGTCTTAAAAAGACAGCACAGATAATGTAGTGGTTTAAACAGTCTGCACACCGCTTTCCACTGCTCCGTTCCCTGTGTTGTGCGTTAAAACCCCACAATAGACAGCATATTGTGTGATCCACAATTTGTTATTCTGAGCCTGGGAATCCTTTGTTTCTCTTTGTTTCTATGTTTGTCAAGTCCCCCACAACCCAGAAATATACCTAGGATTTCACAAATCTTTCAAATAATCTAACGAAAACGAAAGCTTTCTTTTCAATATTCAAGTAGTTCATTCTCATCAACAATCATAGTATTCTTCACTTGATAACTATTCCACTGTAACTAATCCTTATATGGAAATTGTACACTTCAGTTGCTTTATTTACTGACTTCAAAAATAAGAAATTCATATATATATATATATATATATATATTTATATTTTAGGTTTAGGTTTTAATTAACCTCATGTATAGACATTGGAACCTAAATACCAACGTGTTACTTTAAAATGTTGTCACAGCTCGAAAGCCATCATCATGACATTTTGCGCGTGATGACAGCCGGAAACGACACACATACTTCACCGCATACTATGGGTATGATACTCTTATATTATGTCAAATTAGATTATGTTAACATTCAAATTATATATTATCTTCTTGAAGCTGAAGATACGTTCGCACGAGTGATTTCAGCTCAAGTCCAACATAAGTGTGCATAAAACCAAAAAAAAAGTGTTTAATTGGCTCGCGGTGTTTCTATGTTTTATAATACCAATTTGTATCGATTATCTAGTATTTATAGTATAATTTCTGGTTAGTCTGTAGACTCTTGTTTATAAACAATGTTATAAACAAAATACTTGTAACCAGAGAATTCGATAACACCTCAACGTAATCGCGGTTTAAATTTCTTTTCAATTTCTTCTAACTATAAGAGTGAGAAGAATATACTAGATCAAAGTACTGTTTTTTTTTTAACTTTTAGTAGATTGACATATCTGCAATTAGAGCACCCTTGGAGCAACAGACGCTATGGCAGCGCAAGGCAACCTGTTCACCTTTGGCATCAAATCAAATACAGGCATCGCATTCCTTACCGTTTCCTCATTAGTACTTTACTCACATACGACGACTTAATGACGCCAGGATGCCTTAGAACATATATATATTGTTAGTAGGTTTAATATTTTTATAGTATTTACTATTGTACTGTACTATACCTAAAACAAGCAATAGAATTTATGTTTATTTAAGTCACTTAAAAATGAAAATAATAGGCCCAGTAAGATATAATAAAAAAAATATCTACCACAAAACTGTATATGTATTTATTTCTGAGATCAAAACCTCAAATTTTTGAAATGGAAATTACTACGACATGGAAACAATCATGGGACTTCGTTTGTTGTTAAAATTTTTTCCATATTTTCTCACGGCTTTCTTTCCATGTACAAATACAAACATTTCCCAGCCAAAATTAACCAAATCGATCGCACTGATGAAGAAAAACTTATTTTTATGTAACTGTATATGTAAATTTTTTATATATTTAAAAGTAACTAGAATTTGGATCATTGCCTTTTTAACTCGTTTCTCGTCTAATGTAATTAACAAGATACGCAAGCTAATGTAACATTTTCTATTCTGTTTCACAGCGAGTTATGTGATAATTATACTTCTTTGTCGATATTTAGGTAACATGAGCATATTACGACATCTGTAAGAAAACACACTATTGACTCAATGTTTCTGATAATTCACTCATTAGAATGCACTAATGAATTTGGAATAATCATTTTCACACGAAAGTAAAAAAACAATTGACGGATTAGGAATTAGGACACACTACTTGGGATTAAAAAGGACTGTCCTATTCATCCCAAGTAATATACTAGACATTATTGGACTAGCCTAGTATAGCGGGAAAAACCATCCTTTTCAAGGAGAGGCCTATGTCCAGCTGTTAAAAGCCGTTGATGATGACGATAATTAAATAAAAAAGCATATGTATTTTCATTCGTTCGCGTGGTCATAAAGACCCTCCGCATCGTCGCCTATATGTAGCATTGCCAGGACCTTCTGGTTGACAGCATTTTCACATTAAACATTAGATGCCATTTACAATACTGTTCTCTCGTATTGATTTTCTTATAAACAGAACGAACACTACACAGACCATAATAGTCGTTTTTTATAACATATTATTCTTATTATATATTGTATACATTATATTTTGTCTATACCTATTTATATAAACTATATATTTGATCTCTATTTTGAATACCAGGCAGTGTATACGACTTGACTAAGAAAATATAGCACCTGTGGTTTTCTTTTAATTTTCTCCTATACAAACCTTGTACTGAAAATAACAAACACATCAAAAAAATTATGATTTATTTTGGTGCAGTTAATCGTAAGTTATGCGCGAAACGAACGAACACTACACAGACCATAATAGTCGTTTTTTATAACAAATTATTCTTGTTATGTATTGTATAGGTATATTATATTTTGTCTATACCTACTTATATAAACTATATATTTGATCTCTATTTTGAATACCAGGCAGTGTATACGACTTGACTAAGAAAATATAGCACCTGTGGTTTTCCTTTAATTTTCTCCTATACAAACCTTGTCCTGAAAATAACAAACACATCAAAAAAATAATGATTTATTTTGGTGCAGTTAATCGTAAGTTATGCGCGTACAAACATTTTCGTGATTCATTTTAATATATGTATATATAATATAAGATTCTCTGTTGACTAGTTTTGTTGAATAAAGCAGTTGCCTTTTAATAAAAGGTCAGAAACAGTTTCTACGAGTATTAATGCAGAATCATTTGACCTAGCAAGTTCCAATTACGATTTTAACAAGTGCCTTATCAGGTTTCATTTGAGTGCACGCGTAGGAGTCTTTCTAAAGCCTGGTCAAATTGTGCTTACAAAGATACACTAGATTTATAGATTGTAATTTAAATAATCAGTTTATGTTTAATCGGTAATAGAATTTCAAGGCAACCGATATATAAACAGTCTGAGAGGAATACATACACAATGTTGTAGGAGTTTGAAATCGAATTAATATACAGGTACAGAGTTTTTGAACGTCCATGAGTGTCCACTAGTAGGGGCTCAAGGGATCTACATAGATTAAAAAAATCACAGCAGTAATTAAAGGAGTAGAAACAACTGAATCAGCACACAGTATTTTGTCGCAAGGTCTTACAGTCCAGACCTCAGTTATGCTCTAGAACTTTGCAAAAACTGTTGAGCTTAACATTTTTGAGAAGTTAAACTATTCGCATTTAAATTAAAATCTATAAAGCACTTGCTATTGATTTAGAATGATGAGCCTTACACGTAAACCAAACTTACATATGAACAGGAAACCCGGAGGTTTATTACCACTAATAATGAACTTGTTTAAGTAAAATTTCTATAATAACTTATAACGTCCCACTGCTGGGTCTCCTCTCAGGAGAGGGTTAAGGCCATACGCCCCCACGCGGGCCAAGTGCGTGTTGGGAACTGGCAAGATAACGTTGTGGCTACGTAATCTAGCCGTTGGATGTTTTTAAACCGCCCCAAGGCCTCCAACTAAGCTTCACAACTGTTTATCCTATGATAACAACCGGTACCGACTGCTTAAAGTGACCTCCGAATCACGGAGAAGCTCATGGTAACATGCCACCAGCGGTCACCTATCTAGGTACTGACCGCGCCATCGTTGCTTACCCTAGGTAATTGTTTCTAATCACCGTGTGCTACAGGGCTATGAGCGCCTCGATTACTTTCAATCGAATTCCTAAACTTAACAGTTGTAATTTAGCATTTATTATTCTGTATAGGCATGTAAATACTTAGTTATGTAATAGATATACAGTTACTTAAGTTGAATAACCGACTGTAATCTGGGTTGAGTTATCATTCCAAAGGCATGTACGATAATTGTAGGCACACCCGAATCCTTATGCAATAGAAATAGACATAACAGTATTCTTACCGCACAAACTTCAACACATCAACAAACCTTTCTAAGGAAACTATCGATTTAACCTCCGATAGATATTTGGGTCGATACCAATCGATAGTAAATATTCATGAGTGCTTATATTTTAAGAGGTCTCCCTCTATTCACTCGATTAATATAAATATGTGAAAATATATATTAAAACTATCATGCCTTGAATTAAATTTAGTGATGCTCATCTAAAAGAACCTCAAAACACAATTTTGTTGAAGATTTAATAGACATTTTTTATTATTTATGGTCAACAAAACCCATATAATGTATTTTTTGTTAATGCGTGGATAAAATTAGCGGACATTTTTATGTATTGTGATTTATAGTAAAGAATTTAAAAGTAATAATTTTGAAGAAGCAACAAGTCAAGTACCGAAAACAACACGTTTGTTAAGATTTTTGTACGATAAATAAATCTAGCCCACTCCTAAAACAGTCATGAGGTTAAATTTATTAATATCATTATCAATTCACGGAAAAACATTTCGCATCTATGCAAATAAATGAAATTGAAGAGTTCACTTCTAATATCAAAATTTTAAAATGCAACACTGTCTATTTGTATCGACTAATCTCTGAAACGGCTGGACCGATTTAGACGGGACATTCACTGCCACCAAGCTTATGTTATAAGAAGTAACTTACATTTATTTTAGAAAAAAAAATTAAATAAATTAAAAAAAGGGCAACGATACCTGCGGATAAAACCGCCGGGCGTAGCCAGTTCTAAATGAAATTGATAAAATATGTTATGATAATGATTGATAAGGTGCAAAGACTGGCCATTGCCATACAACGCGGCAATGCTGCTAGCTTAAGGGGCACCTTTCCACCGGAGGCGATCCGGGATGGGTTAAATGGCGACCTCTAAGTGATTGTGCTGTCTTTTCCCTTTAATTATGTATTGTTAGAGTTAATTCTTTTATTTTTGTATTTGTTATTAAAGTGAATAATTGATAAAATTATTTAATCAAAGGTCAAGATACTTCTTGTAAATAACTACTTAAATTATACCACTTGAACCCTAGATGTGATTTAGTATTTTCCCATATCTCTAATTCTAGGAAGAAGTGAACACTCTGTGCTCTGTGAAGGCAGTGGTCGCAACATAACCCTCCTCCATTCGCAGTCGCTTAAAAATTTATACAAAGGCCTCCATGGTCTATCAAACCTGTTTTTAATAAAATTATACTTACTATGCTTAGTAACACCATTATTACCACGAAACAACCGGTTTTGGGCTTTCTACAGTCACCATAGGATTGTAGCAATAAGATGTTTTAGCTATAGGATTTAATCTAAATATTTCATTTATATTATGTCAATTTATCACTACCTAATGACCACATACCAAAGAGTTAATGATAGTTGAACGCAATAACAGACATTGAATTACCAATTACTCGTCATGATAAACAATTTCAACAATTGTGTTAACCATTATGTAATCAAATTTATTAAAGATAACTAGCGACAGTAATAAATTGATTATAAAATGAAATATTTCCCGAATGATTTATGGTAATTAAATGAACTATGACACAAGCAATTTGTTAGAAATATATTTTCAAACTACCTTATTAGCATAATCAATATTAACGAATGTGTCTAATTTGATTATTATATTTTAAAATAATCTCTGTCTTATTTTTTAAGAGAATTCGTTTTAGCTACTTATTTTAAGCCAGATAAATGGAACTTTGGAACGACATAATGAATATGTAGAAGCTCAGAAAGCAACGGTTTTTCAGGTAAATATGTACTTTAAAGAGAAAAGATGTGTACACATTTAGTACCTATATTTTTTAGACCAATCGCTGTACAATAAAACATTCAAAATGCTTACATGGTAGTTAAAACAATTAATTGTAAGCATATTGCCGCAAGAAATCGTCTCAAATGAGACGGAAGAACTAATTTACATTAAACCAATTAATACAAAAATTACCTAACTTTTTTACTTGAGCTCCTTTATTGCGTATTGGCTCCAAATTGATTACGGCGGTTATTTCCTGTCCTTTAAAGTTATTGAAGTTACCAACAAAAGCTAAAAACATCACAAAAATAATTTCGTCGTCAACAAAGCGTGTTTTGATCGAAAAGAACGTCAAAAACTACCTCTTGAGTAAATGGCAGGAAAATAATTAAGATACAATTTAGGACCTACTCACAGCATACGTATGTATTATAGTCGTTCCAATAGTTTATTTAACTTTTGACAGCTCTAATAATTAATCAAATAGTGATACCCTGACCCGTTACCTATTCGATTTCTTTCATCGATCGATTTTATGCATTAAGAAGTTTTAATCGATTTAACAAACTCATTATTTTATAGATAATTTCGTACTTCATATTTCTATGTGTTTCAATGTGCGACCTCCTTTGTCAAAATAAAGAAGAAATGGATTAAAAGAATATTGTTCAAATATGATGGTTCTATGTCATGAAAAAATATATAAAAGGAACTGAATTTTCAAAATGTATTATTGTATTGTGTTGTAATTCAGTGGTTAATATTGTATTTGTTAAACTATTGATGATCTTTATTAAATCTATCTATGTCTATTTTAAAATAATCTACAGTATTTCAATGAGTAACCTTCAATATAGTTGAGTATTTATATTCCTCCGTATTGATTTATTTGTGAATTCTCACGTTTGGTTGAGTTGAGCGTATCGTTCCTGCCTTCGTTACTGTCAAAATGCCAAAAAAGAAAGTACTCAAAGGACAAACAAGAGAGTTTGTCTTGCGACTTCGTGAATACTTTACTTTACATTAGGTATTAGTACTCCAACAGTGGCAAAAATAACAAAAGAAGGCTACGGCAGCAGTGGCATGGAACAGAATAAGCTATCTACACCTAAGAAAAAACGTCCGCCTAGTAAAGTTACAGCCGTTGACAATTTTGACGCTGATGCTATTCGTCGTCATATATACGACTATTACCAAAGAAAAGAGATTCCAACATTAAAAAAACTAACACAATCTCTTCGAAATAGTGGTTTGTTCCGTGGTCAAAAATCTTCTCTGACAAAGGTATTGAAAGACATTGGAATGTTATTCCAAAAATGTGACAAACGAAAAATTTTAATGGAACGCAATGATATTGCTTTGTATAGATGCGATTTTTTAAGACAAGCAAAAAAAATAGAAGATTGGTCGAATGTTGTTTTCACAGATGAAACTTGGCTCAATGCGAATCATACGCTGTCAAAAACTTGGACTGACAACACCGTTGGCTCCACTTCTACAGTACCAATGGGAAAAGGCGAACGACTGATTATTTGTCATGCAGGAACAGTAAAAGGATTTGTGCCAGGCGCTCTATTAGCTTTTAAATCCCAGAAAACAGGAGATTATCATGAGGAGATGAATTCGAACGTGTATGAAAAGTGGTTCAGAGAAATGCTTACATCACTCGAAGAGCCATCAATAATATTTATTGATAATGCACCTTATCACTCTCGTCAAATTAATAAAATACCAACACAGGCCAACAAAAAACATGAAATTATAAACTGGCTCCGTGACAATGGCGAAGAGGTGAATGAGTCCCTACTAAAAGTAGAGTTAGTAAAGATATTAAAAACAAAGAAGCTGCCAAAACGATACGTCATAGATGAAATGGCAGCAGAGCATGGGCATACCGTCCTCAGAATTCCCCCATATCACTGCCAATATAATGCAATTGAAATGATCTGGGCACAAGTTAAAGGATATGCTGCGAGGAACAATACAACTCCTCCTTTCACCGCAAGAAAAATGCTGAATTTACTGAAAAATGCGTGTGAAAAAGTAACTCCAGAAAACTGGGCGAATGTTGTAGAAAAAACAAAGAAGGTGATAATGTCGGATTGGGATCGGGATGTTGCATTCGACAATTTATCTATCCAAGAAATGATAATCAATATTACTGAGAACTCAAGTGATGATGATTCCTGGTCATACGAAGAAGACGATTCTTTATAATTAAAATTAGTATTACAGTACCTCTTTTGGTTGTTTTATTTTTAATCCGTAAATTACTACGAATCTCAACATTTTGTACCTGTTCATTACAAGTAGGTACCGCAGGTAGTTTTTATTTGAACCAACTATAGTAAGTCTAAACAATTATTTTAGATTCATTAATTTGCGGCGAATACATTCGATCCCATTACTAGGTACGAGTACGATGGAACTGTTTTCATTACGCAAATTATTTATGCATTGAAACAGAGACATTTAGGGCATTTTAATGCAAAATAATAAAGCTTTTTACGTGATTTGATATAAAATATAATCACAATAATTTTATTGTATGTTTTATTAATATAATCGATAATCGATTTATTTCAAAACCGTTTTTATAGTCTGTGGTCATTAATTACGAATGACACATCCCTAAGTAGGCGGAGCCCGCCCATAAAGTACAGTATTATCTGTAGTACATTGTATCAAAAATTATTACAAAACTTTATGTGCGTGATCTGTCAAAAGTTAAATAAAGTATTGGAACGACTATAGTGTGTATTTATTTTTTTAATGTATATGTATAGTTGTATTATGTTAGTTTATGCCAGTTCCTTATATTAATGGCAATTATAATCTCTGACTTCCACCACAATGCACCTACCTCACAATATTTCTACATCTCCCAAAGATTGGTTGGGGGTAGTATTTAATCCTACAACTGTAAACCCAATTTTTTCTATTCTAATATTCGCAATTACCACCAAAAATACTGATTTGCACACTAAATTTGCTCATCAAATAAATGAAATCTAATTTACTGTTTTATCTATAAAGCTAAACTGTTTTACTGAATGACTATCTGTTAACTAAAAATAAAACTGATAATTCTGTGTGTGCAACAAAATATTTAAATCAATTTTTTTTGAATCCATCAACTATTAAACTGTTAAGAACAAGAGTTATTCTAAATAATCCACCAGTTAATCACATATATATGCACATATTTATTTAATTAAAGTGCACAAAAATCAGCTAAGTGTAATCGTAATATACACTGATAATTGCAAAACAGTAAGGTAACTCAGTTTTTTTAACAAATCAATCTTTGTTATTACAACATGAAAGAAATCTTATTGGGTTATTGGGCAGGTCTTTCTTTTGTTGGACGTCCGCGTTTTTGCTTCATGCCGATGGGTATGTTTTTAGCTTCTACAGATGGTGTGACATATTTCAACTTGATAGCAAGTCCGATGACATGTTGGCATATGGCACTACAACCGTCCAATATGCGAAAGCAACTTCTTTATATTCGCCGAAAATCTGGATAATGGAAAACGTTTTACTAGTAAATTTATAAACAGGAGATAAATTGTAATATTTTACGTCCACATTTTCGTAAATTGATAAACTTACTGAACTCACTCGTAAAATAATAAACCACAGAGCTACGAAAGTTTTATAGTTCTAACCTAACCTAACCAAAATAGTAATAAGGTATGACATAATGACTTTTAGTGACGAAAAAGTTTGTCAAGTCTGATTGTACCAAAGTCTATGGACACAAGCACCTATCAGAGAGCAGTGTGTTATTTTACGTATTTCAAAGATGCGTATATTTAAAAGTGTTTCTGTGATTGGTCGAACCATATAAAATCTTACGAATAGATATCCGTTAGTTTATAAATTTACCGTGTGACGTCGGAAATTGATAAATTTACGAAAATGTGGTCGTAAAATATTACAATTTATCTCGCGTTTAGAATCCTACGAAAGTTTATAAACTTCCTAGTAGATTGATAAACTTACGGATCTTGTTATTTTCCGGTGACATATACATACATTATCTGTTATGCAGTTTTAGAAAATGATTTTGTAAATTCCGTTGTAAGATGGTTCATTTAGTGTGCAAATCAGTATTTTTGTTATGCGGTGAGTAATTTTGTCTTAAAATCTGTATATCTGTGGTTTCAGCTAGATTTTCGTTGTGAATTACATAAAAAAGGCCATCTGATTTTGATTAATTTTATACGTGTTTTAATAAAATATGTTTAGGTAATCAAGTAGTTAATTTGTAACGCAGTCATTTATCTGATATGCAGTAGGTTATTAGTCGGACGATTTCGTTTGCTTCAATTTTAAATAGAGTTGCAATTAAAAATTTCCCATTGGTTGGTAGAGAATGCCTTGGGCATTTAGCCCGCCGTTGTACATGTGTGCATGAAATTTTATTTTTATAAAAATATATATTCATCAATAAAAACGATCTTCGCCTTATATTCAAAACTGAGTAAGTAATTAATTTATACATTAGTTTATTTTTTCGTTTGTCTAACTTTATAAAAAGTTGGAGTTACCATTTTCATTGATGTCTAGACTAGAATAGACTGCTGGAAGATCATCAATTTGTCAGAATCCGTGGTATCTAAGTGCATGTAAAAGAGTGTCAGATATGATGTTTATTAGTTTTCTTTTTTTTTACATATCCTGTCCAGTTCCAGCTCCAACTCAAATGCAGGAGCGTTTCCTTTTTCTACGACTGAATACCTTGAGTTTAAGTCGTCTCGACACAGTATTCTTCAAATGACGCAACGTTGTTAAGTAAACGTAACGTTTTGACAAGCCTAGTCGTGTCATCTCTATTAATATACATATTATGCAGACTGCAAACCAACCTAAAACGACCTCTAAATCACGCACATTGAAATAATGTTATTTTTATTCGCAGGTCATCTTATAGTGGGTGTCTCTGATATATGATTGCATGGTATTTCTTCGTGGGAAAACATGGCTATTACATATATTAGTGTAATTGGTTTGACACTGTGTTTTATGCAGATGTTTAGCGATACAGGTTAGTTGGTTATACACGTTTTTTCAATTAGATTTCGTAATTGCTTGTTAAGCTCGGTTTAACGAGGTCTTTATTTAGTTATGTGTTAGTTGATGGATGATTTTAATGTGTTAATTCTTTAAGCTTAATTTGTAGTAAGTAACCTTTTCAATAAAATGAAACTCAATAGATTGATCCGTTCCCATATGAATAAAATCGCGTATTACACTATAGAACAATTAGTTGTTTGTTTCTCACGTCCTTGTCTGTCGCTTTTTATAAATAGTGCTACATTTATTGACCTGTCTGTCAAAGACAGACATTAATTGTTAGCACCTACATAGAGCTCTCGAGTGTAGTACATAATTTTTAGTTTCCTATTTAGACTTTTAGGAAGTTAATTATTAAAGTTCGCTATTTATAGTTTATTGGAAGCTAGCTAACTAAGAAGAAAAATGCGGGGCAGTCTTTGGGGACGCCGATAGAAGTGAAACTAAGTGACTTGTGAATTGTATCGTCAAAGAAGCGTGCGGTGACGATGACGTGACGTCTCATGATTTTTGTTCACCCAAACAGTACTCAACGCGCCTAAAGAAGTTTTCAATTCAATATATACTTAGAAGAAGTTAGCATCGGTTGTAATTTATAACATTTGATATAAGTAAAGAAATTCCATAGTTAACTTGACGATGATTAAGTTTTAACATTAAATTTTTCATTTCGATCAATAAATGCTGAAGTCTATTAAAATTTTATAATTATATAGCCATCATACTTACTTATTTATCAAACATTGATTGGGCATTTTTTTTAAAGAATCTCATATATGTAACCATTAGATAAAAAAGTAGTATTTATAGATATACGTATTACAAATTTATACTTGTAACATTCTCGTCACCAATGCCATTGTTCCAACACACCACATAAGGTAAAACCCACATTAGCTCATTAACCTCATTCTGTATTCCTATCAACACCTGTCATAGCCTTCACAATTCGCGAGTTTCGTGGGCGTTTCGGGTATAGGGTCACAGGCGACGTAACCTCGACACTTGTTGAAGGACTGTCGCGAGGTAAGGTGTTACGAATATAGAAATAATACAAGATACCTACGTACCAGTAAGTGAGACGGTTCAATGGCGTTGCCCATATTTACTTCGCGCAGGTTCTCAATGAGAAGCATTCATTCAACAATGTTACATAAAATCTTTAGGATTTGTTAAGTTGATTAAACCGCTCAAAGTTGATAAATGCGAAGGTACTTGAAACTTTAATAGTGGTACTGTAATAAAAATACTTACAACAGTGTACCTATAACGTAACGTGACGTGATGTAATCCTAGCCGATTTCGATCACGGCAGTCAGTCTCAACTGAGACCAGGTAACTCCCGAAGAGATGTTTGAGTCTGTGCGTAAATACAGGTACACTTTTTGTTCCCTCAATCTAATCGGGACGGCTACTGATAAGACCGAGAGCGATTAGACGCAGGACCGATGGCTTTACGTGCTCTCCAAGGCGCGAGGTTAAGAGTTTAAGACCCCGACTAACGAAATCCGGGCTGTTATTATGCTTTTATATAATTAGAAAACTGAATAATAATATATTAGAAATGATCCGGGAATCGAACCCGAGACTTTTTGATCGGTAGTCGCATACGATAATGGCCAGACCAACTAAACAGTTAAACGTTGCGTTACGTTATAGCTACTTATTTTACGTTGGTAATTTACGTTACATAATATAATATATTAAATAATACATTATACAAATAAGCCAACTATCCTGCCTACCTATATACCTTCAAACCTTCAAGAAAAGAGCGTACTCCTTCCTAAAAGGCCAGCAACGCACTTGTAACGCCTCAGGTGTGGCGGGTGTCCATGGGCGGCGGTAATCGCTTACCATCAGGTGATACGTCTGCTCGTTGGCCCCATATAATAAAACAAAAAACAAGGAACTGAATAGAACATACTACGTTTGTACCTGCTTATAAATCAGAGCTCCTCCAACAACGTCATTTAGTTAAGACTTAATAAAATTTTAGATTTGATTAATTTCCTTTTGATTTCTTTATAACTGTAGCATTAAAAAATCTACCTATTCCTTAAATTCATTACATCCACACAATCTAAACCAGCTTTTTATGATGCACGCCGGACAATATTCGCTTTAGTCCGGATATTTGTCTATTTGCAAGTTGTAACAATTCAGGGAACCTGGTGTATTTGGCGACAATGATTCACATGGAACAAAAACTATGGAAATCCATGTTTGTACACTGTATGTGTGATTCAAGCAGTACATTTAGTACAATTGTAATTGTTTACAAGGTCCACAATGATTCATTCATCGATTTACCAGTTCCATAAAATCTGTAAATGAAAACCATGAAATCTTTAACAATTAGTATTACGCAATATGCAGCTCAGTTTTGACCTTTGTAGTTAGTACTTTTCCAAGTAAACATGACAGGTGATATCAGTGGCCTGTATAACCTAACATAATGCCCAGTTTTATGATAGTTTCGAATAGAAAACTACACATAACATACAAAGTAAGATTCAAGATCGTTTATTAACCAAAACATGAGTATACATACACAAAGCATGCAAGATGTTAGAATAAGTAGTTGAACAATCATGTTTTGCCTTTACGGTGTATAAATAAAACATAGCCATAGCATATTCATTCGATAAAGTTAATCAACAATTAAAAAAAAAACGTTTTTATGTCATTAATCATTATCAGCAGTCCATTATTCTGTACAATATATGAGTATATAACAAATGGATGTCTTCTTTTATATGTCCATAATTAGTATTTATCTGTTAAAAAAATAATGCTGTAAGAGGCTTTCTCTAATAAAACTTTTAATTTATTTCTGAGTCTTAAAGCTTACGCAGCTCCCTCCAACATTTTGGTAATGTGTTAAATATAGTTGGCGCCATGCAAAATAATGGAACAAGATGAAATAAATTTAGCTGAACTACCGAGATTTTCTTTAAAAGTAAGCGTAAAAGTAGAGATAAAGCGAAACAGTTACGAAGAATAGCTACAAGAGATTTGATCATCAAGATATTGCGCGTGCTTAAATGTTTTAATCGACAGACATTTTTTTAAATGTGTAACTGAAACCGAACCACATTTGTCCTAATGATTTGAGTAGGTAAATAACAAGCAGGTCTCTAACAACTAAAGAACATAAGATACGAATTAGAGTTGTAAAAACACGAATATACTTAATTGTTTAGTATTTTGTATTATCTAATGACACGAAAAAACACTTAATGAATTATAATATATGTTTTTTAGAACCTTATGACAGATGACAGATAGACCGGAGGCGATGAGGTTGTCGCTCTCGCTTCAATGGTTCTAGAGCAAAAACAAGGCTGTCGCGAACACCGTGTGACCATCCTTTGAAGGTTAGTTAGGTTTAGATACCGCAAAAGGAAAACTCATACTTATTCATTTGTTTTGTGATCTTCAGTGTGTACTTACTTATATTTGACTATATATGACTTATGTAGGTCAGTATCTGGGCCGTATAAGATGTGCTTTAACCTGAGGTATTCATCGCACACAAGGTCATCTGCGTTACACTTACAAAGAACTTATTTATTATTTAATTTTAAATTCATAAATCATAGCAGAACCAATGTTGATTCATAAAACCAATAAATTCTAGTATGTCACGTTACGAATACGAGAAAAAATTAAATGAGTTATAGATAAAATTTTACCTAAAAACAGTTCTTCTCAGATGAGATAGCAACTAGCTAATCAGATATTTTTGCTAATGTCTAGTATTCAAAGTCTTCAAATCTTAAGTCTTCGAGTCTTCGTCATAATGAAATTAATGATAAAAATATAAAAATGTGAATAAGATGAAATGGGCACCTTCTTTCGAAAAAACTAAAAGCGATGTCCCCATACACAGTCAATAAGTAAACAAAGCAAGAATGGAAATGGTGTTTTGTTAAATGATGGGTGTTAAATACTTATACCAAAATAAACAGTCAATCATGAGTTTAAAATAACATGTTTGTGTACTAATCGCCTTAATTATTAAAACCATAACGTTAAGTATACAAAATGAATCGACATTATTTTTAAACGAAATTCTTATAGTTATGTGTCATCTTCAGAATTAGACATACCTAACCAGTTGTAGGTATTTGGTGGAGAATATAATCATTTGATATATCGATATGTATACTGTAGTTATAAACATGATGATACCTAACTCTAAATGGTTATTTTATAACATATTGAATGGCTATTTCAAACTGTCACTTTCACTACCATTGACAGTCTACGAGGAGTTGGAGAAAGAGTAGGAGTCGATGTATTTATGACTTTTCAGAATGGTTATTTAATACATATATAATCAATGAACTCCTAGTAGACTTATAAAAGTTATTTTGCCAAAAATGCACTGATACCTGTAACCCAAAGACAGTTACAGAAAAGTTAGTAACTATTTTGATATTCACTGACCTATTATATTTTTAATATATCATTGGAATGAGCTGTCGTCTGCGGTGTCCCCGGACCAATACGACCTTCAAATCTTCAAAAAAAGACCGTACTTCTTTCTAAAAGGCCGGCAACGCACTTGTAACGCCTCTGGTGTAATCGCTTACTTACCTTTCGCTTATCTTTGACTGCCTCGGTGGCGTAGTGGTAGCGTATGCGACTGCTAAGCTTGAGGTCTCGGGTTCGATTCCCGGGTCGCACCAAATGTTTGTATGATCTGCAAATATTTGTTTCGGAGTTTGGGTGTTTTCTATGTATAATATGTATGTATTTACAAAAAAAAAAAGTATATATGTATTAATATCAGTTGTCTAGTATCCATAGTACAAGCTCTGCTTAGTTTGGGACTAGATGGCGTTGTGTGTTAAATGTCCGAAAATATTTATTTATTTATTTATTTATTTACCATCAGGCGATACGTCTGCTCGTTTGCCCCCTATATAATAAAATATATATATTGACAACAAAACTTTACTTCAAACATCTAATAGCTTCATGCTATAGCGTTTTAAAATAAACTTCTAGTAGAAAAAACTGAAATAGAAACGGTTTAATTTTGTTCAAATACTTTTACGATATCTAGGTAGCTGCCATTTTGCCATTTCAGTAGAAGGCAGTTTTCATGAAATAATAGTGAAGTACGTCCAAACACTACCTTCAAGCTCGAACCGGCTATTATGGATCATAACACTTAAAAAGGTATGTGAAATGGTTAACGGAATCTAAAGTTTGCTAATGCTATTATATTATCCGAAGAATTTTGACTACACAAATAATAACCCATGTTTGTTTGTAAGTGATAATTGAATGATTATTGTTGTAAAACTGTGTATTGTAGATGAAAACATACGCTGTCAATGACACTTTATTAGGCAATAACAATTGTTTCTGAATAGAAATCATGAAATGAAAATAAGCACTTACATTGTTTCATTCCTACATTTCATTTCGTGTAAATAAATAGTTCATTTTTTGTTACGTCAGTACAAAATAATAATAGGGTCTGATACAGTAGGCAGTCCTTCTTAAAACGGTACGTAAAGTGAGGAGGTTCCTGTCTTTGGAGCCCTAACCATCGGTTTCTTAGTTCCTGTACCCGAAGTCGGTGGTCTACTATTTTTTATATTTAAAAATGTAATTTATATGTATATTTAAATTTTATAAGGATAATAATATTATAATAATAATAAATATTCCGGACATCTAACACACATCACACGCCATCTAGTCCCAAGCTAAGCAGAGCTTGTGTTATAGGTAGACAACTGATATAAATACTTATATACTTTTTTTTGGAAATACATACAAATAAATACATACATAGAAAACACCCAAACTCCGAAACAAATATTTGCAGATCATACAAACATTTGGTCAAGCTTAGCAGTCGCATTCGCTACCACTACGCCACCGAGGCGGTCATAAAAATAAAATATGCCACCTAACTATTTTTCTGATTAATAAATTGAAAATAAAGTTAATTTTTTAGTTAATCAAATTGTTTTAACTCCAGTACAGCATTTTTCTAATATTAATCTAACTAAAACCTTGCTCCCAAACTTCAGACGCTCAATATTACTTATGTGGTGTCCCTATGTAAGTAATATTAAATTACATGTGTAAAAACATTAATTATAAATTTTTACAACGTATTTTGACCTAGTAATTATAAAGGATAACGTACATATGCGTATAAATCTCAGTTCTAATAACTCAGCTGAACCGACTCGCGGCAACCTAATGCGTTTATAAGAACTTATTTCCTCCAAGCAACTAAATAAACAACCAACATAACTTAGTGCGACATAGTTTCTTAGAATACGATTGCTTATCATGTGCGGATGTGACTAACATAAATCCCAACCGAGTTTTTATAGTGATTAGCTGTAGTTATGAACGACCTTTATCTTATGTCAAAGTTACCGATATACATTTTTTTTTCACAACGCCATCTAGTCCCAAGCTAAGCAGAGCTTGTGTTATGGGTACTAGACAACTGATATAAATACTTATATACTTTTTTTTTGTAAATGCATACATAATTTACATAGAAAACACCCAAACTCCAAAACAAATATTTGCAGATCATACAAACATTTGGTCCGACCCGGGAATCTAACCCGAGACCTCAAGCTTAGCAGTCGCATACGCTACCACTACGCCACCGAGGCAGTTCTTTGTACTTTATATCTTCCAAACTTTAATATTTCCAAGATTATTTTGGGGTTATAGATGATCATGACCACGGGAACTGAACGCTTTACGTGCTCTCCGAGGCACGGGCCTGATACACCGCCAAACTTCCATATTCCTAGCTGCTATTAAGAATTTATTGTAAAAAAAATCCAACAACACTTTCGGCCCTATCCAGAAATCGATCCCGTCGTGTATGCTAACCGTTGAACTAAGGAATCAACTATACTCTGTACTATAACATTAAAAAAAGAATGATTTAAATAAGTCCCGTAAAGTAGTAAAGCTCTTCCTGAGATCTCAAGGGTTTTCTTTCCTATTTTTATGTTTTACACGTTTTTAGACACTTTCTTTTAAGATAATATTATCCTGGATTATTAGTTAGTTTATATTCATTCAATATCAGTATTTCTATAATGTAAAAATTACTAACATCAAATGTGTTTTGACAAAAAATAGATATTATTTATTACTTGTCTGCAAAATATGTACGCATGCGTATGAGTATAAAATTTTAATTATCGTATATCATTCGAACCCACTAATTATATTAGGTACAGTCATCAACAAGTGAATATAACAATAAGTGAATGTAACATAAAATAAATACATTTTGTTCTATCCCTCGAGGTCAAGCATGCAGGCATTGCTTGTTTTTGTTTGTAAAGACTACTATAACTAAATTGTATACTTTACCAGCTGATGCTGCCGACTTCATGCCACGAAAATGACATTTTAATGTTAATTTCGCCCTTTCTAAAATGTTATTTTAGCCAAAAAATCTTGGAACCTGTGTGCTTATCCAGGATAATATTAGCTTAAATTTAGTCGGCAATCACTTAACAGACAAGTTAATGAATAAACACATTAACGATATACATTCAAACAAAATTAAGCTTCATGTGAAAAACTTTCAACAATAATTTATATGATTGTTGCTGACTGTACTAAATTAAATTTGAAAAATAAACGTTTTAAATTCTAACGCTCTTGGATTAACACCTAATGTCAGAGATCATTGATCTGGGCATAGCATATTATTATCTGGGTAACACATTATCTTTGTGATAGACAAAGCGTGCGTAGGCGCATTTCTGACAAACAACCACAATTATATTCTTCTATCTAATATTTTTATAACAACGCCTCCATTGCTTTTGTGACCTTTTTTGTCACTAGTCGTATTATGATGTATTATTTCGAGAAGTATTAAATGATATAATAGTACCTTCGTAATATCAGTAATAAAACCATATGTGGGGTCATCATACACTGTATGTATATAGACAATGTATCTGTCATGCCTTTATACTTATGTATTATTATTTTTTGTATTTTATTTCACAATTTAGAAAACTTACATCTATTTTACATGACAGTTAATTAAACAGTTTCCATATATAGTTAAAAATCTAATATCACTTATTTTATTAATAATCTCATATTTATTTAATTAAATATGGTATACAAA
The DNA here is from genome assembly GCA_916048165.1 of Spilarctia lutea. Taxonomy (NCBI): domain Eukaryota; kingdom Metazoa; phylum Arthropoda; class Insecta; order Lepidoptera; family Erebidae; genus Spilarctia; species Spilarctia lutea. The sequence goes on along the minus strand of OU696480.1, from coordinate 11,706,984 downwards.
GGTTTAAAAGGTTATTGTTTGTATCACATACATTTTTCACTGATATCTATTCAAAATTTTTACGCAGTCTGAAATAAAGTTCTAACACTACACAAGCTATTATAGACTACAACACACATTTTCTTTCTAGATTAGAGGCTTAAGGCAACAACTTATTATAGTTAAAGGTTTGCGACTTTGACTTGTTCGAGTAGTGTAAGTATGGCTCACAGAAATACTCCTTGGAAGCAATATTCCTTTCGTAGTAACTTATTAATTGCTCATCTTATCTACCCTTTTCTTTCAGTTTATAAAATATATATATAAAATATAAAACTTTGTGTGATCCACAAAGTATTGTCCTAAGTCTGAGTGTTCTTTATTTGTATGTTATTTCTAATGCGGGATTTGTCCTTTCAGACTAAAACACATAAACATTTCTGCCCTTAACTGTACTACTGACACTTTACTGTAATTTGTACTGTTTGTAAATCTACTCATTTCATTTTAACGACTACCTAATCACTCTATAACCAGCAGTTAGTACATAATTGGTGAATATTTGAACACGGATCAAATTATTTCATAAGGTGACCATATACTCGTAACCAGGCTATTAAATATGATATATCGTAATGACAGCAGTTTCCTTTTAACCGAAGGGACCATTTACACAATTTCCTATCTAAATCATGTTTGCGAAATGCCCTAGATATATTTCAAAGTATGTACTTTGAACATTCGCGTTTTAATAATCGTGTTAAAGTATTACCGGATAATCAATAAATACCTCACGCATTCATGATTAGCTTTAAAAATGATACATCCCATTGAAGTATAAGGCCTGTTGTGCCTATTTATGATAGATTTATGTGGGAGATTAGTAATTTAATTTGTGACGTGAAATGAACTGCTTATTCATCTTTGACTAAAGTTTTTATGGCATTTAAGTTAGCAAATAATTTTACAGTCCTTAAAAATAGCTTGATCTCTGTGGCTACGAAAATGACGAAGTAACTTTGAACAAGCAATTCTATCAGTGTGTGGCTACATCGAAATGTCCATTCGCTTAGATACGGTCGCACGCGTGGCAAGCCGCCACAAAATCAAAGTTCCCGCCTGCGACGTACACCCACAAGTAAATATGATTCATCAGTTTACGCCGTTGTATGAATTAATATATTCTTATTTCACAACAATAACCACAATTGCGTACGGGTGCACCGACACTATCTAAACGAAAGGACTATACAGAAATCTGATGGCTGCGGTGTGCCACGCTTTAACACACCAAATATTTAAATGAGCACCAATCACACTAATGTTTAAATAGGAAGTATTTGAATATACAACACTGACAAATTATTATTTTGATTGCAAATAATTTAAAATTCTAATTCAAGTTTTATATTATGAAGATATGCAAACAGTCATCATAGCCACCTGTCTCGCTTATCTTATGTGATAAAGTGGACTACTAATTTAACTGACTATTATGAATCCCTTAATATCACGAATTAATGTTTTTTTTGTTATCTCTACTTCATGTCGATCTGTTTTAGGGAGAGATCCTATCAGAATTAGATCGAAGTGCTCCAAAATGCAGCACATTTTAGGGGCAGGACGGGAACACATACGAGGGCACCTATAAGCCGTAGATAGCCCGGTGCTCCTCAAGCTACTGGTACCAGAACGGCTTGAGGTTTTAGCCCGGCGAACGGATGAAGAGAGAGAGATTTCTGATAAAATGCTTTCGAAATGTTCATTTGAACTCTATATTACATCCAGTTAGACTGCACGGTTGGCTTAGTGGTTTAAGCGGTCACTACGCCGCTGACTACTGCGCCAAGTGCCGTGGGTTCAACTCCCACGTGGGACATCACTTTGTGTGATCCACAAAATGTTGTCCTGAGTTTGGGTGTTCTTTGTGTTTGTTACATGTATGTTTGTAAAGTCCCCCGCGACACAGGATGTATATTCCTAACGCAGGAATTATTTAAAAAAAAAAGTTACGATAATTTTCCTAATATTTATGCTTAGTTCATTAATATATGTTTTGCATACTTAATAGGCATATTGATGTAATAAAAAAAAACTAGTTCATTTGCTTTTCCTTTCCGCAAATAAATTGTATGAAGCATACCTTATAAAGGAGGTATGCTCTTTTAGTCATCACTCAAACGAGTGATGACATAAATGACTACATTAACATGTATTACATAAATTAACCAGTAGAAATATCCTAGTATAAATACACGTAATTTATTTACTATTTTATAGTATAAATGTCAACATTACATGCATACGTAAATTATAAAGAATCTATAAAGTACTGATGATTCTGTCAACATTTCGTTTAAGAGTATTTGAAACAAAAATTAAAAATGATCACCGTTGTGAATTTGGCTTTTTGTCGGTGATGTAGTATATTAATCCTATAAATAAATATTTTTTACAACTTTTTATACTTTTAAAACATTTTTTTTAGGAAATGCTACTACGCTGATTAAATTACCACATATTAGAATTTAAATTATTAAATTAATAATTATGTTAATACCTTTTAACACTTATTTGATGCTCAAACTAAAAAAAAAATTTATCCAATAAAAAAAATCAAGTCTTTACTGATCTAAGTAATAAAAAAATGGTTTATTTACAACATTCTTAATGCATATAACTCCATTTAGGTTTCAGGAAACGCGCATTACCATAATCGTATGTACAATGTAAAGGCTTATGTTAATGTTTCACACAAGCTCTCAAGACACCTACTTACGTCACTAAACTTTTATTTCATGCATACCTACTAGGAATACCTGAAGATTTATTTTTTTATATAAAGTGTAGTCATAGTCAAAATCTTGTTAATTAAATTCTAGAAGCTCGCTCTTTTCGCATATCATTTATACATTCGCGCCGTTTTATAGTTTTATTGCCATAATAAACTTCGAATACTCATACATTATTATCTAAAGAACGTCCTTGATAAGTTATTTGAGTTGGAAAAACGTAATAATTTAAATATTTACTTATCATGACAGTTAAAGTTCCTTTATCGTTGAGTAAGTAATTATTATTACCAAATAATCAATATGTGAATTTTGTACTTGGTTGAAAACAATACACAAATAAAATTGTAATTAATTTACATGCCACATGAATAGGTGGATGACAAATGACGTGAATATGTTAACGTTATTATGTTTACAAAGATACATACTCGTGCATAAATTCATTAAAATGTATATCATTAACACTTTAACATGGTATTATAATGATATCACAACAAACACAAAAAATATGTCGATTTTAATCTAATTTAGCTTGTACATGTGTATATAATTAAGCAATTACAAACCTCGGACAACAAAAAACACGTGAACTTCACAAATAACACAACAAAACAGTTTTACAACTTTCAGTCACTACACTGAAAACAATCAAAATTATTCACATAAACAGAAAGACACCAAACTACGCTAACAATGGCACTAACGTTCCCGCGCTATTGATGAAACATTTTTGAAGGATTTTTCATTCAGAAAAATACGTAAAATCTATCGGTGGAAATCGATGGCGTAATGATCGATCGTACACGCGGTCGCGAGTGAGACAGAGACACTACAATATGACAACGGCGAACATCGCCTCGTGTGGCGCGCAAGAGTGGGGGCCGCGAGGACCAACATGGAAAACTGCGTGGACACAGAAAAAACTGACTACCTTAATAGCTTATTCAAATTAACGGATGCCTAAGTTGATGATCACATTGTCATCGCAGGGAACAATCTTGTTTTACTACCTTAAGAACTGGTTTCTATATAACACGATTTTATCGTTTTATTGAATGTTTTATTTTCTAATGTAAACACTGTCAAAGTCATAAAAACAAACGAAGTTTTACATGGTAGAATATTATCTATATTAATATGTTTATCTGTATTCACTTTTGACTTTAATTAATTTTCAATAGTACAAAGGAATGTTTTTTTTTTCATTGTATTAATAAAAAGTATTTTCTTTGTACTACTAACACAGTTTTTTTTTTTAAATAACTTTACTTGAGAGGGTTTTAGGACTTGTGAAGGACTTTACTTGAATACTCAAATACCTATTGTACATATTTGAGTATTATGAGTAAAATCCAAGTACATATTATCTTTATTTTTGTACCTATCTTAAAAATCAAATCAAGGCAGCAATTCATTTCTCGATCTGTTTCTTTTTATTGTAATATACGTAAACGGCCTCCAGTTAATTACACAGTATCAATATAGACTTTTCTCCGATGACATTTGTATAATTTTCGTACATAAATAATAATAAATAAATATACAATATTTCTATAATTGTGTCTTGAATGATATTTATTGTAATTTTGATATAATGCCAAATAATACAGTTAAAAAAAATGACATGGCTTGAATCCAATAATTTATGTACCAACATTTCAAAAACAAATTTTATTAAATTTTCTGATTAAACATCAAGGTGAAAATTTATCTAGAGTAGCTGATACAGCATTTTAGGTTTACACATAGATCAACACTGCAATTGGAAAATACACATCCAAAAGGTATGTTCTAATTTTTTTCTTATTTAGTTTATTTGTATGTGCGCTTTAAAATCTACAACATGCAGTGTGTTGGACAAAAACGTAACCGGCATATTTTACAATTTTTTTAAATTAATATTAGGCTGAATAGAGCAAGTCTTTGCCTATGCATTGTCAAAAACATAAGTTTTTCTTGTTAAAATATTATTTTTTACAATGAGTGCCGCGTACGTGTCCCGATTTAAAGCTATGTGTCTCTGTACTCATCCGAAAGGACCCAAAATGTCCCGCTGTCAGACCGCCCTTTATATGAAAAGTCAAAGGCCTACGTGAGCAAATGGATGAAAGATATTCACAAACAAAACCCGTCGATGACTTGCCAGATCGTGGCACATCGCAAGACGTCTGTCGCAAAGGATAAACGGATTGTGCAGCTGTTTACCAAAAATCTTTATTATTACTTCGCTTTGGGTAAGAAAAGTTGAAGAAAAAGGGTTTACTTGTATCACTTGACACAAAAATTAGCGGAAAGAATGCCGCGAAGATACCAAGCGATTATGGATAATAATGAAGATTGGACGCTGCATTAATATAAAATATCCAACAGCAATTAAAGACTTAATTGATTACAATTTATCGTTTGATATTTCTAAGGTTTTCATAAAAAAATATCGGTCACGCTCTTTTCGTACATAGTGTATTACTGGCAAACCAGCAGCTCAAATGCTTATATGGTATATATTATTGTTATGGAGAAACTCAACAGATATTAATAAAGTTTTTATTTATCAGAAAATGTAATGCAAACACTAAATCATGCCAGCCGTTGTTTCGAAATAACAATAAACTCATTCTTATAGGCTTGCACATCTTGGAAACTTTGTGTTTTTCTGAAAACTGAATTGCCAGAGATAATTCAGTATTTAAATACAAATGGCGGCCTTATCGCTAAAAGCAATTTCTGCCAGGAAAACCTAGAATGAAAAAAAAATAGGAAAAATACAAATACGAATTTTTGGGCGGTTTTGGTACGCAAAGAAAGTTAGGAAGTCCTTTCAAACAAAATTTAATCTTTAACCCTCCAAATATGAATATGACATAATAGGGAATATGCACAAAATATTTATTGGTCTCAATTTTTTTATAGATACTTTATTGTCTTTAAAATATATTTAATAGGTGTTTTTTTTTAATTTAGTGATTATTTAAACCCAGAAAATATTAAATAGAAAATGAAAATTAAGGAAGGGGAATTCAAACTTATAAAACGCGTCACTATTGGTCAAAACGAAATGTGACGTCAATGGTCACTTCATCGAAATTATCGGCGTCAAAATTCCTACTATGTAGTGTTTGTTAGAAAAATTTACTTCGTCCATGATTTTTATCGCAATCAAAACTATAAATAAGTATAAAGTAACTAGCTGACCGACGCAACCTCGTTTGCGTCTTTTATTGCCCGTAGCGAAAAATTTTCGCTCGTATAGGGTTGATTTTTTACACCTTTTGTCCGAAAAACCCCAATATCTTACGGAACCCTATTTTTTTCCAAAATAATATATAGCCTATAGATTTACCATAGCAGCGCCATCTATTGATTACTTACTCAACCCAGTCGAAAGGTATCGACATCTGTTAGAATCATTTTGAGTTAACAGATAATTGTGACTGTCAAATAATAACAGACAAAGAATTAGCAATAAATTAAAATTACGACTATAATTTGAGATTTAAACTATCCTATCTCTCAAGTTGGATCGAACTGCACATGGTGTGCGAATTTTATTATAATCGGTTAAGTGGTTTAGGAGTCCATTGAGGACAAACATTGTGACACGAGATTTATATATATTAAGATTGAAACACTGAATAGTAAACAAATATGAAATGACAATGACGTCATTGGCCGTGTCAAAAGCGTGCGCAAAATGGCGGCGTTTGAATAGCTCAAATTCAGTCAGTGTTTTAAATTTCACTTAGAAATATAGTTTGCCTATTTTCAAACCTATTTATATTTTTTCAATGTTATAGAGACGTAAATGATCAGATTAAGAAATAAAAAACAAACATGCATATTCCCTATTGTCATTTTCACTTAGTCACCAAAGACTTACATGTGTTGATGTCATAATAACATAGTTTCAAGGACCCACGTAACACCCAGGAATATTTCTATTCCTAAATAAAACTTATAACATACTTGTCTCGCAATTTTTGAAGTGAAAACTTCTTTAGCGGCGCTGTGTACTTTTTTAGAATGGGTAAAAATGTATAAACTCGCGTCAGGGCGTTAGGTCACGTGACCTGATCGAAAAAATTCGTAAGACGGATGTTTATTGTTAACAGCGCCATCTACCGATATACTTTGGTAGCATTCGTTTTTCTAGATAGTGGTCCTTTCTCAATATGATTTTATATACTTAAAGTTAATATTTCAGTATCTTAAAGTGATTTACAATAAATTAAAATAACGATTTTCTACTTACACAAAACCTTTTGTAAATCAAAAAGATTGTTTACAATTTTTTTGAAAACAGCTACATCTATTGGAGTATCAAAGCTTTACTTCCATTTACTACTTACAATCATAATAATTTTTAGTTCTTTTTATTGCACACTATTAGAAAAAGCATAGGTGTTCATTTCAGGTAAGTTAAAACAACCGTTTGTTTATAGTTATGAGTTTTCACTTCTGTCGGCAGTACTTATGATTGCTTTGTGTTTTTTTTTGCGGTCTTTTTTTGCATCATCACCTAATTATTATTAATATTACACTTAATATATCTTTTTTATAAACAAATGTCAGAACCGCTTCCACATAATTTATTTCAGGGACGACCTGTAATGACATGCATAATTCAAGTACAAATCGTATTCTAGAATAAAGTACGTATGAGCGTATAAGTAATGAGTAAATCAAACATTACTCATACGGATATTTATATTTCTTCCTTTACGGGCCTTATCTATAACTAAAGTGATTAAAAGCAAGTTATGCAAAAGTACCATGCAACTTTAAAACAGGCAAATGGGAGGACCAGCTACCGACCGCCCTTGTTTATCAAACTGGCCTCAGCATGCCAATGAAGCGTGGGCGACATTCTGCACAAACATTACCAACTATGTCATAATTCAACTCGCCAACTCGATCAAGCTGTGTTCAATCGCCCCTTTGCTATATACAGTCATACAATTCTTACTATATTGCTTACTCGTTATATCAAATTAGATACTTCAAGTAGCATTATTTTAAAATTACTAGTTATATACAAAGTACAAGTTGTTACTTAGGGATCGATTCTATTCTTTATCATTAAACTGAAATAGATTTCATTTCAATTTATTTATCTTGTATAAAACTTTGCTTTTAAATTGCATTGGAAAGCTACGGTCGCACGTACTACTATAATTTTAAATATGTCAAACATCACTTACTGTCTTTTAGTTTGAACAGAGACGCATTTGACTGCCTCGGTGGCGTAGTGGTAGCGTATGCGACTGCTAAGCCCGTGGTGTCGGGTTCGATTCCCGGGTCGGACCAAATGTTTGTATGATCTGCAAATATTTGTTTCGGAGTTTGGGTGTTTTCTATGTAAATTATGTATGTATTTACAAAAAAAAAAACTATATAAGTATTTATATCAGTTGTCTTAGTACCCATAACACAAGCTCTGCTTAGCTTGGGACTAGATAGCGTTGTGTGTTAGGTTCGGAATATTTATATTTATTATATTTACATTTAAGGAGATTTGTCCAACATGAATAGGTTAAAAGAATTGCCTATTTTTAAGAGCTTATTATCATCGGTCTATCGTAGTCCATACTGGACATAGACCTCTCCAATTTATAGCTTTATATAAAAAGCTCCAAAGTTATTAATTTTAATGTGATTTCAAATGGAGTCACATTTTTCACAGAAACGATACTTTTCCCCGAGTAATACCTACATTTAAATTTTCTACATACATATATTTGAAAGTTGTATACTTTTTAATGTATACTTTTAGAAAAAGAAATTTTATCTTTTGTTGTATACCTAAGCTCGGAATATTAGAATCGACACCCATATCGTGATAAAGTCATCGGTATTTTAAGTTTGGTGTTTTGTAAATTGGTTTCTAGAACCGGCCGCCCACTTGAAACATAAAATTACAATATGTACTGTAGCATATTCACAATACTCTACCGTTATTTCGCAAATATCGCATTTGAGTTGGAGAATTTAGTTTGAAACCAATATTACTTTAAGCAGTTTCAAATTTATGATGCTGGCTTTTGAGCGACGTCAAAGATCAGTTTCAATTATTTATCAACATGAATTATTTTTTTAATGTATGGTGTATAAATCGTTTAAAAAATAATAAGTAGTGATAGAAATGGTCTAGAATCCTGTAATTTCTGTAAGCGAGAAGGACAAATAATAATAGATATATAAATATTTATTTATTTATTGTTAACACACAAAGTCCTAAACTAAGCAGAGCTTGTATTATGGGTACTACTAACTGATATAAATAAATATATAGTTTATCTTTTACATACATACATATTATACATAGTAAACACCGAAACTAAGAATCAAATATTTGCAGATCATACAAACATTTGGTCTGACCCGGAAATCGAATCCAAGACCTCAAGCACAGCAGTCGCATACGCTACCACTGCGCTACCGAGGCAGTTAAATAATAATCAGTAAGCATTTATTACAAAGGATGATTGTGGTTTGCCAACTAAGTTACGTTGTATAAAGCCTACATTAATGCAGGACAAGGATACGAGAGCCGTGAATAGCATAAAGGCTAAAAACCGATTAACACTGCCAACTTATCTATTTATAAAGTTCGAGTGCATAACTAGTAAAGTAACTAGCTAAAATTTTACGAAGCATTACGTAAAGTCATATTTAATTACGAGAATTGATATAATTTTATTTGATAATTATCTATATATTAAACAGAGCTTAGTTTTCAATCTCACGCTCGATACAATGTCTAAATTGGGGTGGGAGATACTGGAACACTTCTAAAGTCCCGATTTATCACCCTGCGACTACCCCATGTTAAACTATTGAAAGAAGCCCTCGGAGGTCAAAGATTCAACACCGACGGTGAGCTAGAGAAGTTCGTGCGCACATGGCTGTCCGAGTTCCCCATGGAATTCTTCGACAAAAGGTCGAAAGGTGGACGTAACAAGTGAGGGGAAGTACCTAGAAAAACTAATAAATTTTGTTATATTTTGATAGTAAATAAACGTGTCAGAGCATATGTCTCGATCATATTTGAACCGCCCTCGTATTTTTCCTTTTTAAAAGATGCTTGGCAGATACTTGAATAATATTTTATGGCTTCGTTAGAAGCATAATATTCGGGCAGATTTGGGGCGTCGTTCTCCTTTCAACTGTCAAATATTTAAATACTTAAAGTAATCATTATTGTTTCATCCCTAATCGTATAATCGAGAAACTATCTTTTTATCTAGAAGTTGAACTGTCACTTCACTTTATGTCAAATTGTAAATTGGCGTATTGGCCCGCCGTTCTTCTTAAGTATCGGATCGTCGTGTTTGATTGGGCAGAGACATTTCTACCTCGAAAAACCCTCTCTCCACCTACATTTGGAATAACTTGGTTTGTTGTCGATTTGTCCTGTCAATTTTATCAAAATATAATATTAGATTAGATAAAATTGTTAACCGCATGGCCTCCTTGTCTTCCACGTGGAACCGCCGATTTGATGAGGACTATTAAATTGTTTTGGAACTGCGTGAATATTAAGCCCGCATATTGTCGTGTAAATATTTGCACACGGGATTTTGTGAAATACATTGTTATATTACAATGTATTTCTTCTTCTTTGGTGATAAAAAGTAACTTGTGAAACTCGCTGGCAGAAGATACTGATTGCGGAAGGTTAGCGGTACTTTAGGATAGTTACTGCGTGGCAGATTTAGTTCTAATTGTATCTTATATCCTAACCTTAATTAATTTTCAGCTGTATCCTACAGGTAAGTCAGTCTTTACTGAACCTAATAATCTCTCGCCCCAAAAGCCTTCCAGTGCGCTTCTACTATAAATAACAAAACACGGCGATAATTCACCTTGGGTTGAACAATTATTTCTTATTTACTTAACCAAGAGAAAGATTAGCATCTTTGATATAGCCAACTATTATTTTATGCAGCCATTTACAATAAAGTGGCAACAGATTGTGAATATTCTACGATACTCGTACAACATCGACGCAACAAAATCACAGAGTCAGGGTGATCATTTTGTTTTGCCGCTGTCCTTTATGCGTCCTACAAATGGACATGGAGAATATCTTGATGGACTGTAGCTAAGCGATAAGCATGAGAAAACATTTCATTTGCAATTCCAAGATGCACACGTGTGCGCGGACATTTTCCTTACATATTATTATGGAGCACATCCTCAATCTGTGGACGAATGAAAGCATATAATGCTTACATGTATACACTGTCTTGTCAAACTTCTTAAGAAAGCACTGCTTTAAGGATCGTCTTGATAAGGTTAATTAAAATCTTCAGGTTAAATTTTAGACACTAGTTTAAAATTATTATAACTATTAGTCGCCCAGTAGTCGACACTCAACCATTGCCCGCGACTCCGCCCGCGTGTTTATCGATTTTCGCGGCAAATAGTAGCCTATTTGTTATTCTCATATATAAGCTGTATTACTGTAAAATCTCTTCAAAAATCCGTTCAGTACTTTTTAAGGAAAAGAGTAACAAACATACTAACATCCTTACAAACGTTCACCTTTATAATATAAGTATGATGATGTGACGTGATATATATAAATAGTAGTTAATATATATATTTAAAAAGTAGCCTTTATGTTAATTAAGGCGACAGGTTTCTGCATACCAAATTTTATTAAAATCGGCCCAGTCGTTTGCGCGTGAAGTAGTAACAACACAACACTCACGAACTTTCACCTTAATAAATTTATTGTTACGAGAATTATGGCTAGAGATAAACGTCTTCTTAGACGCCCACGCTCTGAGCATAGGTCTTGTAGGGGCCAGTTACATATCAAAACAACTAATATCAATATAATACCATGATTACGATAACGTTGTTTAGTTAAATATTCAAACGATAAATAATCGATAGGGCTTGCTGTAGGTCTCATAAATTAAGAAACTCCAGATTGCAATTATATGTGTACTCCACAGATTAAGAAGTTGCTTGTCGATTTCTACTGTCAGCGACTCTCCGGTCAACAATAGCAGACAAACTACCACTTGTACATATTTTTTTTATTGTACAGGAGGCAAATGGACACCCGCAACACCAGAGGCGTTATAAGTTTATGGATGACTAGCTGAACCCCGCGGTGCTACCCGCGGTACGATGATAACTGCGGGCAACGCCGCGAGGCGAAGCTATATCTTTATAAATAGTAGCCTATGTGTTATTCTGATGTATAAGCTATATTGTGGTAAAGTTTCATTCAAATCCATTCAGTAGTTTTTACGTGAAAGAGTAACAAACATCCATACATACATACATCCATACTTACAAACTTTCGCCTTTATAATAGTAGTAGGATAATGGAGATATAAGTGTAACTATAACAGTTACTCGTAATGATATATTGCAAATTGCAACACACTATTTCATACTCCTCCATCGAATGGTAGCCAAGAAGAGATTGCAATAAGGACACGAATTCTACAACTTTGTTTATAAAGTAAACTGTACTATTATTATATATATATATACGTGTGTGTGTACAATAAAGAGTTATCTATCTTTACTATCTTAAACAGATCCTGAATATATGGGTATAGGAGAGTAATTAGTAATGATGCAATGTGAACGACCCTAATTCTGTGCGGTTTGTGAGGTATATAGTCAGTTCTGTTATTGACTTCCACGGCACTTGGAATGATATTATGCAAACTACGACTATCAAACACGCAACTATTACTACTATACACGCCCTACTGTGTTTCAATATTACATAATTAGATTATTTGACAGTTTTTTAGAGACACTAGTAACTCGTTAAATCCAAAATGGTAGTTTATAACCGCCAATAGCGCCATATCGTCATCAGATTAACATAAAAATATTGGATGTAATCTCATTGAGAAATGTTGCAAAACTAATATTAATAATAACTAATCCCAAAGACATTGGACATTTTACCACTAAACTGTCATCTGAAGTATTGTTGATTTTTTGATGACTCCTTTTTTTATTTGAAAGCTGGTGTTCCCGTGTGGTCCCATTTTAATTTGGTCCAGTTCTTGAAGTCTTTATTAATTATAGTCTTCACGCAAGTACTGGCCGCAAATATACTCACAAAACTAATTTAATCAGATAAAGGTATTGAGGTATTTATATTATACAGAATTAGTTTGAATACATGGAAATAAGTAAATTTTCTAAAAATGAATGTTAGTTAGATCGATTTATCGCCCCCATAGTCCCCTGCATACTTAATTTCATGAAAATCGTTTGCGCTGTTTCCGAAATTCAGATTTTACATATATATATATGTATATATATATTTATAAAATTAATCACAAATTCACTGCTAAATATTATTGATATAAACATAGAATAAATAATGCATACACAGGCAGTTTGTGGACATTCTGATTTCGATAGGGAGCGCATTCTTTCAAATCATCTATGCGGCGCATAAGACGCCTACCTGTACTTCTAAGATTCTATGTCTTCTTAGAGGTTTATATCCCGATTATGATTATTTAATTGCTCCTTCAACGTAATAATGCATTTTCCATCTATAACGGATCACACCAATCGCAGCAGTTAATATTATTATAATAGAATTTATTGTTATATATTCTAATGATGTCATTAAAAGCAACCTCTTGTAATAAATACTGTTGACCTCACTGTAATATAATATTATTACTTAAAGACTGGATCTCAGGAATAGGTGGATATTTCGTAATAAAATAGTGGAATTTATCTACTAGATTAGGTTTATTGCAAAATATTATGATAATACTAACTGACCCACGCAACATCGTCTGCGTCTGCTGTTGCCCGTAGCGAGATGTTTTATAATTTATAACAACGTGAACAAATTGTTTTTTTTTGTTTTAGCTGTAAAAGTGACTCTACTCTGCCTGATGAAAGCTTTAGCGTGGGAGAGCCACGCTTCGGCATGCTTAGGCCGGCTCAATCGGAGTGATACCATGGCCTCAAAGAAAACCGGTGTAAAACAGCGTCTGCGCTGTGTTTCACTGTGAGTTCAAGTGAGTGACGATACCGGAGGCCCATACCCCAAGCTCATCCATTTCCCCATCCCCCAAAGGCCGGCAACGTACTCGCTTATCATCAGGCGATAAGTCTGCTAGTTTGCCCTCTATTACATAATATATTTAATATAATAAACATGAGTAGAATTCAAGCCACTCTTGGTCACCATCCTTAATGCGAACGCAGACTGTGCAGCACGATACAGTGAGCCAACCTTAAAAGATACACATGTGCAGTCGACGAAATTTTTGTTAAACGGTTTTATTTATCTGCGGACAGATTGATCTGAAATGTAATACACACCTTTAGTTCTAGTGACAATAAAATTAAATAAATTCTGTTTAATTGTAAATCCAAGACGAGCGTCGCTACAAAATGGCGGACTACAAATTTTGTCACGACGACCTCAATATGGGTATCAAATTAAAGGGCTTGACTGGTAGAATACAGTTCACTATGACAAAATAAACACACAAAAACTTGATTATAAAAAAATATTTTATATTTTTTAATTATTGGGTTTTATTGACATAATGTTCTAAAAACAAAAAATAATTCGGTAGGTCCTAGGTTCCAGTCATCACACCCCTCTCTCTCATCAATCTAAGGCTTTCATTACCATGCTGCGTTGCTGCTTTGTCTACATCCGCAATGAGTATGGTGACCACCAGTCTTGAATTTCCATCAGAGAAAGCTGAGTTACGCGTCCAATATAATATTTTTTAGAGACGTGGTAACAAAACTATTCAATGACAGTTTAAGTTCTATTTGTCACGAAAATTATTCATAGAAAAGTTCAACTGTCTCTAACAATAAGGGTATGTCGGTAGCGACATGCAATAAGCAGAAACAGGTTTACTCATAATTTGATGACGAATGATTTAATTAAAAGCCACTATGAAACTCATTTGTAGGTAGGACACGCAACTGAAGCAACATGAACAATAGCGGTGATGCACCTCGTAGACACGTTCCGTAGAAAAGAAAATAGTTGACTAGACACCATAACGAAACATAATATTTATTCTATAAACTTCGATTGCTGGAAGCGTCTTAACCAGAAAACTACTCGTATATTCAAACAAGTTAAATAAAAAAATTAAGAAACCAAAGTAAGTACCAAAATGATAAAATTAAAAAAACTTGAGAGGTGTCAAGGGACACCCGGATGGAACGAAGTTCGAAATAGAAAGACGAAACGAAAATATCTGGCTTGCTTTCTATAAGAGAGATAGAGAGACAGATAGAGAAACATGCGCACGCCGCACGGCTTACAATATCTTACTGTAGCAAAAAGTGTCGTTACCAGCCTATCGCAGTTCACTGCTAAACTTATTTATTATTATATTTTGTATTTATATTTGATATACATAATATTAAAAATCATTAATTTACAGCGACATCTATATTATTAATATTAAACTACTGGCAACGACAACTATAACACGTAAATGTAAGTTCAGTTTCTATTCAAAAGAAGGCGCTATATATAAAATTGAAAAATGTTTTTCACCAATTCTTTAAAAAATAATAACAAAACAGTATTTTCTTAATAAAAAAATATTAAGACTTCGTTCCCATAACAAAAATAGTGAATCAAGCAATGAAAAAAAAACTTGAGAGGTGTCAAGGGACACCCGGATGGAACGAAGTTCTAAATAGAAAGACGAAACGAAAATATCTGTGTGTGTCGTCGTCGTGACGTGACAACAAATTGTGTCGTGACAACAAATTGTGTCGTGTCAACAAATTGTGTCGTGACAATTTTTCCGTCTAGCCCCCTTACACAACGCGCCATAAGGAACTTCGTTTCAATAAACTAATAACAAATATAATTTAAAATAGCAAAAAGTGTCGTGACAACAAAAAGTGTCGTGACAACTTTTTCGTATGAATTTTTTCCGTCTAGCCCCCTTTCACAACGCGCGATAAGGAACTTCGTTCCAATAAACCTACGGAATCTCTGATCTGCTAACTAAATCCCTAGCTAGAAAAAACAGTTTTCAAATACAAAAGTGGGATCTATCTAGTGGTAGTAGTGGTGGTAGTCTATCTATCTAGTTAGACGCCATAATGCATAATGACGACAGACATAACGATCAAACTTATAACACCCCTCTCACACCGCGAGTATATCTGCTGCTACACCTTTAAAACAATAATAAAAAAATAAATTGTTTTGTGTTGTACATAAAATCTTTCGATTTAAGACATTTTTCTTTCAGAAACAGAATTGTGTCCGCAAACTGCGTCTCTAAAGCACTTAGGTACATTTTTTCCAGCCCATGATCATTTTAAGCATAATTTGTGTTTTAGTAACGACGTCTGCCATCTAATTGGATGTGGGCTGCGTTTTTTATAAATCTTCAACATGTTCGGATAAAGGTGGAGACAGACTTAAGTAGAAGGATTCGAAAACATAATATATTATTATTGTTTACAAATTTAAAGAACAATTCAAAATCTTTATTTGTTATTGTAGTATGAAGTTTATGATTGAATGAATTGAAAACCAGAAATACTTTTTATTAAATACTAGCTGACCCGGGAACTGTTGTTTCAGCCGCCTTCGGATCCTGACTACGAACCGCCAGCCTCTCGGAGGCGCATCGCCGGTTCCCTCTTCGGAGGGACCGGCGTTTCAAGCCTCGAGGCTGGTCAACCACAATGACCGGCTCATTGTGATGAGCCGTGTGAACAGCCACTTTAAGGAGCCCAGCGAGTCCATGAAGTCTCTCCGTCCCCAACAAGGGCGAGATGAAATCAATAGCAACCGTTGTTTGGCCATAAAATTAAAAAAAATCTTAGGGGTGTATCACCTTTATCATTTGGAAGGAATATGAAAAATAGATGTTGGCCGATTTTCAGACCTACCTGATATACACCCAAAATTTCATAGAAATCGGTCTAGCCGTTACGGAGGAGTTTGGTAACAAACACAGCGACACGAGAATTTTATTTATTAGAAGAATAAAAAAAACAGTATTGAACAAACTATCTCTTGTCAAATCCGATTAAGGAGATCTTAAAAGTTTTAAAATATACACATTTAAAAAAACAGTTTTTTTTTGTGTGAATGATCTAATCACAGATTTCATCATCATTATCAGCCTGTTGCCGTCTACTGTTAGATATAGATAAGTAATATATTAGCCGTGAAAGCAGGACAGACAGACAGAGTCACTTTCGCATTTATAATATAGGCATGGATTTGTCAACATTTTTTTACGATATTTTAATTATGTAGGGTGTTGAAATGTAGCATTAGTAGTATTACAGAAATATTCACTGAAGTAAAGCAGGGATCATGAATCAAAAACAATCTACCTATCTAAAACTGACTGCCTCGGTGGCATAGTGGTAGCGTAAGCGACTGCTGTGCTTGAGGTTCGATTCCCGGGTCAGATCAAATGTTTGTTGATCTGCAAATATTTTTTTGCGGAGTTTGGGTGTTTTCTATGTATAATATGTATGCATTTACAAAAAAAAGTATAAATGTATTTATATCAGTTGTCTAGTACCCATAGTACAAGCTCTGCTTAGTTTGGGACTAGATGGCGTTGTGTGGTAGATGTCCAAAATATTATTATTATTATTATTCTTTGAACATTCACTCAAAATCTGTTGCCAGCTTATAAGTTTAATACTCATGACCGCTACTGCCTAGTCACGTAATTACCTAACTTACATTTGACTGATACTCAGGTTTATCGTACTGCATAATTAGTAACGAATTTAATCATTCATATACCACCTTTTTTTTTTTTTTTTTTTTTGTGCGGAAATCCCCTCGTATACCACTTGTGGTTATGTCGGACTCGAACCGACCAAAAACCGCACACCGTCACGGGCACTAGAAGCCGGGGAACCAGGTGCACCCTCGGAAGGAAATCCCTGGAACCCCGACGTACCTCGGGCCGCCCATTGTTTGTAGGTGGCCCCCCCTGTGTAGGAACCCCAATATTCCTATTCTATATAAGGGCGCGAGCACTTTAAAGAGCTCACGCCGCCACCCCGGCCTGCTTCTGCAAAGGTGACTGGTGGCCTCACCTGTCACCCTCAGGCTTGCGCTTATGGAGGACGGAGATCGTTCAGCGATCTCCGCCGCCTGAGTCGTCTACGGTACCTACCTGGCCCGTTCCCGGGCCTGGCGGGCAGGGAGAGTTCTAGACCTCTCCCGGTCCCGCTCCGCCATCTCCTTCGTAAGCATAACTTGCTCGCAGAAAGAGACGGCAGAGTTCCACGCGCTCTCGCTCCGCAATATGGCCGCAATCATATTGCCAAGCGAGAGAACCCCCCCCCACCCCGATGGCCGCCACGAGATCACGCCTCGGCTCGGCCCACGCCGGACATTCATATACCACCTGGCTTTTTTTTATTGTTGACCACGTAAAAAATCCCTTCGGATCTTCAGCTCCTCGGAGACTAAGGAGGCAGTATGTGGAGAGTCCACTAAAAACCACCCCAGCGGCCGGTCTCAGGCGCCCTACTCTGGGGAGGACCCGGACCAAGTTATTTCAGGCCCCAGGAACCGCGTCTACAGAAACTCTATCCTGGAGGAAGCCTGGGCTTCCCCTTGCCCTCTTTCTGGAGCATTACTGCTATTCATCCCATATCCCTTTTATATGACACAGTGCAAAATCGAAACTGCCTTGCGACTGAAATTTATGTTCTACTAATCGCCTTCTATCCTGAGAAGCGAATATGTGATCTCATGTAGGTACATATATCATGAACAACGTTAAAAGTTAACTTATGGTACAAAGAAAAAATAATAAACATAATATATAACATAGTTGTCATAAAATGCTAAGGTGTTTGTAATACTTTGAACGATTACAAACAGTTACGAAGTTACGCACCACAAGTGTTTGATCAGCTGATGTAAGTACCAAGAGTGGCTGCGAATATATTCTCTTTGATGATGACAGACAAAAGGTCAGAAACTGTTTGTTTATGGTATTTATTGTTACGACATATATCGTAAACGGTACATAGATTCTACTTCACTGGCCTTTTTAAACAACTTTGTCTGATTTTGCAATGACCGTATACAATTTCATGTTTTAGAAAGTGGTTCATTAGTCTAGGTATGGTAATTGGATATCAAGGTTACGTGAAACTGCGTGAACTATAATTTTGGAGGTTTTACTATTAAGGCATCTGAGTTTTTTGGATTCCTAAGAACTTTTTGATTGTATAGGCCTATAGGATGCTTAAAAACGGACTGATTATCTAATATATAGTTTAAGACAACTGCTGTCAACAACAAAAAATTGCTAACCTGTTTCTCCATAGCTGAAAAAAGGTACCGATGTGACAAAATAAACCAAATGTATAACCTATGTCTTCGTTTGAGAGTATTTGCTAAATATAAGATCATAATAGCCATATTTTTTATAATTTTTCCATTGTTTCTGTATTCATTCCATACGAGCTTAGTAAAAGAAGTAAACACAAACACTTGTGTACAATCGCCGTATCCTTATAAGGTAAATACTTAATACCTATATCACACTTCAATAACAAAATACTTAAAAGGCCAAGGCGACTCCTAAGTCACGGTAGCAATAAACAACGCTATAAAAGGATTATTTGTTTACCAGTAGGAATCAACTCACTATGTTACGAAAGATACCACAGTAGATCAGCAGATTTGTCCTCCTAACATAATTCTGCTATTTAAATAGAGATTTATGACTATGACTATAAATATGACCATTTCGACAAGTTCATAAATCAACAAGTTTTAACAATATATATGTATTTTTATACCACTAAAGAGGACGTGTGACGAACAGAAAGACATTACAATACAAGACTCCTTCCATAAACCGTGTTACAGCAATCAGTAGTATACATCTTGTGGGAAAGTTCATTTTATTATCTTTTACAAATGTGAGTTTACGAAAAACACTATATAAAGCGTTTTCATATATTTTTATCGAGTATAACATGTTCGGTACACAAAAAGAATATCTATGCATGTGTTTGTAACATAATTATAATTTTTGTTATGAAGCTTAAGTATTAGAAGTATTTAATGCACTTTTGCAACTAATCAAGCCATACCCAAGTTTATCCAGATATATTTGGTGGCGAATCCATTATTATTAATCGAGCAAAACATCGCTCTGGATTCTGGGTCTACAATTGAGTTCAACAAGAACCAGAAATCGTATCCAGAACCTATTCATTTCAGCACTAAAAGCGATTGAATATTAAAATAAAACTGACCTCGATCATTGTTGCTCATAGTATGAGTACATTTAAAATCAAGCCGGTCAAAATCAATACAAGTATTGTCCCAAGACAAACAGATACATCTGTTTGATACGGCCCTATTGTTTGAAATTTATGAATCACCTCTATACCAACGTCGTTACGTTATTTTATACAACTTCTGTCCTTGCCTTACCAAATAAAGGAACAGATTTAAAATAGCGTTAACTAAGTAATTATAATGAACATTTTGAATAACTTATATTATGGGTGTTAATGTGGCATGGTTAAATTAAAGTAGAAAATCAGTTTGACAGTCTATGACAATCTCAAGATTTTTACGTGACTGCACGGTTGGGTTTGCCACTGCGCCGTTGTGGTTCAAATCCCACATGGGACAACACTTTATGTGATCCACAAGTTGTTGTTCTGCGTCTGGGTGTTATTTCTGACCGTTTCATGTATGTTTATTAAGTCCCCTGCTCCACAAGATTTGTATTCCTAATGCAGGACTTGCATTAATATATATATATATATATATATACACATACATATATATAATAAGATTTAAAAGGGTCTGAAAAATCCTCCACCAAATAAAATGTTATCGTTAAGAAATATAATAAATATAACGTTATTTTTCTTCTCAGTGGATTATTTGAATCACCAGAGACATCATTTTAAAAAGTTGAATGTCAACATTTCTTTACCTGACAAAACGTATTACAAGACACACGTAGTACATGTACATATATACGAGTATACGTGGTCTAAAACAATTTTGAATAACATTAACATGACCATTAAGTCTGGTCATTATAATACGTTCGAAATATACCTAATGAGTATAATCATAATATCTACTAGCTAAAATTACTGTAATGATTAGTTTCCTGTGTTTGAATAATATTATAACAAAGTTTCTTGTTTTCCTGGATACCCTAGTGTCAATTAAATATTTTGTTTGCAACGATTAAATATCAAACTTAATGTACTTGTAACTGATTTCGGTCACGGCGGCCATTCACATTGAAGACCAGCCTCCTACGCAGAAGATATTATAGTCTACAAGTGCGCAAACATAGGGACACTTTCACAATCTAATGGACAACGGGGGAGGGGCAATATCAGGCGTAGGGCCGGTAACTTTACATGATCTCCGAGGCACAAGAGTTGAGACCCCAGCTTAAAAAGTCTGTGCTGTTATTTAGCATTTCTATAATCAGAAAAATTCAAAAACACTCTTAGGCCAGTATACGCTGACAAATTAACAAAAAGAAATTGATGGTACAGCTTCAAAAATTATATCTGAGAGTTACTAACGCGGTGAAGGATTAAGAATACGGAGTGTAATGGCCTCTATTCTTGCTAAAGTGACGTTAGAATCTACTGAGGGAGCAAACTACGAAAGACAATAGCAGACAAAAGTTGACACAAACCGAATAGCTATTCGTATGGTTGATGTGGCACAGAAAACCTGAATTTCATTGCTAAGCAGCGGCTTATGTACACCAGTGGGCAATGGATTATAAACTATTGGTATGCCTTAGTTTTCTAGTTTATTTTATGTTTGGCTTTGCCAAAATGACTCTACTCTGCCTGATGATAAGCATAAACAGAAACTAAGTGTGATGGTCACCATACTCACTGCGAATGCAGACAATGCAGCATGGTGGCCCACACTATGGCGGCCTAGTGATGCTTTTGCATCATTGAGCCGCCGGTTTCGCATTCATCCACGAAACACGAAGGCGAGAACGCCGTCATTTTACGTTGATCTTCTGTGCGAGGCGTTCGTGCTGAAACCAGCGTGGCTCTACTACCTTGAAAGTCACACAACAGAAGCTACGACTAACACTGAATGACCTAATATTCTAGTCGACTATGACTCACAGAAGGTTCCAATTTCCAAAATATTTAGATACCAAACGTGTACATTAAATTGAAAGCGTACAAATCCATATTGGGTGCAGTGACTGAGAAGTGCCATCGAAAATGCCAATCGGCCTACTTCAGATCACTACGGTTTGTGGTCCGCCCACGATTCCTATTAGGGCCACGACTTTTAAAACATTGACAGGTTTACGATATATTTTTGCACACGGTACCTAATACTTTCACATACTTTTGTTGTTTATGTTATGTGCGCTTTCATGTCGAATTTGTTTTACAAATTGCAGTTTTAAGACAATCAAAAAATCATGTCTTTTTCATCCACCCACTGCCCCCGTTTTACCTAAAATGCACAATTCAGGACAGTACAATTGTATTTCATGTTTGTTTCGACAACAGTTGACTATTTGGAGTCAATTATCAAACCAAACACTTGCATAATATCTTTCTTTCTTTTTTCAATAAATTAGAATAAAACTTGTATACTCGTAAATTTATAAACATTTATGAAATGGATACAAAGACCACCCAAACTCAGAGTCAATATATATAATAAATACCCAGAATAATATGATCCCATGTGGGGATCCAACCCTCGAAACTCAAAAAACAACAACCCAATGAGATCCGCAGTACACTAAGTCAAAATTATACAACACTACGGTTAAACTATCTGAGTTACATTTATTGCCCAACATTTGTCCAGTTTTCAATCAACAGCGGTTCAATATGCATGTATACTCGTAATATGGCTCTCAGCCTTACAGATCCATTGCAACCTGTTAAGGCTTAATTGTTGCTATGTAATCGTTCCTATTATACATGTACATACCTGAGTTGCGAGATGTTGATACTATCAATTAACCGCTGAGTAGCTTATAGACCTCGTGAACATTTTTGAAATGATTGCAGACAGATATAAACTTTGAAAATCATTCAATCGAGTGTCACTTTCTATTCTAAGATTAGCCAATAGCACACAATAATTAAGCCGTTAACGATTGCAGAAAGAAAAACGCTTTCAACTTGGCTAGGAGGGTTGGAATGAATAAAGTGGTGTCAAGTTATTCTAGAAAAAACCAGATGTTAGGAATGCTTAAATATAGAAAATAGTTAAGTAACGTTAATTTTTTTGGAAACACTGTCGACCTCAGTCGCAGTAGCGTTGAACTCTTGAGGTTAAACAACGTCAAGCGCCAACTTTAAATCGAATAAAATTTAATTAAATTCCAGTTGATGAACAAATAATGCATAGTGCCGGTTAATACATAAAAAAACTTATTACTCATTAACAGTTTGCTTTTCTTCACTTCTAGCAAATTCATCATCTTTATCATCGTGAACCTATCGCAGTCCACGTCTGGACATAAACCAATTATACGCCGCTTTTTTCGATCCTCGGCATCTCGCATTCAGCTCCTATACCTTGAGTGGATCATCAGTCCACCTGGCCTGTGGACAAAATTATTATTTTCAAATAAATTGTTATGATTTAATTCTCATACTATCTCTTCGAGGTTCTAACCGGTTCTAATCATTTATTTATGTCTTCATACTAAAGTATGTATCTACTTGTATCACAAGACCAGTCAGTGTATAACATGCATATATGAATAATAAAACTAAACCGCTGTTATAATTATCACTTTCATAATATATCACTTTCATTAAGTGGATCAGGTGACCACTTATTTCGTCAAAGTCAAATGATTGATCGCATACGATAAAGGTTCCAGTGAATGCGCCCCTCAGTAAAACAAAACACATATTTTTATTTTGTTTACGCTGTAATTTGAAACCGATCCATACATATTTTTTACGAAATTAAATATATATTATATTACTTTAATTTTGCCAATTCTTGAAATTTGGCAATGGTTACTTTTAATCATTAAAATCTTTATGTAATATTGTTTTATTATTAGTGCTTTCATTATAGTCTATTAATTTATACATTTCAGTATAGTTTGTTAGTGGTTTCAGATAAGTTTATTTAGGCAGACACAGATACTTACCTAAAAAATATATAACATATTGTATAATTTAGTATATAACTTTCTTACCTTTGAGTTGTGTTATTTGTTTTAACTGAAAATCTTGATAATAATAAACAAAGAAACGAGCTTATGAGGTTTTTTTTCTATAGGTAACGAGATTACAATTGAGTATAAATTTTCTAGATTCATTAATGTATCAAGATAAAAACCACTGCAAATTAGAATTCTTTAATCTTTAAAAATGCTCACAAAGATTACTCATATGTTTTTTCTTTTAAACCTCTATATTCGTATGTAGGTTAACAGATGATTGAAAAGACAAAAGCAGCACAGCTCATTGAGAACTTTATAGTTATATAGGACAGCTATATCGTCATTTGTCAAACGTCACGCTTTACCTTCGCCAAAAGCGGCGAAGCAACGTCAGTCGGTAACAGCAGGACACATATATATGTATATACGGTGTAACGACCTTAGGACGAATGCTTTGTTTGCGCAGGCGCAGACGATCTGATACAGCTGTCGTTGGACTGATGGGCCAAACGGAGCGATTAAAAGCCTCTGATTACACGACTCAAGTAGCAACCATGAGGTATTTGACATTGTTTAAGTACGCATGCAGAAGAAGCTTTTGAAAATAACCCGACAATTTATTTTAATGTTGTTTTGTGTCGGCAGGTTTTAAACTTATTGCTCTTATTATTGTTAGTACGCGTTTCAGAACACACATCGGTAAGCATTTATGTATACGTTTCAGAAACTCGAAATAAATCTGTATCGATTAGGGTCAAATAGACCCTTTCCTTTTTTTGTGCGGAAATCCCCGCGAATGCTACTGACTGGTGATTGTGTCGGACTCTTAACGACTATAAACCGCACACCGTCTCGGGTAATAGAAGCCAGGGAACCAGGTGCACCCTCGAAAGAAAATGCTAGGGTGACTGGTAGCCTCAGCTGTCACCCTCAGGCTTGCGCTTATGGAGGTCGCAGATCGCTTTGCGATCTCCGGTGCCTGAGTCGTCTGCGGTATCTAGCTCGTTTCCGGACCTGACGGACAGGGAGAGTTCTAAACCTCTCCCGTCACGCTCCACCATCTCCTTTGCTAGCATAACATGTTGCAGAAAGAGACGGCAGAGTTCCACGCGCTCTCGCTCCGCAACATGGCCACAATCATCATGTTTTCAAGCGAGAAAACCCCCACTCCGATGGCCGCCACGAGATCTCGCCTCGGCTCGTCTCACGCCAGATATTCTGCCAGCGTGTGGAGCGCCGTGTCCACGGTCTGGCCATTGCAGTGGTTGCACTCAGGCTCTTTCATCAGACGCAGGTTGATCTCCGAAACATAATTTTCCAGTGATCACATGCGTCAGCTGGTATGAGAGGCTTCAGTGATGCCTCGCGAGCCAATTCTCAGGGTAAATAGACCCGTTAAACAACACCCTTTTTAGATAGTTTAACTCTACTTTTCGCAACGTCTATGAGCCACATATCAAACAAAGTATACAACTATTTTTATAAGATAATTTCTACAGAATATCATAAAGTGCCTACCTACATGTGAAGAAGATACTTAAGATTAAAAGAATGTTAATAGGTGTGTATCCCAAAAACCATCTAAATTGTTTGTCTGGTTTGAGCACACGAAATCGTGCGAAAGTTTTTTTTTTTAATTTACAATTGTAAATTCTCCTACTAATTTCAGTAAAACACTAAATAAAAACATAATATTTTGTACGGGAGTAAAAAAATACAAATAATGTAATTAAACTACAACTACTTTTAAATGAAAGAGTGAATGTGAACATAATGTTAATAAATTTATTTTTTATCGTAGCACCATCACAAACTTTCGACCGTAAACTTGGCAATGTGAACCGTCAAACAATAAATACACACATTCATTTTAATCTCACGCTATTTATGTAATAATGTTTCATTTGGTTACAACTACACGAATTCTTTTTAATTTAGAATATTACTGTTGTAGCAATTTAGTGTTGTAGCAATATCTTAATATATAATTCTTCTGCAATGTGTTTTTCCCCTAACTCCTACTAAGAGACAGGAGCGATTTGGATGAATTTTTAGGTGATTATTTCAATGGATTTCTGGATGGTTTGAAAACACAAATTGTCTCAGCAGGTGGCGTTGCTGTCGGTATATTAATTCTAAGGCGGTACGAAGTTCACCGGCTTTGCTAGTTATTTAATATACTATTGGAATTGTACAGCACTATAGGAGTTTGGTATTTTTTACCCGATTACGACAAAACCAAAAGCAAATTTTGGCAGTCTATGTTTGTATGTTCCACCGTAGTGCCTAAACTACTGAACCGATTATATTGAACCGTGGCATAGGCTATGACTAGGTGTTTTGTTTTCTCCACTGATAGTATTTATTTCACATTTTATTGCTTTATAAAAATAAACTTCTTATCTTTTGTCTTGTACAAAACTGCATTGAACTACGGTAGCCCTGAATTCTCACAAAATAGATTTGTTAAATTTATCTAAACAATACGAACAAACAACAACGCAATTTGCTTTTCTTAAATATACATAGCGCGGGTATGCAGTAAATAATCCTTTTTTTTTCATCGCATTTATTCTGTAAAAAATACCTATATATTTATCAACAACGATTAATTGATATCCTTCAAACAAATTGAATAAATTTGGAATAGGAAGGAAAAAACAAAATTAAGTGAACAAATTAGTACCGTTTTTTAGAGAACCAATTACTCATATGAGTATAGTCACCTACGACGCCCACAAATACTTAAAAATATACGTGCTTTTTTTCTCGAACAACCCACACTTGTCATTTGTATGAATAACAACATCTAATATGTTTTTATTGTACGCCGTGTGTCTGTTATTATGTCATCTATCTTTATAAAACTTTTTATCTAAAGGAAGTTGATTATTCACCTGCGATTTTTCTGCACAGTTATAAATATATAATAAAAATGAATAGTTAAAATATATGGTAAGTATTTAAAACTCGATGACTTAAACAGGTGCCAATGAAATACGAGCCTTTTGTTCGTCAATTTTGTTATTATTTCAATTACCGGTATTTTTGCGTTTAAAAAGCCCTATTATAAAAACATTTTTGCTTATATTGAGCTTGTACCTACTCTCACAATTAACAGCCCATCTCATTGTGCCCAAGAGTCCACGTGTTAATTGGTGACCAAGGTACCTGAGGCTTGCAGTAATCTCTGCAACTATGTTTTTAAAGGGGACGGGTGTAAATGATTTATAGTATTTGTACTATCTATTAAAAAGGTATAAGAAATCGCAAAAAGTATTATCCAATGACATACTTTTTTTATACCTCGTATATCACTTTTTAAATACCTCTAGCGCCGAAATATTTAAAAAATATTTTTTTTAGTCGATCCAGCCGGGATCGAATTTCTTCAAAGAATTTTTTTTTTTAATAAATTCTTATTTGGTATGTGAACATCTAAGATTACGTATCTTCGGTAAGAATCAGATCATAGTAAATGAGTTTCTCCATACCAACTTTCAACACCATCAAAAATTTGACCTGGATCAACAAGAAAATCATTTTTGAAAAATGATATAGGATAAAACGTATTTACAACGTCAGAAAAGCATGGGCAAACATACAAGGCAAGTTAATGCACCTTTTGATCAGATGTCCACAGGTCATATAAAATTCTCCTTTAAACACAAATGAAGTATGCTAATAGACTGGAACTACCGGTTGGAATGACTAATGCTTATAATATTTTTATGTTACAAGCTCGTTGTTCCGAATTTGCACACAAAGAGTGCCCACGCTGCGACAACTGCGTTTTATCTTTGACGTGTCTTGTTTACTACAAGACCGTACCGCACGGAACCAAAACAGTCAAGAGATGAAGGTTCTGACAGCTGTTAAAGTACTATAGATGTTTTTTAAACTTTTTTATGGTACAATTTGTAAAAAATTTAAAGTCTTGATAAAATTTACACCATATTTTTTTGCTTTTTCTTTTTGTAATGTTTTTAATTCTGGAGCTTGCTTATAAATGGTACTTAATGCATACTTAATAGTAGCAGAAGAGGGACACGCAAGCTAAAGACGCCAACGTGATTAGCTTGAGTGTCCGTCATCGTAGTGATTTATATTCTGCATAAGTGCATGTTTTAATTACTAATTAATCAGTTTTATACGGAAATAAACCGCCTTGAGTGTACAAATTTGTCGGTAATCTTTCTTCATAAGCATTGACCTTCCAGAATTGACATAAGTAGCCTCTAATATGGTATAAGTAACATGGTACAAAGTTATGTTTAAGTATTGCAAAGACACAATGTAGTAGTTCTGCTGTCATTCATCTTAATGGTCACAGAACCATTTTTGGCATACCGGTATTGACCTTACGCCACTGTGGCCTAGTGCAGATTGTTCCATATATGGCATCTGCGACGTGTTTTCGACTACATAATCATAGCTCACTTAATGTCAAAAGTCTTGTAGGCCGTTTGTAATAACCACGCTTGTATGAGTGGGAGGTAATGAGATCATTTTCACGTTGTATTCGTGTTTAGTTTTGGGCGTTTATTTAGAAGTGTAATGTTCGATAAGTGAGTAATATGTTACATCTTACACACAAACGCGTCAGAATCTGTAATGCTCTTCAACAAGAAATCAGAATGAAAGGTGAAGTTACGAGCACTCCTTACTCAAAGTCTAGTAGAATATATCTATACTCTATACTAATATAATAAAGCTGAAGAGTTTGTTTGTTTGTACGCGCTAATCTCAGGAACCGCTGGTTCGATTTGAAAAATTATTTCAGTGTTGGATAGTCCATTCATCGAGGAAGGCTATAGGCTATATATCATCACGCTACTACTAATAGGAGCGGAGCAGCAATGAAGAATGTTTAAAAAACGGGGGAAAATTTTCACGCTACCGGCAATATAAGACGCAAACGAGGTTGCGTGGGTTAGCTAGTATATATATATACTATAGTCTATGTATGTAACTTTGTATATACTTGTAAATGCACCTCTTCATTCATCTCCGAACCACCCGACGGTAGACTGGTAGAGAATGCCTAAGGCGTTAAGTCCACTATTACACTGTTGTGCACAAAGTTATTAAATAAATAAATAATAATATGGGTGATCACTATGGTGACCTAATATTCGAATCACGAGGTTCCAATGTTCCGTGATTCAATTTTTTCAACTTTTAACTCAATCTAACGAAAGTTATTAATATCATTAATGTGTCCCATGACCTTCACTTTCAATCTAGTAACGAAATAAATAATCAATAAAAATAATAATCCATCTTAAAATTAAAAGCTAAAAACAAAATACTTCGAAAGAACGGTTTCAAATATCTTGGCGTTAAATACTTGTAACTCCCTGCGCTGCGGAGCCTAGTTCATAATCTTCCGCAATAAAATTCAGCTACTTCTTCCACTGTTAAATGAGCTTACTATATACTAATTGAATGTTCAATATACTAATCAGAATTGGATAGAATTTAACGGAATGAATTTTTTATCTTAAAATATCTAAATGAGAAAAGCCTGATTATCACTGCTACTTTACTATATGTATACCTATCTACACAATTATATTAAATCACAATATTATCGACTCTTAAAAACATCACATCAATAAACATAGCTTCCCACAATCGAATGAACATCATGACTATTAATAAATGACCCATCTTGTGTCGTTTCGAATCGATGAATCTATAATCAAGAACTTATTTCCTTACTGGAATGGAAGGTTGTGTGGAAGTGACAAAGCCGATGACACGGAACTGTCGTATATTGAGCACAGGAGCGGTTTAAATAATACGTACGGTGGTATGTTAATTTTTATTCCTTATTATTCTTATGCACGTAGTGAGTGCCACTAATTGTAATTAAAGGTCCTTCTACTGCCTTGTCTCAATACCTCTCAAAAGGCCACTATCAACAAGTACCTAAATAAAGTTATATAATTTATACTCTCCATTGTCGGCACTTGATAGAACTTATTGCAATACAGTCTAGGATTAAAACTAACTTGTACTTATTACACTGTTTTTAGTAAGTCGAATGTTAAATGTTGGCAAAGCATTCGTTTGATTTTGAATTTGATATTAAAGCACCACGCGTATGTGACAAGGGCAGAAAATTAACCGCTTTGGAGGCTTTGGAAATCAATAGGTTATTAAGTGGTAGGGAATCGTGACAAGGTTTTAAATCAATTGGACATCAATAATTCACCACTATTAAAATATTTCAAGTATCTACATGATTTTTTATTGAATGATTTGGACAGGTTATATTTTATAATTTAATGACTTTTGTTAATTTTCGACATGCAATTTAATACACTTATAGTATGATACAAATACTTATTATTTTTGAAATTATGAGGACGTATAATAATTTAATTTTTAATGGTATTTAAAAAAATCTTTTTATCGATTTTAATCATTATCATAATGTTTTAAATTCGAATTTTGTAATTTCATATCTTAATTTTAGCTTTGTATATTTTTTATAAGTTGCTAAATAAATAAATAGCAATGGTAAGTGCAAAGTACAATTTCCTTATTTTTGGGGAGAATTGACACACCATTATTTTCATGTACGCACAGTTGTTGAGTTTTAGATGTAAATATTTCATATAACCAGTAAACTTTAATAATGCCATAAGGTGAAACCGGGATTTAATAAAAACAGTGGAATAAGTACAATAAGTTTTAATTCTACATGTAAAGTTATAATTACGACAACATAAAAAAACTACACAACACACATTTAACATTAAACTTAATAAAAACAGTGGAATAAGTACAAGTGAGTTTTAATCCTAAAATGTATTGCAATAAGTTCTATCAAGTGCCGACAATGGAGAGTATAAATTATATAACTTTACTTGTTGATACTGGCCTTTTCCGTGGGAGAGCTACGCTTCGGCCATGGGCGTACCCAGGTTCTGGGCCAGGGGGGGGCAAATCGGGTTTTTTTTAAAAGCACCTCGTCAATTAAATGGATATGAAAAAGGCATTGGCATGGAATCAGGTGCACCCTCGGAAGGAAATCCCTAGAACCCCGACGTACCTCGGGCCACCTATGGTTTGTAGATGGCCCCCTCCTGTGTAGGAACCTTGATGCTCCTTTTCTATTTTAAAAAGGGGCTCGAGCACTTTGTTGAGGTTGCGCTGCTACCACGGTTTGCTTCTGCTAGGGTGATCCTCACCTTTGGCCGGAAAACCCCCGTGGGATTTGGAGGCGGAAGTGCTCGCCGAAGTTTATCGAGCGGCTGAATATCGGGCGGAGAGCGGATTTCGTCCTCCGCCCGAAGAGATACGCGAGTGGCGTAAAGCCGCTCTACGAGCCACCATGGCTAGTTGGTCGTCCCGGCTGGAGACTCCACGCGCTGATTTTGCCACCGTGGAGGCGCTCCAGCTGGTCATCCTCGAGTGGGCTGGGCGGCAGCACGGGACTCTTGCCTTCCTACTGACGCAGGTGCTTTCCGGGCACGGTTGCTTCGGGAAGTACCTGCGCTCGGTCGCTAGGAGGGAACTGAGTCCCGCCTGCCACCACTGCGATTGCAGTAAGGACTCGGTCCAGCACACGCTGGCGATCTGCCCCGCTTGTGTGTCGCAGCGTCGGGTCCTCACTGCCGTCATAGGAGGAGATCTCTCGCTACCGGCCATCATACGATCCATGGCCGGTAGCGATTGCAGTTTTACCGCGGTCGCATCCTTCTGCGAAGACGTAATTTCAGAAAGAGGCGGCGGAAAAGGCCCGAGAGGACGACGTTCAGTCGGACCCGATCCGCCGCCGGCGAACCGGGCGGCGGAGGCGCGCATACCAGCGCCTCATGCCGCCCTATGTGTGGCCACGAATGGACGGGACGGGTTTTCCCCTCCATCCGCAATACAGGCCAACCGCGAGGAGACGACGTACGCGTGTGCCGTGCGTCGCCTAAATTGAAATTTGAACTGCAGACAGTGCCCACTTCAGTGCGGGCTGGCGCTGGGAGGGGTCCGGTCGTGATAATAACTGCAGTTCCCGGACCCCTCCCTTCTCAGGCGCAGAGTTAGCACACCGTGTGGTTTTAGTCGGTTCGATTCCGACACACCACCCCGCCGCAAACCTCAGTGGGGTGACGGCCCGAGAGGGTTTACACACGTTAAAAAAAAAAAGGTGATAATCACCTGTCACCCCCAAGCTTGCGCTTGTGGAGTACGGTGATCGTTTGGCGATCTCCGGCGCCCGAGTCGTCTGCGGTATCTGGCCCGTTCCCGGGCCTAGCGGACGGTAAGATCTCCTTCGCAAGCATAACTTGCTTGCTGAAAAAGACGGCAGAGTTCTACGCGCTCTCGCTACGCAACATAGTCGCAATAATGTTACCAAGCGAGAGAACCCCCACTTCGATGGCCGCCTCGACTCGCCCTACTCCGGACATTCTGCCAGTGTGTGGAATGCTGTGTCTACGGTCTGGTCATCGTAGTGGTGGCACTCAGACGTTGGCTCCTTGCGGATCAGACACAGGTGCTCTCCGAAGCATCCTTTCCCAGTGATCACCTGTGTCAGCCGTGATGCCTCTCGAGCCAATCCTCCATAACGGGTCTTACCGCCGCAATAACGGCGTGCCCAGCACTCGGTTGCCCAAGTCGTTCCTTCCATTCCTCCACAAGAACCTGGTGGAATTGAAATTTCTGGTCTTCGATTTCTCGAGTCTTAGGTCTCCTACCTAAAGGTCAGCACTCGTTGCGGACGTCGCAATAACCCGATATTGCTGGCCTTCAGGACCTCAGCCCATACTGAGGACCGCACAACGCCCGCGTATAGTCTCCTGCAGGAGTTATCGGGCCCCCTCATATTTGGCAGCAACCGAGCCAAGCACGCGCTGCGCCGGCTTGGGAATCAGACTTCGGAAATGGTGTCCCATCGGCCTTCGAGTGCGAGCCAATGTGGGCTTACATATAGACCGGTGGAAAAACCATATCAAAGCAAAATAAGGTGATATATCTAGGCGGCACAAAAACCTGTACTGGATGCTAGGACGAAACTACAAATTATTACTGGCCAACAAATTTCTGATATATCAGACGATAATATTTTGCTTCCGAGAATTATTTGTAGTGACTAAAATACATTCCAAATAAATGGGCTTGTCCGCTGTCCATAAAAACTACATAAACGGACTCAGAAGATTTGATATCTTAGGACTATGATGAGTAGTTCTCCTCGCTAAAGAGCATGATCTCTGATCGTCACTACGCTCGAACATCGCATAGCCCTAGGACTGATTCCGATTCCGATGCCGATTGCCGATCTTACAATAACACAAAAAATAAATCTGTCTTAGTCCATAGTCGATCTTAGTCACGTTTTTACGCGTCTGAGTGTGCTTTATATATAATCGAGAGAAGAAAATAGTAGGAACGTCAACATCTAGGGGGGGGCAGCTGCCCTCCCCTGCCCTACCCTGGGTACGCCCATGGCTTCGGCATTCATGGGCCAGCTCGATCGGAGTGATATTACGGCCTTACAGAAAACCGGTGTGAAATAGCGCCTGCGCTGTGTTTCACCGAGTGAGTGAGGATATGGGAGGCTCATACCCCAACAACTCCCCCATCCCTCTTCCTGTCCCCCAAAGGCCGGCAACGGACTTGTGACGCCTCTGGGTGTCCATGAGCGACGGTAATCGCTTACCATCAGGTGATACGTCTGCTCGTTTGCTCCCTATACCATAAAAAAACAATCATTGTAATTCTGGATAGAGAACATAAATCACGCCATCTGACGACGAAGTAAGTATATGCTTCTTGGCGGCAGATGGTGCTTTAAAATCAGAACCACTCTTGTAATACCTACTACTAACCAATAGGTGGCGCTACTAAACGACATTTTTATGAAATAATACAAAAATTACTTTTATAAATTACATTTTGTTTTTGTTTATTAATATGCTTTATCACATACAGACAAATTTGTCATAAATGTTTTACTGTTTTGTCACTATTTGACTCAGATAAGTGAATGTAAACACGATTCCTAATTGTTGAGTACAAATAGTTATTTAGTGGTTGGTCAATTCAACGGCATTTAAACCTTTCTCTTTTACACTTTCTATCTGAGATACTATTACTCCTACTGTACTTACTTTAGTAGAAGGTCCTTCATTGTACTTGCTATTTCGATTCATTTAAAAATAAAACCGGTCAAGTGCGTGTCCGGCCTCGCGCATTGTAGGGTTCCGTAGTCGCTTGTTTCAACAACATGGAATGACAACAGGGCTTTATATTTTCACAGTTTAACGGCCAATGACGATAAAGACGGGCATATATGCAGGGAGTTTTCGTTGATGTTTTATTGGAGTGTAATGATTTTTTTCTTAAAATGATTTTTATTTTACCACTTCCTTGGCGTGATTACCTGTTTTAGCAATGCAAAATCACAGCTTTCCAATACTACCAATACGCGGACGGGCGGTCGAACGGAGGTGGCAAAGCTGTAAAGATTTAGTCCTACTGCGGAACCCTGTAAAAAATCGAGTTTCAATGCATAACTTCTTTGGTACCGTCTCCACTACATATTGGTATGCGAGTCAGGCACTAAAAGTAAATTTAAATTCTAATATTGTACTGTTACATGGTGACCTAAATACTAAATTGAAAAGAATTAAAGGTAGTACATACTTGCGAACGTGTTTTTTTCTACTAGTGATTAAGAATGCCAGATAGCCATACATACTTACTTATTGAGTTGAGAATAGGACAGAACACTGAATGATATAAACCGATGGTTTTTATTTTATTTTTACGAGCTAAGGAACCCACTCCCCAGGATATTGCGTGCCGAATTCAATAAATCATAAAATTAATTCGACTCTCATCCAGAGACAATGTGTATTTTGAAAAAAAAGAAACAATTTTCCCGGCGCTGACACTCCCCTTTTATGCGATGGATGCTCTATTCATTACAAAACTTAGCAGAGGATGTACCTACTTGAAATATTAACATCTTTCAAAGCTGTTTAACAGCTGCGATGACATGAATAGTGGGTGTTTTAATTTTCTTGTTTACATCCCCGACTAAGAGAATTGTTTAGGTCATGAAAGTATTATGTGTAATACAATTCATTTCTACGATGAGTGTTTTAGTGTACATACATCATTACACAGTATAAACTTGAGTCGATCTTTCAACCTGTGCAACAATTTTATTCGGTCTTCGTCAATAGAGACAATTTTTTTTTATATTATTATATAGGGGGCAAACAAGCAGACGTATCGCCTGAAATTCCTATTAATTCAGCAAGGAGGTTTGTTTATTACGTATAAATACTTAAATGGGTAAGTCGGTAGTATATCTTTTCTACTACTACATACTAACTTTTTTACTAAAAGTTTACGAAAGAAAAAGGTATTGCGTATTGTAAAACATGACGATAATTTGATCCAAGTTGAGACGACGTACGAATAAGTAGCGACTCGATAGTTTACTTATCCAAATACCACAGCCAATCAATATAGCCTTATTATTTATTACTTACCATACCATTTAGTACCATAGTACTTTAATAATTCACAAGCAAACACGAGTATTGTTCGTCTTCTATGTACTCCTTGGGGATGTTTCTTTAAGTGATTTGAATGAGACACTCGACTTGGTCTTCGAGGCAGCGTGTAGTCACTTTGTAATACGCAGATTACACATGCAAAGCGACTCTCAGAACTGATAACATGAACGAGTCCGTATACTGTTGGAACATCGAATATTTTCTGTTTTATAAGTACTAGTAGGTAAATAATATAACATGTTTGTTGATTTTAACAATGTTTTCTTAAAACTTTATTGAATTAAAAATAGAACGCGGAAACAGACGGGCGGGCCGTCTCTGGATTCTGGATACAATGGCCTGTCTGATATTCTTCGGTGTGGTGATGGATTAAGGATACAAAGTGTCATCACTCCTATTACATACATCCCGCGGGTGTATTCAGGACCGATCAAGGGACGATCAAGAGACAAACTACGCAGCAAAACATCGCTGACTTTTGTCCACGGTCCGTCTGGCCAGAGAGGTGTCGTAGGTCGTAGGCCAAAACATCCTTTCTGAGAAGAAGCTTTTGTCCAGCCTTGGACTACTAAAGGGTGTTGATGATGATGATTGTGGCGACCTCCACATACAGCGCCATCTACCGAAGATACACTGAACTACGAAGTAACGTACTGTACCTACAAACTACACTACACGGAGTAACTAACAATCCTGAATCGCGCAAATAAAGTTCCCGCGCCGATTATCATATATACAACATCCCAACATCAACTGTTGGGCAGTAGCCCGCCAGGCATGATCACTTCGCCTGGTCGGAGGATCCTCCCTTTGTGTTGGGTGGAACATTATACCCGTTCCCAAACAGTGGTGACCCCGACGTGATTGGAAGCAGCCTTCAAGCCGCGCCACCATCATGTTCACTCCCACAGCAAGTCTCAAGCCAGCCAGCAACTTCGGCCTCAACTGGGATATACCACACGCAGGACGCGACCGCTCCAGCCTGGTAACCCCTACGGCCTCTACAGCGTCTAGGCACAGCACACTGCACCTACGGTCCATGTAAGCAGAGCACATCTCTCCCGTCTACGCAGCAGCCAGCCACTACGCAGCAATCGCCCCGACTCACTGGGGACCTCACCGCAGCACCGCGCACCGCATGCGATCCCGACTCACTGGGATCAGCGGACTTCAGCCCCGACTCACTGGGACTAGCGGCATTCAGTTCCGACTCACTGGAACTTGCGGCATTCAGTTCCGACTCACTGGAACTACTCACTCCTGGCACTGGCAAGCTCCGCATCAGAGCACAGACAGCTGACTCAACATATATCGACCTCCAGTCTTGGAGGGGAGTGATGTGGCGACCTCCACATACAGCGCCATCTACCGAAGATACACTGAACTACGAAGTAACGTACTGTACCTACAAAATACACTACACGGAGTAACTACCAATCCTGAATCGCGCAAATAAAGTTCCCACGCCGATTATCATATATACAACATCCCAAAATCAACTGTTGGGCAGTAGCCCGCCAGGCATGATCACCTCGCCTGGTCGGAGGATCCTCCCTTTGTGTTGGGTGGAACATGATACCCGTTCCCCCACAATGATATTGCCTAATATTAAGTAACATACGTGAACGATAACATTTTACAGCATAGTGAGTGATGGCCGTTGTAATAAATTATTCAGATGTTGTGGTGTTTGGGTGACTGATTCACTTTTATGAGCAAAAATGTTTATTCCCTAACCACAAAAGTCATTATTACAAATGTACTTACGTAGTTATATGTACGTGTTAAATGGAAAAGCCAATAGCAAACTAGTTATCGTCTAAACTAATAAGTAATTGACCTATAAGTTTAACATGCCCGTGAATTGAATTCTGATTGAATCACAAATTGCAGTTGTAAAACAAACATGATTCTGCAGTAACATTGAATATTCAACATGTGCCTGCACTTTGTTACTAAGTTTACTTTTACTGCGAGCACTGGGTACAAAGTAGAACATAAATGCCAACTATACTTTTCTATATATTTGTTTTACAAAAAGATTGTGGAACGATTTCGTGGAATAAAGCTTTTGCACTCGACTTTTCAAATATTACATTGGCTTGAACTATATGTTAGAAAACTTATAATGGTTATAAAACGCTTTTTAACATGAGGTTCAAACTAAGGGGTGTTTTTTTAAGCTAGATAGAACTTTAAATTGTAAAAAGTAACACAAAAAATTAAATTTTGATGAAACTTTTTTTTTTATTTGTTTCAGTATACTCTGACAAATGATCATGAATAGACTCACGCTTGAACAACGCTACGAAATTATCCAAATTTACTTTGAAAATCAGTCGTCGATTCGCGCAACTTATAGACGACTTCGTCATTTGTATGGCGTACATAATCGTCCATCTGAACAAGCCATTCGTCGAACTGTGGATAGATTTCGTACCACATACTCTCTAGAGGATGCAATAACACCAGCACGTCGAAGGAATGTGCGTACTGAAGACAATATCGCCGCTGTAAACGAAAGTGTGGAAGAAAATCCAAATTTATCGATTCGTCGTCGGTCGCAGGAATTGGGGCTCTGTCCGTCCACTACGTGGAAAATTTTGCGCAAAGATCTCGGCCTACACCCGTATAAGATCCAGCTGGTGCAGGAATTGAAGCCAGTTGGCTGAAGGCTCTAGAGCAGTTGGCAACTGACCCGTTGTTTTATCGCAAAATTGTGTTCAGCGATGAGGCGCATTTTTGGCTTAACAGGTTTGTTAATAAGCAAAATTGCCGCATATGGAGTGAGACCAATCCACAACAGACCCTACAGACTCCATTACATCCAGAAAAATGCACCGTATGGTGCGGTTTTCACGCTGGTGGCATCATCGGACCTTATTTCTTCAAAAATGAGGCCGGAGCTCGCGTTACGGTCAATGGAGATCGTTACCGCACCATGATCAATGATTTTTTGTTTGAAAATATGGATGACATTGATCCGGAGGAGATGTGGTTTCAACAGGATGGCGCTACGTGCCATACGGCGAACGCAACCATCGACTTATTGAAATCAAAATTTGGCGATAAGTTGATTTCGAGAAATGGACCTGTCAATTAGCCTCCAAGGTCGTGCGATTTGACACCTCTCGATTATTTCCTGTGGGGCTACGTGAAGTCACTGGTTTATGCTGATAAACCAGCAACAATTGACGCCTTGGAGGCCAGCATTGTTCGTGTTATTCGTGACATACGGCCAGCAGTGCTCGAAAAAGTGGCCCAAAATTGGACGTCCAGAATGCACTTCGTCAAGAACAGCCGCGGTGCCCATATGCCCGAAATCATTTTCAAATGTTAATGTCACGTATTGATCTTTCGAATAAAAAAAAATTTTGATTACAATTTAATTTTTTGTGTTATTTTTTACAATTTCAAGTTCTATCGGGCTTAAAAAAACACCCTTTAGTATAATGGGTTTTAATAATTAGTTATATTTCACTTTTTGAATTGATGTATTTGTGACGGCATTCTGACTTCACAACTCAACTGATCATAAAGTCTGAAGGTAAGTATCATGCCTTAGGGATAACATGGCATGCCTAAAGTTACCTTCGATTTATTATATTCATAACCCAATATTGTATGCCCTTTTAATATTTCTAACAAGGTAATAAAATTGCAATTATAGAATGCTGTAAATAACATTTATTTGACTCATTGTAATACAAAATTGTTCAACATTTTTGTAATGACATATTACATTTTTATATGTAAATTTTAATTAAACACAAATTTACACCGACCGACACAAATAAATATTAGCTTTCCCGTGACTCAGTATTAATGTCAATCTAGCATAAATTAATTATTGTTTATGTTCATAACATCTTCATTAAAAAATGTTTGGTTTTTGATGATACTACAGAATGTAGATCCTGTATCAGAGCAGTTTTTTAGAAAGACTTTTAAAGACAGAAATGGTAATTTCAAATACGGTACTACAACTTAATAACTAATAATGTAAGACAATACAGTGATACCTAGCAATAAAACTTCGTATAATTCTCGTGTAATAAAATAATTTTAGTAATGTGTTAAAATTTAAAAGAAAAAATACACCGTCTAAAACTTTTTGGTCTAACAAAATTTACGTATGAAATAAAATTGTATTTATTTTGTAGAAATTATATATATATAATAAAAAAATACCGCGAACGTAAATATATTTTCGCATTTTTTACAATACTACCTGAGCTAAGATAAATAGTTCGTAATATGTTGAGTAGTGGAATTAATTTATATTATTACATACGTGTTTATATTAACCTTCAAATAATTTTAAACAGTGTGTAGATAATTATAATTATTTTTTATTTAAATTAGTTTCTTGTCATGAACGTTTACCTAGAATCTACTTGGTATTTTTTAATTTAATTATATTATAACTAATTTAAAATGTTACGTAATGTAAACGTTAAAAATTAAACATAACAATAAAATACCAGCATACAATGTCAACATATGTGCACATAACAATTAACACTTTACCGTTAATCTTAAAAGAAAATTGATATAACTAACTTGACATTTCATGTTTAGAAAATAAGGTTGATTATTAAATGATATAATAATACGAGATATAGATTAGAGATATAGATTGTGAAAAAATAAGTTAAATGTGAAATGCACCCGAATGTATGTTATAATACGCGATATTTTCTGTTTTCCTTTTTTGAATTGTCGACACACTTTGACGATTTAAGTACGTTACAGTGCATATCTAAAGAATAAAATGTTAACCTTCACCGTACAAAGTTACTATGGCTTAAAATTATTAAAGTTTTAATTGAATACATACAAACGAAAAATACTGAGGTACTCGTAGTTAATTATACATAAAAACGACTCGACTTCTGCTAGCTTATGTTTAGTTTTAAGAAAAGCTTTTTGCAGACTACAAATGCAATTTTCATAAAGCCATTTTATAACTTTATATTTTACACACTTTGCTTAGTTGTATTTAACATAAACAATTTATTATTCATTTTTAACGGAATTTTGAAACCTTGAAAAAAAAAGTCAATTATTTATTCTTTATGGATAACACATGCATTTTTTTATAAACTAAAGCTGTCAGGACTCCGTTGACAATATAGGTTGAAACACAGACGATGCAGAAGTCATAAAGAACGAAAGCTAATAAATAGGCTAAATATAAAGACGAAACAATTGAAGATAGGGCGAAGATAAACATCACACGTGTCGCTAGCAGCTGGTCGTATGTTGCTGAAAGTACAATAACATATTTTATTACGTATTGCATTAATTTCACTCTTATATAACTAGAATATAAGTCATGAGTATCGACAAACAAAACAGTTAAATGGCAAACAAGTTTTCATTATTCAGTATTTATTTTAAAAAGAATAACAAATTTATTATATTACGTAGTCGTTGCCTTCATGAACGTACACATCTATCTTAATATATATAAATCTCGTGTCACAATGTTTGTCATCAATGGACTCCTAAACCACTTAACCGATTATAATAAAATTCGCACACCATGTGTAGTTCGATCCAACTTGAGAGATAGGATAGTTTAAATCTGAAATTATAGTCGCAATTTAAATTTATTGCTAATTATTTGTCTGTTATTATTTGACAGTCACAATTATCTGTTAACTCCAAATGATTCTAACAGATGTCGATACCTTTCGACTGGGTTGAGTAAGTAATCAATAGATGGCGCTGCTATGGTAAATCTATAGGCTATATTTTATTTTGGAAAAAAATAGGGTTCCGTAAGATATTGGGGTTTTTCGGACACAAGGTGTAAAAAATCAACCCTATACGGGGGAAAATTTTTCGCTACGGGCAATAAAAGACGCAAACGAGGTTGCGTCGGTCAGCTAGTACTAATATATAAAGGTGACGAATTTGTTTGTTTGCTTGAACTCGCTAATCTCAGGAACTGGTCCGATTTGAAAAATTATTTTAGTGTTAGATAGCCCATTTATCGAGGAAGGGGAACACCAATGAAGAATGTTTCGAAAAACGAGGGGAAATAATCACGTTACGGTCAATAGGAAACGCTAACGAGGTTGCGTGGGACAGCCAGTTTACCCAGTTATACCCATACTAATAATAAAGCTGAAGAGTTTATTTGTTTGTTTGAACGCGCTAATCTCAGGAACCGCTGGTCCTATTTGATAAAATCTTTCGGTGTTGGATAGTCCATTTATCGAGGAAGGCTATAGACGCTACTGCTAATAGGAGCGGAGCACCAATGAAGAATGTTTCGAAAACGGGGATTTTTTTACGCAACGGGCAAAATAAGACACAAATAAAGTTTTTTTTTTTTTTTTTATTGTATAGGGGGCAAACGAGCAGACGTATCACCTGATGGTAAGCGATTACCGCCGCCCATAGACACCCGCAACACTAGAGGCGTCACAAGTGCGTTGCCGGCCTTTTAGGAAGGAGTACGCTCTTTTCAAAAAGTTGCGTGGGTCAGCTAGTATTACATAATATCGTTACGATGATATACATATTATATGATTGTTGCATTATGTCGTGTTATGCCGAGGTAAGAGACTAATAAAGTCAGCGCATGATGATGATCCCGAGACATACACGTATGTAAATAACTTCGAATGAATAACATGGATACGTGATGCATTACATACACATTACATTGCATACATTACTCTATTTCTTCTAACTGCGCCCTATTAAGTATTACTAAGAAGAGTCAGTGGGTAGTGAAGATGCCGTTGACCAAGTAAAAATTATCTTTTACAGCATGTACAATGAATTGTGAGAAGTCAAAGCAAATAATCAAAGTCAATGATAAAGAAAACGACTTCAAACGAAATAACAAATATTTCCTCAGTATAACACGAAGAAAGGAATTAGAAAACCACAAGCTGTATATACTTTTGCAAATTGCTCGTACTATAATTTCAGTATTTAATCAGAGAGAATAATTTTCATAATTATTTTAGGCATAATAAATTTACTTCTTTATCTCGTTTCTAGAAGACAGGTAGATTCAAACGTTTATATAGTATAGTCATATTAGTCATGCTCAATTTGTGTCACATGAATACGAGAATATCAATGATGTTCATTTAAAAACAATAAACCTATTACAAATATAAGACGTAAGTTTAAAATTTCATAGAAATTGCAAAATTAATTAATACGATGCAAGTATTACCTGTAATTACCATGGTTTAAAGACATCGCAGGTTTTCTTCTATCGATATTAAATAAATTTCTTACAATATTCTTTGCGACAACAAAGACTCACACTAAAGTGGTACCAGTGTGGAGCCGTACCAACCAACCTGTCCATGTAATAGGTGCAACTAATTCTAATAGTATGAAACGCTGGCTTACAATGAAAATGTTAATTAAGTCTATTATCCCAAGAGTTCTAAGCTTTAATATTAGTGTGGTTCATAAAATTAATACACGTATAAATTACAATGACAGAAAATGAGCACTCGACACAACAAAAGCAAGGTATTACAATCCGTAAGAGATCAAACAAAGCGGCTGTGGCTTATTTCAATATCAGACTAAAATAACACAATGCCCACTATAATTCCAACCGTTTACGAGCGTGTTTCACGGAATTAACATTTTAGCGAAGCAATAAAACCTCACGCAAACCCTCTAAATATTCAAATAGAGAAACATTTTATTATTATACACTGCAATGCTATTGGCTATATTAAATAATACTCATTTAACTTTCTTATTGGTGGGAGGTTATGTTTTAATATTAGCGGCTACGGATAATACTCGAAGTAAGAGGTCAATAGTTCAAAATTATCGAACGTTTGTTAAACACAGTAGGTACTATTGTACATTTTCCTCAAGCGTTTAAACCATATTGCCTCATAATGTTGTATGCTTTCTATGCCTAAACATGGAGTGGATATAAATCAATGTTATTTTGATAAAAATCCTATTTTTTTTTCACTGCATAATACGATTTTGCCAATTTTTTTGTATCAAAGCATGATAGGTCATACATGGCACGTGTCTAATCTATTCTAGTAGCAATTATTAGTTCTGATATGAGTTCCGTAATAAATCTTTCTCGTTCTTAATTTATATGTAGTACGTACTATCTAAGTATGAATTATTTCGACTCAATTTATTGAACCTACATTATGAGTGTTACGTACATATATAGTATACATATAATCAAAACATCTATTATCTCTTAGTCTCTTAGAAATCTTTTTTTTTACATAAAACCTTATTACTTTCTCGGGAACACTTTTTCTTTTAATTGTGTTCAGAAACAAAATCATGTAATTCAAAAACATCAATCTACAGGAATGAGAGAGATGTGAAACTATACATTATGTAAAGTACAAACACAAAGCTAACATCATAGCACTTGCGCGGGATGCCGCAATATTTTCCTTTTAGCAGTTAGTCACGAAGCTTCTAACCACGAACCCCGTTGATGTGAAAATTGCACGTGGCGCACAGTGCCACAGAGTGACACCGCACCACACCGCCCAGTAATGCGATGTCGATTATTCGAATCGCGATGGTAATTACCACTCAAACTACTACACAAGTCATTAATTAACTATAATAACTTCCACTGTGGCAACACTTTTTATATAACCATTAAGATAAGGAGTCAACGTGTAATACTACAGTCTATTAAGACATTTGTGTTCGTACAGTTTTATGGACTTGACATTTTTAATTAATTTATCGATTATTACTGCAGTATTTCACGTTTTTATTATCGACAGCTTTATATTTTCCATCTGAATCTCATAAAAGTTAATACTTTAGTCACTATTTTTATATATTTGGATAAGATTTAAAGAAAAACCGCGTTAACGAGATTCGAATATATTAGTATGTTTTACGCAGATGTTTTAAAGAGTTGGGTAAAGTCGTTAAATTTATTGGGAAATTCTAAGAAAGAAAAATAACGTCAGACAGAACAAAGCTTTATATGTGACGAAGTTTGTTTCAGCCTAGCATGAAAATTAAACGTTTCTTTGTTTTATCATTTGAATAAGGTTTCTTCATTTTATTGTAGCTAAACCATTTGAATCCAATACCACCTTTTAAGGTTTTTGCGAGGTTTCTTATACGCATAACCTCGCTGTTTTTAATTTCAAATTAACAGCTTTTAATTAAATATTTTTATAGTTATAGTTATAGTTACCTACATCAAAAATGTAGTTAATTTTTTTTTCCATCTGTCGGTCCGTCTGTCTGTTTGTTGCGGCCAATCTCTGGGATGGCTAAAACGACTTTGACGGGACTTACACAGGAAGATAGCTGATAATATAATCCCGCACCCCGCAGTTACAAAAACATAGGCGGGGCTCAGCTAGTTTATAGTATAGATATTTTAGGAAATACTAAAACCTAACATTATTGAAGCAGATTACCTACACATTGAATTTAAAAACATGAAAACTTGTCAAACC
Source organism: Spilarctia lutea (assembly GCA_916048165.1). Lineage (NCBI taxonomy): Eukaryota > Metazoa > Arthropoda > Insecta > Lepidoptera > Erebidae > Spilarctia > Spilarctia lutea. The sequence goes on along the minus strand of OU696480.1, from coordinate 11,662,033 downwards.
TTTCTCTTGGACCTAAACTGACTAACATATAAAACATAAAACTGGTAATTGGAATTACATAATATCTATTTAGTAGTTATAGTTATACGTACATAGGAATATCATGAGAGAATAAAAGACGATTCCATAAATGCAATTTGGCACTTTTAGCGATGACTCTGCTGGTAATAAACCAAATCCTTTAGCGTACCTGAAATAAAATTCATACTGTTTAAGATCGCATGTATCAGAGATACATGCGATCTTAAACAGCAATTTATTTTGGCTTAGTAAAGAAAATAAATATTTATGTTTATTGCACGGCGCTAAAATTATATCAATGGTACTTAAAGTTACTGAATCGGTACAAAGCTTATTGCATCAAAGAGCATATTAAATAATACATAAATATGAAGCCTAAATGTTTGCGTCGGCTCCGCAGAAGTAGCGGACACGACTGCTGTGGTCTTGGGTTCGATTCCCGGATCAGACTAAAAGTTTGTATGATCAGCAGATATTTGTTTTGAAGTTTGAGTGTTACCTATCTATACTAATTTATACTAATAATAAAGCTGAAGAGTTTGTTTGTTTGTTTGAACGCGCTAATCTCAGGAACTGGTCCGATTTGAAAAATTCTTTCAGTGTTGAATAGTCCATTTATCGACGAAGGCTATAGGCTATATATCATCACGCTAATAGGAGCGGGGCACCAATGAAGAATGTTTCAAAAACGGGGGAAAATTTTCACGCCACCGGCAATAGAAGACGCAAACGAGGTTGCGTGGGTCTGCTAGTGTAGAATATGTATTTTTAAGCAAAAAAAAAAGCATTTATGTCAGTTGACTAACACCCATAATACAAGCTCAGCTTACTAAAGACTACCTTACGCTGCTGCTTACCTAAAATATTTTCACCTAACGTCTTACCAACATTTGCAAAATAACTATTCACTTGATAACCCGCCTCTTGAGAAGTAAAGACTAACCATAACAAATGTTTGGGCTTAGATTTTGAGGTGTTAGAGATAGTTTTAATTGCTTGCCATAGTTTTTTACTATCATTTCCTGCGTCAGTTAGTTGTCGTGTGTCAAAGGCCCGTTTAGTTTGTAACTAGATGGCATTGATTTTTAGATGTCCAACAATATTTAATAATATTTATTTCTGTTCTTATGGATGGATCATCAGACTAGGGTACTATTAAATAAATAAATATTAAGCAAATTTTAACACACAACGCCATCTAGTCCTAATCTAAGCAGAGCTTGTGCTATGTTTACTAGACAAGTGATATAAATACATATATTTTTCTTTGTAAAAACTTACATACTCGTATTATACATAGAAAACACCCAAGCTCCGAAACAAAATTTTGCAGATCATACAAACATACAAACATTTGGTCCGACCCGGGAATCGAACCCGAGACCTCAAGGACAGCAGTTGCATACGCCAATACTGCGCCACAGAGGCAGTCAAATTATTATTAGAGAACAGCCTAATTTATTTCAGACCCGTGTTTAATATTCGAATTTCATAATGAACGCTGTGTAATCTAGTGCTTGTTAAAATATAAGTTCTCTACCAACTTTCGATGTGTGTGAAACTTTATCAGTAGGTACCATTTTAAAGCTTACAATTAAAAAAACGTGAACCTGTAGTAAATATAAATACGAGGATAACTTAACATCGTACGTATCAACGAATAGACTTACTTTGAAGACAGCACCCGTGAGCAGCTGGCGCGTTCAGCAATGTCACATAGAGCCTTGTATCCAGGTTGGGATTCCACAGCCATTTCTACATACATCGCATACGTTGAAATCAGTATTCCAGCTAAGCCGGTTAGCACAATTACTCGATCAAGATTTTTTGACTTCATTATTAGCGGTTATCTGCAAAACATGAAAACATAAGTACATATTATCATCAACTACCTTTGAGTTCACTGCTAGTCATAGGCCTCTCCTAATAAAGGCTTGGCTGACTATACCACTCTGCCTAGACGGGTTGGTTACCTATATAATATAATATGCACTAAATACTAAGGCACGGTTCGACCACAGCAGCCGCCACTTGAATTCATTCGATATTGTAGATTGTGTCTGCTCTTGAGGTATAAATTATGAGAGCATCTTGTTTTAGTCTAGCAGTTAGTGTCCCTAGATGCAAAGTCATAGAGATTGCGGGATCAATCTCCACACACAAGAGGGAAAACAATTTATGTCAGGCACGATCATTTACTTTGTTCTTGGTCTTTTTTATAAATAGCTTTTAAAATGACTCCAATCAGCCTGATAGTAAGTATAATTAGAATCCGAGAGTTGGTCACCATTCTATTGCGAATCATCTTCCGAGCCCCTTTATTTCCAAGATTATATATCCAAGATTATATATATCAGTTTTTCTACGGAGCGACTGGCATCATCGCAACCCTAAGGGTGAACTGAATTCGAAGATTGAACTAATTGTCAGTATATTTGAGAGCACTGACTTCCCAATAACGATTGTCATAGATGTTCATGACAACCGGGATCGACGGCTTAACGTGCTCTCCGATGCACGGACTATCCTCATTGAGAATATGGATAAAATTCAGCAGTCTGTCAGTTTTCACATCACAGGCTCTATGGTTTGCGATCAAATGGCATGAGATGTGTCACACTATTATATGTATTATTAATGGAAAGTGATCCTCTTTTTTAAAAAAATATCTACTCGAGCCCATACCACCTTCTGGCTGTCTTTTTCTTTCTAACAGCCGTTAACACATGATAAAATAAAATAAAACTGTTATTGAGATCGCCATTGATAACGGAGAACAATGTAATGTGAAGAAAAAAGAGGCATAAAAGAAAAGGACAAAATATTGCTTCGAAAATGTGTTAAAATATTGACATTGTTGGATAGGTAATTGATATTGCATTTGTTATTCAGTCATCAGACCTTGAATAACAAATGCAATAGCTCATCACATATGCAATAACACGGAGCAGAACGTCTAAGTGAGTTTTAAACGTTTTTAAAATCTATACAAATATTATAAAGCTGAAGAGTTTATTTGTTTGTTCGTTTGAACGCGCTAATCTCAGGAACCGCTGGTCCGATTTGAAAAATTCTTTCAGTGTTGGATAGTCCATTTATCGAGGAAGGCTATAGGCTATATATCATCACGCTTAGACCAATAGGAGCATACCACTAATGAAGAATGTTACAAAAACCGGGGAAAAATATTACACTACGGGCAATAAGAGACGTAAACGAGGTTTCGTGGGTCAGCTAGTAACTAAGAAATGATACAAATAGACGATTAGCAAAAATAACAATACGATTTACATACAGTCGAAATGGAAGAACACATGCATAGTGTTTAGAGAAGGTTTCATAACATGAGCAATATTCAAAAAACATCCTAAATAAACTGTTTACATGCTATTGTTATGAACACGCCGCTTTAAAAGTGTTCTGTCCTTAAATGCAAACTTTACTGGAAGAGAAACTAAAATAACTTAAATTTAAAAACAACTCGAAAATACCATAACAGTAAAAGAACATTTTCCTTTCTTTTCCACTACGGTGTGCTAATTTAAAGGACATGCATATTATTTTATTACTAGTTATAATAGTGGAAATCTAAACAATGTCCCTCAATAGTGTCAGTTTAGACAATAAAATGATTTTAGTGTTGTCCCACCAGTGTCCCGTAAGTGGTAAGTATTGAAATGGTTTTCCGCGTGGCGCGCAGACACAGACTTAAAAAAAAAGAAATAACAAAAAAGACAAATGATGACTTTTCTTTTGTCTAAGTATTGGCAGAATAATCCCAAAGCAAAATCCCGTACATCTTAATATATTATATATAAATAAACGGATAAATATGGGTGAAATTTAATATTATAAAAAGATACCAATATAAATTAAGGTCAATGCAGGCAATATATGTATAAGAGTTTCTCATACCGGCTTCAAGACTACTAAAAATAAACAAGTCGTTCAGAGATCAACGTGCGTCAACGTGTTAAGAAGCGCTAATAAATTATGACTAACATTTATATTAACTATAAGCTTTTGGTAGCCTCCCCTCTTCTAATGCCTGAACAGCGGAACAAAATCATTTTATATAGGGATATTTTAAGGCTTCAGTTTAATACACTAATACCCGACTTATCTTGGCAATAATTTCTTTCTGTAAACTTGGGGGAAAGTATCCCCCAAACAAGAAGTGCGCAGAAGAGACGAATACTCTATCTTGTAAAGTCTACTCACTAATCCTAAGGGTAATTTATTTTGGTCGAATTTTTCGAATACCAAACAATCACCCCGTCGCTCGTCCTTATCCTTTAACAGTTCTAGTTATCTATTTACGTTAGAAGTCTAGATTAACAGACCTCAAGCCGGTGTTCATCTTTGTTTGTTTTTTCAATGCAACCTTAGGTAATGAAAGGGACAAAAAAAATGGTTGAAAGAGGCAACATCTCTCCAAAAAAAAGTAATTTTAACACTTCCTTTGTCAAAAATTTCACGGTTGCGCGTCGTCTAAATTGCTTATATTAGCAGTTTGCATACATAATGATTTATGACAAACGAGTTCAAACACAATAAATAATATTTATCTATCATATTAATATGATAATAACATCCAATTAAAAGTTATTTAACCTCATTAAAAATCAGTTAAACTTATTTAAAATTAATACATATCATTATTAAAGCGGGCGTTGACGTCTTAAAATATTTATGGTCAAAGATCAATATCGAATCGAGTTGTTAATCATTTCTTAATTGTATATTCGTAATTAAAGTTACAACGGAAGAAATTCACACGTTCTTTTGTTAGTAAATTAATTTTATTTTAGTAGGGTAAGCTGCGTGTTGTATACAATAAAAAAAACTTCGGTCTGTATTCGTTTCGCCACCCCTTCGTGCATAACCGACGTTCTGGCGGTGCGGCATAAAAATTAAAAAGAAAACATACAAAGCAAACCCGTTGGAGGTCTAACGTTTTGTTAACATAAATCACTAAAGCATTAAACACTGTTCGTATTAGCACTTCAAACTGCTTTACAGAATTTTAAAATGAAAAAGTAAGATGTGCTCTTTATACATACATGATAAGTTTGTATAATCAAATTATTATTTACGAACACAGAGTGACCAGCTGTATTATACACAGGCTCATGTTAGACGATAAAAATAATTGTGTGAAATACAAATTCTATTTTTAAAACTTACCTATATTAAACCTTACGATAAAGGTCAGAAAATTCTCGTCACGGTATGATTAAATAATTAGTTACATAAATATGAAGCATTAAATGATATCTTATCTAACCGAAGTAACACATATTCCTTTTTGATAACAGACGTGTCTCCTACGTAATATCACAAGCCCGACTGAATGATCAAGCCTCTATCATTAATTCATTTATGTAGATAGATGAACCCACAAAGTAACTGGCATACAGGTTAAAGTGCAAAATCACTACATAGTATAAAACAAAGTCGCCTTTTCTGTCCCTATATCCCTATGTGCGCTTAAATCTTTAAAACTACGCAACGGATTTTGATGCGGTTTTTTTCCAATAGATAGAGTGATTCAAGAGGAAGGTTTATATGTATAATACATGCATCATATACTAAGGCAACATTGCTAATTTTAGAGGTTTCTATTTTATGCCCGTGCAAAGTCGGAGCGGGCCGCTATGTTTTTATATACAACGTTCATAGTTTTTCTGTAGTGTATTTAATTTAGTATCAGCATTGCACCCGTGCGAAGCCGGGGCGGGTCGCTAGTTAAACATATTTTGATGCCGATATTCGCTCCAAACAGTAATATGGTATAAGAGTTAGCTTAGATATAAATATTAAATACAAAGAGCTATTAAAGTAGCATTTTTTTCATTCAATGAAATTTCAGCCATAAATAAGAAATGTAGAATCCAATAGTTATATGGTTTATATCCTTCACTTGAAAGCACTTTTATTGAACAATACTCTTTTATTTTGTAATTTAAATTTCTGTACAACTTTGATACATGACCGCGATCCCTTTGTGTTTGAGGTTTGAAATGAAAATATACCATAATTACATTAAAACCTTAAAACGATTATTTGTTAATTGTATGAGAGAACTTTGCTATGTATTTCCATATACATAATATGATGTAATAATAAATGATCGTGACCAGCAATGTTTTTTTAAGTAGTAACTTGAGAAATAAATAATTAATAAATAACGTATTTACGTAGAATACGTTATTATAACCATAATAATAACTCAATTACTCTTTAAACAGAAATAACAAAAAATATACATTGATTGACTACAGAACTAGGTAGTATAGAAAAAATATTTGGTTTGGTAGTCTGTCTTTGAAAAAAAAAGGACGGACCTTATTCAATAGCAAAATACAAAAAAAAAATCGAGTAAAAACGACCAAAAAAAGCTGTGGCTATTACAGTTTTTTTTGGTCTTTTTTGCGATGCTCGGTGACAGCGTCATTTATTATACCCAACGTAGAAGGAGTGGTGTTATGAGTTTAACATGATTATCTTTGTAGCCGCGTATCATGTCTATGTGTATAGGGTGAGGATTTCATAGTCACTAAAAAAACTAGTTGATTTAAAAGGTGAATTGGTCGATTGTAACTTAAAAAATTGTTCAGTGAATTTAGAAAAAATAAATACTTGTGGTTTATTTTAGTACATTCAGTACCCTTCTAAGGAGAGGCCTGTGTACTGCTGGCATAGACATCTTCAAAAGGAGATTTTAGGCTACTGTACCATGCTGGCCTATCTGGGGTTAGTAGTGAGGGTAGTATAGTATAAAGTTTGTTTCATATTTTTTTTCTATTTTAGTGCTGTTATCCTGCATAGCAGTATATTATGCTCCTTTAATCGGCTGTTAAGACACCCACGTGTTAAGTAAGGGTGGTGAAAAGCCTCAGCTATACGTCACCACAAGAACTTAAATAAATAAAGTAAAAGCAAGTGAAACAATGAGCAACAGGTAGTATATAATAAAATTATTTATACGAAGTTGTTAACAACGTGGGATGCCATGTCTACCTATAACAAACGTCAAACTGATAACCATTGATGCCAGTTATATTATCCGGTCCACTGAGCACCGCACACAACAGATTCACCGAACGGATCTGACAAATAACCTTTATAAAACAACTTTATTTAAATCTCATTCAATTTAATAATACATTTCACAACGAAATCAGAAAAATGTAGTTTTTAGTTAGTCCTATCCATCAGCAGTCTGCCAGTGAAAGTCCCATAAAAATATGACCAGCTATTCCTGAAATTGAAATTTTTTTTTTTTCATGTGTATACCGAATATACTTTCAAATGCCTTTACCGATAGGTGTTAATTTGAAATTACAAACAGACACTTAAATTTTATATATTTGTATTATTAAATTGTTTTTTATACATTATTACATATGAACAATTTGTGAATAATTGCTCAAATTAACACTCAAGCTACTCCTTACAAGAAGACTGGCAATGCACATAGAACTCATAAGGCGTGAACTGTCTGCTGATAAGGTCTCTGTTCCTTTGCCAACTGTACTATAAATAGCCTCATATGACACGAGCAAATGATTAAACTTAGGAAATATACCTTTTAATTACGTCCTATCTCGCACTACGATACTGAAATAAATAGAATCTGTGAGTTCGTGGTATGTTGAAAAAATACATACAGTGGAACGTAGAACCTCGTCCTTTTTAAAATCGGTTAATATTTAAAAAATTACAATCAAATTATAGAAATCTATTGATAGAAATCCTAAAGAAAGATACATAAATAAAGAATAGATAATCAGTAATGTAATAAAAAAACAAGCTTTTATTACATGATCATAAAAAAAACTTTAAGCCCTTTTATTTGATACCAATATTGGGTGGGTTGTTCAGAAATATGTACGCCGCTATTTTGTTACGGCGGCCATTTTGGATTAATAATAATACCGATTATATCAATTTGCACTGCCATCAGAACTAAAGGTATATTTTAAATTTCAGCTCAATCGGAGATAGGGAAGTGGATCAAATTTAACTCGCAAGATTTGATTACAGACAAACATAGGGACAGGTGAAACTAAAAATAATAATAACAAAAAAAAAAAAACCTTGTAATAAAGTTTTGTTTTAGCCGTGTGTCACGTGATTTGATACACCATTCAGAAAATGTGTCGTACGGAATCGCATAATTTTGACAGCTGATTCACCAGTCAGCTGTATTGTTTGTTTTGTCTTTAGTTGGCGCGAAAAGAGAAAAAAAAATTTGATGCAACAATCTATGTGACATGATATCACATAATTGCATCTTTTTCTGAATAACTACAAAAATTTAATTTTAAAATTTCAATATTATGTACGGTGCTAATTATACATAAAGTATATTTTTATATTAGAGTACTCTATCCGATTAAAATTTTGATTACTCGAAAGAAAATATGCTTTAATTTTGTTTATGGTTTATTACGAGTATTTTTAACACATTAGTTGAACACATAAAACATTAGTTGTTAACGATAACGTTGGATTACGACTTGGAAACCAAACCAAATCATTTTTCAGATTATATTTTTTTAACTAGAAAACGCAAATTCAATAAATGGTGTTTTTTTCTATTACAGACATATTTCAATTACTCATAGCATTTCACTCATTTTTATTTATTTTTGTAAATTTGAAGTCTGTGCTGCCATTAAAAAAATAAGAACAGACTTTTCGAGTTAATAGAGTAATAAGGAACGAAAAAGATATACAAATTCTTCAGAGTCGAAACCGTATTGGTAAAAAATAACTAGATTTAATTTTGTACATTAAAAGCATCATCTTTTGCGACTCAAGACCAAGAGTTCAGGGCTATGAACTCGATACTGTGGAAATTTGCATTCTTTAAAAGGTTGGCAACATTGCTGTTGGTGTTTTTAAACAAAACTGTACGAAACAATACCAAACCAACAATATAATTTATAACTTTTTGGTGTTCATTTATATCATTTTGAAAAACTTTAGTTAAGCTTTTAATACATATCACTTAATATTCCAAGCAATATTATTATTCCAAGTTTACTATTCTGTAGAAGAGCATTTTAATGTGCCTGTATTATTTACAAATAAATATAAAATAAATTATATGAATAGCAAGTTACGGTAGAACGCTAAAATAAAAATTCTTCTAAATTATGAACGCAACCTTTCATTGAAATGTCAAAATCTACAAATGCACAAACTTCAACAAAATATCTGACTCGGATATGAGCACAGTGTACATAAAAGTAGAACATATTAAGCACAGAGTATGATTAGTTGGAAAACTTTTATGGCACATTATACCAACATAGCAAAACAAATACATTTATTCAAACCAATTACTCAAAATAAAAACAATATTTAAAACGCTTTCCAAATACTTTAAAATGTTGGAGGAAGAAATGGATCTCCTAGCAGGTTATTAATATACTCATAATCACTAATAAAATATCGACCACAAAACTAATTATTATCTTTGACAAAAGAGATAGACTTACCAGTTGGAAGAGTACAGCGAATCGCCACATTGCTAATGACGCCCAGTATCGCGGAATGTCTATACTGTATGTTGGCAGCACTGTTTTAGTTCACCATCGCGACCGCAACGCAGCGTTGGCGTCGTGTAACACCTTTCATTGTATTGACTATTGACTGGTTCTGAACACAGAGAATAATGTATAAAGTTAATTTATCGTATTATTGTCTTAGTTCTTGTTAAAATATACAGTTGTATGTTTTAGTTTAAGTGTAATGATGCCTCCGTTTACGTGAATGTGAAATAAAGCAGCCCGTGGAGTGCTACGCGGCCATTTTACTTGCAATGCGGCAACGGTGTACGATCCGCCATTGGAAACGGCCTGTGTCTTTTTCTGTGTGCAAGTTTTGTATTTTGTTGAATAACGCGGTGTAAAAACATCGGATAAGCATGTGTGATAAAAGTGTAGTGCGGACTTTAGTGTAGTGAGCCACGGTGGTCGGGTGATTCGAATAATGTGTGAACGATGGAAAACGAAGTGAAGCAGCGCAATCAGAGAAATAGGCGAAGGGAGCGGGCACAGCGCATGCAAGCACAGCGAGAGAGCAAAGTTAAGGATGGAGACAGCGGCGAGGACGAGTCTCCAACCAGAGAGAAGCCGCCTCGTCCTCCTGCCAGGAGGAAGAAGTCGCGGGAGCCGCTCGGAGAAGAGGACATCATCGATGGTTTCGCCATAATGGCATTTCGCACTTACGAAGATCTCGAGGTGAGTACATATTATACGCGAATGACTTTAATCCTACACTGGAACCAAAAAAATCTATTATGATTATATCAGACAAGATTGTAGTAACTGCAGACCTACCTTCTTGTTTCGTGCATTGCATAAACGCTAATTATGAAGTAATAAACAATAGTCATTAAAGGTTGTTTACATTTATTGCCTTAATATAAAACCTTGTAATACTGTATTCATTTTAGATGTTTCAGATATTAGTTAATTATATCAGCGTTATGACGACATCTATTGTCAAATTTTATTCCTATGAACGTTTACATAAAAAAAATACTAATAAGATGATCGGATTCTTCTAAAATATACCCATTATAAAAACGGCGCTTCGTAATCGCTTTGGACGTCGCCTCGGAAGTGCATTGACCCAACGAATGAACCCTGCCTGTAAAAAGTAGATAGTGAAATTTAGTTGTTATTTACGTAAATGAAAGTAGGTATTTTAGTTCCTTTTACGAATAAACCGGTATATCTCATACATATAATCTACACATGGAGATAATACGTATATGTAATAATGGCAGTGAGCAGCTGACTGCCGACTCTCGTGCCTGTCGGGGCAAGAACCGAGCACCGCACTCGGCAAGCGAGGTGCAGTCGCGGTCTCCCACAAAGTGTAAATTTGGTCTAAGTGGCTTTCGCTCGTTTGTGCTCATTTATCGCGCCGTCCTCGAATGGCAATATGTTGTGTACGTTGAAGTCTCATATGTGCACAATAAAACTACATTCCCCGCTATCGTTTTAAATGATGGCGACAGGCTTGCCGTTTGTGGCTCGTTGGAGCGGCGCGCGCGTATTATAGGCTGAACAGGTTTCTTTGCTCCTATTTAATTCACCACATGTGGTGAGCAATGCTTATGCAATTCTTACTTACAACGGCCTTTAGGGTTAATTTTTTACTTGAAGTACGTACGCTGTACATAGAAACTGAACTAGATTGTTTGAGTACACAATACTCTTAGTGACGTAAACACGAAGCATTTAGCTAAGTGGTTATAAAAATGCTAATGATTTACGTTAATTGAATATTAATAAGCATAATCAATACAAAATTGAGTCAACTTTCATATTTACTTTAGGAATTTTAAAGCTACGACATTTAAACCCTAAGTCTTGAAATCGTCAAAGATATATAAATAAAATCTGCATGTTTTAACTGTTACAAAAGTATTACTAAATAGTTCTGAAAGTCACACCTCAACGAGACTCAGTTTTAAGACAGAGGCTCATTTAGACATTATTATTATTCATAATTTGTTAACTCCAAATCAAATTTACACAGCATATTAATGCAAGCTACATGTCTTAATGTAACCTAGTTGCATAACTTACGTCTTCAAAGAACTATGTCGTGATTCTCAACAGTCCATTACATTTATTATTCTTAACCAGAAATCGTAACATTTACTTTACGGTATGCTGTTTTTACTTCAATATCGTGAATCTCGATTTATGACTGTTGTAAATATGCGCTCATGAAAAGATTTAATGTTTTAAACGCGATTTAATCTCGTCCTATTTGTTAATATAAACTAATACAACACGCGTTAACGGGAGAAGTTAATAAATTACCCTTCAACATTGAACAAGCTCCAATAAACAAAGTACCAACACCAATTAGAATTGATTATTTTAATCTCAGTAATACACTTTTTATTGTACTTGTATGTATAAAGGCGGTTTTCGTCCATGAACGAAATAGTTTTTTGGTGGATAAAGTACAGTTAACCGAATGAAAAACATTCGGGCGTGACCACGTCGTCTGACGCCTGTTGAGCTATGAACGGCTTTTTAAATATCAGTAATTACGAAACTCGGTCATAAATTATCATAATCCTACTGTTGTAATACTTTCCTTAATTACAGTTTATTCAATAAGTTTGTGTTATGTTATTCAACATTTGTTCATTCGAAATGTATTACTTCCTATAAATTTATAAATTGATGTCAATGAATGAATGTAATAAATGGTACTCGCGTCTATCTAATTAATACGTAGGTTTTATATCTGCTTCTTCATGCACATTCATTCATTCGAAATTCGTATTTTTACGATCGAAGACTTAAAAAAAATGTTACACAGATTTGCTTATTATGATATAGAATATGTTTTTTTTACCTACATTAAATACATAATTACTTAAAAACTTTCACTTTCTAAATCGTTATAGTTGAGTGGAGACTCGATTGATTGGACTGATTGTTTTCGTAATTTATCAGGAAAATCGAAAATCTGAATAATCTAAGATAGAACAGGGATGTTTAAAAGTTTAAATATACTCTAACTGGTAACTTGCTCCGTCCGCAAACACAGTTTCATCAAGTAACAAATAAAACTTATCGACCACTATAAATGTCACGTGAATGTAGAAACGTAGGTATATTGGCATATATTTATCTTAAAAGTACTTAACTAAAATATCGTATCTAAATACACTAACTAAAATCACATTCACAAAAAGTTTTTAAGTAGGGAATTTCATTTAACCTAACGTAATTAATATTTGCTTCATTATTAACATGACAATTATTTTAATTGTTATTTCTACCATATGTACCTATCACGCTCTCGTTTCTTAAAAACTCACATTCACCTATCATACTCTCTTTGGCGCTCCATACCATTTGAAATCTATTTCAAGTACTTAAAAGCATAGATTTCAAAATTGCGAAGTTATTTGATAATTATTAAAAATATCGATAATCGCCACCCGATAACTAAGTACGTAAAAACAAGCTTTAACTGTTTTACACAAACAAAACTTTGTACATGTACCCGATAAACAACTTAGTACGCAATAACGTAAGTTTTTATAATTTTCTAAAACCTCTTTTATGTTGTCGTGAATCGCTGTTTCATAACCGTTTGTGAAATGGCAATTATGTAATTATGCTTACCGTAAGTAACGCTGCAACAAACAAAGATGAAGCCTAAAATTTAATTCCAAAAGTTTGACGGGTACTCCTACCTGGTAGGCGAGTTTCTAAGAAAATTGTATGAATATAGAAAAGTATGCGAGCGTGTAATAAAGCGGTCAATGGGTATATAAAATATCAGTAAAAAAGTCTACTTGAAATACAATTTCTTACATAATACAGTTACAATATAATCTAACGGATTGCCACATAATGAAAATATACAATTATTTAAACCTCACAGTAGTGACTTAGTAGCACTAGTCTTCTTATATATAAAATTCTCGTGTCACGGGGTGCGTAATCGAACTCCTCCGAAACGGCTCCACCGATTTTGATGATTTTTTTTTGTGATTATCCGGTATCTATGAGAATCGGTTGTAATCTATTTTTCATCCCCCTAAATGTTAGGGGTAGTCCACCCCTAAATTTTTTTTTTAATTTTTTTGACAAAATTTTTAATTTCTATTTTTTTATGATGCAGCATTAGAAAATACAACCATAGATTTTCAACCCTCTACGATCAACCCCTATTTTTCCATCGCGATTTTTATTGACCCACCTCTACAACATATATTCCCTTTTATGGCAAAGCAACGTTTGCCGGGACAGCTAGTTAAAGTATAAAAAAAGAAAACGAACAATAGAAATAGTATGTGTAATGTGGACACAATATAATTATCAAGGCTGTCCACTTATCACCATTTAAATCCTTTTTAAAGCACTACCTAGAAATTATCCCACCTAATGACTTACGATAGAAATTTTGATTTATTTTAAAAACAAAGAAACAACGATAACTTCGAATTTCTAGCTAAGTAATAACGTAAAGTAAGTAATAATTCACTAAAACTGCTAATTTATGTTCTCCACATATTTTTATACAAAATCAATATCGTTCGCCTTAGAAGACAAACCGCAACGATCGGGAGTACCGCCGCCGTCTCGGGCACAACAACACCCCTTTGACCCATCCCCTCTTGTACTTGTACTTCCCTGAACACAATGTTAGCACGTTGTGACATAAATACTTATCTAAGTAAACTTTAAACTACATCGCTTCGCTTTTATTGTTCCTCAATGAAACACGTTTTATTTAGGCCGATGTGATTTCGACTTCGACCTAATTGTGTTGTGATTGTACCTGATTACTATCTTTGTTTCACGTAAATGGTTTATTGACGTCTCAATTATATTTATGATGTATAATGTTTTATGAAATAAACCCGTGTAATAAATATTATGTTCAAAGTGATCTTAAAGTTCAAAAAGGACTTATGTTTTTAAATATCAGCCATAAAGTAAAGCGGCCACCGCCTACGCGGTCTCAACTGTAGACGTTGGAAAATTGCACAAATTGAACTGAATCGCCGATGACCCCACCTTGCGGGAATTCTCGACCTTGATCTTCACTGAGTAGATAATATAATGATTGAAGCGAGATACTTGACCCGGTAATTGAAAGGGCGAATATTAAATATCCTAAGTAATATGTGGCACTATTATTATAATTCATTTCCTGACTTGATTACTTTATTTGCCTACCCGTTGCGGCGTTCTATCTGAATACTGCCGAATGCCATATATTATGATGAACTATGAAATTAATAAAGTAAAAGATCTTGAATAATAACTATTAAGTAATTTATTATTAAATAACTTAAATTTTTAAAGGATGGATAGTGATAAAAATAAGGACGATTATAATCAACTGATTACGATTTTTGATAATAGCCAATTTATAGACAGAACTTAAAATATTTAAGTAGGTATATTTGTTTTATAAAAAAATGCTTTAAAAAGTTAATCGGCGTGGTATTTTAACATTACTTTTACGTCGTTAATACTAAGCTATAAAATGAAACAATGTACTTAATGGTCTAGTCACACTTATCTACACCGACGCATTTTTTGATGTAGTGTTATTTTAATTTTATTTTTAATCTCGACTTAATTCCTAGTATCATTTCACTTCCTAAGGTATAGAAAATCAAGATGTCTTTTTAATTTTAAATTTGTTATGCTTTCTTCATTTTCGGTTATTAACTATCGAATGCATAGTATTACAGTTTCATTTTTCTAATTAAAGAATTGTGTAGGTTTTCATAAATATATATATATATAGCATTTTAACTCAAACATATGAATTTTTTTTTACTGTATTTACGTTTATTTACGGTAAAATAATGAATAAACGTAATTTAGTTTTTATGGTTCATTCTGTATAACTGGTTTTCTATCAGCCAGAGTTAATATTTAGAAAGTTATTAATAGTACTATTTACCGGCTCTTATGCAGGAGTCATATACGAGTATGTAATCATATTGTTCTCACATTCACTCAATGAAATGTCACTATCTTTAGACTAGGACTTAATAGATAACACAAAATAATTATTTTACTAGATGCTGACACATTATATATCTATACATTAATAATAATGTTAGTGATATAAATTACTAACTATAGAGGCCAGATGATAGCGAGTAGATAAATACCTAATTTTAAAATAAAACTTAACATTTTATATACGTCCGCAAAAAAGTAGCAAATCACTTCGAAGAATGAAGAACAAATTAAAATTTGTTATACTACATTTATTTTATGCATTCACAAAATCAGAGGAAAAATAAAACAACGTTCAATTTTTAATAAACGAATTATCCACTTAAAAGTCGTTATACGACGTGCCAAGTGGTAAGAATCACGATATAACTGGTAGAGAGCGCGGAGTCAGGGGGATATTCTTTGTAGGTCGGATCATTACTTGTAGGAGGGTCACGACGTATCTCGGTGATCTGCCGCGATCGCCTACACACTTCACAATCTCTCGGTCATCGCAATCTCAGTCTGAAGAGAGATGCAAGAACCAATGCGGATATGTCGCTGTAACTGCAGCCACTTCTCAAACTTCTGGAATGCGTCGAGTGGAATTCTTGGGCTACCTTATTGAATTTAGATTTTTTAACGTGAACTAACTTATAAAAGTTGTAAATTTTGATTAATTTTGTGAAAGTATTTATAATTTACTTTAAAAGCAGAGTAGACCAGGTTGAAAGTAACGGGTCGGTATCAAAAAAAGTTATAGTTTTAGCTTTCTAAACCAACCATCCAAAAAAGAAAGCTTAATATTGTGTTATCATAATCAGTTTGTTTATCTCGTACGTCATATCATGTGTATTTTTGGTAACTCTAGTATAATTAAATGTCTCAGATTATTTACAATGATTAAAACCACTACAGCCCCATATAATCTAAATATTTGTAACTTACTATTACTCCATTATCGCTAAATACACGTCAGGTAAAGCAAATGTTTACTGAGAAGTTATTAGTGTTCTCTTTACTACCGTTTGCCCCGGCTCCCCACAAGACATACGCCATGTCGTCGACCGAGCTCAGTCCTAACTCGAACTTTTGAAAATGTAAAGCAGAACAGTTTAGTGTTTATTTCTGATGTAACTGTGATACTTGTATACCTTTTCTTACACTATTTTACTGTGTAAGTTAATACAAGAATTATTTCCATATACATTTATAACTCACATCGAAATATGTAGCGTAATGCGTCATAATATAAATATCATCAATATGAGTATATCAACAACACGAAAAGATTGTTAGACAAAAAGCCGACGGACAATTTCACAGCTCTCATTAAAACTATTCTTTATTTCCACGAACATGTGACGGCGCGTGGAGTGAGTTGACAGTCAGGTAATCGCCCAGTGACACGCGACATACATTTACAAACATTTTGATTACATCCCTTCATTTATGTTTCCACGTGCCACTATCCTCCCCATTCAATTACACGGGTGCAATTGTTTCCCACACGGGATTGCCTTTCAATATTGAAACTTCAACAACTTATTTCATAAATATTGCTGTACGATTAAAATCTGTGTAATCGGTTATTGAGTGTTGTAATCAAATTATGTGAAACCATTTATCTTATCTTTACCTCATTTACTTCTTACTTTCACATTATGCAATATGCAAACATCTGTTGTAGTCCAACAGTTTGCATTATGCGTATTATTATTTAACCATAGCCTCAAAGTACTTACCATTCGACATACCTGTACAATGGGTACGACTATCGGCCCAAAAGAAATTGTTCTTTTGTTCGTTTTTGCTTGCTTTTTTTTGGAGGGCTCCTGTTAAACAATAATATTTTTTGCTCTCAAACCATGACAGCAGTATACTTAACTGTTTTCAAAATGCTATTAGAAAAAATATAATAGAACATAATATATACGGTGTAAGGATTTTTTATATGAAACCCTTTTACTAAGTGCCTAGTGAATATTAAAACGTTGGATTAATCGTCTTCTAAATTAACTTTGTTAAATATACCTTAAAAGTGAGTTATAAAGAGATCGTGTTATTATTTATTTATGTACTTATAGCTACCATTAGGTTAACCTAATGCGATAAGGTAGTAACACAATAAATATTTGGGTAGACACAGCATTTGCGAATAAAATATTTCGAAATAATGCTTTTGAATCTAATCCATCCTTTATTATTTAACCGATTTTACTAATTTTGTCAGTTCAAAACATGTGGTATTTTTTTGTAAATGTCCTAAATAAAGTGTAATACTACTGCTGCTAGATGAAAAATAATTTCGAAATGAAACTAACTTCTATTAACTTTAATCAATATCAAAGTAACAAACGTTAATATCAAAAAAACTAAACTTAATTACGCTACATAAAGTTACTGCTACATAAATTATTGCCATATTTGTAAAATGTTGTAAACAATTCATGTTCAAGTAAATAAATTGTTATTATTATAAAATGTATCTTGCTAATCGAATGCTTTTTCATAAGCACCGCATTTTAAAATAATTAAATAGGCATACATAAATAATTTTAATTACTATTGAATAGTGAAATTATGATAAAATAATACGCGTAATTGTCAATGTCTTCATTTTACTAGTATGCATGTGCTAGGCAGTCGTAGATAAAACATTTAATACACAGTATAATTTTCTTTATCCACAATTTAAAAAAGTAGAAGTACAAAAATTCTAAACATCTTCACATAATCTTTATTATGTTTAAGATATTAGGAAAGTAAAATGGTCGTTCATTATCACGCAACTTAGTGTCTAATCCGCGCAGTATTAACCCTCGCCGGCGGCTTGTCTGATGACTTAATTAATGACCCGCCGTGTCGCTGTTAATTAAACAGCTCAAGCAAATTGAGGCTCATACCAGGGCCCGCGGCTGCTACCAGATTAAAAACAAAATGCAATTTTGTGCGCTCCATGTGACTCGGACTGAGTGTTACGAGTCTTAAAGCAGGCACAAGGTCTTGCGTTTACAAGTATCGTTTGCAAAGAAAGGTCAGGTATTTGTTTGTTTAAAGAAGTGTCAAGTAATTGTTAAATTTAAATCAACAAATGCATATAAAATAGACTTCCACTAAAAGTATAAATCTGATTGCTAAATCAAACTTAGGCTGTAATTTAGTATAGTACTTATACTAATAAATAATATTTTTAATAAATATAATTAATTTATATTATTAAACAATAAAATTCAATAAAGTTAACGCCGATTAACATTATATTTTGTTTCTTTCATAAGACGATATTTTAGTTGGTTATAGTTTTATTTAACAACAGTGTAAAGCAATTACTACCTAAATACTAGTATTTACTTTTAAAATGTCGTCTAGAGTCCACATGTGATAACGTAGTTTGAAATTGATAAATTATAAATGTTAGCGTTTTGCATTTTTTATAAGTCGAAAATCAACGTACCTACGTTAATTAATAGTCATATAACCAGCATATTTATCAATCCAAATGCAAGATTTATAAGCTTTTTTTATTATAAGCTTGTGTATGTACAAATTCTCATAAAAACATTACCGTTCGCCCGATCTCGCTTCTGTTTAGCGAGGTAATTGAGCATTTAGTGAACATTTCCGGCCTCATCCCGAAGCAATAATATAAGGTTTATCCAAAAGCAAATAATTTTAAACTGTATGTATATGATATACTCGTAATTCAAAGATGGACACAGCTCTGCTTTGTACCGCATACATGTATTTTTTGTAATTGTTGCGGAAACGTACCTAATTAGTGCTATTTTTACCAAATATTTTAACTATTTTTAATTACTATGTTTATTATATTCATAGTTTTTATTTAATACTACGATAATATTATTATACTCGTATTACAGAATACAAAAATAAATCTAAAATATTGAATTCTATTGGTCTAACTCGTCAACAACTACTAGTTTTTATTAAATGTTAAATATTAGTAGAGTAATTAATTCAGTAATAATCTTCATCAGGCAGACATAACAAATTACTGTAATAGTCTTGTATGATATTAATTCTTTATAATGGTTGTATCAGTACTGTCACATTAGTGATTAATACGTTGTTGGTGAGGCAATTACAGCAAATGACTGTTGTCGGCGAGCGGTTCGACGAGGTGTGACGGGCGTACTCGCGTAGATAAACGATTAGACGATTACCTTGCGGCCTACTGAGTTATTGACCGATGCTAATTATTTGACAACGTCTTGTAAACATCACTCGTCACGTTTATTCTCTATTAACACATTAATTATAATTAATAATGCACGACTCGCGGTAAAACTCTAAACACAATGCTCTATAAAAATGAGTCAAGTGATAACTAATAGCTCATTGTTCGTAAATGAAAAGAAACTTGTGATACCCTAAAGAATCTAAAATCGAGCTTTCGTTCCCAGAGGGAGCAACGCCGACGGCAGAAAAATAGCTCACCCGATTTCTGTGAATTCGTGATAACTTTTTTTATGAGGCTGAAATGAATTGTATAAAATCTTTTGTGAAAGTCACACAGTTCTCGAGAGAATTTTGCTTTCGTCGCAGTTCTGAAGAGATTTATTCCTTGTAAAATGAAGTTTACTCTTGGTTTTTTCTTTTTATTATCTTGTGTGGGCAATTTATTTGGGAGCTTATTCTTTTTGTTATACGTATTCAACATATTATTCTGACGACTTCATCTATTATAGAAGTAAACGTTATTATTTTGTACCAATTAACTGTCTTTGTTTTATTTTGAGGACACTATACAATTATTTTATTGAAGTCAGCATTATTTTATGTAAGTCCACTTCATAAATTTAAATAATTGGTTAATGTTTACAAATAGTTTGAGTTATCAGCTGTGGGCGGGGAATGCTGTAGTTTATTGTTAATATTTATTCATGTTGGACGGTCACGGCAACATGTGCGTGGACTTTACTACTTTGATTATAAATGTAAATTGTAGCTTGTATCGTTTTCATACGTCTTGTTCCGTTCCGAAGCCCCATTTAATATTCTCGCACTAATTTACCACATTCGAGTTATTCAACCAGGGGAGAAAAGTTAATCTTTCTTTTTCTTCTTTTCTTCTTTCCTAAGATTTAAAATGGAGAAACTACACAAAATGTTTGCGCTTTTCAAAGCTCTCCATTTTTATTTCCACTGTATTGGCACTCACATTTATTAATCTTTTTTTTAATAGTACTGAAACCTTTGATCTGTTTCTAATGAAACTTTTGAAGGGTGTTTGTGGGGTTCACGTGTGTGTTTTATTATTATATTACGTAGCATGGCAACGCAAGCTGGGTATAGTAGTATAATTGTATGTATACAAAAAAACACGTAGCATAAAATATAATTAATTCAAGATAAATCTGTGTCCCTTTTAATCGCCGGACGTGGGGACGTTACGCTGACGCCAAAATATTTCGTGCACATTCAAAAATATGTCACTTGGGACCACCCTCATTGTGTCACCATTTCCAAACATAATCTCCCCTATTAATTGTTAAATTGCAGTGGTGAGTTTCATGCACACAAACAAGTTTTACTTTTTGATTTTTATTTAGTGTTATATAATATATAATAGTGTTACTTTATTATGAAGTTTTTACTAACATTGTTTTTGAAATAGCTATTTTCTTTTTGTCATTCAAGTACCTATGTAATTTTCGAAAGTATTCAAATATTTAACGTAAAGAACGAAATCGTGTAGCTTTTGGCTATAAAAATATTAAATAATCCTGAATATCATAAATAAATCTCCATAACTTGTAATACGATGTATCAAAGAAAAAATAAAATTCCTAAAATTCACATTTCACAACAAAACAAAATTTATATACGTATGATATGTATGCTTTTTAAAACTTTATTTGTACTAACAAATAAAGTTTAAATATTACACAAATAAAACAGATTTTGTAGTTTTGTATCTTTAAACATAGTAGCAATATGGAGCCATGTAGGTATATGTAGATATGACTTAGTTATTCATGCTTTCAAACACATTTCTAAGCACACATACCAGTTTATGAATAAGCTTTCGACTTCACACAGAATTTATGAGAGTCATGTCAAGTACCAAGTTTTTCATCCTGATCAAGTTCTATTCTTTTCGTTTCAGCCCAATTAGTTCAGTACCTCTACTATAATAATATAGTAAGAATTAATAGTAAGGTACCTACCTGGATCGAATATGGCCACCTTAAATTTCGTCATCCAATTTTAATAATAATAAAACTAAAATAAGTCTTGGCACTTATCCATAAAGTGTGGCTATTATTTACATCAAAGGCAAAAAAATACAATGACATTAAACAATGTTTTGTTTAATGTAACAGTAAATGTAATAGTTTAAAAAAAATAGAATGGCCATATTTCCGACGAACGAGGTAAATATGGCCATTTGAGAAACTATTGTGACAATTTCGCCATGTTCTGGTGCTACTAAATATACTCATTTGGGTCCACGTTCAGCTAAAACTTCTGGTGATTTGTGCAAATTAGACTGGCAACCATTTTCGTCAATATTTATAATGCATTCCGATTTGTTCATAATGTCATTATCTTCTAAAACTTTTTTTTAATAACCTAAACACGATATTTCAATTTAATGGACACTGAGAGACTAGCGGGCGCGCTTAAGATTGATAGGAACGCCATTCGGGAACATGCGACACTAGCAATAATTTATGACCGCGTTTAGGTTATTAAAAATTTTGGTAGTTGAACTAACAATAAGTAATGATCTTTTCCGGCTGGTCATATTCGACCCATTATATCCGTGGTATTATTGGTGTTAGGTTATCATCAATAGCCTTTAAAAGTCCACCGCTGGACATGATGTCCCCTTGGAAAAGAGGTTTTGGCCTATTATACCACGGTGGCGAGACAGGTTGGAACAGGGTTTTGTTTCAAATTGTAGTTTGTTTGGTGTTAAATCAAAAATATTGATTTCTAAAAGGTAGAATTTTTATTGTAGTTTTTGGAAACAAACTATACCAACCCCGTCTATCTATCGTTGTTTAGTAGGCCAAAAAATGTGATGTTGATTTTAGAACAAGCAACGAGTAATGAATTACCCATCCCACTTTCACTATAACAGACTTCACACAGAAAAGATCTTAGTTGTCGAATTTTTTAATGAATACCCATTCATGGACTGGACCATTTTGGACCGTAATTTTTTAATGAAAGGGTACAAATACGAGTATAAGGGAAATAAAGATTTTACAAATAACAAAATAATTTACTGGAAAATGAGGATGAATGATTTAGCTTGTTACCAGTAATGATTTATGAATATTGAAGTCGGTGATGCTTTTGTAATTAATGTACTTACCTTTGTTAAACGTGTTGCTATAATGTGTAACATACATATTTTTAACGCAAATATTTTCAAGTTGGTTGCGTTGTGAACCTGCATAGTTTTAGTTAAAGTTTGTCTGGTGACGTTGTATTAATTTATGTCAAGCCTTACAATAAAAATGTCTTTGCGATTCTTCAGTGTTAGTAACTTTAATATATTTTTTTTAACAGACAAAAATGTATTTAAATAATTGTATAATTATCAACAACAACTTGTCACATGCTATTTTGAAATGAAATCGTTGTTCGTGATATTTTAGATCATAATAATCTTTCAAAAGCATTCTGCTCAATGCAGAGATAAAATGATGACCGCTTATAGCAATTGTTAGTGTAAAATTTTGTAATATGTGCATATTTGTTGACAGGCTGCTGTAAAATGTGCTTCCTCACCTCGCACAAACGCTCTGTCGACTAAGCCTCGCTTGCCTTTGGCGGCGTTGGCAGCCGACTCCGGGCGAAATCACCCGCCCAACAATGTCAACTCTCATGTAAGTAACACCATTTTATATATTCACGTTTCGCCAATGTCTAACAAAGTTGAGGGACCTCTATTAAATAACTCGTTTAGTGTTATTTGTTTTTTGCAACAAATATAGTCATTTATGTATGTACGTTTAAATATTTAACGGTTATAAAGTAACCATGAACAAATTGACCACTGTCACTAAACAAAACGTTGCATTTTTAATAGTAACTAAGCCTGTCGATAGTATGTATATATTTAAATTAAACTAGCTTTAGCGCGCGTATTTGTCGGTTATCGCAGCAAAAAGTAGCCTTTGTCCTCCTTCAAGAGTCAAAGTATCTCAATGCCAAATTTCATTGAAATCGGTGCAGTGGTTTGGTCGTAAAAGCAGGACAGACTTACTTTCGCATTTATACTATAAATATGGATTTTATCCACTACATGTAAATATGAAACTTGTCAATCTGATGAATATTCCCAAAAGCTTTGTAAGGCGATGGCGAAACCAAATCTATGTAAGAAACATTTCTTTTCATTAAAATGTTTGTATCGTCACGCTTAGCATGCGAATAGCTGTCCACTCTGTGCTATTTGTATTTGAATGTTGTATCTTGTATAGTCAAACAACATACATATTTAAACGATTTTTATCATGTTAAAACAGCACACATAAGCCCAATATATATGTCAAAAACCAATGCTAACAACTGGTATTGTATTTACAACTCACATTGACTTTACCAGAATATATTGGACTTATTTGTTTTCCATCATACATAATATAACAGATTAACAATACACCGAAATTATGATAATTGAAGTCTAATGTTGGAACAACTGAATTGTTGCGTGACAAATTTCAGATTATGTAACTAAATTGCCGACGGCATAACACCAGAATAAACATAATTTATACATAGTCTACATTCATGTTTATTTTATTAGATATGATTAGAGTACTAAGTCAGATTTATGCAAAGTAATCTCGTAGTTACGTACAAGCACGAAAAAGACACGCAAAAAATAAAAGAAAAAATGTACAAGTTGGGGTTGCCCTGTAACTTTATTGAAAAACTCACAATATAAACGCCAAATGGCGATATCGACGCGCTTCTTCTCATGCTCAACTTAGCTGTAAAATAACCAAATACGAAATATGTAATCTTTTTTATGTATTGTAATGGTTTCTGAAAGCAATGGCAACAAAGATATTTAACGCTAAGTCCTTCCAATCTTTTACATTATCTTTCTCTATGGTCATCATTCTCAAGCTCTCTAACACTCATATAAAATTTCTTGAAGAGTCATTAAAATTATATATTTTTTTCCTACAAATTACTAAATATAAATTTGTACTTTGACGATTGATGATGTAGTCGATTGATCACTTATTATGTTCACATCTAAAATATATTCTTTACTTTCAACTATGATAACGATTTTTTAGATTAAATCATACAAAGAATGGTAAGCTTTTTTATTCGAAGTTGTGTACTTCAATTCTAAATAGGATCACATTTCTGAATCAAAAGGAGCACTCCGAGCAGAATGCGAGCAGTTTACCCTGTGTGCTCCCTCGTGAATTTCTGACTGTTTGCTGGCGCTAGCCAAGATATGTCGCAATCCCATCCAATTTGCCTCCCGCTGCTCGTGATGTTGCTTGAATAAAGCGGAAAATCTTGCGCCGCAGCGCTCCATCGGCGGAATAAATTATACCAACTTTATGAAACTTTCGAAATCATTGTGCATGTAAATCCTTGTTTAATCATTCTTTAAGTGCTATAAAATAAACTTTGTGTAACATAGTATGCGTAGTAACGAACGAATGTATTTTTACGTGAAAGTTACCAAGTTATCTACAACAACAAAAAACAATATATGTTTTATCAACAATCGACTCGGCTGCAATCTATGTAACATACAACCGTTTAAATAATATTTAGAGTTGAGATGGGAATGAGCATGATCGTTTGGCACGAGCTTGCACGCTCGTCGCTGTGGTGTCGACTAATAGCTCTTCGCAGATTCAATTAACCGTCGAATAGAATATAGCCTCCCGGTACGCCGTACGCGATCATTAAGTTACGCTCCGTCTCTGGCGACGAGCTAGTAAAATTTGCTTCAAACACCTACCACTTAAGCCAACTAGCTTTTAACTTTAATTAATTAATTCACTACACAATTAGTTAAATAATTAATTTAATGACCTTATTCCTATTTATTTTCTGGGTTTATTATGCATTTATAATCAAGCTTCTCATATCTGTGATAAAAAGTAGTATTTTTTTTAAGTAACTCGTCATTGCAATGTAAATAATTATTTTGAATATATTTTCACTCTCGAATGTCTTTCGGTTAAAAAAACGTATGCATTTCTGTAGTACAAAATATCCCTACAATATACCCGTGTTTGTACGTTAACATTAAATTGGTTGCGGCGGACATGGATTGCTTTCGACAGAAGAGCGTCCTTATTGTGTTGTCTCCGGGAAAGCTGGCGTATCGCCACGGACACGACACAACGCCAATGCCAAATACTTTTATTTCCCCTTTCTGGACGTTATTGCCGTTTGCTTACGTCGCTCTCAACTTGCCTTATCTTAAAGGACAAAATGGGTCGCAAGTATAGTAGTGATAAAATGTATAAATATTTAATTTCGATAATGTAGTAAGTACCCATAAAATAAAAAAAAATCGTTCAAGTACAATCTAATCAGTTTTGTAAAAGGCACAGTGTTTTCATTATAACTCCACAAACCTAACACACACTGATAAGATGGCGCAAAACTGTATCGAGGTGACCGATACAATAGTATTACACCATAAAATCAAAACTATAGAATCAACGCGCAAATATAGGTTTGCAAAATGAATTGCAATATTTATTCTTGCGTTGATGAATGATGCCTCCATTGAAAATTAAATGAAATTTGATAATGGTTCGCAATTTAACAATACGTTGATGTTCATCAAAAATTCAATAGTAATGTCATGATCGTGATGTACGGGTAATGCGGCTCCGCGCTGCTGGTTTTATTAATTAATAGGTTTGATAATACTTATTATGATATATTTTTTAATTTATGACATTTGTGGCTTTTAAAAAAATTTAATGCCTAGCCAATTTAATGAGGCGGTTTAGTATGAAGGTTATAATAAAATATCATCTAATGCATAGTATGAATGTGTAAAAACAATAAAACTTTGTATTTGAGTTTAGTATGTCAGCGCTTAGCCTTATGATATACATGTATTTATTCATATGTATTTAAAAACCTTAAAGTATGGATAAGATAAACATGAAATTTAAACCCGTAATGTATTTGATCTACTACAAACATAACGTAACATAATTTGTTCCAACATTTGTAACTTAAAATAAAAGTAGACATAATATTATTTCAGTCCTATTTATATTTGCTTACTGAGTATAAAGCCACAATATGTTCAGATTGTTTGCATAGAGCTAGTGGGATTTGTTCTGAGTGAGATCTTGAGCTTCAGACGAAATAAAATATTAAACAAGTTTTATTTGATGCATAACGATAACAATTTCAGTGTAAGATTAGTTTTCTGACTAAGATATTAAATAGAAAGAATACATTTTACATTTACAGAAAAATACGGTCTTTGACTTAACGTACACAATTAACTAAGTTTTACTCATACTTTATTGCCAAACTTTTATTAGCAACATGGGGAAAAATATCTTGTATACACTAATTATATTCGTTAATTCTTTCTTAATATGACATCTTGTTTTCGAATTTATATATGTTTACCCAATATCGTATGTTAATATAATAAACATTTGCTAAAGTACCACTAAAACCAGCACCGCTCACTAATTCTGATTGAATATATAAATAGTTAACAGATTGTAATAGTTGCGTGTATTTCCTATTCAGTTTCCGAGCTACTAACTGTTCAAATGTTAATAGCTCTGTTAAGCTGCGGACGACACATTGAAAATATTAATTCCAACGCATACCTACTACTACCCAGTCGGATTGCCGCAGCAATATATTAATTCTAGAACGCTTTGTCGCAAAATTCTACGGACTAACACAGTTATGTCTAGAGCTGACTTGAGTTATGTAATTTTAGAATCAAACCCACTTTTAATGTTAGACAAATTTTAATGAGACATATAAATACGAGTATGCAAAATTAAAAAAAAAAGACAAAATATTTGCAAAGGTCATTTCATACTAATAAATAAATTATTTTCGATTTCATTATTGTTTTCGTTACTGTTAAATACTAGCATAAGGAGAGTAATTTACTACAACATAGTAAATAATAGTCACTTACGACAATGCCAACACTAGAATTTGCATTGCTTTTTGCAGTTCAGAGGTCTTTTATTCTTTTCCCAAAAAAACTATTACACAGACAAAGCGATACTTTTCTTGTTTTTATTATGTGAATAATAAGGTATTATCTGCCATAAAGTTAAGAGTGCATAACCACAGCAGTGTCTCTGTTCATGAAAAATGTAATTGAATGATTTATCTCGTTGGTCACGTTTCGCCGCCATATGGACTTCTCATGAATAAATAATAGTCGGTTGCGGTCGGTGTTTCAATTAGCGGTTCTGTCGACAGTCAAGAGCACGACTGCTTTTCGCCCAGGCCTTCTGATGAATTTTAAATCTGATTTACGATCATCAAAGTACATATAAATTAAGTTACCTTCATTCGAAAAGAAAACTGTTCTTTAAATTGATTCCAATAAGTATTCAACGTTTGCTTATGCTGTTTACTACATAATCATATTAAATTAAAAGTATCAGCAACTACACTTAATATAACGACCCTGAAAACTTTACTTGTTCAAATACTTTAGTAAGAAAGCCTATTTATATATGTGTTAAAGCTATTTTTAGGGCTACTATTATGTTTACTTGTTTTGTGTCTTAAAGATACCACCCATTTAAAGATAAAAGGGATCTCGCTTGTCTACGATTTACGGATTAAATTGATATGTGCGACTTTGTTTAACTTCTTCAATATATGTAAAGGGTCGGTAAGCAATCTCTTTTATTAGACTTGGCAACATAATCTTGGCATATGTATGTTTGTTAACGGTTCTTCGGGTAATAATTGATTGAAGAAGGTAATTGTGTAACTAATTTTCAACGAATTTATATTTGTTTTGGACTATTAAGGAAAGTTTGGTAGACCTCAAGCACGTAAGTAAGATACGTACATCAAGGACACCTTAACGACATGAGGACTAGTTCGCATCTTGGATTTTTCTATACGACCTAATAAATTCAGTGCCAGTAAAAGTATAACCATGAAGTCGATTTATTGCTAGGTCATCACTGTTATGTTTGGTTTATTTCTTTTAGCAGTCTTGTGTAGCATTCGTCGCTGAGCATCACAGTCGCTAACCCGCTTGAATAAACGCCTTTCGTACCCTACCGTAAAATAAACGCGAAATGTGATAAATGGAAAACTCTTTTTACTGTCGAGGCCCGGGGCACGTTACGTTTTGGGTCGGCTCCACTCACCCCTCCCGCGCCCTCTCTTTCCCGGCCCGTCTTATCAAGTTTTCTTATATCCTAGTTACCGCTCAATTTTGTGAGCTTTATATAAAAAAGCTTTTCCGCTGCTCCCCTCTTTGCGAAAGAATTGCTCTTAAAGTATCTGTACACGAGTCGCTATCACTTAAGTATGTAAGAGAGCTTATTATTTTCTTGCCCTGTTTAATGCGGGCATTATATTCACCCTGAATTTCTTTTATACAGGGTATTACGCTGCTTCAAGACGCTGGTACGTCGGATGACAGTGGACGGGCCTCAGAAAGACTTACGGGTAGTTCGGTGGCTCCTCGCGATCCCGATTCTTCCCGCGATCGTCTTAGTGACGTGAGTATCTCGCCTTGCTTCACTCGACTTTGCGACCTACTATTACTGTCAACCTGCAAAGTTATTCGTGTTTGTGGCGCATAGTTACGCTAAGAATGATTACACAAATTTCCCTTATTACTTTTAATGTCAAATAAGCTGAGTGAATAAAGTAATCTATATCGAAAATCTATGTCTTCAATTTGCTTACTACGTATAAGATCATAAATATATATTATTGTGGTGCTTCATATTCAGAGAACAATGAGATGCATGTCATCACTTAGTGTTGTGATTGTACTCAGTGTTAGATCGTGAAATAAAATGTAATCTTCTATTTCGTTGCAATAAAATCTCGTCTCTCCTAGTTCATAAAATTATCAATTTTAAAATACCGCTACAAATTCTTAAAGACACAAAAAATGCATTCCAGCTAAGTTTAATCTTAGGAGAGACGAGACAAGTTTACCACCCCTAGTCATTCCAATCCACTCATATGTTCGCTTTCTCTCTCCTGCCTACAGGCCAGTAGCCGCTGTAGTTCCGGAAAAGGCTATATCGTGAGTATTATCAATGTTGTCCGTTTTGCTGTGTAATACAAAGTAGATAAGTATATTTAACTCTATGGCTGTGCACGACTCTACTTATATTTTTGTTTAGTGCTTAATGCTTGTTTTATAAAATTGCCATTTGTATAAGTAAAATACACAATAACCGATAATAAAGTATTATTATATACATACAGCTTTGATGAATAAAACCCCTATAGTGTTTAAAACGACATGTACCATCTATAAGTCTCCATTACTGTGCGCAAATTTACTCGGAGCACGCAACACACATAGACCCTGTTCGATATTCGGCGCGTAGCGCAGGTAAATCACGAGATTTGTCGAGGCGGTGCTGTTCCGTACTACATAACGTTACCTGCGCCCGTCCTGAATACTTCATGTTCTGTATTTATTTGAAATTGTAATATCTCAGCCTGATCCCTTGTTGTTTCCCCCGGCGTGAACTTACCTCATAAATAACGAGTAACGTATACGTCGATTTATGTTACGATAGTAGCCTTCTCCCATATGAATTGGACTTTTACCAGATTATGTAGTGATGAACATAATTATTTTGTCCATCACTGTCCAATGTCTAAGCTAAGTTTTTTTCTATTGACATAAAGTTTTATAACATTCGTAGGGAAAATTATATGAATATATGTCGCTTGTTATATATATTAGAGATGTGGGTAGTTAGGTGTATTAATAAATTGCAACTGCTCTGTATGCTGTATTTTTTTACAACAAAAACTTTCACTAATTATGCATGACCTATTAATTAAAGTAGTTTATAAAATCTCTGACATCAATAAAATGCGTGTTTCCCTTTTTACAGTGTGATAGCGAAGGCGACGATGACAAGGCAAGTACTCAAATATTAACACTTCTCAAAACTTGGCATTTAATGTTTCTGAACGATATTTACGAATCGCGTAAATTAATTAAGCAGGTTCCCCGACTCCTCTACTCTTTGTGAGTTGGAAAAGTTTAAATAGAGCGTTGGAAATAAATTTCCGTGTAATGTAAGTGGCGAAGTTAGTCGTTCCCGGTTTATTACCCAGCCAGCTTAATAGCTGCAGCTAGTACAGTGATTAATCTTGCAGTGCGAAGTTCATGTTATGGAAGCATCTATTTACAAAATTACTCGTAGTTTGTTAAATTGTAAACTTAATAAATGGGATCTGATGTTTAATGGTTTGACCTGTATGACGTACATTTGTAGAGACTCACGTTCAATCTCTTAAATCGTACATATTACTCAGCATCTGAAGAGTAAAGCGAAGTCCGCTTTGTAGTCGGACTGTGTACGCTCTAGGGACTCTTCAACAGGTTGTGAAATGCGAGTCAAAAGGACCCAGAGTTCGAGCGTTGAGCGCTCTTCGACGCGTGTCGACATGGCAAAGGGCGCTGATTACGCGCCGTCGCTCTATTCAGTATTTACTAGATTGGCGTAGTCTGCAAGTGGTCGTAATTAAATACTTTGTACAACATTGGGTGTCATTGACTACCGACATTTAATGCACTTATATAAATCTCGGAATCTAATACATTAGATTGAGTTTATATGAAACTCAATCTAATGTTATCTCAGGATAGACTCTAGATTTTATCCTCTCGTAATAGTTAAAAAAGCCAAAAAAGCAACCTACCTTGTGTGGTCTGTAGTTATGTAAGAACATAAAAAATAGACGCGTTATGTCACCTTGCTACGGTTGTGTTATTGTATTTATCAGAGAAACATCATATTGACACAGTCATTTGAAAATGTTGTTAGTTTAATCAATTATAGTCCGGCCACTCAGAGAATGCGTTTCTGACACTTGTAAATTCGTCATGAGTAGTGATGTACCATGTATATCATTAATAATATTTGATAACAGTATTTATAGCATTCATTATGCATAATTATTCAATTTAGATATATTTTATATTTCAAACACAATATTAACAAAATTGTTGATGGATGAATTAAATTTTAATTAAATTTTTTAATTTAATTTAAAAATGAAACCAAGGGAAAGAAAATAAAAATACTGTATTTATTGAAAAATATATATTATGAAATACATAGTTTTAAGATTTCAATAATGTCAAATCAAAATTTAATCCGACTCCGATTCGCTTGAGGACTCGCTGTCATCTTCACCAACATGTATTATCATGTTATTATCAATCATAGTGTCTATACGAATATCGCGGTCAAAGTCATCAAATATCAATTTTTTAGTTTTTTCAACCACCTTCATCCAGTCATCTCTTGTGACTTTTTCGCATGCTTCTTTTAAAAGCGTTTTCATCTTTTTAGGCCATATGGTGGAGAAGTATTATGGCGGGCTGCATAACCTTTAATTTGAGCCCAGATTAGCTCTATGGCATTTACTGGCAGTGATATGGAGGAATTCGAATATTTGATAGCTTATGGTCGTTGACTAATTTCATCAGCTCAGCTTTTAGCATTGACATATTATTATTTGCGTCAATGCCACTTCTTTGCAGCCAAGCCACCAATTCCTCTTTTCTATTAGCTTGAGTAGGTGCTTTACGAGTATTTATTTGCACCGAATGATGAGGGGCGTTATCCATTATTATAACTGAAGGCTCTGGAAGGCCAGGTAGCAACACATCCTGGAACCACTCCTTGAATACAGCCGCATTCATTTCTTCGTGGTAGTCAGTAGTAGTTTTTGACTCAAATGCCAATAAACCATTTTCCACAAAACCATACTTCGCACAACCAGCGTGGCATATTATGAGACGTGCTCCTTTACCGATTGGCACTTTCGACGTCGACGCTTGAGTGTCATCTGTCCAAGAACGAGAAAGCTCGTGATTGGTGTTCAGCCATGTCTCTTCAATGAAAACGACATTGTCCCAATTATAATTTTTTTTTTGCTTCTCTTAGAAAAATAATTCTTTTTACCAAAAATATAAAGGGATAAAAATAGTTTTTCGTTTATTTTTAAATCAGCTGACTGATATCACGAAAATTATTTTCATAAGTTTAGTTTGGTAGTACCTATATCGTATTATAAACTATATTAAATATGTATTAAGTACATTATACACACTCTCGAATAATTTCTCCGATGTCCCCAGGAACTTTAATGTCGTTCGTATAAATGCCCAAAGCATTTCGGCACATTTCCCTGAAATGGTGACAACATTCGACTGTACGACATCCTTACATACTTTGTAACTCATCTTGTTCTACTGTTTTTTTGTGTATACAATAAAGATAAATAAATAAAATTATATATTATAAAATTAGAACGTTTTATTTAACAATATATCGACCGGCAGAATATATTACGATTCCAAAAATACTCAGTTACAATTCAGTATTATTTTGTCTCATCACTACAAAAACAAACTATTGACATAACCTTAAAACAGCGCAGTTTGACGTCGTTAGACTTTTAAAAATTATTGTTCTTAAATTAATTAATTGATTAATTGTTAATAACTTTAGCCCAAAATAAAACGTTTATTGTACATTGGCATGATTATTCAATTTTTAATATTATTACTCATTATTAAGGTTAATAAAAGATATTTTAAATTTTGCCATAAATTGTACGCCAGTTCAAAGTTACATCGCCCATTGAATCACGACCTGTCAGGAACGCATTCTCTCAGTGGCCAGACTATAGTGACAAATTAAATATCAAAACTTTTTACAGTACAAAAACTGCATCGCGTGTGTTGCTTTCTTTATGTATACACTTAATGTTTTTGTACATTGACAAGTTATCGCTTAAAGCGTAACAAATGAACTCACATTCGGTATAAATAATTCGATACAAATAAGAATAAAACCTAGAACTTCAAACTTTATGGTGTATAAAATGAACTATTGGTTTTTTATTGGATATTTGTCCAGACATTCTTAAGAAAAGTAAAGTAAGTTTATACTTTTTGCACCGAGACTGGTCGTTTTTACGTGAAGAATTATCGAGAAACATCTGTAGTGATACTATTGTTCAGAAACGGCCGCAACCCCGGCCCGTCCACTTTCCCCTTAATCTAATTATCTGGCCGCTTCGCTGCCTACTCAGTTCTAAACACCCCACCCTCAATTTCGCTAAGAACTAAGTATAAGTGTTTTATTAGACAATCTATCCTCTGTTGTTAAATGGTTTTTGAGATTTTAAATAAGTTTCTTGTTAAAATAAACGTTTTATGTAAGTGTTTTAAGAGTTTACTTTATATTAAAAAGAATTAATATAAAACAAAGGATTTTCGTTCATATCTATGTAATAGGCGATTCATCACAATTGTCAATCAATAATACTAATTAGTAAGATTCGCCAATTTCATCATAAACAGTTTGACTTAAACTAAGTTAATCTAAGATTAATTTTCTGCCATTTCGTTTACTATTTTGTACATTAATTGAGATTGAAATTTCTATTTTCACATAATAAGCTCCATAAAATATAATTGTATACCTATACCATTCACGATTCTCTAATGTTGTAATTTATGACAGATATATATATAATATATATATACTGTAAATACAAATATTATTTTTTAGAGCTACATTCAATTTATTTAAATATATAATTAATAAATTTTAGTGAGATAAAATATTTCATTGCTAATTGACTACTTCAAAGTGGTTTCATTAATGTCAAACGTGTTTGTTTCCATTTCAAGATGATGTAATAAATATAATACAAAAAACGTTATTTTTATAAAGCAAAATAAGTTTTAAATTCGATTTGCCCGGTGGAATATGAATTTGAAGTACATAATAATGGCAGTAAATGGGTATCTCAAAAGCAAATCTGTTTCAACTCAGTGTAGCGCCTTAGTCGATTAATTAAATTATTCCGTGAAGTTGACAGCGGAGATGAGCACATCGCTCTGAGCTCGAACCGCTGTGTAGGTGAGAGAGGAGTGTGTAGTACCGCGGGCTGCCATTGCTCGCTACACTTAGCTTCGAGAGCGCTACTAACTCGATCCGATTTCACTTGGGCTATTTGCACTCGGAGTTCAATTATGACTCCACTTTCAAATGCAAATCCAGGCTCGTTTGGCTAATTACATAGACGCTTCCAAAACATTTCAAATGTCAACTTACTGTAGAACTACATTGTGTACAATTGTACTGCACTATACCCACACACTACAATAAAACATGATTAATTTATTTTCTGTTATTAAAGTGTGTCGATGAAATAAGTTGTGATCTGTTTGCCATCTTATGACCGCAAAATGGAAATAAAATATAAACGTTCGTATTAACAAGGCTAAAATGTAAATTAATACTTGACTAGAATAGTTATATCACTTTTTAGTACGAAATACGGAGTACTTTTAAAGATTTTATAAAAATAAGGTTTAAGTATTATTCGAATAACATGCTACTTCTATAAGCTTCATAAACTCAGTTATTAGCTTAGTTGTAACAGAAGTTCGTAACTAGCAATACCGGCGGTGGACCGGCCCGCCCCTGCATAACCACAATACGTCGGTCTGCGCACTCGTAACTTAACAGTAAATAGCTATTGTAACATATAGTCCACCTTCGAATTCGATAAGTGTTGTACAACTATTTCAGATTTCACCTTTTAGAATTCTATTTATATTCGTAAGCTATTCATATTTTAAATATTCAAAATAGTTCTTACTTTAATGAAAACTATAATGATTACCTCTAGTGGTTAATTTCGATCTTGGTTAAAAAAATGTTGTTATTCTTTCTGCTATCAAAACAATAGTAAGTAGATAACAACAGAGTTACTGACAAAGTAGAAATACATCTCTCATAACTACTCCATAACCAAATTATTGCGAAAAATATGCCTTATTATAAGTAAAGTAAGTAAAAAGTAAGTAAATAAGATTTTATAATTCATTCATGTCTAATGTCTGTATTCTGAATAATGTCCAAGTAATGAAAATCAACGACCAAACTTGCGACCGTGGGCTGGTAGCGGCAAAATTAACAAGTAATTCGCCCTAATTTCAGAAGCTAGGTCGAAATCGAATTTCGGTCGGACACTGC
The DNA here is from genome assembly GCA_916048165.1 of Spilarctia lutea. Classification (NCBI taxonomy): domain Eukaryota; kingdom Metazoa; phylum Arthropoda; class Insecta; order Lepidoptera; family Erebidae; genus Spilarctia; species Spilarctia lutea. The sequence goes on along the minus strand of OU696480.1, from coordinate 11,626,221 downwards.
AACAAAGTGTAAATAAATACACTATAAATACGACACACACATAGTTATACAATTTAAAATGTAGGGCTCCTGCGTCTTCTTTAAGGATCAGGCCGACTTTGACCCAAATTAATGCATCCATTAACACGGACCACTTAATTTCATACTAAGTAATGTTATTACTAATTTCACTTGTTTCTTAAAAAAAATCCACTTTAAAAACAAATCAAACCCTTAAGATACAATCAAGACGTCACGGTTAATTAAAAGAGTTTCTGATTCTTCATGTTGTAATATTTTATAGCACAGTCTGTAGCTCGCTTTGTGGCAACAGCAAAACGGTCTCATTCCAACACACCAGTTTTCTTTAGTGTTCTCCTTGGGCGGCCGCTTACGACTCCTTTAGAACTCGTTTTAGAAACAACAAGAAAATAATTTAATCTACTCCAAGGAATCGGAACATAAAATTGTTTTCAACATTATCTTAATCGCTATTTTTCTTTTATCTTTTATTTAACGTTGGCTTATTACTTAAATTATTTTAACTTCCATTTTCATTGCGGTTTAAATGTTTAATCAACAATAACGATTTTACTTAGATAGTGCTTATATTTTTTGTTTCTATGGATACAATTACATACTTAGCCTTTGTTACCAATTGTAACCCGTATTAACCTGTAGGCCTTTACTAGTTTTCTAGTGTGTTTAACGTGGCATATCGACATGTACCTGCGGTAATATACCCACGGAGATGGCGATGTGGCACGCGAGATAAAGCTCACCATACCATTAAGTACACAATATCATAGTTCTGCCAATAAACTATACAAAGCTCTCGTCCTCACGACATCATGACCTACTCACACTTAGTAAAGTTTCATCCGTAAATGAACAATCCTAACCTGCCTTTTATATCATTGTTACTACTGTAATTATATTAAACTACATAACAACGTGATTAACATAATGTTACTGGAATGTTCTACTTTTGTCTTGTAAACGAGCATAAAGTGAAAGAACAAATTGCGAGTTTCCCCAGTATTTTCTTCGCTCGGAAAAATATATGTTTTATTAAAGCTCGGCATTTCCGAGAGCGCGGCAACCCTCGGGGTGAGGGTGGGTGGCACTAAGGGGAGCTCGGCGGCGCGCCAGTGTATAACAGACAGTAGAGGGATATAAAACATATTTACGCGCCTATAAAGTACTCTCGTACGCTCGCTCTCCACCATTTTCTTTTGTTCCTTACTTGGAGCCAATGATAATGCTTTCTCCCGTTCGGTTAAACTTATTTCTCTGTCGTCTTATCTGACTTTTCTTCGGCACTTTTATTTATAACCGAAGTGTTGAAATGTAACAATGTGAAGTAAACGATTTTGGGTTCAGTTTACTTTTGACATCTTATTTTCTCAGCGGCTGATTTATCTTTTTGTTATATTATACACTTATTGTATTATACACACATTGTTAAAATCCAATGATACTATTTGTAATGTATTGTGTTTTATAATAAAAATATTATATTCGTTTCTCTCATTTACAAACTTAAGTATTTTTTTAAAGAGGCGTTTTTGATAATTTATATGCTTATGAGCTTTAATCTTGAAGTCTAGAGGAACCGCTATGCCCAGATCTTAACGGAATTCTAAATCAGTGGCATAGAATCTGTAGTGTGTGTTGACAGCAAAACGAGGGACGTCTTAATCTTACTAACTACTATGCAACACAGAACAGAAACTCCTTGCTTAGGTGAGAGGGTGTAATCACAAGAGCCCCGCCGCACAACCCTTCGGTTGCCCTCAGGTTCACCCGCTCGCAAACTTATACGGAGATTTCTATTACTTTGTCGTGCTCTAGTTTAACTTCCTCGACTTAGATAAGAACTATCTTGCTACGATGCAGACTGAACCTTCAATACAAATTCTTATAGCTCTTACATTTCAAGCCAAGTTAAATACCAAGTGGTCTTTTTGTTACTTAATTTAGTTTGTTATTGTTAACGATTAAAACTCATTGTTTATAAACTTCTGCGTCTTAGAACGCATTAAAGTAATTTATTATAAAAAACGGCATTTAGACGCCATCGCAAGGCCAATTTATATCGAATTATAAATATTTATTCAAAGTAAATTACACAGAATAATATTATGTAATAAAAAGTAGGCACTATTTTAAGCTACTTATTTAAAACTCTGACAAATTGATACCCTCCTTCTTTTTTGAAGTCGGTTAAAAAATTTAAAAGATCGAATACTAATTAAAACTTAGTGAAAAACTGAGAAGGACGTAACACTTGTTACTAGTTAAAGTTAAAGACTGACAAAAGTTTCGTAAAGAGCTTGCCTACGGATGATTACGGTCTTCTGTAGGCAAGCGAGTGTAAGCATTCGACACCGAGGTCGAGATATCTCTCGACGGATCAGCAACTCACTCAGGTGGGATATACTCTGCGATTCCGTTTGTCACTGCACCCGACCGCGGTCTGAGCTCAGGCTCCGATAAACGCATGTCAACGTGTTTTGAATACAAAGCCCATTTATCCACAGAGGTTGCAATATAAGCTTTCAGATAACTATTTTGCTTATACTTATGATATTGCAAATGTATTATGATCTAAAACGCCTACGTTCGAAACTTATATTTACTTACTTTATAAGAACATGCGGCTGTGTTAGCGCATAATGAATGAATAAATTTGCTTGTCAAGTAACCATGTAAAAAAGAGTAATAGAGATAGAAAATTCTGTAATTAAAAGCTGAATTTGCGTACCTGAAGCTGCAGTATATTAACAGGGGCATGGCCCTGCGGCACTCTCCACACTTGCAGATAAGCCGCTCACTCGGTTATTTGCACGTCGTCTTTCCATGTTCGACCCGGGACCGGCCGTAATTAGCCGGCCGCAAAGTTCCCCAGTATGTTACGTACACCTAGCTACACATGCTGTTTTACTTAAATTAAGTATACAAATCTCTGGGTACCGATTTGTTTCGTGAGATAGTACTATTTACTGAAAACGAATTAGTTGAGGTTTCATTTTATGTAACTGATATTGTAGTGTATTTAAACTTTTATCTGATAAAACACTTCAGGTAAAAGAAAAAATGAAATGCATTTAATAAAAGTAAATTTCATAAATTTCAAATTTTCATCGAAAAACTAAATACTTACCTATTGTTTCGGTTTCTAACACGCATATAATTTAAATTGGTCTAGTATTCGATTTCTAGTCATTTTGGGTACGCAACGTAAAATATTTAGACACTTATTAACTAGTCATGTATGTATAATAATTATTTGTTAACGACATATCTAAGACTTAAAATTTAACATTTATTTTTAAATTATTAAGTGTGATACCAGAAAATAAAAGTGTAACTCGGCAATGTAATAAACCAGTAAATTCCGCAGCCAACGATCATTAATATTCGCTAACTTCGTGACAACTTAAACATCCGTCTAGAGTGAAATTTCAGGGAATTATTATAAAGTAATCTAAGTTAGAGAGCCCATTGAGAGTAGAGGGGGCTGACAGGTGTTTAAATATACGGCATCACTTCTCTGCATCGCTTAACAGATTGTAAATACGTCCAAAATGAACTCATTCGAACGTGTTTGCATCCGCGGTTACTCAATCTACGGACTTAATTACACTTGCTGTGACAAGGAATGCATTTTATTTATTAAAATTAAAACCTGTTAATGGCTTAACCGGTTAAAATGATTAATTAAATTTCGTAAATACTCTACCGACTTTGTAGGTATGTTAATTAAAATATCGATAACTTATTTATCCTTGATAACCAGCTCGAGAGGATAATGAAAACGGGGAATTGACCCTTTCAATAACTGTAATTATTATTATGGTACGCACAGCCCTGTGAAAATGTTTTTGGTTCATTTTGGTGTAAGCACTGTAGATGTTTTTGTATAGTTAAATTGATAACAGACATTTACAATTTAACTGCAAACGTTAATATAGTGCTGATTATTTAATATGCCGATAGTTAATATACTGAAATACGGTCTATTCGCATATATTCATGTGCATTATGAATTGAATAGACCATATTATACATTTTTAACGATTAAAGATTATTATTACATTGCATTACCGACTTTTTCATTACTATTAACAACAGAACTTCGGTATATTCGTATTTATGAGAATAGATAATAATAAATTATATAAACATTATAAGATTTTTACTCAATTTTAGACCATAAATAACGTTCCTTATCGACGCCGACACGCCATTATCGTCCCCATCTTATTCGACTCCCACGCCTCCGATCACGATCACCGTTTATAGTAATTTGTCGTCAAAACCATTAATCCGCCACTTAATTTTCGTCGTTTATGCTGTTTTTCTTCAATAATACAAATGTTTTCTTAATAGCTTAGTAGGTAATATAAATGTGTATGGTTTTGTTTTATAACATATCATAAAATTTATGTGTAAGACAGATCATTATTATATATGAACCCTAAAGTACTATTCAGAGACGCTTTAGTGTTCGTCGTGTCGAATTATTTCCCTCTTTATGCCGGCGAACGAGATGCGTCGACCACTTTGTTGTTTTATACTTGTCTCGAAGCGACTTTATGCATCGCCTCATTGCTGTTCGCCGTTTCGCTTAGGTTCCCCTCTCTATTTTCAACTCACGTTAATATGTAAATTGAATTTGAAACTAGTAATCCGCAGACATTTATGTAACGTTGCTGGTTTTTATGTTTATTTACCGTTGTATTGATTTTAGTAATACTTACTCAATTTTGGTTTATGTGATTCAGCAAATTACACTAGCAATAAATTCATACGAAATCATGACAATTTTCTTGTTCACCTCATTATGTGTTTAAATAGAAACCTGATGTGTTTTTATAAAACAGTCTATAAATCTGATACTGAACAGGGCTTAAAAGCTTCTGAATAAAAAAATAGACAAATACATCGTTGGTCACCGAAGACAACTGCTTGCCAGGAGCCGTGTATAAATATATGTGATACCTACTTAGTGGTACCTTACAATTTCTACTATTATTACAAGTAAGAATGTATTCCCATAATACTCATTATGTATAAAACATATGATTTAAGGATTTACTTAAGGTTCCAAGACACAAAAGAGTGATAAACCATGAATTCAAAATAAATATTAAATATTGTTTGCGGAAAGCATAGACCTATACTTTTATCATAATAATAAAATTAAGGAGTATATGACAAACTCGTTTGATAATTTAAGTAAACATAAAATATGGTTGCAAAACTTAATAACACCAGCCACCCATAATTGTCCGCGCGCAGTTTACAAACGCTCATAAACAAACTACATTTTTATACGAAGAGCAAACAAAATGAGTTAGCGGTACCGTAGAGTCGCTTTTCCCTATCTTGCCGAGCGAGCTTGAAAATTCGCTTTAATACCTTTGTTCTACAGAGCTTTACAGCTCTCATGTTTCGCAGAAATATTTTCCGAGCACAGGTTTACTTTATGGGTAAATATTCGCCACTTCATTTCGTCCCCTGTTAAATATCTTTTGGCTCGGCAAGTTTTTATATTTTCTAGTAGTCTTATTTTATAGTTCATATTTTAAATTGAAAACTTTTTAACTCCAATTGAGAAGGAATAAATGTAAAATAAATAATCTGTTTTTACTTTTAAAATATCGTGTCATTTCAGTTATAAATATGGTTTCTTATTTAAAAGAGTAAATATCTAGTGTCTATCAATATGTTTCATAAATGTAAATGCTAAACGATTTGATAATAAAAAGCACAACAGTTCCGACAAATCAGTTTGTTAAGTGTTTAAGATATGATCGCTCCCAATGCGGAATTAAATAAAATGATAAAACCTCCCGGTTGAGTTTATTCATTACAACCCACGGCGGGTAGGAGAGGGGACGCCCACCCTCACTCCCCTCGCTTTATGGATATAACCTCGACAAAATACTCCTAAAATTGCACTGTTTTTATTATGTTCTCTCTTTATCTCTTTTGGTTTGGTGCTCTTTTTACGATGTTACTATTTTATTAGGGAAATAATAGAGTCACTCGTGATTGACTACTGACCGAACGAAAGAAATGGAATAGCTCAAATGTTTGCGTCACTAAATTATCTCCTTTCCAATTAGTTCTATCACAGAAGTGTAATTTAAAAACACTAATAAAAAAGTTATTAAAAACACATTGTAAATATAATGGGACTTTCCTGTATCATATATTCCGAGAAATAATTTAGATGCCAAATAATTTGCGAGAGCGATAAAACATAGCGGCTGGCAATCGACCAAACAATCGAAAAGCGACAAGTGGATAGTCTCACTATTTGCAACACGAACTCTTCACACTGGTAACTAACTTCGTAAAGTCATGTCGTTTCACGACTCGTGTGCTGTGCTTTACTCAGATTTGCACGAACACATTTTAAATTGAGCCTCCAGATCGCAATTACAGTCCCTTTGAGCTTGTGGAATACGTCATGTATGACATTCAATTCAATTTAGCGTACAAAGCCAGTGTCGAATTCTCTTTCTCTTTTACCGAATCCTCTTATGCAACAACGCTTTGTTGCGAAATCGCTCTAAGTTAGTAACCAACGATCTGATGATTTTCATGGGAAATCGAGTCGTATATCTGTTATAGTGGCGAAGTTAACTCCTTCTTGTTAAAGCTACATTGATATTTAATAGCTTACTTGCATCTAGTTCTTAACCCTAAAATTGAGAATGACAAGCTACTCTAAACTTTATTGGCAGTGCAAGAACCGAATGGAATGTTGGACATGTCCACCTGGTCGTAGAGATGCGAATCTGTCACCGTTTCTCTTTGAAGTTATAAGAACGCGCGAATGCAGATACCTCGGGTCGGACTAGTGATAAATAACAAAAGAAATGCTTTGATGCCATGTAATCAACCTACATAATAAATACCGTTAATTACCTTGCCACTTATACTTAGTGGTAATCAGTTCAAATGGTTCTACTCTTAATATTTCATATTTATCAAAAACTTAAAATATATCTGCAATATAATGAAGATACCTTCACAACAATAAGTATAAATAAATGACCGTGTGTAGAATTAATATGGTTGGGTTAAGTCTTTGTTAATTAATTTAAGCCAAGCGAGGTAAGGCTCGATTAGCGGAATAAATTGGGCTTGCGGCGGGCGCAATCCCTGACGCAGTAAACAGCGCCGACAACAAAGGCAACTCGACTCGCGCCCCCTGCACGGGAAAGGCGAGCTTAATGCTTACTCATTATTTATTCACATCTATAACGAGATTGTCAGAGCTCCCTGTCCCCGTTTGCCTCTACACAGCTGTATTCCACCTCTACTTTTATCGTCTTTACCGTATTATTTACTCGCACTCCGACTAACATTATTTTCTTTTTCACTGAGCCATAAAGTTATTACATTTTCTTTTAAGCACTTTCTTTAAAGTGAAGAACATGTTTGTCTGGAAATTATTGTAAGAGTTTATATTAGCAAAAAAGAGGGTTACCATCTTAATTATTCAATATAAACTAAAACAATTTATTTGTCATCAACTTTCGTTCAAATTACTTATATATATATATATATATATAGAAGTAATCATAGTTTGTTTACAAATCTGCGTTTTACTACATTTTCAATCAAATTCGTCGATTTTCGAAATGAAAATATTTAGTTCTTATTTCTGTTTCTGCGATTTGTCGTTACCCAGAATACTAATTTCCCTGTTCAAATTGTTTTATTTCAAATATATATTGCTATGTGTCAGTCGCTTGTCGTTTATTCTCATCACTATTCTGATTGAGCAGATAGTAGTATTTAATATGTCTTGTGCGTTCTTTCATTCGTTCTGGTTGTGAGTCCTCATGTGTTCCATAGAAACACTTTCAAATTTTTGCACAGCGCTTTCTCTTTTACAACATTTGACATTCTCAGAGCGACTACTCAATGACGAAAGCACTACCTAAATTTATAAAATCAAAGAAGTAAATTACAAATATTTTTACGAAACGAGAAATATTTTAACAAACAACGTTTTTATAGTGTAGGATACCAATACGCAATCGAACAATACGTTTACCGTAAATTGAATGAGGCTTGATATAAATCCTGCGGTCGTTGTCTGACTCTCTCAATACCAATACCTTCTGTTCGTATATCTCACCCTTGTTTGCCGTTGCTGGGATTTTATTCGCCGAATAAAAATATCAATATTATTCTGTTTGTTTTTTTTTTATACAGGCATTTCTTCAAAGTATATCAGTCTTTTGTAATTGTAAAAGTGTGGGTCGAAATTCCTTGTTCGATCGTAATCGAGGGCTCGTTTTATTCTCTTGTTAAATGCTGAGCTCAAATAGAGGTCCCTGAGGTTCAGGCGTGCGTCGTAAACCAAGTACTCCAACGTATCTCGAGTGTTAATTACTTTTGTCATTCCGCTCGTAGGCGATTAACAAATCTTGTCGTTATATAATTCTACAGCTGAGAACTGTAATTTATGTCTACTGATGCAACATTGTTTAGATAATAAATTTAACGCCTTCTTAACGGGCGGCTAAATCGATAAGCTCCATTTTTATTGCACCATTAACGGAGTGCAAGGGGAGAAGTGATTTCAATCTGCGTAATCTACGTTGTATCGTACTAAACGGAAAGCTAATTGCACTTGATATTACTGAATATGTTGTGTCTAAAATACGCTGTTATATTTATAGACGATCCGTTGTTGCTTTAAATATACATGCCCAGTGTTTCAGACTCGTATATTAATTCTATTTAAATAGAATATATTTGATCCTGCCGACACATATATTTTTACTTTATTATTACATCTTTTTATTCACATGATCTATTACACAGTTTTAATCAATTTTAAAAACCTTTTATTATCACATTTGTACTTTTGATGTGTTCTAATAAAAAGTGTTACATTTCTTGTTACTATCAAAAGTTAATATTTAGTACTACTTTACGGAACGCCTAGGTTATTTATATCCAAAATGAATAAAATAAAACAAAAGAAAAATGAAGGTTTGACTACCGTGTGTAGTATAATAAAATAGTTAATCCCAAAAAGTCTATTATAACATAAAATAACCATTTAGTATTGCCCGGGAGCGAAAATCCCAATACAAAAATTGTAAAAAATAAATTCGCATTGTTTTAAATCCATCACTGAAATGTATATTTGTTAGGCTTTAAAATTTTTTACTCGTTTATATTGCTACCGAAAGTGGGAAAACGAGAGGAAAAAATAAACAAAACGGCTGTCGCTCGCGAGCGAATTTCCGGCTCACTGCCGTTCGGGACATTTCAATTTCACAAAATATAAACTTTTGCCCTCTGGCTGGTAACAATCGGTTCACTTCAATGTATCATGCGATTGATTGTAATCTCAGTTACGATTTTTTATAATAGCGTGTTAAAATATGGTAAAAATAAATAACAAAACAATGTATGCTAAACTTATCACATCGTTATATTAGTAGACAACTATTTTTCAATATTGTTTGGACATCTTCACTGCAAGGTATTATTGTGTAACGCAATTTTCATTAGACTTTGTTCAAGTTATTGGTGATTTCTGAAAGAACTTGGGAAAGTTTAAATTAAGTTAAAAGTATCGTTGGGTAGTTTTTAGTCTAGATATAAAAATAACCTTAATAATCTTCTCCCTAATAGATAAAAGTTAGATAGCAAGCAGCGTAATGTGTATAAACAAAAAAAGCAATGTAAGTTCAATACACTTTCGCATTCAAATAATTTTTTTTTGCCACAATTTATTATATCAATAGATTTTATTTTAATTTTCATCGGTATGATGTCAACGATCATTTTACGTGATATCGATACTCGTTAGTTCGTAGTAAGTCGTACAATTTTTATGTTAAACTTTTGCAAGTTCTGAATTTCCCCGCCTAATATCCTTACTGCCTAAGGTTAGTTATAAATTGGAAAATCTTTCATATTTCTTGTGTCGAATACATTATACAAAACTAATATTAAAGGGGGAAGCGGTTTTTATAAATTTGTTTATAAAATACTAGCTTTCGCCCGCGGCTTCTCTCGATGATGATAATCGGTTGAGTGGTTTTCGCGTGAAAGCGAAACAAACAAACTTACATTTATAATATTAATTATTAAAATCACCTAATTATAAAAATAATTAGGTGATTTTACCCATTTCAGCGTTTCGTAGATTTACACTGCTTGTGATTTCAAATTAAGCTACCTTCAATAAATATTGTCAAAAATTATAAAACTTGTACAACAGGTGACAAATTAGAAATAAAAGGAGTGTGGATCGTTGAAAGCCTCTAACATAAATGTTTGTACATAAAGTTCAGTTGGTATGGCTACCCTACAACGACTGCATTAATCGCAGTCGTAAAGCAATAAGTTATAAAACGAATATAAATAAATCGGTTTATGGCTGTTTTACTGCTTTTTGCAAATGTGTTATTACTACAGACAGACGGACGGATGCTATTCGTTCACGGTGTAAATTATACCTATACTATTACATAGAACTTTAGATAGCCACATCTATATTTTTAACTTTTAAAATAATATTATAATTAATTTAATTTATATTATACTCAATATTATTAATAATTGATGTAGGTAGGATTATTGACATTATCTCAAATTTTCGGTTTCAATATTCATTAAATTTATTCAGGTCATGCCTTTAGAAGTGTATCTTTTAAAGTAAAACACATCGTTAATTATAATAACTCACAACAGATACGTCAACTCTACGTTAAATTAATACCCATAGTGTAAAGAGATCATGTGTTAAAAATAGATAAAATACAAAATTAAAGTCTTGTTTCTTTTGACATTTTTCACCCACGTATAATGTTTATAGGTTGGCATTTTACATGTGTCACAAGAAATATTCAACGAGATGTTTTGTTGGGCGGGCGGCAAGACGCGTGCGCGACGCGCGGGGTGCGGGTTTAGCGGGCGACGACCGACTGCGGGCCGCATCGCACTCTCGGCCCGTTCGCTGGCCGTAAGACACGTTATTTGTGGATCTCGTCCTTCTTTGTCTCGCGTATGTCTGCGATATTATTTTTGTTCATTTGATCTGAATATACAGACTTGTGTTGTGTCGGATATTGTTCTATGGATTTCAGTGGTACCGGATTGCAGTGATACCAGTGATATATTGTGGATATGCAAAATATATAAATTTTATTCGTATGTCAAATGCAATTTCAAAGTTAAGTGTCATTGATAAAAAAAGTGTTTACAGACAGTAGCGTAATTAGAATATCATTTAAATATTTTATGAGTAATTAAACTTGGTATGAATAACGTTAAATGTCTTACGATTTTATAAAAACACCGTTTAACATTTCACCAAAAGTAAAACACAGTTACCATAGTGAGGATCAAAGATTCGTCTAAAAATAATGCAGAAGGCAGTAGCAAAAAGGAAAGCAAAAAAAAAAATAGTAAACAAAAAACGGAGGGAAATATTTCGGTGACAGAGGAGAACAAACAGGAAAAGACCTTACCTATTACCGTCAAGGTGGACAAAGAAGGTCAACATAAACTATCACCATCCAATGATGAACCTGAAAAACAATCACAGGTAACACAATGACAGAAATATCCACGTAACCAAACTAGGATTGTTATAATTGGTTACCTTTGCCATCTCAGCTGTATGTTATCTTCTTTCTATCTTAAATACTTTTTGGATAACAACTTAGTTAACACAATAATGTTAATTTCAAAACACCATACATTTTTATAGTTTAAAAATGAGTTTAATATTCTATTCTAGGTTCCTACCTAGAATAGAATATTAAACTCAAATTCCTAATGTAACAACATGTAAGTCGAAACGCCTTACGTGACTGGTATCGTTAGCATACATACACCCGACTTGGGTGAGATTAACTTGAACAATGGAAACAGCCTGCTATAGAATTCATATTTAATTTACACATATCCACATTGAAAAACTAATGGAATCGTTATTGCGCTCAGTCACGAACTACCAAAAGGCAAACATGATTCGCTATTAAAGCCAGTAACTAGCACTAGCTCCGATTCCGGTCTTATGTTTATGGCACAATGAACGACGTAATTATAGTTGCCATTTGGCAATCAGCTGACTCTATTACATATAGGTATTTTTGTAAATCGGACTTACCAGGTTAGTCAACTCAATAGTGTATGTATAACGATCTTTAAATATGTAATCGTGTTTCACAAGTACTATCTCATTTTTTCCCAAAATTATTTTCCTGTATATCTCGAATGTATTTTCCTTTATCCGTCATAAGTTATATAGGCAAAGTTAATTTTCAAGAAGCAAGCAACAAAGAGTAAAAGATTTGGTATATACGTATACTTAATTAAAAAAAAACATTCTTGTATTCATTAATCACACTTCTTCCCTGTTTAATGAAAATGATGTTCTTTATTATAAACATGGTCACATACATCGTACCTACATAATAATATTAACACGTGTTCCATGATGTTGAAAGATTTTCAATTTCCACACAAAAACAAAATGTAATTAAATTACTTTTTTTGTTGTGTAATGCTAATGAGTATTTGTATGTTTATTTTTTACTATCTTAAATAAATAACAACTTAGTTAATATGTTTGTGCTTACGTCATTACTGTAAAATACTTTTTAATGTTTCAATAAATTTATTTAGTGAAATGGCGAGTCCCTTTTTAAATGACTGTAAAAGTACTGTCCCTAGTCATGAATACGTTTTTATTTAAAAAACAAGTACAATATAAAAGGTTTTTTTTATTTCTTACATCTAAAGTCAGTTTTTTTTTACTTTTCTACGCTATATATGTAAATGTGAAGTGTCAGCTTGTTTAACAGAGTAAAAATGAGATCATATATTATAATTAAAGGAAAGGGTAATTACCTTCACCTTATTGGTGTAAATACGTATGTTATATGTTTTACGTGTTCTCTAAATGTAAGCTTAATAATGCATATTCTTTTAGGAGTAGGTAATTGAATTTCATATACGATACAAAATAATCAAAAATGAATTGCAAAAACAAATGATACTGACTGATATACGTAATTATATAACTACCGTCTGTCTGCAAAAGAATAATATATAATTACCTAAATAGACAAAGTTTAACGTTATTCGCATCGTTAATTCGCTTAATTAGTCTGAATTGCTGTGAGTAACTAGTAAATGTGAACAAAAACACTGTATGTAACGAATAATTATGAATTATGCAACTCACTTGTTATACATACACAGATATGTGCAAGTTAATGCTAATAATTACGGGTATACTTTACCACATAATAATATGTTATTCGGAGAAAAGTTGTTTTAAAGAAACGAGTACCTAATAGAGGGCCCAAACTGAACGTATAGAAAACCAGCTTTTGCCCGCGGCTTGGCTCCCGTTGATCTCTGTTATCGTGGTAAAAAGTAGCCTATGTCTTTCTTCAACAATCAAAGTATCTCCATGCTAAATTTCATTGAAATCGGTGTAACAGGTGTTTAGTCGAGTAAGCGTGACGGACAGTTACTTTCGAATTTACAATATTAGGATGGATTGTTGCTTTTAAAAGTGCGAAATCTTTGTCTATGCGTACCTATTGTAAATCTTTGTATCTAATTACTATATATTAAACAAATGTCATAATATATTCAGGTCATAAACGAACAACTCTTACTTCACAGAACACTTAGCGACAACTGCGCACCATTTTTAAAAGACATGATTAATTTAAAATGAAATTCCCTCTAACATCAACCATTCTTCTCGTATTATTCAGATTAAGCTTATTATAAAGTACATATGTTTTATACCAATAATGCTTTTTAATTTTCGACACGCAGAAATACAAATTATGTAATTATGCGCTCACTCAATTATTTTCAAGAAATAACCAAAGAATCAATTATGTACTTATTGCTTGCTTCGTGATTGCAAATTTGTAAAACTTTAATTATAAAATATGATAGCTTACAAATTGTGCAAGCGGTTATAAATTGGTAAAATGAAATACATATTCATAGTTTGTTACACAATTCAATACACACCAGATATGATTAACTAATCATTACATTCACTGAATCATCGTTCGTAAAATTAAGTAGTCTGTATTTTTTGACATTTTACATCTGTGATCTCTTACTCTTAAGTAAAATGACTAAACATAAACTGATATTGGAACAACACTTTTACTATATTGACTTAAAAATCACCGTAGGGGTCACGGATCGGTATGCCTGAACTTTACGTGAGATGAAATTCTCCTTGAATTTTAAGTCCCATCCTATTAAAAGTTTGTGAAAGTATTAGAATTTGGAATGAGGGGTGAAAAGCTATCACGCCATTTTTTCCGGCTCTCCCTCTTGTGGGTGAGGAGGAGGCGGGCAAAACGGCCCCGAGGCTGGGATCGTGAGATTATACTTCGCTGTTTTGAATTCGGAATACGAATTAATTAATTCAGAATCGTAAAGTTCATTCATATTAAAAGTTATTAACTTTTTATAAACGCTTGTGTAGGCGTACAACGTTTCGAACGTAGCTTATTTTATATTTATATCCTTGAGTTAATTGCTTTAACGACTCTACTAATGGAATTTGACAAGAAAAAAAAACTAATTTCAAGATATCATTATGCGATGAAAAATGTAATTTTGGTTTTTAGTTAGTGTAAATATTCTTAGTTTTATTTTGACAACGTTGACTAATGCGCTCGTTTATTTTTATGGCTGATTTATTTAAAGTCGCATGTATATCTCTCTTCAGCGTTGGGCTCAACGGAACTATTATTACTTGCCGACACGACATCAGTCATCGCGCTAATCGTGCTGAATTATTATTATCATTTATGTAACATAGTTTTGACAACTAGCCAAACAGCTTTTACTACGTTGATAGAATAGCATCTTTTTTATAATAAACATAATTTATCGAGGATAAAAGCGTGTATTATATTTTTACATAACTGTCTATTTTGTTTTCTGAAAAACTCGTAACACGAGTAAAATTATATACAGATTGTTTTGTAAGTGACATATGTTGGTTGAAAATGTTATTTTATTTTCACGAGAAGTAAGCTCAGTGTAAAAAAAATTGACAAAATATTTAAATATATTGTCTTCATCTGTCTTTTGAATTTCCTTATTGACTGAAAAGGCCGGACGTCTTGCCGCCGCTAGGCTGGGTACCGGCTGGCGGCATGACACTGGCCGCCCGCCTGGCACTCGCGGCCCATACTTGATTTATCACTCCATTGTTAGAGAGCGCCGATCCACCCTTACCGGATAAGGCTAAACATTCAATTGCCGGCACGCACCCGAAACGATTTGTTCAGTCGGTACTATTGATTCACAATTTCTTCCGGCTTTGCTCGTTTCTCTCCTGTTAAACTGAAAGAAAAGTGTTCATAGATTGAAGATTTACCCACCCTTAATAAAGAGCACTAAAAACATATCTTACGACGAACTTGTAAAGTTGAATAGGGTCACTTTGCTCAGTGACCCTATTTTGTTTTGATACCGTTTCACAATGGAATCATTTAGGCGTCAATGCTGAGGTGAACACAAAACCCTTTGTGTCGTGTATACTCCTTAAGCCCTAAATGGATGACAAGTAAAAAGGCACAGGTGTGACTTTTTACTTTAGTAGAACCTTCTAGACAAGTAAAAAGTTACACCTGTGCCTTTTTACTTGTCTAGAAGGTTCTACTAAAGCTAGATTGTTATTAACAGACAATTTAATTAACTGTAGCAAATCAGTTTTAAAGAGACACTGCTACTTAAATTGTGTCCATCGTAAAAGGCGCGGTTAGCCAGCTAGTTTTATTGAGTCGTTCTCGACGCTGGGTCGTAAATATTACTGGGTAATTACTTTCCATTCCCTTTAAATACTTGAAACCCGCGTCGTAAAATAAATAAACTTTTATTGTTCTTGAAATTGTTAGCATTTATTAAGTTTCGTTACAACTTTTATTTTAGTTATTAAATAGGCATTAGAGGGGTTGGGTTTTCGATTGTTAAATAAGTTGAATTTGGAAGATTAAATTAATATCGACTCCCGTTTTCACTTCTTTTGCCTGTTTTGTTTATATGAGAAGATAATGTAAATTTCATATCTTTTTCATTCACGAACTCCAATAACAATGTTGTTCATTTTTCAAATAAATCTAGTAAATTAGTGTTATTTAAATTTTTACTTGGGTTTACCCTGTTCAAAGCATTATGAAAATAAAAATGGTTGTTATTATAAGAAAAGTAATAAAAAAAATTTCAATTCGACATATCTGCTAATGGAACGTTTTGCGTATTAACGAGACTTATTAGATAAAAGTACTAAAATTCGAAAAGAATAAAGTCATATTGTAAATACCTAGTATATTTGATTGTTTTTTTTTTTCGTCCAACTAACGAAGACATTAAATTAGGCTCATTTTCAATGTAGTTTGCCTACTTTGTAAGACAGTTCAATCTGTTTCATATTCAAATATAAATAAATAAAAAAATTACGAACCTTATCAATATCATCACTACATACCTACTCATACTACACATTGTTTGTTTGTTTGTTTTACCGGGCCATTTCCGCATTTAGCCTCTTGATTAGGCCGTTGTACGTAAGTTTGTCATCTTCCTACTCCAGCCAACCTAGTTCGTCGCAGAAGCTCAGAAGCATTTTCAGGTAACTACATGCTTCCGGGAGTGATGCCGATTAGAGGATGTCCGCCCGTTGGTCTGCCACACTTCTACATTCTGTGAGAACGTGCTGCGGCGTTTCTTCTGCCCCCATGCATCCCCTGCACTGAGGGCTGTCTGTTGCGCCTATAGTGAATAGGTGCTTGTTTAGGAGACAATGCCCTGTCAGGATACCTGTGACCTTCCTGAAATCGTCCCTTTTTAGTCTAATCAAGTTGCGGGCAAGTCTTTTAGATGCTACCGGAACTGCACTTTTTGTTTGCCTGCATCCTTCAATGTTTTTCCATATTGTTTTGTGTTTTCTTTCGGTATTGGCGCGCAGCCATGTTTTTATTTGGGTTTGGGGCAAGGGTAGTAGTGGTTCCGATCCACAAACTATCGTTTTCGATCCCCTCTTAGCCAGTTCGTCCGCAGCGTTGTTTCCCCTTGAGTTACTATGCCATTTTATTTGTTGGAGATTGTCATGACATTCCTTGATGAGGGCAGAGGTCATCTTGTTGTTTTGCAGGGCTTGAAGCACGGATGCACTGTCAGAGACAATTTTGGTGTTTGAGTCTCTCACATCTCTGGCTGCAACCGCTTGTGCTGCTTTGATTATACCAACACATTCTACTTGGAAGATAGTGTTTAACTTGTCTAGAGTAGTTGATATCTTGATATTTAAGTCGTTCGAGAAGACGCCAGCTTCCTTTTTTGTTTTGGAGCCGTCTGTATATATTCTATCTTCGACGCCGCCAGAGCTCTTTTTTTTGCGGATAGTTGGATATTATAACTTCGATCGAAGACATGTTGGTATGTGGTTCTGTCCATGGGTGCCTCGAGGAGTGGAATTTCCTTTAGGATCCCCTGCAGAACTCTTGAGTGTTACTCATATATAATTAATTTTGTTATTCGATTGCTAAATACTTCGTCGTATCATTTCTTGTAAATAAGAATGCGATTGTAAAACATCGGAATTTCCTTTAGGATCCCCTGCAGAACTCTTGAGTTACTCAAATATAATTTAATTTTGTTATTCGATTGCTAAATACTTCGCCGTATCATTTCTTGTTAATAAGAATGCGATTGTAAAACATCGGAATTTCCTTTAGGATCCCCTGCAAGAACTCTTGAGTTACTCAAATATAATTTAATTTTGTTATTCGATTGCTAAATACTTCGTCGTATCATTTCTTGTGAATAAGAATGCGATTGTAAAACATCGGAATTTCCTTTAGGATCCCCTGCAGAACTCTTGAGTTACTCAAATATAATTTAATTTTGTTATTCGATTGCTAAATACTTCGTCGTATCATTTCTTGTGAATAAGAATGCGATTGTAAAACATCGGAATTTCCTTTAGGATCCCCTGCAGAACTCTTGAGTTACTCAAATATAATTTAATTTTGTTATTCGATTGCTAAATACTTCGTCGTATCATTTCGTGTGAATAAGAATGCGATTGTAAAACATCGTAATTTCCTTTAGGATCCCCTGCAGAACTCTTGAGTTACTCAAATATAATTTAATTTTGTTATTCGATTGCTAAATACTTCGTCGTATCATTTCTTGTGAATAAGAATGCGATTGTAAAACATCACCAAGTTACAGTAGTAAAAATAAATAGAAACAGAACGCTTTTTAGATTTTGTTATTTCATATAGGTAGATAATCAGCGGAGATTGATACGGCTGAATTTAGTTTCTTTTATGTCAAACGACATTTAGGTGTACTGTACTGTAACTATTATAGGTGTATAATTATAAGGGAAAGGAATTACCATAATACAAATACCTAAATAATCTCCGGTAAACAAGTATTTTCAAACTAATGGTAAGATAACTACTTAAACCCCAGCCTTTTTAAAATTGTCATGAATAGAGTGTTTATTCGGTACTTTTTATTCAAACATAAAATTTAAAAGGACAATCGTTTTACTTCAAATTCTTATTAGCATGTCTTTGTGTCAGACGTGATTTTATCTTCATCTAATGAATACAAAACCCCGAAGGCGGTTATTGTGTTAGGTTCGAACAATAGGCATACATAGTTTGAATACTAATCACAAGTCGGTACATAACATAATAGAGGTAACAGGCGGCATTTCGTGCTCCCGCCACGTTCCTTTGCAATTGCGATAATAAATAAATATTTGCAAAAGCAAGGCTAGGAAGAAGAAGAAGAGATTTCGTTGATTAGATTTATAAAAATTTCTTTTGTAATAAATTTATACATCATATTTTATTATAATTGGAAATGAAAATAAAAACTGTCAAGGGGTTCCATAGGTACGCCAAAATACGTATACTAATGTTTTTTAACTTAAACACACATTCATTCTTTTGCCATCATTATGGTCATTTGACCTGAGATACTTTTATGTAAAAAATCGAGAACTTGAGATTATAACAAAGCTGTAAACATAAAAAAAGAATAATCAATCACATCTACATGTGCCATGTAAATAAATAAATTATTTGTATTGTGACAATCTTACATTTGCAATTTATCGTACGGTGCTCTCTACGTGAGTTCAACTCACACTAGACGCTTTTTTTCTTGTAGACACAAACAAAAAAACTTGACAAAAACCCTTCGATAATCCGTTTGACAGATCAGTTACCGTATTATCAGCTGTCTATCGAAATCATTGAAATTATAGTGTTGAGTCGAGTCTCCCTAACGTTTTCCCTAATATCGTAGAGTAGGCATGTTTTACCATTGAACTTATTTACCACGTCGTAATTCGTAAAGATTATAGCTTCTGGAAATTGATTTGTTAAAACTTTTTTAACTTTCAAGCACTAATATTTTACCAGTGTATAACCTCTTCTGTAGGTAGGCGTACAAAATTTATACGACAAATTAACTACTTAGCGTTAACATTGTAACAGTTCGCTGGCTAAGTGACTATAATAAATTAATCATGTGGATACGCGTGCTTGGCAGCGACAACGTTTAATAGAGTAATAAGTGCCTTATCCTCATTGGCAACATGTTTGCTACGAGTCGAGCGTATTTGTATTTGTTCACAATGAAGTTCGTATTAATATGACAACTAGCTTTTGCCCGTGACTCCACTCGCTTGAATGTCGACTATCGCGGTAAAGAGTAATCTATATCCTTCCTTAACAATCATTCATGCTAAATTTTATTAGAAATAGGTTTAGCCGCGAAAGCATAAGAGCAGCAGAGTTTCTATTAAATTTGTAATATTAGTATGGATACAATAATTGAAAAAGTGAGCGCTCGAAATCGGTTTCCTGTTGAACAAACTGTTTTAAACGTTGTTTCTTCTGTTTACGTATGTAAAAACGTGTACATTTCATAAATAAACCGACTAATACTTTAAAACTGAACAAACCATCCAGCGATACTTTTGCCACTTACTCGACTTGATTACTAACTAAATATCTATTTCAATATCAATCTTTAGCAATGATAATTGGACGACCAGAAAAACGGGCATAGCTTATCGCCAATCCACTTTAGAAAACCACCAGACTTTAGACAAAATAAATATTTTATCTCATGTAGATCAATTCATTTTAGACCCCAAAACCTTTATAAAAAAGTGGATTTATTTTTACAGGCGAGTCCCGAAAATAGCAGAAACGCTTCTCCAAGATATCACGATGTATCAATGGACGATGTGAGTATTCACACAATCCTGTAAAAAAAACTTAAAGAGAAGAGAGAATATACAATTTTTTTTATTTGGTTACAGGCATCCGACGCAGGCTCTCTCTTCCGGGTCGGGACCGTTGCAGCGGCAGCCACTGGTGGAGGGGCTAAAAACGAGTTGGTAGCCCGGGGCGGCAGTGGCGGGGCATTGGCATTATCACGGGCACCTGTTGGCGGCAGTGCAAGTCCCGCGCCCGCTCCACTGCCGCAGCCAGCACCCTCTCCTGCGCCTGCAGCTCTACCACCACCAGCTCTTCCTCCGCCTCCCTTCAGAGCTGACACGCCGCATCGGCCCAATGGCGCGCACATTCCTGCTCTCGATGGCCATGCTGTCACACAAATTCCTGCACGTCCGGTCGGTGCTGCTGGGCCTGACACGCCTGAGCGACCCGCCAGCAACAGTAAATTACAGCCGGGTGCGAGAGCATCGGCAGATAGCCCGACGCCAGCTCCTCCTGCGCCACAAGCACCATCCCCACTTTTTCCTTCGCATACCGCCTATCAATCTCAATCCCAATCACATTCTGCCGCAGCACTACCAGATTACAGACATACAAACCATGAAACGCGAACAGAACCGCCGGAACAGCCACCGGCGCCATTGGACCTTCACACGCATCACGGCGCTCATCACACGCCTCGGCCCCATGTAGCGCCGAGCGCTGCCCAAGTGCCACACACTAGTCTACCGAGCCGGATCTCACACACCCCGGCACATCCTATGATGGCCGGTCATGACGTTCGAAATCCTTCGCTCGCAGCCCAGACGCACCCCTCCGTTCCTACCTCGTTCTCAAACCGCGTCAGTGGTGTTCCGCAAAGCGTACCGCCACCTACGACGCCATCTACAATACCGAGCAGTCTTCCGAGTCAAACTCTTACGGGACGGTCGGTCTCACCGGCTGCACCGACCTCTCGCCCTTATCCTACCCCATCAATTGGGTCTAGTCATGTAAACTCAAGTTTAAGTTCCAGTATTCACGGTCACTCAATAGCTTACCAGAGTCAGTCGAGTTTACAGAAACATTCCGTTCAACCCGTGTATGCGAATCGACCTTCGCATCTTACACCGTTTAGTATATCCAATCACATCAGTCACATTCAATCTTCTACAGCGAATCAAGCCTCAGCTACTCACATAACCCATCCCCCATCCAGCCATCCTCCATCCAGCCACTCCGTTACAAACCTCTCAAGTCATCCTTCTATTCACACATCTAGTTCCCTGGCAACTTCGGTGCCGAATCATATTGTTCCATCATTATCTTTAGTTTCTACTGCAAATACCACAATGTCTTCTTATACACCTAGCCTTAAACCACATCCTGGTCTTAATCCAACCCTTCAACCTGCATCCGTTGTGCCACCCGTGTCTTCACATCTGTCGAGCAATCTTGAGCAGTTACCGATGTCAAGTTGTCCTCCTACAAGCAATACGTCAGTGACAACGAGTAGCAGTAACACCCATCCACTGGCTCCCCCTGTCATAGACTCAAGGCAATTACCAATATCATCTTGTGAGTTGCCTTCACGAACAGAAAGTCCATCCGTCACGTCCACTCTGGCTTCCAATGGTTACCCTCCACCGGCTGTTTATTCGGGATCATCGTACCCCCCACTATACGCACCATACGCTACTACCTTACAACACAGTCCTTATCTCCCCCCTGCCGCGGCGTCTCCCAGGAATTCTGCTGACACAGTGAGTATTCTTTATATTATTCCTTGATTATAATAACATTGTAATTCCATTTAAAAAAAAAACTATCACAATCTAATTTAAATGTTATTAATAATGATCTACTCTTCATATTACAGAGAACAAGTCTTTCTGCTTCCCCACTTGTGGCACCTAAAACACCAAAAGGCGTGCGGCCTCATACCCCGGGCTCTACTGGGGCTGCAGGAGCGTCACTGTCCTACTCACCTCGTGGGCATAGCCCTAATCGGGAGCGGGAGAGTTTCAGGTGCGTACACGATAATACATTGTCAGGAATCTGTCTTGAATTCGTCACGTACATAAATATCAATATAGCAAACTCAAAAAATTTAGAAACCACACAAAATATTATTTATTTTAAAACCACAACGTTATAGCTAAGAATTATTACTAACCATACATTCTTATTTCTTAAACTACGCTATGACTGATTTCAGCAGCAATATTAGTAGCTTGTCACGAAGTACGCCTGCGTCGGGAGCCACCACAGCGCCGTCGCTCGTGACACCGATGGCGGGTCCACTACCTACGCCCTTGGCCGCTCCATTGCCGGTAAGATCCAAAGCTACACTTTATGTAACCTTTTAGTTTACATAAAATAACCATTTTAAAATTAGGTCCCTTACTTAAAATGTTTAATAATAATATTCTGCTGCTCTACTGCCTCATTAGCCTAGCTGGTAATTTATTAACGTGTGCTACTATCGATCAGAAGGTCTCGGGTTCGATGCCCAGGTCGGGCCAAAAAAGTTATTAAGTTTTTCGGGTTATGCTTGATAACAGCTCGGAGTATGGAATCTGGGGTGTTAAAAATTGTGCCTCGGAGAGCAAGTAAAACTGGCGATCTCTCCCCGGTCGTGTCGGATAGCCGTCCAATCGGATTATGTGAGTGAAGGAACAGAGAGTGCACCTATATTTGCACACACACTTGTGCGGTATAATATCTTCTACGTAGTTGGATGCTTCCGTTGAGTCGTGGCCGATATCGACTAGGAGTATATCTCATCAATATTCTGCAATCTAAGTAAGTTTTCAAAAAATAAGTGTACTAAAAAATATATAATCATCCGTAGGGTCCACTACCATCATCATTGAGTACACCACTAGTGGGGCCTCTGGGCGCACCATTGGGCACAGCCCTGACAGCGCCGTTGGCGGCTCCGACCCCCACGCCCGCTGCCCCCACTGCCCCTCATCTGACCCACTCACTCGCACCGGTGCCAACAGTGCCCAGCATCAGTTCCAGTGCCAAACCGCCTGCACATTGGGGGGTGACGTGAGTACTAATTAGTAGTATTAATTGTCCATAGAGGCTGTTTAACAATTAATTGGTACACATCAATTAGAAGTAAGCTATTCATTTTATAAAGCGCAAGAAGAACCTATTTTACAAATGGTTTGGTTTTAGAAAAATAGATATATGACAGGGCGGTAATAGAAAATACGCATAAAATTTTATATGCCTCAAAGATTTTTTATAGATTCTTTATTGTCTTTTCAATATACTTAAAAGGTATTTTTATTATTTAGTGATTTCGCCCAGAAAATATTAGATGGAATGTGTAAAAATTTAAGGTAGGGTAATTCAAACTTACAAAACGCGTCACTATTGGTTGAAACGAAATGTGACGTCGGTGGTGGCTTCATTTAAATTATCGACGTCGAAATTCATACTGTTTGTGAGGAAAACTAACTTCTTCCATGATTTTTATAGTAATTGCAACTGTAAATAAGTATAAAGTAACTGAAACACTGAATAATAAACAAACACGAAATGACAAATATATTATTAGCCGTGTCAAAAGCGCGCGCAAAATGGCTGTCGAATTTAGTCAGTATTTTTTTTACTTTCAAAATTTGTTTGTCTATTTTCAAGCCTATTTATGTTTTTTTATATGTTATGGAGACTTAAATGATCAGATAAAGAAATAAAAAGCAACATGCAAATGCCCTACTATTTTATATAATAGTATATATATTTTTTATTTGTGGAGATTCGAGATTGTATCTTGTAAACTCGTATTATGGTGTTCTAACGTATGAGAACTACGTGAATAAAAAGTTCTTCAGGAATGGCAAATAAAAAGTATTTGACACAAAATAATGCTCCTTTTTTTTGGAATTCTATAGCGCCTTTCGTTTTTTTTTTCAGCAGGCCAACTGGCTCAGATCGCACGTCCAGTTTTGCTCCCGCTCCGCCGCTATTCGGAGCACCGCTCGCGCCGCCCAATCCAAATCCTTTCTCAGCAGAGTCTCTCTTTCAAACAAGTATGTTTTTACATATATATTTTCTTTTTGTCATTGGACCAGATTAATATTAGGTCATTTATTTTGATACAATTATTATCGCTTAAGAAGAAAAATTAAGTTAAACTAATTAATTAGACACTACTTGTGAAATCCAAACATCTTATTTTTTATTTCATTTATAAAGGTCATGGAACTTAGAACAAAAGTAATAATTAAATTATTAGAAGTGTAAAAGTTTAGAGATTCACCTTTTAAAGTTTTCTCTTAAAAAATGTGCTAGCATAATGATAATAAATAAATCTTTTATTTATAACATATTTAACTATGCAATGCTCTATTTAAATGTACCAAAAAAACAAACCAAAGAACTACATAATGTGCATTAATTTTGTCTTTCTAATGTTATAAAATAATTATAATTAAAGAAAATATATATACTTAGTTAAAATTGTAGTTTGTATCTACATATTAACATAAATTGTATTCCAGGCCCTGGTGCGGACTTGCTACGTAGAGAACTGGACAATCGTTTTCTGGCTGCGGCGGGCGCCGTATCCGGTGTTCGGACAGAGATGCATCACCACCAACACCAGCATCAGCACACGCACGTGCATCAGCACCCCGCCTCGTCGCACGGCCCGCACCCCGGCGGCGTGGCGCACGCGCCGCACCCGCACCAGCTGCTGGTCCCGCCGCACGCCCCGCACGCGCCACACGTCCCCCACGCGCCGCACGCTCCCCACGCTCCCCACGCGCCACACGCTCCCCACGCGCCCCACGCGCCCCACGCGCCTCTCGTGAGTGACACTGTCTTATATATATTCGGAACTATCCTCACGAGCACGCGTCTAATTATCAATCGTGAGTAGCTGTGAGACTGTATCACACTCCTTTTTTGAGATTAACGGTCTTTTGTAGGTTTCACCGAAAACTATACTGATATTATAAAGCTGAAGAGTTTGTTTGGTTAGTTGAACGCTCTAAGCTCGGAAAGTACTGGTCCGATTTAAATAATTATTTCAGTGTTGGATAGCGCTGTCATTCTGGAAGGCACGTTACGAAAAGAAGCTAAGGATCAATAAAATGTTGCAAAACCGGGTGAAAATATTTCCTTTTGAGTTTCAATTAAACAATGTATGAAAGAATTGTTCTTTTATTCAAGTTGCAAAAAAAGTTCGCGACGGCATATGTTTAACTTTTTAGGTAGGCTCAGTATAACCTTTTTTATAGCAAACAAATTTTCACGCTCTCAAAACATAATGCTACGGGCAAAAGGAAACGCAGACGGGCTTGCGTAGATCAGCTAGTTCACAAATATATTAAACAATAGAGGTATACATATTTCACGAATCAAAAGATTGAACAGAGCATTGTTTAGCTTCTACTTTGCAACTGCTACAATTTTTTGGAAAACTTCATTAAAAGTGCTCTAATGAAATGTTTTGGATTGGTCAGGTTTTGGGTACTTACAATATGTGTGCTTTTAGAATCCTAAAAACTACATATATAATTTGCTAGATTCTGTACACTTTTCTTAGTTAGATTTAGAAATACAATCAGACATCAGTAAAATTTTCAGACTCAAGGTTTAATTGCCATAGACTTGTGCTCTATGCTTATTTATTTGAGATGTAGAACAATGATAAAAGACATTTTGATCATGCTGTAGCACTCCGTTTATTGGTTTTATATATCTGCTGATACTACATACACAAATATATATTCTTGGTTAGTTAGGATATGCATATCTTACATGCAACTACTATACTAGATACTGTTTCAGTAAATTAACCCATTAACAACAATTTATTGTGATTAATTTTTCAGTTCAAGGATATGGGGAAAATGCCATCATTATATCGGACTGGTCTAGGCCTTGGCTACCCTTATTCTTCAGGTCTGCTACATCCGACAGGACCTTACGTGCCTCCTGCACCAATAACTGCCTATGCACCTAAGGTAACAACAATTTTATGTACATTTGTATAGCAATAAACATATTACATGTCATTAAAATCTCATGTAAATAGAAATACTAGCACATAGATTTCATAAAATAAATATATAACTCTTATATGTACTTAAAAGTATAACCATTCCATAGTAATACTAAATGTTCGTAGTGTAGATACTTCGTAAACTGATTTGTTATAAAGCACCTGAGTCATGTGCTACATAAAATCTCATTAATTTCTTTTTACTCTTGTCTTCTAATTCTAGCTTATGCTTACTTCATGTTTTGATTTGCTACAACCATTAACCCTGCATCGCCTAATGTTAACAGCCCGTAGTGTCAGCCGCAAGCGACTCCGCCTCTAAACCATCACCACGTCCTGCTGTTGTGGTAGGTTTCCTTCTTAGCACTTTTTACTTCTAGTTGTTACTACTTACTCTTTTTAGATTCTGTCGCAACATGTCTAACACCTGACAATCGTTTCCCAACAGAAAACTGGAAAATGGAACGCAATGCACGTGAGGATCGCCTGGGAGATCTATAACCACCAGCAGAAGGAGAAGTCCGGTGGCGCAGGTGTAACGGGTGTCGGAGCCGACAAGGACAAGTTGCGAGCTTTCCCCCCGCCGGCACCCCCGCCACCCACCTACCGCTCGCCCTACGAGCTACCGCCGGCACCCTACCTGACGCACCACCCGCACATAGGTACGCTTCGGCGCCCCTCGGCCGCGCCCGGGCCCGACCCCGCGCTCGCAGCCTCTCACCGAGCCCTGCGCGTTTCAGGAGTATCACCGTTCGCCCGCTACGGGCCTGGCCCCTACCCTGCCGCCGGCCCTTTCGGCCTGTCGGCGTACGGGCGCGATCTGGCGCTGTCCTCGTCTCTCCACGGCGTGCACCACCCGCAGCTCGGAGCCGTGGGCGCCCTGCACGACGCGTGGCGCGCCGTGCGTCCGCCCGCCCCGCCCGCGCCCGACGTGCGACGAGAGCACGACGAGCGCGAACGCGCGCGCCGAGAGCGCGACGAACGAGAACGACGAGAGCGCGAGGAGCGCGAGCGCCGAAAGGCGCGCGAGCAACGCGAACAGCGCGACCGCGACTTTGACCGGATACGCGCGCGATCCCCCCTCCGCAACGGCGTCTCCGAGATCAAAGAAGAGCGCAAGGAGCCGCCTCGCCACGCACCGCCCTCTTTACCTGTTTATCCGCCTCCGTCGCCCTGGGACCCGTACCGCGCGTTCGACCCGCTACAGCACATGCGGTTCGCGCCGCTCGTGGAGGCGGCCATACGCGCCGAGGAAGACCGCGCGAAGATGCTGAGTGCGTACGCGCACCACCAACAGCTGAAGTCGAGCCCTCTGCTGCACCGCGGGCTGGTGCCGCCGCTGGGCCCGCACGGGCCGCTGGCGCCGCTGGCCCCGCTGGCGCCGCCGCTGGCCCCGCTCGCGCCGCTCGACCTGCTCAAGAAGGAGGAGCCGCGATGATAGCGATGCGGCGAGCTAGCCGGATCGCACACTGTGTACATAGAGTAGCGTAAACGACGTCGCAAGTGAGAGTACGACTAATTTAATGTATATCGTTTCACATTATCGGTTTAGAGAATTATTTATTGTAACGTCGCTTAGGGGCCGCCGGAGCCGGTGTGGTCGCCGGCCGGCAGCCCTGACGTAGCGACCGAGAGGATGGTGCGAGCGCGCACTTTCTCAATGTGTGCAATATTGTGGATGAGAACTCGGACGCGCCGGCCTCTACACTACTGCTTGTTTATTTACATGGAAATATCTATCGAGTTGTTATTGTGACCATTATTAGTTAATTATACATGAAATTGCTGATTATTGTGAAGGATACGATTATCAGAATCGCTATCGATATAATTATACATATTTATATATACTTATAAATACCTGTACATATTAGTGTGTAAATTAGTGTTAAAATATAGAATTGGTTTATTTAACGTCATACAAAAGAAAATCCCATAAATTATTATTGCATCGGGAGTTTAATTTACACTTCCGTTAAAAATCTCAATGGTTTTTCAATTGTACCAGTGGAACTTTATTTATTTATTTAAAATTCTGTTAGTGAACCCGGTTTCAATTGTAGCAGTTGTTTCTTTGAATGCATTTAAAGTATGTGATATTATTGTATTTTAAAATACATTTTGTCTGACTTCAAAGTAGTGTCCTGTCCCAGATATTTAGAGGTAACAGTAATACAATCATGTTTACATTTGTATTCATCATAAATCATGACTTTATTTGTTTAGTAAACCATGACATAAATCATTGTTAGTAAAGTGAATGTGCCATGAAAAATAAAAATAATTATAAAGGGCATTGAGTCAGACAAAATTGGATTTAGAATCTATTAGAAGACACGCTAACAGTTTGTGTTCCTGAAATCTCAAGAGTGACTCAGAAGTATAATTTATTATAGTTTCTTCAAAATCATTCTGTATACTAAAAATTTATTGAAGCTTGGTGCGATTCAGAAAATACCATTAAAACTTTTGATTTTTATACCAATAAGATTTTTTGTACCTGTCCTATTCCTATCAATTCCTTATGAACACAATTAACATGTTTACAAGTATACTGTGATCGAAACCAAACTAAGCAATTTTTAATGTTTGTCGTGAACTTTTGCTATCCAGATGGATAGATACTATCTACAGTCTTACTATTGATTTCGATCGATCGATATTAGAATTGTGACTTTTTTGTACTCTTGAACTCGACACTACGTAACTATTTTCATCGTAAATTGTAATTGGATTTGTAATAGATTAAAATTAGGATTGAATTCAAGAGTAAGGCTGTAATGTGCTTACGGTGCTATAATCTTAGACAATTAGTTTTTGCCGTCCTTGTAGTTTCTGTCGCGTTAATTTAAATGTTGATCATTTCAAGTATCCATCGGCAACAATGCTCTAAAATGAATCGCTAAATGTCGCATCGTCTTCGTCCCGCGCGTATGACAATCATCGCTGTAAATATTAGCTTGTTATTTTGAAATATAAGCTATATTTCTCAAGTTTCATCTAAATTCAGCAGTTTTTGCGTGAAAGAGATCCATCTTTGTTTGCATACCGTCTTTGACGTATGCGTGGGACCTCATTGGGTAGTTAATGTAAAAAAATTATAAAAATATGTATCAAATATTGATTTAATTAGTTATAATAACAGTTTCAGAAGAAGTCAGTAAGAAAAGAAAAAGGGGAAGGAAAATATGAAAAAAACACCTTGCGTTTAAACTCACTCTCAATCTGAGTTCGGGTTTCTTCGGTTCAGGAACCACCCATCGGCGGGTTATGTCCGGACTCGAACCTAGTTAAAACCGCACGCACTAATTTACAAAACACCGTGGCACTACAAATGTGTATCGTATGACTAGCAGATGACTAAGTCTGAGGTGTTAGTGCAAGTTTATTTATCGAAGCAACTTCGACGGTAAACTAACAATGTATCAAGCCATACACTTCATACACTCGTTACATGCTACGTCACATAAACCAACAAATCGTATTCGCATACAAAAGACACTCGATACACAGTACTCACTGCACTCGACGAAAATCACTATTTTGTTAAAAACAATAATTTAACGGAACTAAATCATCAATATCGTATCAATCATAGAGAAATTCCTACTTATTCTGCTTGTTCGTACTGAACAAGAATTGGCGACCATGACAGGACCTACAATCATCGTATTGAATACCTACCATCGTCTTAGTGCCCGCGGCCGAAGGTATCCGAAGGACATCGCCATGACTACACCACACCTGTCAACCTAAATTGAGCACGTTTCATCTATTTAACCCTATTTTTATCCTCTTTAATCTGTGCCAATAGTGAGTCAATTGTCTGGAAGTCAGTTGAAATTTAGTGAAAAGGTCCTTTTAGTGTTTCTATTTGTATCTAGTGTACCTAGACCCTATATGTTTCTGATCTACTTTGGATAGGCAAATCACAAACAGCCAAATTCATTTCAGTAAACCGCCAAGTCGTTGCATCCGCCATCTCACATAGGATTTATTTTCTCACATATATTTGGTCATTTTAACTTATTTCATCATTTAGAACTAGTGCTATTCATTTCTGTCCTTTTTTCACATAAGGATAAAGACATTCCTTT
Source organism: Spilarctia lutea (assembly GCA_916048165.1). Taxonomy (NCBI): domain Eukaryota; kingdom Metazoa; phylum Arthropoda; class Insecta; order Lepidoptera; family Erebidae; genus Spilarctia; species Spilarctia lutea. The sequence continues at coordinate 11,595,814 of OU696480.1, read as the reverse complement.
TCTATTGACAAGTTTTCGTTAGCAGTGTTATCAGGCACTCGTAAACAATCTATTTTAGTGATTCACGCCAATAAAGTCCATAGATGCATCGGCTGTACCGTTTCGAGTGCAACTAAAACCAGTTTCTTGATGGCCCGGCCGTAATTAAAATTCCTGATTTTGACGTAAATTGGTTGGAGTTCAAGGAAACATTTGTGTCACTAGTTCACAACAATGATAGGATTTAAAGCATTGATAAATTTCATTATTTAAATTCATACCTGGTGGGTGACGCCGCTCGAGTTATGTATTTCGAATTTAAAAGTTTTGTGTAATAATTATACACAAGTCTGGCAACTATACTGGAAGCGTTATAACAATTAACGCTTATTAATTAATAATCACCTAAAGTCGTTGTTTAGTATTGAGAACGTGACAAATCGTTACGGTTCATTATTGAACATGTCAAAAATGTGTTTATATCAGTTGTCTAGTACCCTTTTTTTTTAACGTGTGGAAACCCCCTCGGGCCGTCACCCCACCGGAATTTGCGACGGGGTGGTGTGTCGGAATCGAACCGACTAAAACCACACGGTGTGCCAACTCTGCGCCTGAGAAGGGAGGGGTCCGGGAACTGCTGTTATTAACACGACCGGACCCCTCCCAGCGCCTGCCCGCACTGACGCGGGCACCGTCTGCTAGTACAATCTCAATTTAGGCGACGCACGGCACACGCGTACGTCGCCTCCTCGCGGTTGGCCTTTAATGCGGATGGAGGGGAAAACCCATCCCGTCCATCCGCGGCCACACTCAGGGCGGCATCGAGGCGCAGATAGGCGCGCCTCCGCCGCCCGGTTCGCCGGCGGCGGATCGGGTCCGAGTGGAGATCGTCCTCCAGGGCCTTCTCCGCCGCCTCCTTCTGCGAAATTATGTCTTCGTAGAAGGACGCGACCGCGGTAAAACTGCTGTCGCTACCAGCCATGGATCGTATGACGGCCGGTAGCGACAGATCTCCTCCGATGACTGCAGTGAGGGCCCGGCGCTGCGCCGCCCAATCGGGGCAGATTTCCAGCGTATGCTGGGCCGAGTCCTCACTGCAGTCGCAGTGGTGGCAGGCGGGACTCAATTCCCTCCTAGCGACCGAGTGCAGGTACTTCCCGAAGCAACCGTGCCCGGAAAGCACCTGCGTCAGTCGGAAGGAAAGGGTCCCGTGCTGCCGCCCTGCCCACTCGACGATGACCGGCTGGAGCGCCTCCACGGTGGCAAAACCAGCGCGTGGAGCCTCCAGCCGGGACGACCAACTAGCCATGGTGGCTCGACAAGCGGCTTCACGCCACTCGCGTATCTCTTCGGGCGGAGGACGATAACCGTTCTCCGCCCGGTATTCAGCCACTCGTCGATAAACTTCGGCGAGCACTTCCGCCTCCAAATCCCACGGGGGTGTTCCGGCCAAGGCGCACGCCGCCTCGGTAGACACGGTGCGGTATCCGCGTATGGCTCTGACCGCCAATACCCTCTGAGGGCGCCAAAGGCGCGCCTTATTTTGCCTCGCCTGCCTCGGTGGCGTAGTGGTAGCGTATGCGACTGCTGAGCTTGAGGTCTCGGGTTCGATTCCCGGGTCGGACCAAATATTTGTATGATCTGCAGATATTTGTTTCGGAGTTTGGGTGTTTTCTATGTATAATATGTATGTATTTACAAAAAAAAAGTATATAAGTATTTATATCAGTTGTCTAGTACCCATAACACAAGCTCTGCTTAGCTTGGGACTAGATGGCGTTGTGTGTTAGATGTTCGGAATATTTATTTATTTATTTATTTATTATTATTTTGGGCGGTCAGAGCTGCCACCCACACCGGTGCCCCATACAGGGCCATAGACCGGACAGTTGTCTAGTACCCATACCACAAGCTCTCCTTAGCTTGGGACTGAATGGCGTTGTGTGTTAGATGTATGAAAATATAAAAAAAAAAGATCGTGCGTTAAGTACACTCGGGATACCTACAGATAATGGGATGTTTTAATTATATATATTGGTAGGAGAATAGGAACACTTTAAGCGACATGCCTACGCTTAATGATTTCTTTAACTTTTTGAACAAAATGTTATTTATGTAATTTTATTTGTTTTCGCCATTAATATATCCACTTGGCAGCTGTGAGTGTTCTATCCATTATGCCTTTATTTTATTTGTTAATACTACCTGCATTAGAATCTAATCTTCATATACTTTCTCTTTTGCACAGTGTTCTGTTTCATCCTCACACACCCTTTTATCTCATAGAACGTTTTCAGTTCTTGCACAATAAATAAATAAATATTTCGGACATCTAACACACAACGCCATCTAGTCCCAAGCTAAGCAGAGCTTGTGTTGTGGGTACCTACTAGACAACTGATATGAATACATATATACTTTTTTTTTGTAAATACATACATATTATACATAGAAAACACCCAAACTCCGAAACAAATATTTGTAGATTACACAAACACTTGGTCCGACCCAGGATTTGAACCCGAGACCTCAAGCACAGCAGTCGCATTTACTACCACTGGGCCACCGAGGCAGTCATTATATATGCCACAATACACATTGCAGGAGTCTGAGAGGTCATCGGAGAATTTAATACTAAAATGCCACAACACCACTCTCTGCGCAGACAAGTCTTTTACTGTGCAAGCAGTAAGACTTTGGAACATCTCGCCGGAGACTATCCGAAAAGCGAAAACCTTGCCTATTTTTAAAAACCTTGGTACTCGTTGGTTTCCTTTTCGTAGTAAATATTACAGTCTGTGTATATACCTATGTATGTATATATATGTGTACGTGTACGTATGCATTTTGTTATTTTTTATTTATTGTTTTAAGTAATTTAGAATATTCACGTGATGGTGTGTTACTGTTTTATTAATTGCGTTAAAAATCTTAAACACCTTAAATCCATTTTAGTGTTGTTTGGAAAAGTCGCCGTGAGCGATAAGACCGCCAGTTGTTAGTTTTAACTACTAACTTTGTAACTCATCCGTTATGTTTGTGGCGACATCCACATGCATATAACATAACAGTAAACTACTTTAGCGCCACCTACCGGAGATAAACTGAACTACGAAGTAATGCACTACACGTAGTAACTACAAGTCCTGAATCGCGCAATAAAAGTTCTCGCGTCGATTATCATATGTACAACATCCCAACAATTACAATTACATTAATTCTAAGTATACAATAAAGATATAAATAAATGAATATAATTGCACGAGGCGGACTTAATGCCACATGGCATTATCTAACAGTCAACCTTTATCTTGACGCTTAAACGGTTTATTCTTGCAGAGGAAAGCCTAGAGCTATTTACTGTGACAGAAATTTTGTTGCAGCGGCCAAGAAGATCAATTTATTTCAAAATTCACCCAGGAATACACTGATTGGTTATTTATTTATTTATAACTTTATGCACTTTTGTACATCGGCGGACTTAATGCACTGGGCATTACGTCACCCTTCTCGCCAGCATACGAACTCTTCGGTGGCCTCTGGGAGGCCGGAGTGAAGTCAGCAAAATTGCATTTGCATTGAGTACCTACTAAATCTGTCTGTTATTTTTTTAGCAATTAAGGCTGATGGCTGCCCGAATAACTCCCCCTCTTATATATTTATATAACTTAATTTGCCTTCTGAACAATTTAAATTAGGTACTTCCTTCAATTTAAATTTCAATTCTAGATTATTTAAATGTCATGACCTACCTATAAAAATATTCGAAGTAAGTAAACAAGCTGTGCTGGCGGGTCAAGAGAGCTCTTTCTGTAAAGCGGTAATAATGAATGCTCTTTGAATAGATTAGATAAAGGCCGCTGAACGGGCTCGACGATAGATCGATTACTGCGGTAAGCGGTAAGGGACATGTTGGCGTCCCAATTGCACTAAGAAAAGGAAACCTCTGGCTTTATCTAGGATAGCTCGTAGTTAGGTGCGGCGTCGTTCCAGGGAGGACCAGAAATTATATGTCCAGTCCCAGAGTAGAGCAGCTGATGCCAGCCATTGGGGAATACTCCTGGATCCTGCGTCTCTAGAAGCCGGAGATCCGAAATAGTTTTAGGCAAAATAAAAAGCATATTTTTCACTACCTAACATATTTTATTTACCTACATATTTTTACCTTATTCAAAATTTTAGATTTGATCTGAAAAATAAAGCCCAGTTGTTGAAGAAAAAAAAGAATTGATGCTTCCACTACAGTTTATTTACTGTACAACAAACGGATATAATTTTATTTATAAATAACGAAATCATCTACAACAGATTATTTACTTCCTGTACCATACTTGCAATGATTTCATCCTTTTAACTTTCTTTTGCAATTGAAGTACTCCATAAAGTAAAGCTTCAGCTGTTGGTGGACATCCAGGAACATAAATATCCACAGGGACAATACGGTCACAACCTCTGCAAATCAATTTCAAAAATATTAGAATTACATAATTATTACTGTTGTAAAGTGTTTAATAGGTTTAATAATATTATGATTCAGGAAAGGTACTACCTCCTTTTTGCGTGAATTGGTGGGAGACAAATATATTTTATTATTGTAAGGTATATTACAATATAAACTCAACTTCAAAACCATACAGAATAAAAAAATGTAAAAAACTATAATTGTAGTATGTAGCAGTATTTCTGCACTCTAGTAAACAAAATTTTGTTGTAATGAGAACATAAATATTTTTACTCAATATGGCCATATTATGTACCCTTGATTAAATATTAAATTAGGTGCTCTTCATTATTACCTTGGAATAATTTTAATTATTTTAGATATTATATTTTTCAAAATCTTTCTCTTCTAGAATAATGACAAATTTAGTCTGATATAAATTACTTTATTTGAAAATGAAATATAGATTTTAGTGTGAAAATAATAAATAAATAAATATTTCGGACATCTAACACACAACGCCATCTAGTCCCAAGCTAAGCAGAGCTTGTGTTATGGGTACTAGACAACTGATATAAATACTTATATACTTTTTTTGTAAATACATACATATTATACAAAGAAAACACCCAAACTCCGAAACAAATATTTGCAGATCATACAAACATTTGGTCCGACCCGGGAATTGAACCCGAGACCTCAAGCTTAGCAGTCGCATACGCTACCACTATGCCACCGAGGCAGTCGAAAGATAATATTAGATAATAATTGGAAATGTTGTATATTAAAAGTATTAAGACTGCTTTTTTTGAAATGTTATTATCCTTCACTTGAAGAATCAAATTCTGAATTCATGCATGCTACGAAATATAAGATGAGTACAGCATCATAGACGCCGCCTGAATCATTTTCAGGAGGGTAAGTCTACATATAGACATACAGTTAACCATAATTAAATATAGAATTACTGGCAACCTGCACGGGTTTATTACGGGAAATATAATATATCCTATGTTTCTCTGAGATGTACACATATCTTTAACAAACATTGTTAGATTTTAGGCAATACACTTAGAAATTTAACAAATTATATTCGAAAACCTTTCTCAAGGATCACTTTACAAAAGGTAATGATTGCAAACAAATTCGAGTGAACTATCCCCCCCCTCACATAAGAGCAATTCTATTTTAAATACACAAATTTACATCTAATATGCATCAACAGATTTTAATGGTCCACTGCTGAGAAGAGCTTTTGCCTTATTATCGCCTTATGTATACAAGTATGATTAAATTTTAATATTTTTTAATGCTTCTTTATTACTTACCTTACGACTGAATAGGAGTAATGATAATATCCACCACCATTAGCGCAGCTGCCCATAGAAATAACCCATCTTGGGTCTGGCATTTGGTCATAAACTTTCCTTAATGCTGGTGCCATTTTATTAGTCAGTGTACCGGCTACAATCATCACGTCAGCTTGACGTGGTGAGGCACGGAAAACGACACCATACCTGTCAGAAGAATAAAAAATCAAATCAAGGAGAGAAGTTTTAGAGCCATTTATCCATACTTTTATATATTATAAATGCAAAAGTAACTCTGTCTATCTGTCTGTCCTGCTTTCACGGCCAAACTGCTGCACCGATTTCAATGAAATTTAGCATGGAGATACTTTGATTCTTAAGGAAGAACATAGGCAGAGCCGCGCACAAAAGCTAGTACTATATATTTCTACAGGAAATTAATTATTTATGCATTTTTTAAAACTATAAATAAATAAATAATTCTGATCAAAATATATGAGAAAGTACTAGCTAAGCCCCACAATGTTGTTGATCCTTTACAATAACTAATGTGGGTCTAGGGTAGATTAGAAGCTAGTCATAAATAAAAATAGCCTTAAGGTATTCCTTATTGTATCTACCAATACCTCATTTTTCAGTCAAAATCAACCACCAGAACAGACACAAAATTTTTAATAATGGTTTTTTATGCAAGTACAATTTTATATACTTTCATATGCATTTAATGAAAAGCTGTTAATTTGAAATTAAAAATAGACTTTATTTTATTTATATGTATAGATAATCTATACTAATATTATAAAGAGGAAAACTTTGTTTCTATGTTTGTTTGTTTGTTTGTAATGAATAGGCTCAAAAACTACTGGACCGATTTTAAAAATTCTTTCACCGTTCGAAAGCTACATTATCCACGAGTAACATAGGCTATATTTTATTTTGGAAAAAAATAGGGATCCGTAAGATATTTGGGTATTTCGGACACAAGGTGTAAAAATCAACTAGAAAAGTTACTTATTTTGCGAAAATTTTCATGCTACGGGCTATATAAGACGCAAACGAGGTTGCGTGGATCAGCTAGTATTATACTAAAAATGTTCGTAAACCTTAATCATTTAATACTTACTTAATCTGCTGTTATTTGCAAGTAAGTAAAACCTGTAATTAAACTAATAAGTACCTGTCCATGTCATAACGAGGAGCAGCAATGTGCATCATCTCTACGGCACAACATGCTAGACCAAAAGTCATGGGCCAAATAGAACCCTTCCTTCCCCAGTTCAGTAAATCATCAAGCCTAGCCACTGCCATCTCAGCCATGTTAGTCGCATCTTGGAAGGGAGAGTAAGGTCGTCTTTCCATTGGGTTTGGAGCAGGTAAATGAGTATGACGAATTTGTTCTACGGCGGGTGCTATAGCTCCCTTTTTTACAACAGATAAAAGTGTAGAAGGAGCTGTTGCTCCTAGAGTTTTGAGAGCCTGCATCTTTCTGTAACATTCATAAACACGAAAACAATAGGTTATTCCTATATAACATACTTTAAACAGCTTTGTACATAATAGTTTATGACTAAACTGCACTCACAAGATTGATGCTCTACAAATTTGAGTATATTCAATGCACGATATTACTCTTAAAACTAAATATTAGAAAAATCAACTAAATTTGACAGTTTACGTAATTCGAAGGTGCATTTATATTTTCGTCTATCTACCACACTCCGTAATAATATTTTCACATAAACGTTATAACACTAAGTGAAAATAATATTATAAAAAAAGAACTGTCTTTTCCTTAATTTAATAATATGTATTTTTTATTTGAGTAATATCTACAGGATCAGATATTGTCAATTACAACTTTAAATACATTTAAAATAAAACCAACTTCAGAAACGTCTACCTTAATGTCACAGAACAGCATAGAGTTAAGAACTTGAACTTATCTATGGCGCGTATCCACCAAAATCGTTAGCAATTTCAGTGTTTCCAACTCTTCAGAACATCGTCAACTTTTCCATTGTGTCTACACCGAGTCGCCTACACCTAGCCGATCAATTAACAACTCCATTGATTCGTTTGTCCTCAGGCATGTTTCAGGCGCAGGTGTTTTTGTTTCCAACTAAGCGTCTCAAACTCTCAACTCAAGCAGAAATTTTTACCAACACATGTTGACAACACAAAAGTTGACAACTTTTGTTTTGACAACTCGGCTCGGCTAGAACTGAGACCTATCGTTTTTTGTTTTTTCGAAAGACGGTTCTTATTCCATCTCATCCACATTTTTTATTAAGCTATTGCATAGTTAAGCTATTGCATAGCTTTTATCGCGGGCTTTGAGCGCGGCGACCGAAACAAGAAATTCCGTAACGAAAATAAAACCTAGGTGAAATAAAATAAATAAAAAATAGGTGTATAGGTATCTATCCTATCTTTATAATATGCTACGGACAAACACGAAACAAAAAAAAATTAAATGATGGTTCGTGAATTTAACCTCTACGAACCTCCTTTTTGTCGTTGAAAACTGCAATAAAATGTGTTTATAAATGCCCCAGTCTTTTCCAGATATTTAGAGGATATCAAGTCTCAAACTTATGTTTCTTATTTCAGTTACCATAAACTTATAGTTGCAATGATAAAAATGCCTGAATAACCTACATGTATTGTAAGATAATAAAAATAAAAATATTTTAAACGATATTAACTTCTCATTTATTCAATAAAAGAAAAAATAATGTTTTCTTATCGGTCACCACGCTCAAAAAGTGTAACTTGAATTAATATAAAAAACAATACTGTATAAATAAAAAATAAATAAATAATTATAATTGCATAAGTTGATGTTCATGACGGAAACAAACGTATAACTATATCGCGATGAAAGTGGAACAAATTGGTAGCAATGTTGTCCTTCACCAAACTAGATGGCGTTGTACCACTTTTCTGAATCGCGATATAGTTACGTTACCGGGCTCATGGTAAAAACCCCGAATGTATACAAAAAGAACGAGAATAAATAGCTTGTCAGATCAGCAGATCAGTTCACAGTGGTATTATTATAAATAGTAATCCTCTAGTGTTCACAAAACGTTGAGTGCAATTACGGCGCTTAACATTGGTCCTTCGAGCCGGATCGACAAGCCTTTTTGTTTGAACAAGCGGTGCCCAAGTTGGCTCGCTACACCCCGTGATACTCGCAGTGGATCGCTGCGGAAGAGTACACGGAACCCGCGGCTGCGGTAACAGCTACGCCCTACGTGGTAAGCTACACCAGCGCCCGGACCAGTACAGGTGTCGCCGATAGAGGGTGCCACCACTACACGGAGTGAACGAGCAACAACAGCAGCAGTGTCGCGTTGGTGAAAACAAGACACGTGCAGTTCAACTGGGTGCCTATAGAGGGCGCTTCAGGCAGTTCAACGGTAACAACAAGTTTGTGTGCAGTGGAATATTTGTGAGTACATTTATTTATTTATTAAGAAGAAAGTGAAATATCAAGTTAAACTATTTTGAACTTTATTATAGTGAAGTCATAAACTTAGAATATTTGGAAAGAATATTGGACTTAGAACAATTTTAAAATATACGAGTAACTTTGGACTTAGAAAATTTATCTATTTCATTTGTGTAATAAATGTGTGCATGTTAGTTTAGGACTTAGAATAATTTATGAAAAACGGGGGAACGAGGAATCTATGCCCGTTTTCTACCAGACTTGTATTAATTCCTAAACACTTGTAAAATTTTAGGAAATATCCGACACTTAGAAAAGTTTTACATTTAAATAACTTCACCTTGATATCTGTTGAAAACTTTTTATTGTATTACCCGCCACTCGTAATATCTTACTTCTTATATATTAATTCTTAACAAAATGGAAGGATTAATTAATGTTTTAAAAGATAAAAGAAATATTATATCTAAGGCTCTTATCAATTACAAAAAATGTGGCAAAGACAGATTAACCTTAGAGTATATTGAAACCAGATTAGATTTGTTAGAAAGGGATTGGGCATCTTTTAAAGATGTTAACACTAAATTGTACGAGCGTTTTAGTTTGGAAGATGTAGAAAAACAGGTAGGCGATATTTACGATACTGCGGAAGATAACTACATAACGTGTAAATGTTTGATGAAAACTATGTTCAACAAACTCAGTGTTGTAAAAGAATCCTCACAACAATTAGGTGACACTACCAGTACAAATAAATCATGTGGTATGGTGAAATTACCTAGAATCGCAATACCAACTTTTTCTGGTAAATACGAGGAGTGGACAACGTTCCACGATTTATTCATTTCTCTGGTACACAATAATAACGCGCTAGACAACGTACAAAAATTACATTACCTAAAAGGCCACCTCACTGGGGAGGCTGGGCAACTCATTAGACATACACCCATAACTGAGGCGAATTATAGTCAGTGTTGGGAACTTTTATGTAAACGATATAATAACAAAAGGTATTTAGCTAACTGTATTTTAAATCGTTTGTTCGCTCAAAAACGGTTGCAATACGAATCGGCAACTGCATTAAAGAGTTTGTTAGACATTACAACGGATTGTCTAAATGCACTTACTAATTTAAAAATAGATGTGTCCACGTGGGATGTTATTATCATTCATATTGTCACTTTTAAGTTAGATGCCGAGACGCGTAAACAATGGGAACTCAACGTTGGTAACATCGATTCCGGCGACTTACCAACCTTTACTTATTTTAAAGTCTTCATTGAAAATCGTTTTCGTGCGTTGGAGAACTTATCGGCAACAAAATCATCATCAGTCAGTCATCAGGTCAGTCATCAGGTCAGTAAACATAATTATAATTCTCATGTGTATTCTTCGAAAGCAATGTTGGCCACCAATACATCTAACGTACGATGTGAGTTTTGTTCAGAATTCCACAAACTTTGTTTCTGTAAAAGTTTTTCAAAACAACCTGTCGAAAATAGACGTTCATTTGTGTTAAAAAGCAATCTATGTTTTAACTGCTTAGGCGGCAACCACACGGTATATAACTGCAAAAAGTGTACCGTTTGTAAAGTTTGTCAAAAACGACATCATTCACTGCTTCATCTTTATCAGCAACCTGGAAGTAAAGGTCAACCCACTACAGTCAAACCTACTATGGACAGTACTAGTTCTGAAACTATTACGTCTCCAATGGTATCGTGTTTGACTACAGGAAAAATCCCAAAACCCAAGCAGGTTTTATTAGCGACCGCGTTAGTAAAGGCCGAGACAAACACGGGTGAGTATCGGACAATCCGAGCCTTGCTTGACCAAGGTTCTCAGGGTTGTTTTATAACTGAGGCCACGGTGCAATTTCTCAGACTGAAGAAGATTCCAGTGCAAGGACTTATTTCAGGGTTAGGGAGTGATAGTCCACTGGTTGCGAAGTACATGGTACATTTAACTATTCAATCTAGAATAGAAACAAACTTTAAATTTACTGTCAATGCATATGTTTTGAGCAAAATAACCTCTTACTTACCTGAACGTAGTATAGATACAAATTTACATTGGTTAGATATTACCGATTTACAACTTGCAGACCCAGGCTACAACATACCTAACAAAATAGACATCTTATTGGGTGCTGAGGCGTATAGTTGTATTATAGGAAACGGTGTTCTTAAAAACCCTTCGGGTACTCTGATAGCACAGAATACCAGTCTGGGGTGGATATTATCAGGAGTTATAAATACAAATAACAATAGAGGTTCTAACAAAATACAGGTAATGCACGCACAGGTAAATGAAGATGATATACTTAAGAAGTTTTGGGAGATCGAAGAACAAAGGGGTCTGAAGAAAATACTTACGCCAGAAGAAAAGAAATGTGAAGAATTTTACAGCGCAACCACTGAAAGAGACAGCAGTGGCAGGTATATTGTCCGATTACCTTTTAGAGATGAGATTCCTTCTTGTATGTTTGGCAATTCACGCGCTATAGCGGAAAGAAGATTTACATCATTAGAAAAAAGATTAAATAATAACATAGATTTAAAAAAGAAGTACACGCAAGTAATAGACGAATATTTAAACCTAGGACACATGAGATGTATATCTAAGGACGACACATATAAAGAAAAGGCTGTATATTTACCTCACCATGCAGTTATACGAGAAGATAAAAGTACTACGAAGGTACGTGTCGTTTTTTAACGCCTCGGAAAAGAACCGCAACGGAGTGTCGTTAAATGACACACTGATGGTAGGACCCACACTGCAGTCTGATTTAAGACATACAGTTTTACGATGGAGAGTATATCCCATAGCACTAGTTGCTGATATTGTAAAAATGTACCGGCAAATTAAAATAGCTGAAACAGATAAAATGTTTCAACGTATTCTTTGGCGAGATAGCCTTGAGAAAGAGATCACTGACTACGAGTTACTGACTGTAACTTTTGGTACTGCTTCTGCGCCGTATCAGGCCGTCCGTACCTTACACCAAGTCGCCTATGATGAAGGTGAAAACTATTCACTTGCCAAAGACAGAGTTCTTAAATGTTTCTATATGGACGACTTAATGACTGGTTGTTATAGCGTAGAAACAGGTATAGAAATATATAAAGAAATAACAGGATTACTACGAAAAGGAGGATTTGAAATGCAAAAATGGAATAGTAATAATCAAACCATTGTCGAAAGAATTAATGAAATCGAAAGAAAGAATATAGTACGTACAGAACAAATTAAATACAACTCGGATAACAATGAAGAGTACAACAGATCAAAAAATTTAGAGTATAAGAAGGAAAAAGGAGTAGAAATTAAATTAGACAGTACTATTAAAATCTTAGGTCTTACCTGGAGTCGCGAGGAGGACACTTTTCAATACACAGTGAATCTTCCACCGCTGACAGCATCTGCAACTAAAAGATCAATAATTTCAGATATAGCCCGCTTATTCGACCCATTAGGATGGTTAGCTCCTAGTGTAGTCTTGGCCAAGGTTTTTATCCAAAGGTTGTGGCTTGCAGGAGTTAGTTGGGATGAGGAGTTAAGCACGGAATTAATAAGTGAGTGGAGAACTTACCGTGAAGAATTGTTATTGCTGACTAGCGTTCGAGTACCGCGTTGGCTTGGTACAAAGTCCAATGATGATATGGAGTTGCACGGGTTTAGTGACGCCTCCAAGACAGCTTACGCAGCTGTAATTTATTTACGAAGTGTTGATGCAGAAGGCCAAATACGGGTGTCTCTCTTAACAGCAAAAACCAGAGTAGCACCCATTAAACAAATAAGTATTCCTAGGTTAGAGTTGTGTGGAGCAGTTCTATTGTCACAACTTCTGACTGAAACAGCAGAGGTCTTAAACATATCTACGGATAAAATCACAGCTTGGACTGACTCGACGGTTGTGTTGGCGTGGATAAACAGCCACCCTAGCAAATGGAAGACCTTTGTGGCCAATCGTACCTCAGAGATTCTTACAACAATGAAATCGTCTCAATGGTTTCATGTACCATCCAAGGAGAATCCAGCCGACTGCGCCTCTAGAGGTCTCCTTCCCAGTTCGTTTCTTACTACTGATATGTGGTTTTCTGGACCAACATTTCTTAAAGCTTCGTCAATAGTATACAAGAGAGCAAATTATTACACGGTAAACCTGGAACAATCTATAAAAACTCACATCACAACTTTACCAGATGTTTTTATTTTCGAAAGGTATTCTACACTGGCAAAACTTGTCAGAATTGTTGCATATTGTAGAAGATTTTTAAATCAGCACCCTAAAAGTCAAAACCTTTATTTACAAAAGACAGAACTAGATGCTTCTCTTCAATGCTGTATAAGAAAAACTCAAAGGGAAGGATTTACCACAGAGTATGAACAATTACAAGACAAACGTTACATACAGTTCAAATCAAGTACATTAAAAGCACTCTGCCCTTATCTCGACGACGAGGGTTTAATAAGAATTAGAGGTAGGATTGAAAACTCTCAGTTGAATGAACAACTCAAACATCCGATCGTTCTACCTCACTCAAGTCATTTGACTAACCTCATCATAGCTGATGCTCATTTAAAAACGTTGCATGGTGGTCCTCAGCTTATGATGAATTATTTGAGATCAGCCTATTGGATAATAGGTGTTCGGAACCTCGTCAAACAGCATGTTCGTAAGTGTGTGACATGTGCCAAACAAAGAGCAAGTATCAAAAACCAATTAATGGGTTCACTTCCAACTGTTCGATGCACGCCGGCAAGGCCGTTCTTACATAGCGGCGTGGACTATGCAGGTCCTATAAATATAAGGACAACAAAGGGTCGGGGTTACCGCTCTTACAAAGGCTACATATGTCTATTTGTGTGTATGGCGACCCGAGCCCTTCATTTAGAAGCAGTCAGTGATATGACAACTCAGGCATTTTTGGCTGCATTCAGAAGATTTGTGGCTAGAAGAGGTCATTGCTCGAAATTGTGGAGCGATAATGGTACCACTTTCGTAGGCGCCTCCAGGGAACTCATTCACTTAAATTCAATTCAACCGTCGATAGCTGAGTACCTGGAAGCAAATGGTACCGAATGGCATTTTTTACCCCCTCACAGCCCCAACTTTGGTGGGCTTTGGGAAGCAGGGGTTAAATCTACAAAATTCCATTTGAAACGTGTAATCGGTGAAGCTACTCTTACGTTTGAGGAAATTACTACCCTTCTCAGTCAAGTGGAAGCCTGCTTGAACTCGCGACCCATGAGCGTTCTTAATGTTTCTGACCATGGTGAACCGTTACCTTTAACTCCGGGACATTTCTTAATCGGAGAACCATTAGTGAATGTACCCGACGATCAATATGAAAATTCCAATATAAATCATTTGACACGTTGGCAACACATTCAAAAAATGATACAATCGTTTTGGAAGCGTTGGTCACAAGAGTATCTTACTACTTTGATGAATCGATACAAATGGTCTTCTCAAATACCGGAACCGGAAATTGGAGACATAGTGTTAATTAAGGAAGACGACTTGCCGCCAAGTCGTTGGTTGATGGGTAGAGTGTTGGAAAAACACCCTGGTGATGATAATATCACCCGCGTGGTCACAGTGCGCACGAAATCTTCCACTATCAAAAGACCTACTTCCAAAATTTGTGTTTTACCTGTTGTTAATTAATAATTTAAGTATCTTCCTTTTACATTAAGTTTCATGTTTTATGTATAGAATAAGTTTAAATTGTAAACCTTTATGTGTATGTGATCAGGTTTACCAAACTTTTAAACTTCTTTTTTTGTTTTTTTTAATTATTGTGATATGTATCTACTACATGGTTATAGAAATTCAGTTTAAATTCACGAGTTCATACCGAGGTCAAGTACAGTTGCAAATGCTGTGCAATTTATTATATGTAAATAGTGTTTAGATCCAAGTAGAATCAGTGTATGTAGTTCTATTTAAGAAGGACATTTCGTCATAACGTCCTTGGTGGGCGGTATGTTCATGACGGAAACAAACGTATAACTATATCGCGATGAAAGTGGAACAAATTGGTAGCAATGTTGTCCTTCACCAAACTAGATGGCGTTGTACCACTTTTCTGAATCGCGATATAGTTACGTTACCGGGCTCATGGTAAAAACCCCGAATGTATACAAAAAGAACGAGAATAAATAGCTTGTCAGATCAGCAGATCAGTTCACAGTGGTTTTATTATAAATAGTAATCCTCTAGTGTTCACAAAACGTTGAGTGCAATTACGGCGCTTAACAGTTGATAAAAAATGCTATGTAATAGCTTTACCGCGGCAATCCCCGAGTGCCCCACGTTTTTTAATATTAAATATTTGAGATTGGCAGAAATAGCTGATTAGCTAGTAGCCATCTCATCAAAAGAAGAAGAAGACCTAAAGAAAGCTCAGCATAGGTCAGCGTTCACGATTCAATATGATGCTATTTCAAGAATTAACTGCCTCATTGGTCTAGCGGTTCACGGATGCGACTGCTGACTAAGAGGTCTCGGGTTCGAATCCTGGGTCGGGCCAAAAGTGTTATTGAGTTTTTCTGATTCTGATTAATAACAACTAAAGTTTGGAAATTGGAGTCTGAACCCCATGTCTCGCCCGGAGAATACGGAAAACTGTCGGTCCTGTGCCTGATCTCTCCCCGATCGTGTCGGTTAATCGGCCCATCGGATATGAGAGTGGGGTGTGATTATGTTGTTATGTTGCATAACACGAAATGATGAAAACATTTTCAGTTATCATTCTATTACAAAAAAATGAGAAATTTATTGAAATTTTCGTTTTGTGTATGTTATCAAACACAATATTTAATTTTAAATATATGATAACGTAAAACGTCATTGTTAAATCGTATTCACTCAGGTAATAACTGTGGTTGGGGAGTTATTATTTCAAACTACTGGTAGCACTGACACGGGCTGTATCGGGCATTGTGGTGGATATCGCTATTCTCGTTACAACCCGTTGGAAATATCTGCGCACCCGGCTGGAATGTGCTTCACCTCTAGCTACCCCAGCATCGCCCACCTTCGTCTATCTAGTACCGTTGCCAACTTAAGCGCCGACACACGTGTATTACTCGTACTTTCGTAATCTTACTCTTGTTTATTGTTTCTCTGTTCAGTGAAATATAATGAAACTACCTAGTTAGTAAACTACTAGCCAGGTTCGCAGATATTTCCGACGGGTTATATGCTCACTCTCCATTACACGTAGACAGATGCGTCCGCCGATGACATCAGATGTCGATGATTACCATATATATAAAGTAAACTGCTATAGTATCCTAAATCCTAATATGATAGCCACGCCACATACCAGTTAGTTACAAACCTATAGAGGCAAATTTTAAATTTATTTTTTAATTGTGAAAACCGAAAGTGACGGCTATCAAACTGATATTGACAAATCGGCTGTCATAAATGTCACAGTGTAACTGTTTACTGTGAAATTTAATTTTGATAACAACAACGAATTCGGAGATCGTTTTTTGTTTTTTCGGAAGACGGTCCCCATTTCATGTCATCCACATTTTATATATTTTTTATCATTAATTTCATCACGACGACGACTTGAAGACTTGAAGACTTGATAATTGAAGACGATAAATACTTGACATTGGCAGAAATAGCTGATCCGAGTGATCCGGCTAGTTGCCATTCATCATCAAAAAAAAAAAAAAAAAACAACGAATTCACAACAACAGTAAGAAAACAATTGATCAGACAGTAGATTTTGTACATGAATTAAATTAGAACCTATTATACGTAATATTATGTCAAATAAAATGAAAAAGGTACTTATTATTATTATTCCGAATTTCGCTTTATCAATATAAATTATTCTTCATAACTCTTTCCAAATTTGTTTTTATTCAGGAAAAGTGGTTAAAACCTATGTTTGAATTTGATGACGATGTTCCAAAGAAAAAAGCGAGTAAAGACGAAAAAACTTTTATTAATACATGTTCTACAGCTAAGCAGGTATCGTAATAAATTTATTAATGAAGTTATACCATTGTAATGTTTGACTGGTTTTAGAGTTAAATTAACTATCAGAATTTCAAATATGCTCTTGGTTGTTACTGATGCTACTTACCAAATCAGCCTAAAGCAAGTACTTTTGAGGCTTAATATTATTATATATAATTAATTATAGGTACTAGATTCTGCATCTCCTAAAACATGTAACGTTGTGATAAAAGATCACAAAAATTGGATTAAGAGCTTTGAACCAGTAACTGTGGAAGAGTTAGCTGTAAATAGTAAAAAAATACAAGAAGTTGATGAGTGGATGAAGTCTGTTTGTAACAATAACAATGGTGATATACTGCTATTGACTGGACCTGTTGGCTGTGGGAAGACTATTACAATAAAAGTACTTGCTGCCAAACACAAAGTTAGAGTTACTGAATGGATAACTCCCCTTGATATAGATATGCCATCAGAGAATGGTATGTTTCATTTGTTTTACCCTTTTACTAGTTGTTTACACTCGGATTAGGAGAGAGAGGGAACAGTGAGTGGACCTGCGTTTGCGCACACACATGTGTGCACTATAATATCTCCTGCGTAGTTGGCTGGTCTTTGTTGAGACTAGCTGCTGTGGCCGTAATCGGCTAGGACAACATCACTCATACCCTGGGTTAATAAAAAAATCCAGTGCTGATGAAATACACAGGTTTATTTTACTATCTATAAATGCTGGCTACACCTCTGTTTCTGACAGCACTTACTACTCACGGTACTCCAGCAGTTGTATGTTGCATCAGCTATGGTATTAGCTGATTTGTGTTGTTACCTCAGATTCTCCAAAGTTATGATCAGTAATATATAAATATTTTTCAACCACTAGCGCCCTTCTCAAAAGACTGATGCGAAAATATTGAGATACATAATTGAGTGTATATCCCTAGGTTAAAGTAATTCCATAAATTATAGAAATCAATTAATGTACTGAATGTGTTAATATTTATGGAAATAAAAGCCTAGTAATACAAAATCTTATATTTCCAGGCGAATTTGAATATAAACAGAAGCAGTCATTAAAGTTTTTGGACTTCATCCTGAATGCAGCAAATTTTACTTCTCTTTTAGATGACAACAGTAGAAAATTGGTGTTAGTTGAAGATTTTCCTAATACATTCATAAGGACACCCTCAGAATTTACAGATGTATTACGGTAAGCATACCTAGAGGTTTTTTATCCACTTTGATTCAAGAACACCAATCATATTATTTTTTTTTCCTGTGGGAATGCATTTACGCATTTCGCTAGACCACTGCGGTGGGTTCGCTTCGTGTGGGACTCCTGGCCTTCAAGAGAGGAGGCCAGACTACCCACTAAACCCCACGTTGTTCCTCATCACCTAAGACCGAGCCAAGGGATAGAATGCTCACCGTGACTCGGCTAGGGACGCCTTTTCGGGCTCGCCTCAGGGGGCCAAATCGTTAGGGCCCCCCTCTCCTTAGTTGTTATGCGCCTCTGAAACAAGAGGGGCGCATTACGCCTAATGGCTAAGGGGCGGCAGGTCCCCCGACCCGCCGCCCTAAGCTACTCTCATTCGGGGCCGCGGGCGAACATCTTTCGCCGACGACCCCTCGCTGGGGGTCTGCGGGGCGGGAGAGTGAGCCCAGCTCGCTCCCGTTCCCGCAGGGCCTCTCTCTTGGCTGTCATCACCTCGCTAGCGAACGAGGCGATGGCGGCCCAGCACCGCTCGCTGTCGGCCATTGCTTCGATGACGGCCGGCAGCGAGAGATCTGCTCCAATGACGGTCGTCAGGGCCGCTCTTTGGCCGTCCCACCTATTTTTTCTAATGGCAATATCAATCTTAGACCAACCCTTTAGCATTAATAACTAACTGAACCCCGGTTAAAGCAGCGGGGTTCAGTTAGTTATTCCTTTTTTATTTAAAAAATGTAGGTAAATTTAATATAACTAAGGCAATTTGATCATTAGGTCTTGTCCCATAATGGTTCCAAAGCATAATTTCTTTAGTCAATATTATTTTGAATGATTTTATGACAGTCAATATAGTTATTTATACCAAAATGTTTCTATATTATTTCAGTCAATATAAATCCAGAGCAAAATCGCCTATTGTTTTTATATGTTCAGAATCACATACAGATGGTAAAAATACTGCTGCAAATCTTTTCACACCAGGTCTGAAGGAGCAATTTAATATACAACATATTACGTAAGCACCTATAGTTACTATGCATGATACTAATTATAAAAATAATGTAGCTAAGGGAGCGTTCAAGTAATACGTAACGCAACTTTTGAAGATATTTGAACCCCCCCTCCCCCCCTGTAACGCATCGAAACGTTTTCTGTTCGACCCCCCTATTTAAACGCTACGTAACACTCAAGTGTCATGTTTATATTTTATAAATTTTTGGCTTACAATACACACAATTGTTTTTCTCCTTGGTTTTTGCTCATAAACTCTTAAAATAACAGCCCCTGTAACGCATAGTAACGTTTTACGAGACCTCCCTCCCCCGAAATTGCGTTACGTAATACTTGAACGCTCCCTAGCACAATATTTAAAGTAACATTGGCAACATTGTGAAAGTATGAATGAAGTAGTTACTGGTTAGTTGTGCCATAAGAGGGGGTCTACCAGGGGAATACTGAGCACAATCAATTACTTGACCATGATAATGTGCTACTGTATGGAAGCGAAAGTTGATGGATACCCTGCCATATACAGGTTGTAAAAAGACGCTTTTGCGGGAGGCATCGCGCGCGCTCGCTCGGTTAACTGGCGCGGTGTGCAATGACCCCAGCCGGTCGCAGCTGTTTGTATTTTAGTATACATTGCCGTTTTATTAATTTCATTTCTTTTTGGTTTTCTAAATGAGATAATTAAGTAGTTAGGGTCCTATCATGTTTGACTACCTCGGTGGCGTAGTGGTAGCGTATGCGACTGCTAAGCTGGAGGTCTCGGGTTCGATTCCCGGGTCGGACCAAATGTTTGTATGATCTGCAAATATTTGTTTCGGAGTTTGGGTGTTTTCTATGTATAATATGTATGTATTTACAAAAAAAAAGTATATAAGTATTTATATCAGTTGTCTAGTACCCATAACACAAGCTCTGCTTAGCTTGGGACTAGATGGCGTTGTGTGTAAGATGTCCGGAATATTTATTTATTTATTTATTTATTTATTTATTTATATGTATGTAACCAGAAAAGAACATAAAAAGACAATTTAACATTAGTATTATCATTCTGAGGATCATAGCTGAGAAATACGACTCGACTATTATGAAAAGCATTGCCACAATATTACTAGTAAATGGTAACACTGTAAACTACTAACATATGTTAAGAAAAATTCAATAACTGATGTCTGAATAAATAACTATAACGGGATGACCTACATTATAATTATACTAGCTGAACCCCGCGGTGCTACCCGCGGTACGATGATAACTGCGGGCAACGCCGCGAGGCGAAGCTATATCTTTATAAATAGTAGCCTATGTGTTATTCTGATGTATAAGCTATATTGTGGTAAAGTTTCATTCAAATCCATTCAGTAGTTTTTACATGAAAGAGTAACAAACATCCATACATACATACATCCATACTTACAAACTTTCGCCTTTATAATAGTAGTAGGATTTACTTTAGTTGAAAGCTTTGCAGTACAATGCTTTTCAAATAAGAATAGGACTGGGTTTGCAACTAACTTCACTGGAAATGTAGCTTTCGCATAAACACCAAATAAATATAAAAAATATACTTTATATTTTTTTCTTAAAAGACTATGTATTGATTTATGTAATTGTAAATCCTCGGTTTTTTTGCACACCATAAAAATATCTAAAGTTGTTGACAAATGCAGGACAAGATGGCGGTTTTCCAATCCATTCTTATTTGAAACACACATTGTAATTTATGAGAAAACCAACCCTGCAGGAATAGTTAGTATAATTATACAATTAAATGCAGTAAAGATGAATTATAAATGGGTTCAAGTGTATAATAGAAGAGATAAAATATTCTAGTTGTCCTCTTTTGTAGTTAACTGTTTGCAAATATATGGGATAGATCTTAAAGGACAACAAAAAAATTGCAGACTCAACACAAATTATGATAAAACTTAATGTTTATAGGTTTAACAGTGTTGCAACAACAAATTTAAAATCTGCACTAAAACGGGTCGCAACTATTATAAATCAGAAACACAAATCGGTATATAACACTCCTACAACTGATGTCATAGAATGTGTAGTCAATTCTTCAATGGGAGATGTCAGATCAGCTGTGTTGAATTTACATTTTGCATGCCTGAAAGGTGAGTTTTAAGTCTTGTAAGCTATAGCTGAAGTCTCATTTCCGTAATAATTTACCAAATGGATTTTCTTTATTATATTTATATATATTATAATTATATATATTTAGGAGGATCAAAACAGAATATGGATACAAGTATATTATTAGAAAAAGAAACAAAAGGTAAAGGTACTAAGAAGAAAAAGCAGTCCTCTAGTAAATTTATGTCATTGGGAAAAGATCAAACTGTTAGTATTTTACATGGAGTTGGCAGAGTATTAAATCCTAAAGGTAGGTAGTTTACAACATTTGGTAGATTTCATTATTATTTTATCATATTGTTGTTTAACTTTGCATATGATTGTGATAAATATAAATTTCCTCAGTTATAGATACAGAAAATGGAAAACAAAAATTTACTCACAGCCCAGAAGACATTATTGAACAATTTATAAGCCAACCATCTTCTTTTATTAATTTTCTTGAGGAAAACTACTTACCTCATTTCGCTTGCATTGATCATGTTGTAAACGCAACCTCGGCACTAAGTGACGCTGATTTCATGCTAGCCGAGTGGAGGGTAACTCTCAACTTCATTTATTAAATTTTAAGGATCAGTTTCACCACTTCCCGTTAAAGTTATAGATAATTATCTCCCTCAGATAACACTATTTGACAGATTAAAGTTGCTTATATATGTTTGTACCCTTCAGAGCAGAATGTACAAAATACGAAATGTGCACCACACGCAAAATCTGCAATACGCATAATGAGCAAACATTGTACATTCTGCGATTTGCACATTTTGCGTTTTGTACATTCTGCTCCAAAGGATGTTTGTCTCTTAACTGCCTCGGTGGCGCAGTGGTAGTGTATGCGACTGCTGTGCTTGAGGTCTTGGGTTCGATTCCTGAGTCAGACCAAATGTTTATATGATCTGCAAATATTAGTTTGGGTATTTTCTATGTATAATGTGTATGTATTTACAAAAAAAGTATGTGTGTATTTATATATGTTATCTAGTACCCATAACACAAGCTCTGCTTAGCTTGGGACTAGATGACGTTTTGCGTTAGATGTCGAAATATTTATTTATTTAATCGGGACTGTGAAACCGAAATCAGAAGTCTGGTAGGCAAGTCCAAAATTGAGGACACCTGATAAAAATGTTCCAGTCCTCCCCAGAGCAGGGCGCTTGCGACCGGCCGCCGGGTAGTTTTTAGTGGAATCAGACATACCTGGCTCCTCAGTACGAGAACCGAAGGGATTGTCCATCTCATTAACAAAAAAAAAAATAATTAAGAAGTTCAAATTAGTCATAATATCAGTGACTTTTTGAAGTGGCGAAACTGGTTCTAAGTTTTTTATTGAGTTCAATCCCTTTGAAAATGTATGAACATGTTACGTTTCAGGAGAAAACATGTCAGGAACACGGTTTGTATATTGCAGTGGCAGGTTTAATGCTTGCAAATAAAAGTCCAATTTCAGCCTGGAATCCAGTAAGAGGACCTAAAAATATGAGGATACAATATCCGTATGTATACTGCTTTTACTGGTTTTTGAGAGATTTAAGATTGGGCTTGTTTTTCAAAAGATGAAACATTTTCATATATTATTATACATTTTTTAGGTCAGCACGAGAATTGCATTTAGAAGTAAATAATTTATACAAGGGAAAAGTTTTAGTTGCCGATTACCAGACATATTGCAAGATTATTGGAAAAGAAAGTGATACTTAACATAATCTTAAGACTGTTCTATTTATGGAAATAAAATATCATTTTGTTTAACAATAATGTTATTATTATAGTAACAAGTTACAGGCAGAAATAGAAAACATATGTCATATCCTACTTGGCATTGGAAACGGGATCTTTGGATCTGGGAAGAAATATTAAAATTATATTACTAACATTTTTATTTGAAAAAGGTCAGACAATACAAATACAATTTTATTAAATTATCACTTCACACTGATAAGTCTTTTACGAACAGTTCATCTGCTTTGATCACTCACTCGTTTCCATTTTGCAAGCTTTTATAACAAGAAACATGTTGTTAATTTTATTTGAATAAATCAAGGTGCACATAGAGACATGTATACTTACCTCCTCATCGTATCGACCTTACAAACTAATGGTATATACGCACTCGCGAGAACCTATATAGCAGGAAGGTGCCTACTTACCTCAGAGGTATTTGGAATGTGTTGTTTAGGTATGTGATATTCCTTAGTTAGAAGATGTTTTGGCATGCAAAGTGATAAGGGGTTGTGTCTGTAACTGTGTGTGTGTGTGTGTTGAGGACTTAACGGGAGGAGGAAGAGGAAGACCTGGAGCGGCGGCGGCGCGGAGCAGCCCGCGGTGAACGCGAGCGGGTGCGACGTCGTCTTGGAGGAGAACGCCTCCGCGGCGGAGGACTACGCCGACGGTACCTGTTTCATACAGATTGATCATGTCAAACGAAATTTAGTAAAAATATATGAGTATTTTAAGTAATTTTCTGTGAGGTGACGGATTAATAATACTGAGTGTCACCACCCCTACTCATCCCATAGGTATCGTAAGAGGCGACTAAGGGAGAAAAACTACGCAGGACAACCTGTCTGGCCTTATGTCCGGCGGGCTACTAAAGGCTGTTAATGTTAAGTAGTAGCATTGGTTTAATGCTAACACATCATCTAACGAAAATTCATATGGAATGAAATGAACTAACCTCGGTGGCGAGTGTCGTCGTGGTGGGACGTGCCTGGGCGGTGGCGGGCGCGGCGAAGGACGTCGCGGGCGAGATGGTATCAGGACTGGAGCTGCTGTAATTTCTTGCCCGTCGATTTGCCCTACAATAGAAGTCATCAATGAAATATCACAGACAGAATCTGCGTCATCTTTTTTTCACACATACACTTAATTTCAACATAAAAATTCACAGTAATTGCAAGAACAGATTGTTTGAATCTTTTTGCAGTTACAGTGCAATTTAGATAATATCTCATTAAATCTATATTGTTATGAAACAAAGAAATTTAGTTTATATATTCTTTATTATCTTCGTGTTTATGTATTTGCGATTTGTTAAAGAGAACTGAAAGATTTTTGAATGTTTAACATAAGAAAGGTAGATAAAAGTGATAGTTAGTGTTAGTTAGTAATAGATGTAGTATAGCGCTAATGCCACAAAGACTAAATTCTGTAATGAAACAAAATAACATAATTCATATAATTTTTGTACCTCCATCCATATGCTTCATAGCGTTTTCTGCTTCATCTGCGTTGCTGAACTCAACATATGCATAACCACGACCATTATGTGGATGTAGTCTATCCATTGGGAACTCCACAGCTTTAACACTGCCGTAAGTTGAGAATATTTCATGAATGTGGTCTCTTGACACATTCATTGTCAATCGTCCAATATGAATTCTTGTAGGCCGTGGTGGTGGTGAACGTTCCCGCTTTTTGCGACCAGGTGACCTGTGGAGATATGCAACATTGTTTTAAAATATATTCATTGTTTCAGTTTCTGCCTAGTGATTGGATTGTGAGTGAATGTTATCAAAACTGTGAAGTTGTTTATACCATAATACACCAAAAACTTAGCACAATTATCTATGAAAGGAGTAAATGAAGTTTTTTAGCTGGTAGTTGATTTTAGATTAACTAGATAAATGTATGACTATACGAAGGCTAATGTAACCCAATTTTGTAGCTAATATAATTTATGGGTTCAAACAAAATAAAAAAAGTGAAATTTTTACATAGATATTTTAGATAATTGATTTTTGTTTTTATATCATATGAGGTCGACTGGTATTAGGTAGTTAATAATACTGGGCAAAATTGATCAGTGACAATGCTAACAGATGTCTAAAAGTCATATACACTGCTGAAGACTGTAGAAGAGCCCAGTCATCCGAAAGATTATTTTGCAGAGGAGGATCAAATAAAATGTTTACATACCTATCATGTTTCTCCTTACTCTTTGCTTTATCATTTGACGATGGTACTGACAACTTTTTCTTATCACCAAGGGGTGATCTATCTCTATTCTTTTCCCTCTCTGGTTCACGGCGTTCCTTAAGTGGGCTCTTGTTAGGTGAGATCCTAGAAAATAGAAATTGAAATGATGATGATTTAGCCTTTTTATTCCAAAGTGATTCCTCTTTGTTTGGTCTGTCAGTCTATAAGATGTCTCTCAGCTCGGTATGTCGCTTGACATAGGCCTCCTCCAACCACCTCCACTGCTCCCTGTCTGCAGAACTCTTGTCCAATACGGTCCCAGGGCTAGGCGAAGATCATCCACCCATCTTCTTAGTGGACGTTTCCGTTCTCTTGTTCCGTTCCTTGGATACCACAGAGTGACCTGTTTGCTGCACTTGTTCGCTTTGCACCGCAACATGTGTCCAACCCCATTTTAGACGGTCAATTCGAGATTTTGAAATACTATGACTTTAAACATGCCTGTGTAAAGTCCCACATAACTCTGTATCTTTTTATCGTAATCCCACACAAATACTAAGCTTCCCACACAACAATTAAGCTAGTATTTAACAATAGGAAACAATCTCAATTTTATTGCAAAAGCACCTGTTGAGTTAATTTTTGCTACCTTATAGTACAATAGCTGGAAATTAATTTTAAGGTAGACCGTAGACACCTCTTTCTTGTGAGAACTTACACAGAAGACAAACCTAAAATTATAGCATTTATGCTGTCGTATTTCAGGTTTGAATGTGAGCAGTAGGTCCAATGCTGCATTCATAATGAGTATGGTGAACACTAGTCTTGGATTCTTCTCATGATTCCATCAGACAGAGTACAATCAAATTTGCAAGCCTGCCAATATATAAAAAAACTTACTTCTTTTTCGGTCTAGAACGATCATTGTTGCTGCTGCTGCTACTCGATGAGCTAGATGATGATGATGACCTTGATGAGCTACCGGAACTGCTGGATGATGACCGTGATGAAGACCTTGATGAACTGCTTTCTGAGGAACTATAGGGACATTTGATGGGGACCATTGATTAAACCTGGCTAGTCCAGTATTAGAAATAATCTTTGATAAATCCAATTTCTCATTATTAATTTACACAATTTCCTGTACCTTTCTAACTATTAAGATATTTTATGTATATTTATAATACATAAGTACAAGCAAATGGGCCTGGGTTTGCACATTAGTCTTTGAGATTCTTGGGGCATCTCTACAAAATGCATTATATAAATATTAATCTTTCAATCACTATCTAAAATAATGCTGAAAACTGTATTTTAATCTGATGAGTAGTTTAAAAAATTCAAAGAGACAGCGGAAGCAACTCCATTTTATACTATGTAAAAGTATGATGAATAATAAAAATAGTATTATACATTATATTTATTATACTATTCGTGATTTAATTTTGAAATATTTTAGCAGCAAGAAAAATGGTGAGCCTTAGCAGGATTTCACATTTTAAGAACCAAAATTGAATTTAAAACCTAATCCACTAATGGACATAGGCTTGTCTTTAGTAAGAAGGTTTTAGCCTACTATATTATTATGCTGGCCAGATATTATTGTTGGTATAGGGTATATGTCAAGGTTTCTTTAGTTTGTAGCTGCTGCTGCAAAGTTTGTTCCCATAGTATTAGTCAACTCACACTCGATGAATAGTAGTGGTTACACTTTCTATACTTGATTTATCACCAGATGGACAAAAATTTTATCCAATATAGGCACTGTTATTGTATTTGAGACTACTTAGTTTACTATAAATGTTAACTTGTAGACATAACCTAAAAACCTACAAACAATTTCGATAATTCGTATATCAGGTTGTCTTAAAATTTTACAAAGAACATACCTGCCACTACTGTCACTGCTGCTAGACCCTGATTCAGTTTTCTTCTTCTTGACTTCTTTCGGTTTCTTCTTCTCTTTATCAGACGCCGCCGAAGGGGACTTCGTTCGAGCCCTGACAGCACAAAAAACATTTATTTTTATTATGAAGATAATTGAGATGATTTTGTTCAATCTTCACGAATACGCACATTTTAGAGGAAACTTTTCACAGGCACGAAATACCACAAACTAACGAGCGTCTTAAAACTAACAAATTATAATCACGACCAATTCATACACCACAAACCACAACGCTCTTTGAATAGGGCAGGGATACGAAAAAAGTATCGATGCTTTGTGGTATCGATTACTTTTCCTTTCGATATCGATGCTTTAGTACTTGATACTTTGCATTCGATACTTTTACACAATGAGTACTTTTCGACAGGTATCGTATCGATTAAGAAATTATTTTTTTCGTCTCTTTCTACTAAGCTGAAACTGAAGTTATTTTGGCAGTAGGCGCATTAGGCCTTGTACTGGCAAGGCACAGTGGCAGTTGAGACCAGAATGGATTTTAGTGGAACCACCACATACCTGGCTTCTCATCCCCGGAGAAGTCGCAGATCCGAAGGGAAAATTTTCCAAAAACGAAAAAAAAAAAGTAGTCGCCATTTAGCACTCGGTAAGCTACGTACTCGATACTTTGAAGTATCGATACTTTTATGAGTACGATACTTTCTATTCGATTCTGTCCTATCTTTGAAAGACCATTAGTGTTGCCGGATTAAAGAATTACATAATTTTAGAGAAGCAGTTGAATTTGATTGAAAATGGTAAATTGGGGTTACTGTCAATTTACACTATTTTATTTTTTGCGCTAAATGCTAAACTGTCTATATTTTGAACTCTGAAGTAAGTAAGGAAGTATATTTTTTGTGTAAATTACTAGAACATTTGATTTAATGAACTTGAGGCTTTTTTCATTTACATAAATCTTTGTAACAAGTACTTATCAATTGAATTGATTAATTTATTCACTTATGTGTTAGTTTCGTGTTTAGCGCTCTTGACTGCTAAGCTAGAGATCGAGGCCATTGTCGTAAACTCGTGTGGAGGAACGAGGTGTCGTCATGTCCCTCCAACACAAAGGGAAGATCCTCTGACCAGGCGAGGTGATCATGCCTGGCACTGCGGGGCCACTGCCAAACAGTTGATGTTGGGATGTTGTATATATGATAATCGGCGCGAGAACATCTATTGCGCGATTCAGGATTGGTAGATCCGTGTAGTGCGTTACTTCGTAGTTCAGTGTATCTTCGGTAGATGGCGCTGTAGTGGGTTATTGTTGTGTTTTATGTGGAAGTTGCCACACTCGTTCTACAAAGGATAAAGTACCGAGTACCGGTACTTTTCGAAGCAGCCGTTCCCGTAAAGGACCTAGGTCAGCCGGAAACAAGGGAAACTGTTGGTGGTGCGGAGCTGATGGTTGCTAACCACCATGAGCTTAGGCGTCCTCTGATATTCTTCATCGAGCACTTCCGCCTCTGAATCCTACGGCCAATGCGTATGCGCCCAAATCATATCTTCACTCCGTAGACACGGTATGGTCACGACGTATGTCTCTTACCGACAATATACCTTCATGGTAGGAACCATGGGTAGTCAAAGTCACGGTACATACCAGTGTACCATATAGTACCATTGAGCGGCCATATATAGCCTTTTCGCGACGCTGAGTTCACTCAAAATGGGCAAAAGTCGAGCAAGGACAGACACAGTGCTGAAAAAATGCTTCGGTGAGCACACATTAGCCAGTTCATGTATGCATGCACACACTGACACCGGCTTGAGTGGAGAAATTTGGTATGACTATTAGAAATGAAATAGAAATACTTATAATTATCGCCAACTCATCATAATCACATCAACAGCATTCTCCTGCTGGACATAGGCCTATCTTTAGAATGATAATTTTAATTTAATTTTAATGTCATAGTTGCGAAGTTCTTTCACAATTTATATAAAAATTGTCATAGTATTCGTTTGTTTTCTAAATAAGTATGGATATTCAACTGTGGGGAACTATCAGCAACAGCAATAACGAAATTTTCGAAAGATTTCAAAGCAAAACGCTAAGATCCTTGCTAAATATATTGAACTACGGGTGGGTTCCAAGACAGTTTAATTTTTCCTGGAACTTCCCAAGTGTCATAACTCAGTGTGTCATTACAAGGTATAAGCACTGTATTACACGACCAGTTAAAGCAGCATGATGTTCCTACGATGACTAATGAAGAATCTGAAGGGAATTCTCAAATATTCTTTAGATAATGATTGACTTCTTATTGTGTCAACACAGATCGCCAAGTAGCAGACAGAGAATAAAAACACTTAGGTATTAACTAACTTACTATGATCATCTTAAAATATTATTATAGGTAATGTATTAGATACCACACACTACTAGATTTAAGCGATACTTTAAAAGCAAATGTACACTCAATTGATTGCATACTTTGGTAATCACTCTTCGGTTGCTAGTACCAGTTAAGTGACCGAAATGATTAGCTATAGGCCCCTCGCTGGGCGACACGACCCGCACATTACCACAATGAGAGTTCGTGTTGCATTTACGAGAGTTTAGCCATTTAACTGCGACCTCTGCAGTCCTTCCTTATGTATTAACTTTCAGCAATAAACAAGATGATGAAATAAAAATTGTGAGTATCGATACTTTTATCTATATGTACTATGAAATAATAACAGATAGGTATGTACTTTTGATTGCACACAATGAGTAGGAAACATACAGCATAAAAATATAAAATAAAACAATATCACTAAGATATACTATATAGTATGCTCCTTAAAATTAAATTGTGTATGTTGTATCTCCGTTTACATTGATTGACCTTAAGGTTTGCGTTGAATGTGGATATTATTCCTAAAACAGATTCTAAGAAATTAAAATACGAAAATACATTCACATTCTATGATCTACATATAAAAAATCCTACAAAAATTTGATTTTCAATGTTATAAATAATATTTCGGACTATTTAACACACAACGTCGTCTACTCCCAAGCTATGCAGAGCTTGTATTATAGGTACTAGACAACTGATATAAATAAATATAAACCTTTCTTTTTTCGTAAATACATACAAAAAAAAGTATGTATGTGTACATACAAATTTTATATGAAATCACAACAATTGGAGAGTATACTTAGATTTCTAATGATTAGAAATAATTCATTATAAATTAATAAAAACACCTGAAGTCATTAGGAACTTATAGCAAATTTTGTTATCATATTTTTTACGTTTACCTAACTATTATTTAATTTCTAAATGAAGTGATATTATAAGGATCGGTAACTTGTTTTCATGTAACGATAACGAACTATTTTTACCAGACCCTACCTTGAGATTTCGTAAAAACCTGACATTGGAATATTTATTTGATGCTAAAAAAATATACTATTACACCCCTCTTATCGTTTATTAATAGCGGCACTTTATGTGAATCCACTTATTGAGACCCATGAAAGCCGCAATATTCAAACTATGTAATGAAAAACGTAGCTTGAATATCGAGTGTATCGCAAGTTTATTAATATGTATGACATATTGTTATAGTTCGGACTAATCCCCATACTGATAAGAATGAGTTTCATTAGCATTTCACCTGTTTTATGATTAAGAATATAAATAACAACTGCGTTTTCCCTTTTATACTCTTTTGTTATTTATTTACTAATTCTTTATCTATACCGACAATGTATAACCTATCTATAAAAACCTGTTAGAGTTTATCTGGGCATTGGCGAGCCGTTCATATGCTTAGTATTATTTTTACTTATTCGTATTATGCAAAACTAATTTATTTTTTATTAAATTTCATCAACTAAGGGGCCATCCATAAAGTACGTCACACGCATTTCATGATTTTTGAGTCCCCCCCCCCCGTCCTTGTCACAGGTGGTCACATTTCTGAGACCCCCCCGTCCCTAGTGTGACGTCACATGTTTTGCAATTTCACATCGAAAAATTATTAAATTAAAACAGCAGTTCCGAAATTAGTTTTATTTCCATTTAAATTAAGTACTTTTTTTATGAAATCAACACTTATAAATTCGGATCGAATACTGAATACGCAAAAAATCAGAACTACATCAGACCTTGTATGAAAAAGATTGAATACTAATTATCAACAAAACAATTGAAACCGTATTGTCCTAAAGATAGAGTTGGAAATATTTTTTAGTTAAATTAATATTTCAAATTACGCAATTAGTACCTCTAGATACGAGTATATTAGATTTTGAAATGTGATGTCACGAAACTTAGGACCCCTCCCACCCCTTGTCACACCATGTCACACTTTGTCGACCCCCTTCCCTCCCCTTTACGTGTGACGTACTTTATGGATGGCCCCTAATACAGAACAAATTTAGATTCCTTAACCCACTTCATGTGTTAAAAACTTTTTGAATTTACGCTTAGGTACAATTTTTCCAACTTGACCTGTGTACTGTATAATATAATATTTGCAGTTTATCAGGTAATTTGTTTAAGCAGTAAGGGATCTTCCATGGAAGCTCAAAGAATAACGTATCAACGTGATCAAGAAGTCAAGTGTAGCTGGTCTATTTTTATCACCATTGTCACTAGATAGTGCCGAAAGGCGTCCACTGCTGGATCTAGATCTCCTCTGAGGTACACATGTTGGATGCGTTGGACTTTTGTATATTTGTATAATTGGTGAAAAATAGTCATTGTTATGTTAGAAATAAAAAACTGAGATAAGCAAAGAAACAATACTCGTACACTGAAAGTAAGCTAGTGAAGGTGATAAAATGTGAGGAAAAAGTACTGTACTAAAGTTTAAGTTTTATTAAAAACTAGCTAACCCCGCGGTGTTACCCGCGGTTATTGTCGTGTCGTGGGTAACGCCGCGGGGCGAAGCTAGTCTAAAAAATGTAAGCCTAAGTTACTCCTTGTACCATCAGCTACCTACCAGTGAAAGTCCCGTCCAAATCGGTCCAGCCGTTCCAGAGATTAGCCGGAACAAACAGACAGACAGACAGACAAATAATTTTAAAAATATATATTTTGGTATCTGTATCGTATATACATTCATATGCATGTAGCAGGAAGCGGTTATTTTAATATTACAAACAGACACTCCAATTTTATTTATTTGTATAGATTAAATTCAAGTTAAAAATTATTAAAGATATATCTTCTTCTTTGCGATGTGCGAAGAATATGTAATATGTCTAGACATACAATAATGACGTATTATGTTTGTAATTAAGCTTGCATTGTAGAAAATATTTGTAGCAAATGAGTACCATTATTTTGTTACAATCGGTCTACTAAATAATAAGAATAAAACGCTGTGACAAAAACATCGCTCTGCCTAAGTGAAACACATAAAACCTATGACTTTTATATTAAATCAGTTACTATGATAAAAGATGCACCGGTCATATAAAATATCCTTATAAAATCTTCTTAAAGACGGGGTTTGTTCTACTTACAGTTGATGCTAAACTAGAACACAAGCTATTATTATTAATCAACGTTTCTCTTTGCTATAAAGAATCATGAGTAAGGTTATCTAATAATGTGTTATGAATTTTTAAGTTTATGTTGTTATCTAAAGCCTCTGCGTAAGAAAGTTTAAACAATTTATGGGCTTAGTTTCAATCTTAACCAAGGAGAATATGAAGTTAAAAAAGAAGTATTCTTTAAGCGATTAACAAATAATGTCTTAACTGTGCTTTTGAGTATGTTTGTAAACTTTTGTAGGTATCGAGATTGTAATAAGATTATGAGGAGCTGGAGCTGTTAATATAAGAAATTAATTGATACAGACATCGAAAGAAATATTCTTGGTTGAAATAAAGCTTCTTGTTAAAGCATTGCTGTCTTGCGCAAGAAGACAGATAGGTATCAAGGCTACCTACTACAAATACAGATATGCTTCTATAAGTACAGATATAAAACGAAACCTAAATAAGGTAAAAGGACTTTACTTTTTAGTTAGTCAAATTGTGTTTGCACAACTAAATATGTATTGGATTTGTTTGTCCTATTTTATGTTTTCAACTATCACACGGCATCTACTTTTCATTACACCGACCTGCTGGGCTTTTAAGGCCTAGTACCCTAATGTTTAGGTAAATATTGTATGTTTTTGGGTTGCTATATCGAAACAAATAGAATTCAAATTTGAATAATAAGAAAATTTTTGTTGGTTCAATTAACGCTTTTTGGGATGATTCATAACAAAAGTTAAAAACTTCTTTGTATTTTGGCAAACACTAAGTGAAACATAAATTGAGTATTATTCTAAATTAACTCAACGAAAACCATTTCTCTATGCCCTCTTTAAAATATACTTAAGCTGCCTATTTATGTATGTATGTATATTTATATATATTTTCGTTGTAAATAATAATCAACTTTTTAGTAACGAACAAAAATAGAATGATGTAAAAGAATAATTATGATGTTTGTAGTATTATTATTCTCGTAAAAACGTGTGCAAATGCTCAAATGCTGAGCTTAATAATAGAGATACGATACAAAAAAAGAAAGAGGCATGCCCACACGAAGCTCAATGGCTTCGTACGTCATTGATACATTTGCTCATTGTCCAGATAAAATGGATTTGTAATGGCGGATGATATTTATCATGTAGGCAAATATTTACTCACTAAACTTTCGTTAATATTTCTTTATGTAGCATTATTGCCTAAGTATTAGCAGTTACTTAAAAAACATTAAATATGTTAAGGAAATGTTTTCAAAAAACAATTAGAAAACTTTGGTTTGAATACAGTTTGGCATGGACCGGCTCGACCGGAGTGATACCACGGTCTCACAGAAAATCGGTGTGAAACAGCGCCTGCGCTGTGTTTCACCGAGTGAGTGAGGATACTGGAGGCTACCACAACCCTCTCCCTATCCCCCTCCCCATCCTCTATAGGGCCGGCAACGCACTTGTGACGCTTCTTGTGGTGCGGGTGTTCATGGGCGGCGGTAATCGATTACCATCAGGCGAAACGTCTGCTTGTTTGCCCCTATACCAAAAAAAAATCTTTTATTGTAACACTATCAAGAATGGTGGGATCAAACTAGGAGTATTTTTAAGTTCAATAAAATATATGTATATTCAAATTCACATACATATATCATTTAATGAGTTCGTACCATTTACCATTTCAAAGAGAAATATAAATCAAAGGTAATTAGGAATTATCAAATTTTACATTAATATTCAATGTTCTTGTAAAACTTAAAGTAGGTAAGTAAATATATATATATATATAATATTATAATATATATAATATATATATATATATATATATATATATATATATATATATATATATATATTAATTAATCGTCGAAATGTATGTGTGTGTGTGTGTGTGTGTGTGTGTGAATTGTGTCTTATTTAAAGGTGTATATGAAGTAAGTTAATAAATATATCTATAATAATAAATATAAAGCTAAGGATTTTGTTTGTTTGTTTGGTGGAACGCGTTAAGCTCAGGAAAATATTTCAGCGTTAGAGAAACTTCATGCTACGACTAATAGAAGTGGAGTACTAATGAGTATTCAAAAACGGGAAAAAATAATTCATTTTTAGAGCTTCTATTGCGAGCGCTTCGTTCGTTTTCGTTCCTTCGTAAAGTTCGCGAAAATAATGTATAAAAAATTGTTATCCTCGAAAAAATCTAAAAAAGGGTGCGCGACTGCATATGAATATCGACCAATGTTATACCACAGCCTCACAGAAAACCGGTGTGTAATGGTATACCATACCATACCATACCAGCACGCTGTGTTTCAAAGACTGAGTAAGGATAACGTGTGTAATGGTATACCATACCATACCATACCAGCACGCTGTGTTTCACCGACTGAGTAAGG
This sequence comes from Spilarctia lutea, assembly GCA_916048165.1. Taxonomy (NCBI): domain Eukaryota; kingdom Metazoa; phylum Arthropoda; class Insecta; order Lepidoptera; family Erebidae; genus Spilarctia; species Spilarctia lutea. The sequence continues at coordinate 11,560,540 of OU696480.1, read as the reverse complement.
ATACCAGAGGCCTACAATTCCCCATACCTAACCTTCTCCCCATCCCCCAAAGGGCGGCAACGCAATTGCGACGCCTCTGGTGTTGCGTTGTGTTGTCCATGAGCAGCGGTAATCGCTAACTTAAAACGATAAGTTAGTTCCTAAAAGTATATTTTTTATCTCTTACTTTAAGATCTATCTTTATCAAGATTTATATATATTTTAAGACCATCCTATTAAACGTTCATTTACATTGTCGTCGCAAAATATACATATAAGTACTTGGATATTTGTGGAACCGATAGAACACTAATTATGGAAAAGATTTTGAACTACCACAAAGCTTAATATATGTATATTAAGCTTTGTGGTAGTAATTACTAGTGCTAGAATGATGAACTAGTTAGTCAAAAAAAAAGAAATTATTTCATATATGAATGAAGTTGTACGATTCATAACAAACACGAATTAATAAAAAAACATACCGACATTATTTATCTCTTATATTTTGAATCTAATTGGATACTAAGTATTTAATAATACATTTCAAAACAAACAAAATAGAGTTCTACGTATAGGTTGAACAGTTTGGGCGCAGGCTTATAAAGGCTTCGACGGCGTTTATCGCTTTACACTATCATAAGCCTTCGCGCGCTGCTGGTGCCTCCAGTTACGAACAAAACTTTGAAGGCTGTTGAATGTTTCAGCAAATTATTGTTACTAAAAGTGAATTTAACTGAAATAGTGTAAAGAAGTTACACAAACAGTTTCGGATACTAATTGTGAGTATTGTGTGTAAAAAAAGTATTTTATCAAGTACGTGAATGTGTGCGTGTCTATAATTTAATTCCAAAATCAATTATTTATATAGATAACTATTTATTGTACAAAAAAAAGAAACATAATAATAGTATAGTTTGTTTAATTTGAAATTCTTATGATCTAAGGACAGTTGCAAATCTTAACTAATGAACAGGTTAATTAAAAAAAGAGATGTGTGTTAAAGATGTCGGTTTTAATGTTATTAAACTTTCCAATGTTACGATTAAAATATCTAGCTAGGTAAACTATAAATAAATATAAATTCACTTTTCACATTTTCCAAAACAAGCAATTCATTGTTTAAGGAAGTTAAAAAATAAAAACGATTATAGATGAAGATATTATTTGTTGACCCTTATATTACTTGATCTACTTTATTTGTTAAAAAATGGTCGTCATTTTTAAATTTAGAGTTAAACACATTTTCAATGTGTTATCATAATTATCAAGCCGCTTTGTCCGCCAATGACTTTTTATCGTCTCTACCCAGTAAAAAGTTATTTGTCGCAATCCTGAAATGCAATTGTATGTATCTCGTAAAGTGTTTTATCTTATCTACTTATTTATTTTCATTTAATTAAAATAGTTACACAAATAACATTAATTCAAGATAAAAAAATTAAAATACACACACAAAACTCCTACTGTACTTCTGTTAACCCTAAAATAACAAAGAGAATACAGGAAAAAGCCTTACTTCCTCACTGAACCAATTTTTAATAAACAACGTCCATAGAATCGTAACAATGTCCCCAGTGACATCTATATATATAAAAGCGAAATACCACTCACTAATTAATTACGAAATCTCAGAAACTATAACACCTACAAACTTGAAATTTGGCAAGTGGGTTCCTTAGACATCCGCTGAAAACGAATTTTACAAAACTCCACTCGTAAGTGGGAAAACGGGGGTTGGAAGTTTGTAAGAAAGTCCTATGTTTATGAAATAAGAAACTTGAAATTGAAAATGTATGCTTTAGAGATGGTGTGGAGTAATAATGTATCTTTAGAAATCAACTCCCTTTTGGGGTTAAAACGGGGTATGGTAGTTTGTACGAAAATCCAATATTATTGAAGTTCAAGTATAACGGCAGAAGGATTTTAAATGGTATTTAAGCATAAGAATTATCATATAAACATACTAGCTGACCCACGTAACCTCGTTTGCGTCATATAATGCTCGTAGCGTGAAAATTTTCCTCTGTTTTTGAAAAATTCTTCATTAGTGCTCCGCTCCTATTAGTAGTAGCGTAATGATATATAGCCTATCTTCCTTAGCCTTCCTCGATAAATGGACTATCCAACACTGAAAGAATTTTTCAAATCGGATCAGTGGTTCCTGAGATTAGCCCGTTCAAACGAACAAACTCTTCAGCTTTATTATTAGTATAGATTAGCTGAGTCCCGTGGTATTACCCACGGTACAACAACAACCGTGGGTAACGCCGCGGGGCAAAGCTAGTAAGCTGTATTAAGTTTTTATGTAGTCGGGTTATAGTTTCTTGTGACTTTTCATATTCTTACAGTAAATAATATGTATTATTATTACTTTCTGTTTATATGTCTTATATTCAAGCTACACTCGACAGTTGGATAAACAAAATGTCCAAATAGTTATCCTGTACTAAAAGAAATAAGTAACCTGTCAGCGGTTGATTGAAATTGCATGAATTTCGATTACTACAGGCTCAATACTCTTAAACTACGAAATGATACAGTTCTTCACAGAACAATATACGTAATTGATAGATTGCTTTTGTTAGAGTGACAGTTTTTGTTAAGAAAAAAATATTATATTATATTACAAAACTATCAAAAAAGGAGAAAGTTCTCAGTTCGACTGTATTTTTTATGTTTGTTACCTCAGAACTTATGACTGGGTGAACCGACCTTGATGTTGTTTTTTATTTGAAAGCTGGTGCTTCCCGTGTGGTCTCATTTCAATTTGGTCAGTCTTTGAGGTCGGTTTTTTTTTGTTAAAATTTCAGTTAATTGAAACTTAAAATATTATATTTGGTTGACAAATACAAAAGAAAACGGAACGGAATAATTTGGCTTCATTTTTGTTAATGTTTAGTATAAATTCTATATTTACCTTTAATTATTGTAATATGACTGCTAGGGATTGTTACATTTGAATTGTAAACCCGAAAAATCATTACCGTGAAATCCGATATTCACGCGGGCTCAGTAGCGCATAAAAGCTTGTTATTTATCAATTTCATTTTTAAATTTACATTACATTACTTTAAATTTTCTGACTCTTCGACCAGGTTATTTATTCTATTCACCACTTTACATCATAGTTTTTTTGTAGTGGGTAATAATTTCATAATTGTAGTAGTACTTAATGACATGAAATTAAATTTAATATTTTGCATCTACTCTATTTTAAAACCATGTCTATCTATTGTACTAACGTGTTATGTACGTATGGTGCACTGGTATACTGAGTATCAGTTACAGATTAAAATATTGTTTGTTTATTTATTATACCATTAATTTGTGTTTTCACATCGACCTGCTCTGTGGAATTAAATGTGTTCTAAGCGCCAGTGACCGTAATTTGCGAAACTTTTTACAAGGATTTCAATAAGCACATTGCGATTTTCTTGTTAAAAGTTCTCGTGAAAATCAGGTCATAGAAATCCTTATAATTACTATATTGACTTTATTCTGCACTAGCTGAACCCCGCGGTGCTGACCGCAGTATAAACGCGGACAATGCCACGCGGCGAAGTTAGTATGTTTATAAAATGTGGCCTATGTGTTATTCTGATGTATAAGCTATATTATTGTAAAGTTTCATCAAAATCCATTCAGTAGTATTTGCGAGAAAGAGTAACAAACGTCCATTCATCCATACTTACAAACTTTTACGTTTATTATATTTATTTATGTTTATGTGTATTTATCAGGTAGAATATATGTGATGATAGTCCAGCGATGATGTGCAGTCCCGTACCCCTTTTGATCTTGGCGCTGTCAGGTGTGCTTGCAGCACCGGCTTCCTTATACCCCGATGACTACACGGTGAGAATTTTTAAATAATATACAAACAAACAGTTGCATTTTGAAAAAGGTGAGTTCGGAAATAACTAATCAACGCCAGTTTCTTCAAGAAATGGTTCGATATCAATGTTTTTAATAAATAAGTAATACATAATCAAAGAAACCCGGGTATAATAATCCGCACCGCAATCAACCGCATTAAATTATGAAGTTAAATAATACTAATAATAAAATGTATTTTGAAAGAATAAATACGAAATACAATCAGTTGCCTTTGGAAAAGCACCGCCTAGTTGCGACCTTGTATTACATTGCATTTTATGACTAGTATGGAACGGTGTACCGCGGTGGTCCTACACTACGGTACATGACCGCTCTGTATTATGCAACTATTTGTTAAAAACAAAAGTAAACCGAGGTTTTCAGCTCAGCGGGCGAACCAACAGACTCAGCGAAGAATTATTTATAACCAGTTAGCAACGGATTTATTTATTTATTTATGGAATAGCAGACAAACGAGCGAACGTATCGCCTGATGGTAAGCGATTACCGCCGTACATGGACACCTGCAATACCAGAGGCGTCACAAGTGCGATGCCGGCCTTTGGGAGGAGGGGTATGGGCCTCTGGTATCCTCACTCACTCGGCGCGCAAGCGCTATTTCACTCCGGTTTTCTATGAGGCCGTGGTATCATTCCAGCCGAGCCTACCCATTGCCCATGACGAAGCGTGGTTCTCTCACGGTATAGAAAAAAAGAAGTACGAAACGGTAGGACGCGACCAGATAGTATGTCGTTACTGCTATAGAAGCCTGCAAGTGTAAGCCTTTGGTGTGGCAAGCAACTTGCAACATCTACCAAGTACAACTGATTGTCTTTTGGGAACGCTACTAGTGGGCGATAATGCCTAGGAATTTTTTGACACTTACACAGTAGATTCAAATCTATATACATAAATGTACTAGATTATTATCAATTTAAATCTATTTTCGTTAATTTCCACCATTAGGGGATTTACCTTTCCAATGAAAAACAATTCGGTCCAGAAATGAAAGAGTTCTGAATTGAAAACATAAAAATGATTGTGTATCAAATATTTCTATTTTGTTAGTCTACGGAAATGGTTTGCAATCTTATTCGTTATTTTTTTGTGACATATAACCTGACACAAACACTTAATCAGATGTCACGAAAGAAAACAAGTGAAGGTCAACACGTGATTATTTTATTCAAAGAGTTATCCCTTTTTTGCCGAAAGTCAATGACTCTTACGTCACCAGCTTAGGAACAAGAAATTATTTTCTCACTTTTCCCTTTTTACCTCAACAAGGGGCAGAAACACAAACTTCTCTGGAGTTGAGATATTCATTGGCTGCAGTAGTCACTAATTACTAGGTAACATGTCACCTTGTTTCCCCGAAAATGAATCTTTTTTATGTATAGGTATAAAGTTCGAATTCTGTTTTTTTTTATTTATGGAAAAGTTTAGTAAGTAAGGAGGTGTTTTGTTTATTTCTGGCTTATTGTAATTGGTTGTGCAATGTGCCGGTGGGAACACATTGGTTGACATAATTATAAATTGTATCGGAGTTTGTATGTTTGTTAAGACATGACGAGTGTGATCGTGTCACAACCTGAGAAGTCTGTAGACGATTTGAATATAATTCGTGTAATTAACGCGCGTTGTGAAATTGCGCTCTCAAAGTGTCAACAGTTTTCATTTGAAGAGCACGTGCAGTCGTGACGCAGTGATAGCGTAAACGACTGCTGTGCTTAAGGTCTGGAGTTCGATTCTCGGGTCGGACCAAATGTTGTTGATTGATTGATGTTTTCTGTATATTTATATAAGTTGTCAGAAATGCTATTGTTTAATTGTTTATACCAATCAAAAAGAAATTAAACATCAAAGCATAGTTTAAATTATATGTTATTTAACTGAAATATTTGAAATGATAATTGTTTTATCTAGGAGGCGGTTCCTCAGAAGCGAGCAGCGTTAGTTCTGGACCGGTTGCTGGTTGCTCTTCAAAAAGCGTTGCATGAAGAAAAACCACAGCATTACGACAAATTGGATCGCGATGGACCACGCACTGCACCGCTAAGACTTGAAGAAGAAGAACTTAATGATATGGTATGATATCGTTATATAGTGAAGGAGAGGTAGAGGTAGAGGTAGAGGAGAGTATTATATCTTTTTAACACAAAGGAAGTATGCTCCGGGAAGTAATCATGCCTAGCGGGCCGTGGCTTAGCTGTTTTACGTAACTTTACCTGTATATGTGTCTTGGTTATTGTAAGAGGTTAAAAAACACATTAAGACCTATTCTCATACGTATATAAAATTGGTTTCGGTGGTCAGTTTCGGAGGAGTGACCACAAACAGCTTGATATTTATCTGTTATATTTGTACCTACCTGTTTATTGAGATATTGATTTGCGATACGGTAATTCTTATTACTCTGTAATTTATTAGGAATTATTTTAGGTCAGCAAATTTACTAACAAGATATGCATCTCTTAAAATTTAAATTTCAGTTCAGGCTTGTTATTAAAAGCTTTTGAAACTTAATCGCAAGGGGCGGTGGTCATCGCTTTTAGAATATAATAGAATATAAAACCATTCAGTAAGAAGTAGTCGAGACACAAATGGTTTTTTGATGGAGACTTTTGGTAACATATTATATTTAATATACAATAAATGTTCTCCATATATAGCTATCTTTAAATTTAATAGCAGTTTGTAAATAAAAACTTCGTTTAGAAAGGCATTAAAACATTAATTTATCGCTGATTGAGCTACGATTACCGTAGCTCGTAGCCACATGAGCTACGGGCTACTAGCTACGGTAATCGTAGTAAATAGTAGTGTGGCGATGGTACAGTGAAACTAACAATAATTTTAAAACAAAATTAGTTAATTTGCTATAATTTTGTTCGCTATAGTTGTAGTTGTTCAAGATTGAATAAGTATCTTAAATAATATAAGATTAAATCCCCAATCTCTCCGTATAACCTATATATCTTCCCTGCCGTTTTCTCCTTTTTATTTATTGCCAAGTTTCCTAAAACTTATTTGTAAATATTTCATGGTAATGGTAGGCTGGTCTGGGACGAAATTATAGTAGGCAAAGGTGGGTGTATAATGTGCCTCTGTGCGTCAGCAGTGAGTGTATATTTCACGTTTCCGCTACTCAACCAATAAACATGAAATGTCGCCCACACTTTATGTGGATACAAAAAAAAATCGGAATAATAACAAACAAAGATATAAGAAGTACAGATTATTTTAGTCTTAGTTATTAGAACTTTATAATGTAGATCTACGAAGGAATATTTAGGGACTGTATATTAGTTTTGGCCCTTAAAGCACGAAATCAAGTATAAATTTCCTACACCGGCTTCTTGTTCGTTAATTTTACTGACATTAATCATAATCATAATTTATTACTTACACTTACTATATATTATTACATTTACCATTACACATTTCAAACAAACAAGAATAAAGTGTCAATGTTACTTCAAGAAATAATAGCAAAATGTCAATACATCCAAAATTTATCGGTTTACATTTAAAGCAAACAATTTTTTTATGTTTATGAAAAATTATCTCACAAGTATTATACAAATTCTACTCACATCTACACACACAAATTCAAATAATATAATACCTAAGAGGGGAAGGGAATAGAGTATCTTAAAATAATAGTGTTGATTACCTTTCTACTTTATATATTACTTGTTTTATCCCTTGGCCACGCCCGCGTGTGTGTATTGTTTATCCCGGTATTAATTTTTCGGGTTCATATATAAGTATAACGGGTTCATAAATAGCTTATGAAACTGATAAATAATATTACTTTCCAGTAAAAGATTTTATCAGTGGATACAGAGGTTACCCTACAACCTCACAAACCTTTTGATAATATTAATACAGATTTGATTAAAATATTTGTTATGGTTTGTTTAATACTTAGTTTTTAATGAATGTATTATTGTATGAAGAAGCTATAAACTGGCACCTTTCTTTTAAGTGGCCAGTTTATGAGTTTCATCGGCCCTGCGAGAACTACAGCTATAGGACAAACACACAGAAACGTACACTGACTCGTAAACACCAATATTCCCAACAGGATAAGCAGAGCATATTAAAAGTCTTACTTTTTGCAGATCATAATTTAGGTCAGACTAACCAGTTAGAGACAAACTTATTAACAGCAATCAGAGGTAGGAAGGAGAAGTTAAAGAGAAAAATTCAAAATATGCTGAAGGAAGAAATTGATGAAAAGAGAAGGCAAACTTAGTGAAGAGATATTGTTTATACGAAACAGATTGTGGGAGTATAAATAAGTAGGTCAGGGTTGCAGGTCACACGTAATATTAGAGACATTAAATTCTAAAATTGTATTGTAGTTAACTTCAGGAAAGAAACGATGAAACCAACCATCGTATCTTTAACATTTATGTATTCTTGCTTTCAAGGATTTTTGTAGACTGTTTCTATATTCATTTATCGTCTGATCTTTAACATTTTCCTAAAAGCTGTCTGCAACATTATTAATAAATTTGTGGTCTGATGACAGATGATGTCACGCTACGTTAGTCTAAGGCACGGGTAGATTTACATTTAGATTTACACATTTTTGATGGACCTATAAAAATTGATTGTCAAGGTCTCTCAATAGGTCGTAGGTTCGATTTTAACCGAAGACATAATTATAATTGTGTGATAAGAATAATATTTTTTTCTTCTCTTCTTTTAAATATGTATTTGTATTTAGAAATATATAGAGTAAGAACTAATATAAATATGTTTATCTGTAGTCTGGTTATCATAGGAGCTATAAATTTAGGCTAGTTTGTAATCAGATGTCGGTGTGTGAGATCTGTCAAGATATTATGATTACTTTTTCTCCTCAGAGAGCATTACAACGGCGAGGCCAGGGAGGCAACGGTCGGGGGCGTGTTCTCCGCTGCTACTTCAACGCAGTCACCTGCTTTTAACTTACATATGTCGATTCATAACTGATACTAAAAACCATTTCATTGTTCCGCTATTATTGTTAATGTCACGAAAATGCCAAAGATAATCTAATGAGGTATAAGTATATTTAAATGTAAATTATAAGACTAAAATTATTATTTTATATTTAAATAAATTAATCTAATAATATATTAGCAACCGTGCAATTTTTAAATGTGCCAATTAATTGATTAGTATAATTTTATAATACAAAAATGTATTTCTTTGAAAAATATCCAACATTAAATCTAATATTATAAATTCGAAAGTAACTCTGTCTGTCTCTCTGTCATGTTTTCACAGCTAAACTACTGCATCGATTTTAATGAAATTTGGCATGAAGATACTTTGAATTTTGAAGAAGGACATAAGCTACATTCTAACGCCATAACCAAATGTAGTTTCTAATATTGTAACAAAATGTACCCGTCGTTCAGTTCAAAGTTTTGTTTGAAGTTTAACAATTATCGTATCTTCTTTTTAAATTAAAAAATAGCATTAAACAAAGATATTTTTACATTTGGTATTTCTATATTACATTTCTGGCGTGTATAAAATATGGCGCATTTTCTATATACTCCGGTGTCTTTCTCGCAAAATTTTGAAATACAACTAAACTGTTGGTATTTATCTGGAAACATTTAAGATATAAAACAGGACGTACGCTGAAAGGACCCAGCCTACTTGAAGCAACGTTCTGTAACAATGTATTTTTAAACTGTGAGAAGTATACGTCAAAACTCATGCCAGAGGAATAATTATTTAAATTTCACTATTATCCGCTAAAAGAGTAACGTTCATGATAATATACTGTATTTTTATTTCTCCCTAGTATACACTGTTTAGTGAAGGCCAGCATGTTATGTTAAAACTCAGGGGACTATGTTATTGTTTTACTATATTACTTTGTTCTGTAATGAATTCCTTGTAAATATTAAATACAGTGTTGTTGCAAAAACATTGGTTTTATTTCGCTTAAGTATTTATGTTCGTGATATACGTTATGTCAAAATATATGTAAATCTAAAGAAGATTTAATCGATGTAACCTTTATCACAACTTGTTCGTCTGTTCTGATGATGATTTCTGTGATTATAATTCGTTACTTCATATCAAGCGACTCTAACTTACGCGTTTTAGGAATTCTTCATCATCATCGTCAGCCTCTCGCAGTCCACTACTAGGCATAACCCTTTCCAAATGCTTCAATTTATGGTTTTTAATTTTACTAGGCATGAATCTCCCTTAAAGACTGCCTAGAAAACTAGTTAGTATTCCTGCACTTTTTTTATGGAACTAACAAACTAGCAGACGTATCGCCTGATGGTAAGCAATTACAGCCGCCCATGGACACCCGCAACACCAGAGGCATCACACGTGCGTTGCCAGCCTTTGGGAGATGGGGATGAGGATTGGGGAAAGGATTGGGGTATGGGCCCCCGGTATCCTCACTCACTCGGTGTAACACAACGCAAGCGCTATTTCAAATCGGTTTTCTGTGAGGCCGTGGTATTACTCCGGTCGAGCCGGGCCATTCATACCGAAGCGTGGCTCTCCCACTGTAATTTAAGAGATATTATTTTAAAGTTTCTTTAGCATTATAAACAATCTTGAAAGTGAACAAGTAACACCTACAAATATAAGGTTTCTGGAAGTCACACGACTTTTACATTCTAAATATGGAAATCGTCAAAACTTCGCAAAGTAACTGGATCCTATAGTAATAATATTGGGTTTATGAATTCTGGCTGTTATGTTAGGATTTGAAACTTCCAGTTACAAGGGTCCCTATATAATTATATGATTAAAAATATAATATATCGGGTGATTTATTCAGCAGCGTAAAGAAAGAGCGATTCAGTAATATCTCTTGGTAAAACACGTGAAACATTATGGTAGTCTAGAAATACGTTACCGTTTTGTTTATATTGTTATTAATATTTAAGAATGTGTTTATAATTATTAATACAAGATTTGAATCCTTTTAGGAGCATTATTTGCAACCTGGCTTTTACAACAAATGAGCCCCTAGTCGTGTAATATAATTAAATATAATTCCAATTAATGTTAGAAATACAAAAACAACTCTTTCTGTATGTTACGATTAAACTGCTAAATTCATTGAAAGGACTAGGCTCCTCTGTGTTCCTAATACACACATAAGCGAGTAGAACCGTAAGAAAAATAAAGAAAAATCATTATTATATACTTTTTCTATCTTTACAACCCACCTTACTTTTAAAAACCAAGATCGTATTATGAACGCTAAAAGTAAGTAACGGTATTGGCCTTTATGCAAGAATAAGTACTTTGTTATTAAAACATTAATGTCACTAATAAATTACAATAACAGGGATAAGCTGCGTTATAAACTAGTTCATAATATAGTTGAAAGTTATGTGTGACCTACCTACTCATTTCAATTATTGCTCTAAATACTTCGTGCAAAAAATTAAAAATTAAAAAATCTATAATGATTGTTAAATCGTATGGGATTAGAAATAAGTATTAAAACTAAATAAATAACTCATACACTCATACTCAACAGAAAAGATAAATAAAGCCCTAGATTTTATTTAACGAGACTGGCGACATTTTAAGAAATAATAGATTTAATTTTTCAGATGTCTACTTCACAGATATGACTAATCTTCAAGAAAAAAGCGTACTCCTTCTTAAAGGGCCGGCAACGCACTTGTAACGCCTCTGGTGTTGCGAGTGTCCATGGGCGGCGGTAATCGCTTACCATCAGGCGATACGTCTGCTCGTTTGGCCCCTTTACAATAAAAAAAAAAACTAAGGCTTCTGTTTCATAACTATCAGTAGCTTAGAGAAGGACTGGTGGGATGAGATTGGTTAATTTATGTATTTCTCAAAATATATTTGCAAAAAGCTTAGCGACACGACATCTAGTGGTAAGCCGTATCAAATACAATACTCGAGGGTAAGAGTCAACTTCAAAAGTTGCCGCATGAGAGACTTGTTTGGATACTGAAACAAAGTCATTTCGGAACACTAGATGGTGCTACTGAGAGCGGGCCAATGAGTATGTTCGGGTCCGCGAATAAAAACATGTGATGATTTTTTCTACATTTAGTAATTACCACAACAATAATGATTTCTCTGTCGGTTTTAATAATGATTATTCTGTTTGGTATCGCAATTTGTTTAACGTCTTTGTTTAAATATCCAAGCTCAACTTAACAATAGCCGTACAGTTATCAAAAAGTTTACTACAAACTTGCTTTTAAATTGAATAATTTCGATAATACTAATATTTATCTATAAATTGACTGTTGTATATAGTAAACATTCTTTATTCTTCTGAGATAATTATTTTAGTTTTGTTTTCGATTTAGGGCCTTAATACAAGTTAAATGTTGCCCCTTAAATCTTTGAAAAAAAATAAATATACGCAATAAATAATATTATGCAATAAATTAACACGGCTTTTTAAGTATAATTTATACTCTATGCAAATAAATAAAATTGGAGTGTCTGTTTGTAATATTAAAATAACCACTTTTTACTAATTGCATATGTACTCGTACTAGTATGTACTCGTATGTGTACACGGTACTTATAACATTTTTTACAATGTCTGTTTAAATATTCATGTTGTGCGATAATTTGATCAAAAACAAAATAATATTTATCACGAATAAACTAAACAAGATATACCTAATTCCTAGCTGAAAATCTTCTGAAAATCTATTGTGTAAAAGAAACAAAATATGTTTTTCAAAAACTCCTTAACGACCATTTTATTCCCCGTCATCCTATATATTCTATGTAGGTATGTACTTCTAGTTAGCTATATATACAATAAATGTACGTAAATGCATATATATATGTATCATTAACTATTCATTCAAAAACTATATCTTTATTAATAAACTAGCTGAAACCCGCGGTGCTTCCCGCGGTACGACAATAACCGCAGGCAACGCCGCGAGGCCAAGCTAGTATCTTTATAAATTGTAGCCTATGTGGTATTCTGATGTATAAACTATATTATTGTAAAGTTTCGTCGACATCCATTCAGTACTTTTTGCGTGATAGAGCAACAAACATGTTCACATCCATACTCACAAACTTTCGCTTTTATAATATTAATAAGATTTGTCTTTATTCATCATCACTTCTCTTCCCTAAGCCTTACTATGCATTTCAGTTGATGCTAGGTTTTCATATACTTACGTGAATAATAGAAATCACCTTGGAAAAGTTATTCTTTACAGACTCAGCGTTGTGTCAGTGAGCATGTCCATATTCTGTCAGCTGTTCTTTCTTTGTGGTAAAGAACAAAAGTGTTCACACAGAACGAGCCGTGTTCATGCCAGCAACGTTTGTGTTTGTCTCAATTGTAGTTCTATAGCTTCAAAGAAAATGCAAGATAAACAAAAAACTAATATTCATCAACAGACTAGACAATAGACGTGGCTATCAGCAATATTGAATGTTACACATGTATGGAAATTGTATTTATATAACACACTATTAAATGTAAGTTTATATTTTATTTTCTCAGATTATTTTAAACTTAGATACACCTTAGACTACCCAAAATCCAAATTACACAATATCTTACGGATATTAAAGGTTGTCTGGAAGAATTCGCCGTGAGTGATAGACTGCCTATTGTTATTACCCATTATAGTTTTTTCATGTAGTTGTGCCTTTAATTTTTTATTTTTTTGTGGTGTTCATTAAAGCTGTATAAATAAAATAAAAAATAAATAAAAATGTGTGCTTACAAGATTGTGTGTAATTGGAAAGACCAAACATTTGAAACTTGTTAATATTAAAACCGTATGTAAATTTAAGAAACCAATATTATAGTACTTAATTATATTTATGTATTTTCAGCGCGAAATCTTTATAAGCGCTCTTCAACATATATTATTTCTTAAATTACACAATCATTTTCTAAATAAAAGGCAAGAAACCTGATAGGCCTAAATTTTATCTATACTAGTACGGGTGTCCGGGCTATAATTTTCTGTCAATTATTATTATTACGTTCGTAAAATATGTGGAACTTAAAGTGATTATGAAAAGGACTCAATCTTTATACAGATTAAAAAAGAACTTGTAATAAAAATAATTTGTAGTGCTCGTGATAAAATGAGAGTTTATATTAAAAATACAGATTGATTTTTTTTGTCTTATTCATCGATCATTGAATAAGGTAAAAATCATAAATAATAATATTACTAAAGCACAAATTATAATTGGTTGTTAACAATTAATAAATTTAAGATTGTACAATTATATTATTGACTAGTCCTGAGGTGTTACCCTCGGTATAACAATAACCACTTGTAACGACGCGGGGCAAAATATAGCATGAGTTTCTTCTTATATTATCAGCTATCTACCAGTGAAAGTCCCATCAAAATCGGTCCAACCGTTTTTTTTTTATGTAATAGGTGGCAAACGAGCAGACGTATCGCCTGATGGTAAGCGATTACCGCCGCCCATGGACACCCGCAACACCGGAGGCGTTACAGGTGCGTTGCCGGCCTTTGGAGGATGGGGAGAGGGATGGGGGAAGGGGTTGGGATATGGGCCTCCGGTATCCTCGGTAAAACACAGCGCAAGCGCTATTTCACACCGAAAAACCGTTGCAGAGATTAGCCGAAACTAACATACAGAGAAAAATTGTAAAAAAATATATATTTTGCTACTTGTCCCGTTTATACATACATATGCATTTAGTAAAATTATTTTAATATAACAAACAGACACTCTAATTTTATTTATTTGTATTAAGATTTATTGTCGCTAACACTAAAAAGTATACACAATGGCAATGGAAGCTAGTAATAAAGTAAGACAGATTAAAATCCTTCGAATTTTGACTTTATCTTTGTAGTCAGGTATTACTTAGAGCTAGAGACTAATCACAGAAAACTCGGTATGTAATTAAATCAACAAAGCAAATTGGATAATTACCTTTGTGGGATTGCACTGCACGGTACAATTTCCTTAATTTGGTACAAAATGAACATCTGCTTGTTATTTGTAACAGTAATTTACGTAACTGTATGATGAAGTGTGAAGAATATAACATGTTACGTATATTATGAAAGATTTCATCCCCAGCTCAGTGTATTTGCAAATACACTGGTGTATGTCTAGTCTACAATAAACAACGGGTGCATATACGATGCAAGTTACTGTACTTCAAATGATGTACTGAAGTTTTTGTGTACATTTTAACTTAGATATAAAACCTTGTAGTATTCCTGAACTAAATTAATATTTGTATCACTAATGTATTGTGTAGTTATATACTACATATTACTAAAATAGTGTCTTTTCAATGGCACTATGACACGAAACTGGTTCAAGAAGTAATAATTTGTAAGAGGAGGAGTTCAGCAGTTTGTTTCGATCATTGACATTTTGAATATTGTAGTCAAACCTAAATATAAAAGGCTAGGCAAAGGTTGAAAATGCTAATAGAAATTGAGCAATAACATTGGACCACTAATTTGCCAAAAGCGTAAAGTAATGCTACAAATTATTTTAATAAATTTTACGTGTATATTAACTTAACCTAATTCATAGTGGGAGATCAATAAGCCTTGAGTACTTTCTCGAGTCACGATTATGCATTTTACTTGTAGTTATATGTACTAATTTAGGATAATAGTTAGTGGTTGATTGTTGGCAATGTTAGAGAGACCGCCGGGGTCCGATGTTGATTGGTTTGAGGCCTCATTATTGTTGATGAGCTGTATAAATCATTGATGTAGTAAATAATACAATGTACACAGTTAGCGCACTTATGCGGGTACTTACTTGCAAACTGCCAGATTTTGTGATGAGTACTCTATGTCGATATGGTATAGTATTGGCGTTAGTATCTATTTACAACGTTTGAATTTACTATAACAGTGATTTAGTATCGTTAATCGTGGTAGAATAATATCAAAAACGCTTTCATTATTATTAAATATTGGTATACAATGCAACTAATGAAGACGCCGATGTGGTTTTAAAGTAGTAAAGTGTTTTTTTTAATATAAAAAGACTACTGCTACCTTAGGGATAAATCCTGTGGTGCGGGGTTTTCACAAACATATATAAAAAGGACACAAAGAACACTCAGATCCAGAACAATAATTTGCGGATCCCACAAAGTCTTGTCCAATGTATTGGGATTTGAACCGACAACGTTATCCGTGCCGTCACTACTAGTTATTAGTATCCACTTCAAGTAATACACTTCACTTGATGACTGCACGTTTGGCATAGTGGTTAAGCGGTCGTCACGCCGTTCACTTCGTCAAATGTTGTGAGTTCAAATCCCATATAGAATAACATTTTGTGTGATCCATAAATTATTGTTCTAAGTCAGGGTGTTCTTTTCTGTCCGTTTCATTTATGTTTGTAAAGTCCCCCGCAACACAGGAATTATTCCAAGTGCAGGAGTTACATTAAAAAAAAATAAAAAGATGCCTACACTCAAAACAATCAACTTAAAAGCTCATTCTATATACTCGTAATAAGAGAATTGGTTACAGTTACAATTGTATCATTTTTGTACTAGTACTAACAGAAATATTGCTAATTAATAAAAAATACGAATTATTAATTATCTTATTAATTATAAGCTCTGTTCGTGGCACAGATAGAAGAAACATATCAAAACTGGTATAGGATCCACGTTTATATTACTTTCGGTTGACAATGATCTACAGGCTTTTACACATTCATAATTAAAATACATATTTAAGCATTCTAAAATAGACCAAAACCGAAGAATATTATTTTTCTGCATACATTATGTAATGGTACGACAAATACTGGGGCATGTTGTCTTTAAGAGAGTTTACCCGAGTAATCGTGAATTTAAGATTTATCAGAAAAAACGGTACAGAAAGGGTTACTTTATCTGAAATATCGATTTATCATACTTGAAAACTTGCCAAATCATTCATCTCTATTTCACTCGCCGATAGCCTTTACTTTCTGCAGCTGTTTATAACTTACTAGCTGACCCACGCAACCTCGTTTGCGTCTTATATTGCCCGTAGCGTGAAAATTTTCCTACGTTTTTGAAACATTCTACATTGGTGCTCCGCTCCTATTAGTAGTAGCGTGATTATATATAGCCTTTCTCGATAAATGGACTATCTAACGCTGAAATAATTTTTTAAATCGAACTCGCGGTTCCTGAGATTAGCACGTTCAAACAAACAAACTCTTTAGCTTTATTATTAGTTTAGATACACGTGCCCAATGAATATTTTACCATTATTATACTCTAAAGAATATTATATATATATATAAATTGTGGATCACTTTTGATCGGAACGTCGTCTGCGCACCACGTCTAGGACGAATCGCTGTCTGCCGGCGCAATCCTATTAAATTGTATTTCTTTGTGCCGTATTTTGTAATTAAGGTAATGTGATTTATAATGTGAGGTATTTCTTTCATTTTGAGTGTTGTTCGATTACCCATCCGCGCCATTATTTTAAGATGATACTATTGAGGGCCATGATGAGCTTTTATATATATAAAAAGATAAACAATAACATATATTTCAAAATATGTATTAAAAATAGTAGACCATCGAGCTCGGGTACAGGGACCAAGAAACCGGTGGTTAGGGCTCCAAAGACACGAACTTTCTCACTATACGCGCAGTGTCAAGGAGAGTGACTTCTGTATCACACCCTTGATCCAGCTTTCTAACGTGAACCTCTTAAGGTGTTGGTCGAGGCCTTTGGTTATCAATCCGTGAGCAGATATGACTATCGGAACAATGATCAATTATTATTATTGTTATCTTTATTTTACACACATAACAGATATAAAAAAAGAGAATCACAATATACAAACGTGACAATTGGCGTGAAGTCTTATGTATATGCATATTCCGTCTTAAGTAATTTTAAATGAAATAAAAAGATCTTATACCACAATTCATTGCTTTTTGATAGTTACAAGACAGACAATTATTTGTTTTAACAAAATTAATTAAAAGAAATCTGTTTGCACTAATGTCGTGTTGGCAAATAACAAAGTTGGCAAGAATAATCTAAATTGTTACTGCAAAAATTAATAGTAACATCATAGAAGGCCGTTATTTGTAAACGTCAAAGCTTTAAAGTTTATATATATAATATATATATTTTCATTGAATATAGGTCAAACGAACAGACGTATCACCTGATGGTAAGCGATTACCGACACCCGCAACACCAGAGGCGTCACAAGTGCGTTGCCGGCCTTTGAGGGATGGGGGAGGGGTTGGGATATAGGCCTCCGGTATCCTCACTCATTCGGTGAAACACAGTGCAAGCACTATTTCACACCGGTTTTCTGTGGGGCCGTGGTATCACTCCGGTCAAGCCGGCCCGGCCCGGCCCAAAACTGGCTCTACTATAATTGCGTCGAGGATAATAAAATAATATTATCAAGTCATGCCATGATATGTGTAATATGTGACTTTTATCCTTGGCTCTCTGTATGGAGTAAATAACATAATTATATTCCTAAAGATAATATCCTTAGTTCTGGCCAGTAAACGCGTTGGGACCGAGGTCGCTGTACCCTGTTGTTGACTTACGAAGAAAAATATAACTATGTGTCTTGTTGGGATACGAAACTCGTCTCAGATAAAGTTTCAGTTCCCCTCATTACGCCATTATATCACTTAGAAATACCTTTATGAAATTTATTTTGGAAAGGGTTAAATCTAGAGTATACATTTTTAGAAGATTTTTAACCCTTTCAAAAATGTTTAATTGTTTTTGTATCATAGGAGAGTAATTAACTGTAAGTCAAGGATCAGAAGTCCATTATCATCCTTTTAGTGCTCCCTTATAATCAGGGGTTCGGGCATCTGTCCCTTTATTCACTTAATGAAAAACAAAAAAGAATTGCTTACCACCGATTTTCTGAGAAGCGGTAGTATGGGTGGTAGCACTCCGGCCGAGCCAGGATATATGTGCTGATGCTAGTCTACTCTTCTTGGTTCTTGATTCAATGAGAGTTCTTTCTCGTTAATTTTCAAAATACTTTAATAGTTATTCTACTGTTCAGGGTTGAGAAAAATTCAAAAAATCAAATAGCATAGAAATCATTTATCCATTTTTGAGTTATAAGTGATGTTACTAACCAGTCTTGTTTTTACTAAGAAGCAGATGAATAACGTATCGTAGTTGAATTTTTCCATACCAATTGAGTATTTGTATTTTTCATGTATTCTGTCGGTTCTAGTAATAGAAAAATATATATTTCGAAAGTTTAAAACAATGTATATATATTTCTTCTATTTAAGGGCTAATTTACTATTGAAACTACTCAATTTTGGAGCAAGAAGATTTTATTCACGTGTTGTAAATAAACATATCACTAACAAAGAGTTGTAAGTGTTGTCTCTGGCACCTTAGACAATATTTGGCGAGCGCGAGTGACACCTTGAGTGTTGTGGCAGTTGTGACTAGATTACTCTCCGACCACTTTAATTGTGTTTAGACTTTTTTGGCACCCTTTTATATAATTGACATCTATTACCACTATTTTCTAAATTCCATCCACATTCCACCTTTTACTATGTTTATCTTAAAAAGTAAATGTCTTTATAAACACAATTTATCTGTACAATTGGCAGTAGTAGCATGGAACACAAAGATCGAATTGTCCAATCATAGGAACCCGGGACTCTGCGATCATTATCCCCGATGCGCCGTGAGTATCTAAGCGTCGCTAGACGACCACTACAAAAAGTTCGCGCCACAGAAATGTGATTCGGTATGCCACATGATTCAGAGCAGGTATGCATTTCGACGCTCCGACGGCGGACACGCTGTCTACTCCGTATACTGGCACTCTCGCTCCAACAGCCAGTATCGGAGCGTATGTATGTATGTAGGTCGCTACAGGTACAAAATCGAGAGGTGACTATCACTCTTGGATTCTGCTTATGCATTCCATCAGCCAGAGTAGAGTCACAACTGTGGAGGACCGGGGTCATGCCCCTCCAACACAAAGGGAGAATTTTAAAGGTTGTCAAATAGAAAACACCGGCCAAGTGCGAGTCAAACCCGCGCACCGAGGGTTCCGTACAAACCTGTAGGTTTATTAAAGTTTTTTCACAGCTTAAAAGCAATTAGACCTAGATATTTGATATGAATTTGATACCTCTACGCGTTCATGAGGAAAATGGTACCTCACGTGTTCCTCTTCGCCTATTGCCGAGCCGCGGGGTACTCATTGAGTGCTCACCGCGACTCGGCTAGGAGCGCCCTTGCAGGCTCGCTTCGGGGGGGCCAGGTCTTTAGGCCCCCCTCACCTTTGAGTTGGTCTGCGCCCCCGGAACAACAGACAGGCGCATTCCGCCACGTGGCCGGGGACGGCAGGTCCCCCACCTGCCGCCCGTGGCAACTCTCAGTGGGGCCGCGGGCGAACAGGGTTCGCCGGCGACCCCTCGCTGGTGGCCTGCGGGGCGGTTGAGTGAGCCCAGCTCGCTCCCGCTCCCGCAGGGCCTCTCTCTTGGCCGCCATCACCTCACTTGCAAACGAGGCGATGGCGGCCCAGCACCGCCCGCTGCCGGCCATGGCTTCCACGATGGCCGGCAGCGAGAGATCCGTGCCGATGACGCTCTTCAGGGCCGCTCTCTGCTCGTCCCATGCTTCGCACACGGCCCGGGTGTGATGGGCCGTGTCGGGGTCGCCGCTGGTGCAATTGCGGCACCGGGGCTCCGTTTCCACCCCCACCACCTCCCACAGGTACTTGGCGAAACAGCCGTGACCCGTGAGAAGTTGGGTGAGGTGATACGTGGGAGCCCCATGACCCCCCTCCACAAACTGTCGCAGGACGGGCCGAGCGGCCCTAACGAACGCCGTCGGACTTCCCTCCATTCGGGCAGCCCACCTCCGGAAGAGATCGTCGCGAGCCTCCTGTCTCCAGCGCTCGATCTCCTCCAGAGGCGGGCTACCACCAGCTCGCCGAATCAGGGCACCCTCCTCGTACACCCTCTTGAGGACGCCGGCCTCGAGATCCCAGGGGATGCTGCCCGCCAGGACGCACGCCGTCTCATAGGAGACGGTGCGGTACGCCCGTGCGGCCCTCTGCGCGATGGCCCGCTGCGGACGACGCAGCAGCGTTATGTTGGCCGGGCAGAGGGCCTCCGCCCAGATAGGCGCTCCGTAGAGCGCCTTGGAGCGTACCACACCGTCGTAGAGACGGCGGCAGGCAGACCCCGGTCCTCCTACGCTGGGGAGCAGCTGCGAGAGCAGGGCCTCCGCGATTGTCTCCCAGGGGAGGGTGTTGAAGGCGTTGGCTATGTCGAGCGACACGGCCAACAACACCCCACCCCCGGCGATCGCCTCGTCGACGCTGCCCCGCAGTCGGGAATGAGGAAAATGGTAATAAGTTTATAATTATTAAAATAAATATTATGTGATGTATTTATTATGCATAATGTGAATTAAAAATGTAAATACCATAAGATGTTTTTTCCCTGTAGGGTTTGATGCCCTTGCGAATGCCAAAAATTTGCAGCTTTAACGGCTGTATCTTGACTTAGAAGTTTGATTTTTTACAGCTACAAGGGATAGTATACCTGAGTATTCGATATGAATTTCAGCTTCATACCTCCACGCGTTCCTGAACAAAAGGTTCTTGACAGAAAGACAGACAGACGGAAAACAAAGTGAACCTATAAGGGTTCCGTTTTTTCCTTTTGAGGTACGGAACCCTAAAAAGAAAACTTTCAGACCTACAGACCTAACCTACAGAATCATTTCATTGTTTGTATGTCTGTATATCTGATTAGTTTTTTAAATCTCAATAATGTGTAACATGAATTTAAATTATACAGTAGTTTAAAACCGTAAACAAATTTGGGTTCTACATGAACACAACTAACTCATAGCTAACTCATAGCTAACTCATAACTAACTCATAGCTAACTCATAGCTAACTCAAAGCTAACTCGTAGCTTACTTATAGCTAACTCGTAGCTAACTCGTAGCTTACTCATAGCTAACTCATAGCTAACTCATAACTAACTCATAGCTAACTCATAACTAACTCATAGCTAACTCATAACTAACTCATAACTAACTCATAACTAACTCATAACTAACTCATAACTAACTCATAACTATCTCATAACTAACTTATAACTAACTTATAACTAACTTATATTTTACTTTTATTTGTTTACAATATATAATTTTCTTTACAGTTAGTAGAAATACCAAAATCTATACGGTTCATTGGCTGAGATTTATAAAAGGGTGAGTAGCAAGCGCTCGTAGTACTAGTAAACGAAAACAGGCACATATTTGTAGTTTTTGTGTAAAAACGTGTAGAGGGATCAAAATTTAAGAAGAAAAGCTCTTATTCTAGTTACAGACAAGAATTTATCAGATAGAAGCTTAAAATGAATTACTCCCAATTTGTATAGATGAGCAATTGCCAAGAAACGTAAAAGAAAAATTTACATCATGCTTTTAAGTCGCCAACTTATACTTACCTACTTTATGCTGTATATTTGACATGCAAAATGGCTTTGAGGTGTTAGTTAGAATTTAGTACCTTTTTCAGAAAGAACTAACGTACTATAAGATAATGCATTTATTAGAATTTATTATTTTAAATTGTGAAAAATAGCTCCAAGTTATGTATGGAGAACGTGTAGTTAATTTTGTTACCGATACAGTTACGACGCTCCATGAGCTCTCAGGACACTTGATTTATCAATTATTATGAGATTATGTATTTTGAGTATAGACGCTAAATAATGGAGATAGAGCCTTGCTATTCTTTCCTTAAACATCGCATGGTTAAGATTTTAATCCAATCAAGCATTACCAAAAACGTATTTTTAGTGTTAAGAGCTGTTTTACTGATAGCATCTTTAAGAAGATTATATAATCAGAAATGCATAAAAGAAAAGTGATAAATTCTTAAACTATTTATTTATACAAATAATTTATACTAGAAATAAATAAAATTGGAGTGTCTGTTTGTAATATTCAAATAACCACTTTTTACTATATGCTTGTGTATATGCAATGTATACTCGGTACATATACGGTTGACTTTTTTTCTGTCTGTCTGTTTGTTTTGGCTAATTCTGGAACGGTTTGACCGATTTTGATGAGAGTTACACTGGCAGGTAGCAGATGATACAAGGAGTTACTTACTTTTTTAGATTAGCTTCGCCCTTCGACGTTACCCGCGGTACACCCGGTAACACCGTGGGGATTAGCTAGTTTAAGAATAAAAATCTAACAATTATTTTTATTTCAATTAAACAAACAAACAGAGTGTCTATAGCTTGTTAAATTGTTCCACAATATCGTAATATAAGGGTTGAGTTGCGATTAATTATCGTTACAGAAGCGAACGTTATTGGATCCGGCCGGTTGATTGAATGAAGCGATACTCGTCTATGCACCGAGATCGTCGCAACGTGAGTCCTATGATGTCTACACAGTTCATATTTCTTTGCACATATCTACTTTAGTAGATTGTCTATCATTAAATCTATCTATTTTAAACAGGAAGGAGTAAATGAGCTGATTGTATAACAATGATCGTAACAGATTAAAATTTCATTTAGAAGTATCACAAACGACTAAGTAGAAAGTAATTAATTAATTATAAAAAGAAAAATTGTTAAACTCCTTTGATCATTAGGCTACAACTGATGAAGAAAAAAATATAACAAGATACATTATATATTATGAAAATTCAACTTTTTGTAATGACTTCGATAAGTACAATAAGAATCGACCAGTATTAAGGATTGACGTTTTTGTGTCTTATGTTTAGTATTTTCTTTTGTCTTTGATAGACGACGATCACCACTACAGATACATTATTAAAAAAAAATGAAAATTTTAAGGAAAACGTAACGTGTGGTCACATCATTCTTAGAACTAGTCGTTTACTTACGTAAGAACGTAACATTACCTGTGAGTTCTGGTGCGTGATGTGTATATGCCATAAATTTATGATTGGCTTTTTAAAAAAGTATTTTGCGTTTTAAAATAGAATACATCTTATTTATACTGTTGATGCCAGTTTTTTTCATATATATATATGAATTAATACAGGGTAAATATTAAAAGATCTCAAATAGTGACAGAGGTTAATGATCTTAGTATCAGAATCAATCCGTCAGTGTGTTCATCGCAACTTTTCGCTGCCAACGATAGTAATTTACCACTTTTCCTTATCTTTCGCAGTTATTATATACAATAATTATATGTTTTTGGGTTTGGTATTAATTGTAAGAAACGCTAAGTGTCAAACACCTAAAACTATTTTATTTTTGCACAACATAATTATGTTTGTTTTGCATAAAATTGTACAAATGTACAACTTGTATTTTAAAATTATTAGTGTTTTTATTTAACCCTTATAAGTAAATATGTAAATATAACTTTTGACCTTTATTTCGAGGTCAATAAGCTAAAGTTACTTCGCATAATATAGGATATTTGAAATATACTTAAGATATAAATTTCCATGTCAATTAATAGTTTCAGTTATCTAAACCGCTTTTGGGAATTTAATTTACAAAACTTATATTGCTTTGTAGGATTCATATAAGCAACACCCTTCCAAAATTGACCTTCATTTCTTAATTGCCCTCATCCCCTGGCAATGGTTGGACTCTAGTGAAAAGTATTTTAATCTGTAGTATGAGTATATACATGTAATCATAGTTATGCAGCTACCTCACACGTCAAGGTGCATCTCACCTGTACTTATGCGTTCAAATAATACTCTAATGCTCTCGCGCTTTCTCGCACAGCGGATCTGTCGACGAACGTAACGAATCTGGGAGGGTAAATGGCTCCCCCAGATTTGTCTGGCTCATTGGGAAATGTTTAAAAATTGTTCTGAGTTAGTGTTATAACAGTCGAATATCTTTTGTAAAAAAATTAGGAAAATGATCGTAGTTCTAAAATATTTAAAAAATGACTATTGCTCGTGGCTCCAACAGTTCAGTCAATCAAGAGATTACTTCTACAAACTCGCAAACTTTACATATTTATAATATTAGTAGAGATAAGTATCAAGTCTAAAAATCTTCGGCACGTGTCTAAATTTTATATCTAATCAGTACAGTATTTTTATATTGTTTGCAAGCATAGATACTGTGTCAGATTACACCACCCTTTAACTTGACTATATTATTTGCTGCTGCTATAAACATAGTCGACCAAGACCTTTTCCTTTAGAACTGGATACTCGTGTTTATAAATTAACTTTTGCTGGTACAAATTGCTTCCAGCTTAAGCCGCACAAAGTTTCTTTATTTATTTGTGCAGAGAACTGCATTTCTATTTCCTGTAATGTAATTACTTTTACAAGCGCTGGAACTTCCAGGACTGTGTGTTGAAACGGATATTATAAATGATTACGGTGGTTGAATTTGTTGAGTAACTACGTTGTGAAAACCTAATGTAGGCTACTGACTTATTTGTATGTAATTTGATTGAACGGAATCTCGATGTAAGCTTATTTAAAATTTTCATGTCGCGATGTTTGTTACGAAACTCCTACGCAACGGCTGGACCGATTTTATGAAATTTTGTGTGTATATCGGGTAGGTCTGAGAATCGTTTTTTTTTATGGCAAAATAACTTTTGCTGGGTCAGCTTGTATTAAAATATAAATAAATTACACCCGTTTGGCCATTTCTATTAATAATAGAAACAGCTAATAACAGTGAGCTTTGTTTTTGATAAAACTTTCAAAGGCTTTTCTGAATTTAAGTTTGTGATTGAAAGATAAGTCAAAGTCAAAGTCAAATCATTTATTTCCATAGGCCCCAAAAGGCACTTGAACACGTCAAAAATACAAACATCAAACATTATTAATACAAATATAAAATAAAACTCAAGTACTGAATTGATCAGTGATAAAAGGACGAAAGAAGGAAGGAACTCAAGTAATCAATGATTTGAATTACCGGAGCTTAGATTGATTTCGATTCAAATCAAAGGTTTAAATTGAAATCAATCCAAGAACCAGCTCCGATGGGTATTGCATTCATGAGAAGAGCTGGTGAGAAACTCATGTGCACCATCTTTTCCAATAATTCATACAAAGTTTGTTTGTTTTTGACAATAATACTTATATGTGCAAGTTAAGGCAACCAAAACACAAAGGCTAGAAAACGGTCTAAAGAAATATTAAAATTAGGGAAATCAATTTTTTGTCTAATAAAATAAAATAATAGTTAACTCCAGTTTTATTTTAATTATTCGTTTAGTAGTTCCGACACTCATTTTAATGTTATTTTTTTAAATGCAATTTTCATTTAATTTCAATATCACCGTTCTATTGTTCCTGTTCAATCAGGAACTATAATACGTTTGAATATATGTGTCAATTTCTTATTTGTTTACTGAACTTAGCCATTCCACTACCGTCGCTTTATTAACGAGATACGTCTATACACACGTATTTATGACGCTCACATATAACACAGTTGTTGTTATCCCAAACCATGTATAAAATTAAATGAACTAGGAAAAGGCACACATCCCGCTTTATACTAATAAAACGTAGAAATTTCAGTTTATTAGTCGTACATATTTAAGCAAGTCAAACAGATCGGTTAGTAATAAATATAACATTTATGATTAACCGATATGTACCTTCATGTTTAATACGCATATGTTTCTTTATATACCCAACTTAGTAAGCGCGAATGTTGGATTCGAGGGTTAAATTATTTATTACGGTATGTGTTACTGTTTCGTTAGCTGTTGCATCGCTCGTGTTATTATTTCATTTTTGGAGATTCTTTGCAAACGATGAATTTCCTTTCCGGCCTTAATGATTGTTTGTTTAACGCTTCGTTATGAATGGAGTGATACCACGGCCTCACAAAAGCCCGGTGTGAAATAGCTCTTGCGCTGTGTTACACGAGTGAGTGAGGATACCGGAGGCATATACCCCAACCTCTCCACTCATCCTCCAAAGGCCGGCAACGCACTTGTGACGACTAATCGCTTACCATCAGGTGATACGTCTGCTCGTTTACCTCCTATTTCAGAAAAAAAATAACTTATTTTAATCCTTTAACTTATTTTACTTTTTAGGTTAAAGTCTGTCTTTGATAAAAATCATCATCTTCCCTTAGTAAGTGCTTACAACATAAATATAAATAAATATTTCGGACATCTATTTAACACACAACGCCATCTAGTCCCAAGCTAAGCAGTGCTTGTGTTATGGGTACTAGACAACTGATATAAATACTTATATATACTTTTTTTTGTAAATACATACATACTATACATAGAAAACACCCAAACTCCGAAACAAATATTTGTAGATTCCACAAACATTTGGTCCGACCCAGGATTTGAACCCGAGACCTCAAGCTTAGCAGTCGCATACGCGTACCACTACGCCACCGAGGCAGTCGATAATACATAATACATAATACACATCAGCTGAAAAAAAAACAAGTTTGTAGTCCCAGCAGTTTAGTGATTGTGTTGATGAATTAGTAAGTTTGGGCAAGTTATTTTATCTATTAATTAATACGAGAAGCTGAAACTTAGTATTCCCTTTTCACGTTAGTGGCATGTGCATTTAATTATCTCCATCTATAAAATAGATACATACAGTCACGTCACTGCACGGTTGTCGCTGTGATTTAAGCAGTCGCCATGCCGTTTTCTAC
Source organism: Spilarctia lutea (assembly GCA_916048165.1). NCBI lineage: Eukaryota > Metazoa > Arthropoda > Insecta > Lepidoptera > Erebidae > Spilarctia > Spilarctia lutea. The sequence continues at coordinate 11,533,011 of OU696480.1, read as the reverse complement.
TACGCTAAGTGTTGTGAGTTCAATTCTATTTCGACATGTATGCAAACGGAGAAGAATAAAGTTTGGCACAGTTAAAGTTTACATGGAGGAGAAGTTCAGAAAGCTAAATAAAAGAAGATTGTGGTCAAATTACAACCATTGGGCGACCACTGGTATGTATAAATAAACGAGTATAAATAACTAAATGACCCACGCAACCTCGTTTGCGTCTTCTATTGCCCGTAGCGTAAAAAAATCCCCCGTTTTGAAACATTCTTCATTGGTGCTTCGCTCCTATTAATATCAGCCCAGCGGTTACTCAGATTAGCGCGTTCTAACAAACAAACAAACTCTTCAACTTTATAATATTAGTATAGATTACGTTGATCCTGTAGTTAGTTAGATAGTTTGGGAGTTAGAATTATGTAACCTTAACACTATATAATTTTTTGTTGTAAAAAGTTATTTGTAACAGTAACGATTATTATATTATTATTATTATTATATACCCAAAGACAAAGACAGAGGATTATTACAGCAATATTTTTCACGTTATGTTGATAGTCCCTTGTAATACGGAACGAGCTTATTGTCCTCAGGGGGGCAAGTTTCAGGATTTTGTGCTGTTAATACTATTCAAAATATAGTTACTGCGGTCTGTCCGTTCGTTAATTTTCTTGTAACAGGTACTTGAGAATGTAATGGTGCTAGGGTATGAAATAAAACTTCAAATATAAACAAGAGCTCTTAGAAAATTAAACATATAAATTATATATGTTACCTTTATTAGATTTATTGTAACTATTCGTAAACATTATCGTAATAATTTATATTTCATAAAAACTATATACCAAAAATTACTTGAAATTCAACCGTTTCTCAACCAAGACAGCTTTTCGACAAAAAGTAACAAAAGTCACACATCACGGGATTGATGATTGTGGACGAACGGTTGTAATGTCCCTCAAACACAAAGGGAGGATCCTCCGACCAGGCGAGGTGATCATGTCTGGCAGGCCACTGCCCAACAGTTGATGTTTTGATGTTGTATATATGATAATCGGTGGGACAACTTCGACAGCGCTATTCAGGATTGGAAGTTTCTTCGTGTTGTACGTTGCTCCGTAGTTCAGTGTATCTTCGGTAGATGGCGCTGTATGTGGAGATCGCCACAATGATGCTTGCTCCAGTTTTTACCTACGTATTTTGTGTGAAAGACAAAATATCTTTCTGGTGATTTTGGGTGTTTCCCCGGCCTACCCAAATGTCCTGCTAGCGGTAGTGTCACGCTTCGGGTCGTTAATCTTGACTTATACCGGTTACGTAACATGGCGGGATCGTATACCGTCTGTTCAAAATACCAACCGAGATCCTATACTGTACTCGTATAGATTTTTATTATTTTTGATTCAATCAATGTGCACAAACTTAAAAAAAAAGACACCTCTGTGGCTTGTTTCGGCATTTCTTCCCAGAGTCAGTCTTAAAAAATGCCGGCCTCATCTAGTTGTAAAGTCCGACTTGTAAAAATATCTGTAAAGATTAAGTTACAAAATAAATATAGGTAATTTATAATTTATTTCTCAAAACACAGTTAATACACACTCAAAATTGACCCACCCATAAATTTTACAGATTAATTTGACAAACACAGAGATAAATAATAACATACCAGTGGTCGACATTTAACCATAATTGATTTATTTATGTTTTATTTATCACTCCTCATTTTTGTTTTTTATTCCCTAGACTGCCTCGTTGGTCTAGTGGTTAGCGTAAGCGACTGCAAATCAAGAGGTCTCGGGTTCAATTCCCGGGTCGGACTGCTGTTGGGTTTTTCCTACAAGAAATTCCTAATAGCAGCCCGGAGTATGGAAGATGGCGGTGTTTCCTGCCCGTGCTTCGGAGAGCACGTTAAGCCGTCGGTCCCGGTTGTCATGAACATCTATGGCAATCGTTATTGGGAAGTCAGTGCCCTCAAATATACTGACAACTAGTTCAACCTTCGAATTCAGTTCGCCCTCAGGGTTGCGGAGGTCAGATGCCAGTCGCTCTGTGTAAAAACTGATATTCAGGTAAAACCGGTTGAACTGGTAGCCGACCCCAAATATTGGGAATAATAAAGGCTAGGAAGATGATGATGATTTTTGTTTTTTATTCCCCTCTTGCGGGAATCCCCTCGGATACCGTCTTTGGTGCTATGTCGGACTCGAACCGTCTAAAACCGCACGTTGTCTCGGGTACTAGATGCCAGGGAACCAGGTGCACCCTAGAAGGGAAAACTCTGGAACCCCGACGTACTTTGGGCCACCTACGGTTTGTAGATGGTCCCCTAATGTGTGGGAACCCCAGATGATCCCACACAGATTATTGTCCCCCGGAGCGCGCACCCTCCGTAGCGTCTGCGCCTCCACCTGAGCCTGCTTTTGCCAGGGTGATAGATGGCTTCATCTGTCGTGAGGACGGAGATTGTTCTGCGATCTCCGGAGCCGAGTCGCCTGCGGTACCTGACCCGTTCCGGGCCTGGTAGGTCGGTAGAGTTCTAAAACTCTCCCGGACCCGCTCCGCCGTCTCCTTAGCAAGCATTACTAGCTCCACGGCGGAGTTCCACGCGCTCTCGCTCTGGAATCTCTGCTCACTCTTCCTCCGTTTAAACTTTAACTGTAATAAATTTCATTAGCCTCCGTTGGTATAATTTTCGTAACAAAGATTTTGCTTCACGCATTACTAAAAGATTTTTTTAACAAGTGAAAGTTAGTTCAATAGTGCACGTTGAAATTCATAAATCGTGATTGACTTTGAATACCCATATATAGATATAGATATATATCTCTTAAAAGTGGAGTGTATATTCAAATAGATATTTAGTACCCAAAATAGTACCCACGCAGTAACAGAACAAATATTTTCACACAGCTCTATGGTAATATATTCAAATATGACTTAAAAATATTCTAAATCTAGATGCTGAGTTTTCTTGACCACTAACTGAGTTATGATAATTTAAAAAAATATTCTAGTTCTAGGTAGGTTAGGTACTAAAAAGTACTAAAATAATCAAATTATTAACTGTTCACATTTTTTGGACAACGTTTCGTATTTGTATTGAGTGGGATTCTCACCCGGACCTCTGTAGTTCTCTATTAAGATTGTCCACGAGTTGTGAAGAGGATGGTGTCTAAAGCGAAAACCTGGTGTTATTGATTTAACACCGAGATAACACAAATTTTGGGTTTTAAGCCTACAACACTCAGTGCAGTAGATAGAGACGTGGTGACTATTTAAACTACTTTAGTATGTGTGTGTGTCAGCATTCCCTCCACAGCAAACAACGCCCAACACATAGGTTTCTATGATCTATATCTATCTATCTAGTTAGACAGAGATATCTAGTTTATATATGTTTCAAAAACTACCTTCGAAAACCCATTTAAAGATAACCACGAAAACAGTACCTAAAGTTTTCTACGTTCATTATGTTGTTTAAAGAGGCTCTTCTAAGACTGTTAGTTCATTAGTTTGGACCTAATTATAGGGAAGTGACGTAAGACGGTACTCTAATAAACTGTTGATGAGCACTCAATTACGTTGTGGCTTATCCTGTTATCCTAGTTTTTGTAAAGTTTGTAGAAAATGTAATTGTCAAACTAATCCATCTATACTAATATTATAAAGAAGTAAAGTTTGTGTGTTTGTTAAATTGTAGGGGGTAATCTCGGGATCTACTAAAGCGATTTTAAAAATTCTTTCAGTGTTGGATAGTCCATTTATCGAGGAAGGCTATAGGCTATATATCATCACGCTACTGGTAATAGGAGCGGAGTAACAAAGAAGAATGTTTCAAAAACGGGGGAAATTTTTACGCTACGGGCAATATAAGACGCAAACGAGGTTGCGTGGGTCAGCTAGTATAATATAAAAATGTTAAGTTACTTTGTGTACACTTTAAAAGCACCAAGGTTGTGCACCGAATGCACTCAAACTTTGATACTATATTTTAAAAATATACAAAACAAACATATGTGTTTCAGAAATAAATATATTGTTGTCGCTGATGTCGAATATCACTACAAGATGGACAAAGATTAACTGTTTTGAATATAAGTAGTCGATGAGAATAAAAATGAATCAAATTAGTTGCAAATTAGAGGAACAAAACAAATAGAGAGTAATTTTCAAGGCTACATATCAGCGCAATATATAAAATGACTGATTGTAATCCACTGCCTAAGTTAGGTATCTCATATTGTTACTACGACGCACTCGCGATGATCAATCTTGGCATAATTTTGAGTTTAATAACCGGAGCAGGTGTGACGGGTGATGTTTGAATATGATTAACTTACTAATTTTACATACGACTTAGTACTTCAATTCTATTCTAGCATGATCAAATACAGAATGGAATAAACGTTAGTACATAAATTTTCTTATGTTTTATAATATTTCTTAACTATACAAATAAATAAAATTAGAGTGTCTGTTTGTAATATTAAAATAACCGCTTTCTACTACATGCATATGAATGTATATACGGTACACATACCAAAATATATATTTTTAAATTTTTTGTCTGTCTGTCTGTTTGTTCCGGCTAATCTCTGGAACGGCTGGACCGATTTGGACGGGACTTTCACTGGTAGGGAGCTGATGGTACAAGGACTAACTTAGGATTACATTTTTTAGACTAGCTTCTCCACGCGGCGTTACCCACGATACGACAATAACCGCGGGTAACACCGCGGGGTTCAGCTAGTTCGTGTCACGTTGTTGCTCAGGATGAACTTCAGAAGTCATCGTGAACAACAACGTGACACGAGAATTACTGAAACTGTCGAACGAATTTGCTCGGTTTTTTAAAAATTTGTCCTTATTGTAGCATTGTAAGATACGATGGTTAACATGACGCTTAAACCAATAGAACCCGAGCATGATCTAAAAGAGACGCAGACAAAGTTGCGTGGGTCAGCTAGTTGTTTTCTATACATCTATACAAATAAATAAAATTGGGGTGTCTGTTTGTAATATTAAAATAACAGCTTTTTACTAAATTTATATGTTTACACGGTACATGTGCCAAAATTATTATTTTTAAATTTTTGTCAATCCGTTTGTTTCGACTAATCTCTAGAACGGCTGGACTGATTTCGACGGGGCTTTTGCTGGTAGATAGCTGATGATATAAGGAGTAACTTAGGCTACTTTTTTAGACTAGCTTTGCCCTGCGTCGTTCCCTGTGGTTGTTGTTGTATCGTGGGTATCACCGCGGGGCTAAGCTAGTATAACATAAAGATACATTAAATTGCTTTACATGTACAAATGGCGGCCTTATGGTGAAAAAGCAGGCATGTATGTTTGTAAAGTCTACTGCAACATATAATATATTCCTAATGTGGGAGTTGTTTTAATAGTTTAAACAATCTATGAAGAGGTTTCTGTATCAAATCAAAACTTGAGCTCAATAGAAACTAGACCTATCAAGTTCTTGAAATGTAGGTACAGATACCATCTGAAAAAAAAAAGTTGCGTGTACTACCGTACACTCCTAAGAAGTGAAACTTCTTTATGACGTTATTTTTCAAAAAATAAATATCATATGTCGACGTAAGGTATAACGACAAAATACTTATAAACCAGCAATATTCGTGACAATTCTTATTTCAAGTGCAATAAAAGTTAAGGAGCGAGACTTGAGTAAATATTTCGCGATCTGTGGTGTGAATGAAGTAAGTTTGTGGAATGTGATGTGTGTAGTTATTTACATTGTGGACTAAATAAAATTATATTGTTTGTAATGTGATATTTCATTGTAGTATTAATTTGGTCCTGTTTGTGTTAGAAAATGTTTTTTGTTTTATTTTATAAATTTTTTTTGAAGGATTGTATATAACTACTCTCAATAATGATAAAACATTTTATTTTAACCCCGATAAAGAAGTTTCACTTCAAAAAGATAGCGTAACGGATAAATGTGACGAGTAACGTAACGGATAAATGTTACGCGTAACGAAAAAATGTTACACTAAATTTTTTGACAACCCCGATAAAGAAGTTTCACTTCAAAAAATAGTTTGAGTATTTGTACTTTTTTTAAATGTATTTTATAGGAGGCAAACGAGCAGACGTATCGCCTGATGGTAAGCGATTACCGCCGCCCATGAACACCCGCAACGACATAGGCGTTACAAGTGCGTTGCCGGCCTTTTAGGAAGGAGTACACTCTTTTCTTAAAGGTCGTATTGGTCCGGGAACACCACAGGCGACAGCTCACTCCATAGTTTTGTTGTGCGCGGCAGAAAGTTTTGCGAAAATCGCACAGTTGTGGACTGCCAACCATCTAGATGATGGAGATGAAACTTCTGTCGCGTAGGACGATGGCGGAAAGAGGCGGCAAGGATCAGTCTAAACAATTACTCGAAGAACTCCCCATGGTAAATGCGATAGAAGATACACAGCGAAGCCACGTCTCCACGCAGCGCTAGAGAGTCTAGCCGATTTGGAAGTTCTTGGCAATCGACGATACGAGTTGCCCTCCGCTGAATGCGGTCTAGAGGAAGGAGCTGGTATTGGGGAGCCCCTGCCCAAAGACGAGGATAGTATTCCATGTGAGGCCGAACCTGCGCCGTATAAAGCCGAAGGCGGTGGGCCGGAGTGAAATACCGCCTCTATCAGTTGAGCACACCAAGCTTTTTCGAGGCCAATTTGACCTTACCAGCTAAATGACCACGAAACTGGACTTCGCTCGATGCGCCCATGTGACTTGCCTATATCTAAAGAAACCTTTATTTACGAGTTCAACTTACACATGAGTGTATTAGTGCACCAACTAATGCAAGCCACCTGTAGAGCACTTAACATCCATTTTAATTTTATTGTAAAATATTAATGTTTCATTTTAAGAGCAAATACAAAGCAAATGTATACGGTCATAAATATTAAGATGTAGGTACTTTGTTGTCAGCTACTTATTTTTACATTAAGGGCAAAGGCATGTAATAAGTAAACAGATTTTAAGCTAGAGTGTAATATATCCATTAGTTTGTGAATAGGATTTAGAATAAATACTCGCCCAAATATTCTGCCGGAAATAATTATTACCTCCTCCGATATAAAAACAATTTTATAAGATGAGTCCAAAAATACTTTTTAACTTGACAAATGATAAAGCTAAGGCAGTAAGAGGCGCCTTTGCCAGCGCTCATGTGGCCTCCGCTCTTAACTGGCCAGCCACGAGGGGATGACGTACTCGTGTGCCGTAAGTCGCCTAATCAGAGAGTTTTCCAGTAGACGGTACCCGCGTTAGTGCGGGCAGGCACTGGGAGGAATCCGGATAGCTTAATAAAAGCAGTTCCCGAATATAATTAATGAAATAGCAGGGCTATTTCAGGCGCTGAGTGGTACACCGTGAGATTTTAGTCGGTCCGATTCCGACACACCACTCCACGGTGGGGTGAAGGCCCATGGGGGTTTCCACACGTAAACCTAAAAAAAGGTTGTTGAATAAACGGTATTGTACCACAATATCGTAATTAGACATCAAATTATATATTTACATTTCATGTACAAATCAAGTCATACAGATATTGCTACACATGTATACTATTAACATAACTTTTCATGCAATAGTTACAGTATCTTAAAGCTTTCCAAAAAAGGTAATGCGTAGTATACATTGTCTATTTCAGTTTAGTTTACGTCTTCTTAATGTTTCATAAATTAAAAAAATATATATATATTACAGTAGAAGACAAAACCTATTTGTTTTATTTAGGTCACATTAACAATATCCATACGAATACACTGAAATAAAGGCTATTAATCTATAGAAATAAAAATGTGCGCAAACTCGAGAATCACTCCACCAATTTGGTTATTTTTTTAATACTTTCGTTAGGGCATACAGAAGGTTCTATTGGAGAAAAAAAACTAAAAAATTGCGAAGAAATTAGTAAAATCAATACAAATTATATTTTTATATTGTACTATTTATACTGAATAATAAATATAAATAAGATAGGCTAGGATGCTTTACGTAATTTATTTAAGAAGTTTCAACAGCCGATAACCACAGCTCCGATGTAGATGTTTTGTAAAGTTGACCACAGACCCGGACGTGTAAGACAAATAATGGCTAACTTACGAGCGCTATTGAAATTCTTAGACTGAGTGTAGTTTTACACGTTTTACACGTGTCATGTTGTAAAAAGTATTTCACATATTCATATGATAAAGAAATCTGATTTTGCAATCTGCGTTAGCGTTGCTATTGCCCGCAGTTTGGGTCGCGTAGTTGTCTTTGCATTTCAAAACTTACATACTTTTCGAATTAACAATGCCTATGACGCTCATAAATGATGTGGCTTTCGATTAGTTAAATAATTTTAATAGTTTCATTTTAATTAGTAGCAACTGAACTACATCAGGTACATCTATAAAACTATAAATGTTTTCTTCATTTCGAAATAATAATTATATCCTTAAACGTGATATTTTTTGTTCGAATATTATTGAAAATCGAACGAAATAAAAAAGAACGAAATATCAACAAGTTGCCTATTGTTGATTTTTCGTTAATTGTCACGATCCTTTTAAAACAGAACAAAGGGAAAACGAAAATCAGCGTAAGTAAAACCCTAAGTAATTAGGGAGTAAACAAGATTAGAAATTTTAGGCAAACGCTTCCTTAAGTCGTGTATGGGCTAAGGGAATGATAAAACAGTAGCTCTTAAAGGCCAGGATTTTGTACTCGAATATCTGTCTTGTAATTGGAGACGCCACAAGGAAATAATATCAACTGGTTAATTGAAATCAAGGAACTCAATAACGATCCAATCAATCTATTGTTATTTTAAATTAGTAGCTGTGTACTTTCACATATTTTTACAACATATTTTACATTTATAAGATGTTTAGGTGACAGGTAAGGTTAGGAGATAGATTATACTTTACGATCCCGAGCTAGTAACTAGTAGTCTGTAGGAAAGAAAAGACATGCAAAGCTAAAGTTTGGATGGAACCTATACTATATCTATATCTATCACTTAGTTTGTCTAGATAGAAAACTCTTTATTTGTACACCGTAAAACAGATTTGAAAGAGAGTTGCTACAGAAAATGATAAATGTATAATGTACAAAGGGCGGCCTTATTGCCGATAGCAATCTCTTCCAGGCGACTTTAGGATGAACCAAAATGTATCGGAGAGACAGTAGTTGACTATGTAATGAGTTTTGAAGAATTATTTATAACAGGCAATAGCAATTTTGTTTTGATGAAATTATTAGTGATCTTTGAGGATTATTATCTGAAAGCAGTGACGCCTTGTGAAAAAAGACCCGCCACAATGACTGATAGTGGTTTTATCAAGACATAGTGGGATAATCTGCCCAAAATTGATGTGTTCATGATGACTACTCTATGTTGGTGTAATGGCACCGACTTCAAACAGATTTAGGTAGATATAGGTACCTAGAACACATTATAATACAACGATATAAATGAATAAAGAATTCGGTATAGACGAGAATAAGACTGTTAATATTAATGTAAAATTAATTAAAATTAATATTATATAATAAATACAAGAAACTTGAGCTTACTACGAATGACCACAATATTTTTTTAAAAAAGTGACCCACGAACACACCGAGTTGTGACACTCGGGAAGTCCCAGGAAAAATTAAAACTGTCTTGGAACTCGCAACGAAATAGTCCTGAACAAAACTGGAGGAGTTGGTAATAGTAGTAGTGTTAAATTGCAGATTAACTATTTGAAACTTAATTTGAAAACTGTTGAAACTGGCCCCAAAAGTATAAAACGCATATTACATCACAAGTACATTAATATTTTACAAGAGACTTCAGTAAGATCTGTCGGTGTTTTGTATTTTCCATATGCAACAATATTTTAGTTTAGACTGAGTATGTACTTATTGATAAATAGCAAAGCTATGTTCAAATTACGGGCCTTAAGTGCACGTTTGTTAACGCGTACAAAAAATGTGTTCAAACTTTGTATTATTCACATTTGTTGCTCACAATAAACTTAGAAAATTTCTAACCGATTTTCACTTCTTTCGCATGTGTATTTTGAGAGACTATTATTATGTGCTAACATATAAAATTTGCATTTTGTATGCGAGATATATAAAGTCGTTTTTTTTATATATTTAACAAATCAAAGTATATACCATTGTTATCTATGCACTTTTACCTTCTCATAGGTAGTTCATTGAAAGTGCTGTTTCTGCAGCACTAATACCATGATAGAAATCGTACACGTAAATAAAGTGATATTTCAAATTTTTTATTGTGCGAAATGAGCGACGCGAACGATAAAATTAATGACGAAAAAACAAATGAATGAGTGTTTTTGAAACTTAAATATACCAGCTGAATGGATTTGTTATTCTTAACTAAAAATGACATATTTTAGATCAAAGTGACCAGTACCACAAAATGACAATTTGGTATATGAGGACCTAATATTTTGAAAGAGATTTTTTTTAAGGGAAGCATATGAAGATGCACGCGTCTTTAATATATTATAAAAACACCAAATCGTATTTTACGTGCGTTTAACCTATTATATGACCGTATTTACTCCAACTATAAATATTAATTTTAACCTTCCACAGAAAGTAAATCTTTAATTCTATAGCCATTTTTGGGATTGCCCGTATAATCCCGTCGTAAAATATGTAAATTTAAATTGCTTAGATTGAACATGAAATTGAAATTGAATTTCATTCTTAAAAAAATTAAAACTGCGAAAAGTGACAGTAAATCTTTAGAAAAGAGTTAAAAAAAGTGTAAGACGCAGTAACCCAAACGGAAAACATACACACGCTCACACCTATGTAAAAATCCAGCAATGTTGAACTGACTCAACTCCACAATGTTTCTATACTCTTCTCTGTTATTTTTTCTTCTGCACATAATCATCAGTATTTAATATAAGTTTCTATTAAATATGTGGTATAAAAAGAAACATAAAAGCTGTATATGTCTCGTAGTAGCACTTAAACCTTTTAGGCTTATGGGTTTTACACAATTCATCATCGTTAGTTAATAGGTGTGTATAATGTATGTGTGTGATGTATAAACACTGCTTTTAAGTTTATTGCGGTTCAAAGTTCCCAGTGACGTAACATACATACATACACTCACACTTATGTCCCTGATGAGGTGAGCAGAGGCGTATTATACGCCTACTTTTGTCTAATCACTTATGTAATACAAATAAAACTATTGCATTTGACTGGTAGTTTTACGAATCAGATCTGAAAATTGAAAATAAATAAAAATATGAAATAATAGTAATCACTACTACAAAAGCTGTATTTTTTTAAAACTAATTGATGAAAGTTAAAGCCTTTAGGAGAGATATTTATCGATATAGGAATAAAGCCTGACACAAAGGCAGAAGTTTCCAAAGAGTCTAGATAATTAGGCCTTACGGGTCGTGATCGAGCGTTTGTAGACGTACAACTTCTCGATTAGGGCACAGTCAGTGCAATCCATTCATCGGTGGCTGACAGCCTTTTATTATCGGTGGAGATAGAACTTGGCTTAGGCACTATATGCGTTTAGACGCTCTCGGATCATCTCTATATCCGATTCGAGCTCTCCCGGTCCCGGGGCCCCAGTAGGGGTCACGTGGCGCGGCATTCCTCCCGCTTTCCGCGGTGGGCTGTTGCCAAGCTCGATAGGGACCTGCTAGAGGAGGCGGCCATCGTTCAGTCATGGCTGTCTCCGCGGGCCCCGGCCGAGGAGGTCGACATGGGGGCTGGCCGCTTTCGCACTGCGATAACGCAGATCTGCGATGCGGCCATGCCCCGCGTTCGGGGTTGTCGACTTCCACGGAACGGGGTCTACTGGTGGTCCCAGGAGTTGGCGGACCTCCGTGCGGCCTGCACTCGTGCCCGGAGGTCCTACACCCGTTGCCGGCGGCGACGCCACCGCGTAGACGGGGAGGAAGGCCGGCTTCATGAGGAGTACCGCGAAGCGCGGAGGACTCTGAAGCTGGCCATTTGCCGCGCCAAAGAGGAAAAAAGAAAGGAGATGCTGGAGAGTCTCGACCGTGACCCCTGGGGTCGCCCATATCGTGCGGTGCGTCAGAAGCTCCGCACGGCGGGCCCCCCCCTTACCAAGACTCTCCAGCCCAGCTTCCTGCAGCAGGTGGTCGAGGGCCTTTTCCCGCAGCGGGCGGAGCACACGCCCCCGTCGATGGCCTATTCAGTGGCCAGAGACGACGGGGGCCGAGAGGACGATATTCCGCCCGTTAGGGAATCGGAGGTTGGGGCGGCTGTTCTTCGGATCCGTTCCAAGAACACCGCCCCCGGGCCGGACGGGGTACCACCCCGAGTGATGGCCCGAGCCCTCGACCATATGTCGGACCGCCTCAGGGAGGTTTTGGATGCCAGTCTGGCGTCCGGACGCTTCCCTGAGTGCTGGAAATGCGGGAAGCTGGTCCTACTGCAGAAGCCGGGACGGCCAGCCGGTTCGGTCGCGGCCTATAGGCCCATTGTGTTGCTGGACGAGGCGGGCAAATTGTTCGAGAGGATTCTCTCTGCCCGCATCGTTCAGCATCTCAGCGAGGTAGGGCCCGACCTGTCGGACGCCCAATTCGGGTTCCGAGAAGGGCGTTCGACGGTCGATGCCGTGATGCGCCTTAGGGCCGTGACCGAAGAGGCGGTTGGCTGTGGCGGCGTGGTGTTGGCGGTGTCCTTGGACATCGCCAACGCCTTTAATAGTCTGCCATTCAGCTGCATCAGGGAAGCACTCCAGTATCATGGGGTGCCAGAGTACCTGAGGCGGCTGGTGGCAGACTATTTGGAGGAGCGTACCGTCGTGTACGAGGATCGAGATGGCGTCCTTAGACGGCGACCCATGTCGTGCGGCGTTCCACAGGGGTCTGTCCTCGGACCACTCCTGTGGAACGTGGGGTACGACTGGGTCCTTCGAAGTCGTCTGCCCCCCGGGCTGGGCGTAATTTGTTACGCCGATGACACTTTGGTCACAGCTCGGGGGGCCAATTTCCAAGAGGCGGCGCGCCTGGCCACCAGGGGTGTTTCTCTGGTGGTTGGGCGCATCGAGGCGCTGGGCTTACGGGTGGCCCTTGGCAAGACGGAGGCCCTGCTATTCCATGGGCCCCGTCGTGGTCCACCCCCCGGCGCCTCTATCGAAGTCAACTCGGTCCTCGTACCGGTTCGGGCCCAGATGAGGTATCTGGGCCTGATCCTCGACGGTAGGTGGCTCTTCGACGAGCACTTCCGACAGCTTGCCCCAAAGCTGGTCGGCGCTGCCTCCGCCCTTGGGCGACTCTTGCCCAATCTGGGTGGAGCCAGCGTCGAAACAAGACACCTCTACACGGGGGTGGTCCGGTCGATGGCACTATATGGTGCACCGGTGTGGGTGGAGGCTCTGACCGTCCAGAACAAGGCGCGCCTGTTGCGCCCTCAGAGGGTATTGGCGGTCAGAGCCATACGCGGATACCGCACGGTGTCCACCGAGGCGGCGTGTGCCTTGGCCGGAACACCCCCGTGGGATTTGGAGGCGGAAGTGCTCGCCGAAGTTTATCGGCGAGCGGCTGAATATCGGGCGGAGTACGGGTATCGTGCTCCGCCCGAAGAGGTACGCGAATGGCGTGAAGCCGCTCGCCGAGCCACGATGGCTTGTTGGTCGTCCCGGCTGGAGGCTCCACGCGCTGGCTTTGCTACCGTGGAGGCGCTCCAGCCGGTCATCCTCGAGTGGGCAGGGCGGCAGCACGGGACCCTTTCCTTCCGGCTGACGCAGGTGCTTTCCGGGCATGGTTGCTTCGGAAAGTACCTGCATTCGGTCGCTAGGAGGGAATTGAGTCCCGCCTGCCACCACTGCGACTGCAGTGAGGACTCGGCCCAGCATACGCTAGAGATCTGCCCCGCTTGGGCGGATCAGCGCCGGGCCCTCACTGCAGTCATCGGAGGAGATCTGTCGCTGCCGGCCGTCGTACTGTCCATGGCCGGTAGCGACAGCAGTTTTACCGCGGTCGCGACCTTCTGCGAAGAAGTAATTTCGCAGAAGGAGGCGGCGGAGAAGGCCCGGGAGGACGATATCCACTCGGACCCGATCCGCCGCCGGCGCACGGGGCGGCGGAGGCGCGCCTATCAGCGCCTCATGCCGCCCTGAGTGTGGCCGCGGATGGACGGGATGGGTTTTCCCCTCCATCCGCATTACAGGCCAACCGCGAGGGGGCGACGTACGCGTGTGCCGTGCGTCGCCTAAATTGAGATTTTAACAGCAGACGGTGCCCGCTTCTGTGCGGGCAGGCGCTGGGAGGGGTCCGGTTTGCGTTAATAACAGCGATCCCGGACCCCTCCCTTCTCAGGCGCAGAGTTGGCACACCGTGTGGTTTTAGTCGGTTCGATTCCGACACACCGCCCCGCCGCAAACCCCGGCGGGGTGACGGCCCGAGGGGGTTTCCACACGTAAAAAAAAAAAAAAAAAAAGGCACTATATGCGTTTATTTTATGGTCTAGCTCTAAGAAGAAAATCATATAGAACCTTCTCCGCAGGCATGAGAATATTGATCTGCCTTATTTATTACTAGTTAATCCGGCGGACTTAGTATCGCCTAATTTAATTTAGTGAATGTTTTTTAAATTTTCGAAAATAATCTTTTAGTAAGCCCGTGTCACAATCAAAGGTTGTGAATATTTTGAATCAATCAATCAGCTTTCAGTTTTCTACAACACGGCTGAATTTCAATATTTACATTTTTCATAAATCCACGATTTAAGTACTGAACGGAATCGAAGTTTTGATAGACTGCTTTCAAAAAATATATAATTAATTCATAAAACGGACAATAATTCAAGTGCCGCTGGCAAAATCTGTTGAATAATTTCAACAGGTCAATTCAGTTGTATAAAGTTGTACGCCATGTCCGTCATTGGATAGTGTATTGTTTTTGAATAGTTGTTTATGTATAGTGGAACTAAGTGTTTTTTAATTCTTTAATTAATTATATAGTTAAAGATAAGGAGAGACCCCACCTAACGTGGGTAGGGGCAAAGGAAAAGAAGAATTAATTATATAGTTGCATTGTTCTTCACAAACCAGGACTATTTCTGTTCTTAGAGAATTACATAACTAAGAAATGAAATTAGAATCTTGGTATCTGCTTACCGAATAATTACAAAACCCTTTTCGATTATTTAATGGTTTTAAACAATCAAAAAAAATGTGTTACAACAATTCTAAATTTTATTTATTACTAGCTGATTCACGCAACCTCATTTGCGTCTTCTATTGCCCGTAGCGTGGAAATTTTCCTCCGTTTTTGAAACATTCTTCATTTATGTTCCGCTCCTATCCAACACTGAAATATTTTTTCAAATAGGACCAGCGGTTCCTGAGATAAGCGTGTTCAAACAAACAAACAAATTCTTCAGCTTTATAATATTAGTTAAGATATCATTTGTAACTTTCCTGCTTTACACCAAATTTTAGGCAGTCATTTTAACAATAATTTGACCAAAACGAATTGTTAACACATACTTACAAATTGCTGTTTACTGTACCATACTTTGCTTTAGCAATCATTAACCAGGAAGCACACTGTCGAGGCAATTTTAAATAAACGTAATTTCAGTTAATATAAATAAAGGCACATCGATCGCAATTTACGGGATCCCTTACGTGGAAAACACAGTACGATTACATTCATTGTAATACTTATTCGATTGAATTGAAGTGATTGAAATGGTAACAAAGGTAATAAGTGAAATGGTAAATAGGTATAAAGAAAACCCAGCCTTTTGAAAAAAAATCACGTAAAATTGTCGTAATATGGCGACAAATTAATAGATGTTGCGTACTTATGGTTGTTTATTGTTCATGTTTTGTATTAACTACATACCTAAACCTGTTATTGCAAGCTTCAGGCTATCTTCAATTATAGTTTCGACATATTGTTCTTAATGATGAGTTACGCAATAACATTATTAGTTGTAAAAAATATTATGGTAGTTCAAATTACAACGGTTACTTGAACAATACGAGTATTACAAACACAAAACCAAACACACATAGGTTTTATGTAATAAAATCAGTATCTCAGTATAGGCTTTCTTTAAACTTTCGGTATCGGTATTAAATATTGAGGCAACCCCACACATAAAGACGTAGTTTTTAAACCTCAAAAAATATGCATTCTAGCCATGTTCAATTTTAATAGTAAAGATAGCTGTAATCCATATTTTGTAAGGCACGAAATCTTGACTTTATTCTCTCAATACAATACATACATAGCAACTTTTATAAAATTAAATTCTGAGTTATTTGAAACCACGAAATAGAAGTACAAACACGCGTGATAGACTTAGCATACATAAAGCTAATACAGCTTTATGCATAAAAGCATCTACTGAATGGTGCCAGTCATATTTAACAAGATACTTCAAGATACGTCACGAACGAAGAATTTATTCATACGAATACTGGTATCGAGTGGTAATCAAATGAAAAAAAACTTATTTAGAATCTCATTATAAAATGTACACTTTTTGTAGGCTATTTGTAAAATTTGTTAATTGACATCGACTCTCAGATTTTTAAGCTATTATTATTGTCAATTAATCTCCTGATAAAAATGCATCTTCATAGTTTAATCCAAACAATTGCTATTTATTAGTTCAATAAACTAAGATAGTCCCACATTTTCAAGTCGATGTGACTTTAAAATACAGGACAATCTTATTCGATAAAAATTTATAGATATACCTATTCTGTATCTATATTAGAGAGAACAGAATACCACAGGCTAGGACCAGATGCTAAAAACGACCTAAGGGAAGATTTGTTATCTTGTCAGGATGTAAGATAACGCACGACCAGTTATCAATCTTAAGCTAAGGTACTTGATAGAGCAAACCTTAATACGAGTATGTTATGCGTTTAGAAACATTAATTTTGAGTATATTCTTGCTAACCGTTAATCTAATAAGTTAAAAGAAGTATGAGAAATGAATTTTTATTTTTTTAAAGAATACAATACATATTATAGTATTTGTGGGGGAAGGGGTATCATGTTCCACCAACACAAAGGGAGGATCCTCCTACCAGGCGAGGTGATCATGCCTGGCGGGCTACGGCCCAACTGTCGATGTTGGGATGTTGTATATTATATATGATAATCGGCACGAGAACTATTTATTGTGCGATTCAGGATTTGTAGTTACTCCGTGTAGTGCGTTACTTTGTAGTTCAGTGTATCTTCGGTAGATGGCGCTGTAGTAGGTTATTTTGTATGTGGGGGCCGCCACAGTATTCATTACAGTTTAGTTATATGTAGGTCTGAAGTTCAATAACAACCGTATACAGCATTCAAGCTTCATTGGAAAAGATACCAGACATTAGAATATGTATTCTATTCCTCAGATGTTTTACTTAATTATCAAGATTTTAATTCAAAATCAGCTGTAACTAATGCACATTCTTGGGATTGTACCATTCTAAGACACAATATTCTTCGAGTTAGGTATAATAAAAAGTTAAAAAAGGCAACGTAAACCTTTGTGTTGTTTATTAAATGAAGAAGTGAATTTATATAACTAGAAACAATGGAAAATTAAATGCATAAAACGAAACTAAAAAGATTGAAACACTGTGACGTAGGATCTATGTTTAGATATTACCGTTTCAGGTTCCACTTAATGCTTTTTATTTTTAGAGAAACAGTAACACATCTCTTATATAAAATCATACTTTACAATAGTACATGAGTAGAATGTAAATACATATAGGGTCATAATTGTTGCATTGTGGCAAACGTTATTTTATCATATAAATGGTTTCTAAAATGATTGCAAGAGGGTAAAAATTTAGGGATGTAATTTAACTCAAATCATAAACACTCAAATTTATTTTCATAAATCAGTGACCATTCTTAATTTCCGTATTTAATTGAAGTTTTTTGGTATAAGACTACTCGATAAAATATAACTCTTCCACTGAAGTTTTTGCCCATTTAAAGTCAGGCAGCACTTGAAGGCAGTCTACATAAGCTAGGTATAAACATTCAAATTCAATTTTAATGCTTCTCTTTAGGTGTCTCGATTTATTGTAAAGTTATCCACGAAAACATAACAGTTTTATTTATTTGTACATAATATAACAAAAATCATTACTTTATAATAAAAAATAATCCGAAAAGAAAGAACAAATATGATAGATCGGCATTCGGTAAATATAGTCTTGTTAGATAATATTTTTTTTAAAAACATCAACACAAAACATTGTCTAGAATATTATACATCTATACTAATATAATAAAGCTGAAGAGTTTTGTGGCGACCTCCACATACAACATAACATACTACGGAGTAACCTACAATACGAAGAAACTACCAATCCTGAATCGCGCAATTAAAGTTCTCGCGCCGATTATCATATATACAACATCCCAACATCAACTGTTGGGCAGTAACCCGCCAGGCATGATCACCTCGCCTGGTCGGAGGATCCTCCCTTTGTGTTGGGTGGAACATTACACCCGTTCCCCCACAGTGGTGACCCCGACGTGATTGGAAGCAGCCTTCAAGCCGCGCCACCATCATGTTCACTCCCACAGCAAGTCTCAAGCCAGCTAGCAACTTCGGCCTCAACTGGGATATACCACACGCAGGACGCGACCGCTCCAGCCTGGTAACCCCTACGACCTCTACAGCGTCTAGGCACAGCACACTGCACCTACGGTCCATGTAAGCAGAGCACATCTCTCCCGTCTACGCAGCAGCCAGCCACTACGCAGCAATCGCCCCGACTCACTGGGGACCTCACCGCAGCACCGCGCACCGCATGCGATCCCGACTCACTGGGATCAGCGGACTTCAGCCCCGACTCACTGGGACTAGCGGCATTCAGTTCCGACTCACTGGGACTTGCGGCACTCAGTTCCGACTCACTGGAACTACTCACTCCTGGCACTGGCAAGCTCCGCAACAGAGCACAGACAGCTGACTCATCAGATATCGACCTCCGGTCTTGGAGGGGAGTGATGTGGCGACCTCCACATACAACATAACATACTACGGAGTAACCTACAATACGAAGAAACTACCAATCCTGAATCGCGCAATTAAAGTTCTCGCGCCGATTATCATATATACAACATCCCAACATCAACTGTTGGGCAGTAGCCCGCCAGGCATGATCACCTCGCCTGGTCGGAGGATCCTCCCTTTGTGTTGGGTGGAACATTATACCCGTTCAACCACAGTTTGTTTGTTTGTTTGAACGGGTTAATCTCAGGAACCGCTGGTCTGATTTGAAAAATTCTTTCAGTGTTGGATAGTCCATTTATCGAGGAAGGCTATAGACTATATACCATCACGCTAATACTAATAGGAGCGGAACACCGATGAAGAATGTTTCAAAAACGGGGGAAAATTTTCACGCTACTGGCAATAGAAGTCGCAAACGAGGTTGCGTGGGTCAGCTAGTACTATATAAAAGTGTATAATAAAATATATGAAATGTCAATATTACTACAAACAAGTAAGTGGTTTTGAACAGCTATTTACAATTTTATTTACTCTCTTACTCTTCTTGAAGAAGAGGATATATCGATGGTCCTTACGATAATGGAACTACCACGTAAGGGATAGTATGTAGCGACCGTCGATATGTAACCTATCAAAATGGGAATCATTAAAACCCGTTTACAAATGACGGACATAGGTACTGAATACACAAAAAAACGACTGAAAAGAGAATCTTCTTTTGAAAGTAGATTAATAGTTCAACAAAATGACATGTGTTTTCAAGTTACATTTCTACTATTGGACGTCAAATTGGTTGGGACTTAGAGATAAGACTACTCACAATATGTGTTTTTAAATTCATATTTCTATGATTATTTCTTTATGCATTTATACAAATAAAGAAACCTGGAGTGTCTGTGTGTAATATTAATATAACCGCTTTTCACTAAATGCATATGTATGTATACATGGTACATGTACGAAAATATCATTTTTTTCATTTTTTTTCTGTCTGTCCGTCTGCCTGTCTGTTCCAGCTAATCGCTGAATTGGCTGAACCGATTTTGAGTGGACTTTCACTGATAGATAGCTGATCAGATAAGGAGTAACTTAGGCTACTTTTTTAGACTAGCTTTGCGGTTTGCCCCGCAGCGTTACCCACGGTTGTTGTACCGCGGGCCTGAGCTTTTTTATCTATTAGGAGACTTTTCAAAAGTGAAACGTTTATATATGTAGATAATAAGGACTTTTTGGCCTACTATTCGGTCATTCGCCATATAAAATCTATTAACTTAATTACACACAACACAATATTGAAATAAAAAACCTAATCGCTTCTGCACATAAAATTCTCCTGAGGACCTGACGAAAGAGGTGCCATGGCAAAATAAAATCTAATTTCCAAAATAAAGCACTAAAAAGATTAATTAAAATCTATAAATTGCATGAGTACACAGGTACGAAAACTGTCAAAGAGGAGGTGGAACACCGAGCACAATAAAATAAAACGTCCAAGTTCTTTAATTAACAATAATTCAAGTATAAGTTTTATTATAAAATTCAACTTTATTTCGAATTAGCTTTTTAATTTTGCTTTGAAACCTTAACTGCCAAATTGACCACCGTGAAATTATCCATACACCTTTTCATTGATACATAAAATACCATATTCAAGGATTCTCTTGAATTTATGAACAAAACGTTTATCTACATGTACTTCCGGACTTTATTAATACCCGATTCTATAAAAGTGATTAATCTATGAAAGTAATATGAAATAGTATGAGCCTGTTTGTCATTTTTATCTCTTATACTGTTTGCAGAAGCATAATCGGTGCCAGCCATTAACGTCAAAACTGTTATTAAAGCCTATCATGTCACATTGAACGATAATTTTGTCATCGGTTGTGATGTATGGCTTGCTCGAAATCTCATTAAATAGATGATGAATGAAAGAAAAATAATAATATACCTACTACGTGCTATTATTATTTGGGTCAAAGGTTAGATACCCTATTCTTAAAAATCACTATCACTTTCAAATATTTTATGGAATTGATCACATAAATTAAAAGTAATTACAATTACATAAATTAATCTAATCTAATTTATAATTTATGACGTTAATATCGACACTCAAACATCTATTTCAAAGTCACGTTGAACTTTTTTATCCAACTGCAATACACACAATCATAATCCGTTTAATTAGAGTTTTAATTGACTTAGTAATGAAGTTTTGAACACCAAGTGTAATTTCAAGAGCACGATTTTTAATCAGTTATAAATGGGAGGAATATAGTCGTAGAACTTGCGTAGCGGCGTAGAGGACACACGCCGTACCTAAGTACCGCATCGGTATATAAACGGCGTCGACACTTCGCACCGCTCATTTGCTTTCAATAACCATCGAGAGAGACCACGGAAGCAGCACATTCATCCGCTCGACGTACACCAGCCTGGTCCTTACTCACTCTAACACTACTCGCGTTACGAGATAAAGGTAAGTTTTTTTTTACTTTACACATATGTGTATATTATTTCAGCTTTTACATTTTTATATTGAAAAAATATCACAAAATATAATTGAAATGCACAGTAAAAATCTTAGAACTTGCACATCCTTCAAACAAAAGATAAACTTTATTAATATTGAGTGAAAGAAGCTTAACTTCCAAACACCTATAAAATATTGTAGAAGTTGGGTTGTATTAATAAATAGTACGTTTTATTTTATTTTTTATTAAAAGCTGTTTTGAATTTTGCAACTTTATTACTTTCGACGTAATTTCTTAAAAAAATAGAGTGATTACATATTCTTGGATTGTTAAAATAATAATAGTTAAATTACTAAATATGTCTTTAATAATAATATTTAATGCTGTAAATTTTTAAACAACTTAGAATAAACCTTTAAGCTAAGAAAGAAACCTTTATTGAGACCTGTTGCTGGAATTAGGAAAATAATGATTGATTAGTGATTTCATTATGAATAATGATGAGTGATAACACAAATTACGTGCCTGCTTATGTAACAGTTATCAATTTGAGTATTTTATGTCATTCGTTTCAATTATGCACCTATGTATCACTTATAAACGTACTGGCAATAATACCCAATAAATTAAGTCCGCCCATGAAAACATGCTTTACTTAAAAAATATGTTGCTAACTTTCTTAGTGCAGTATTTTTTATGAATTATAAATGTATACGTGATCCTTGATTTAATATGATTTTATTTAGAAAAATATAGGTGTTTTAACATTTCTCTTTACATATGTACTTCTCTTAGGTCTTTTTTTTAATATTTTGAGTAGATTAATTCCAGGTCATATTACATTTAAGATCATTAAAACTATTACATGAATCCCTCAAGTTACCACTATCAAAAAATAATATCATATATTTCAAATAAACAGAAAACCTCCTACTAACTTAGAAACTACAAAATAATCAAGATTTCTTACTACTTGATTTATTATAAGTTCAGTCCCCAAGGTTCATCTGTAAGCAACTGAAAAACGACAATAGCTCAGAATATAAAAATGTCCTTGATTGTATAAAGATGAAGGACAATTAAAATAAAGTAGAACAAGGTTGATTTCTGCTAGAAATTGAGCCGCCCCATCTGGTTGCATTACCAGTCAAAGCAAACCCACATTGATGTTCTTTTTTACCCGAGTGCGCCGAATTCAAAAGGAAGGGTTTTATTTGAAAAGTTTTGGCAGTCTATAGATGTTTAGTAACGCACTTATGACGCCTCTGAATATTGCGGATTCTTATTATCAGGCGATGCGTCTGCTCGTTTATCCCCCTATACTAAAAATGTTTGTATGTTCCACGGAAGCGCCTAAACTAATAATGGATTTAAATGAATGAGATTTCATTGTAGATTTGTAATAATGGTGACATAGGTTATACGAATTTTATCATAAAAAATCCGTAGTCGAGTTAGTTTATTTTCACCGTGGGAGAGCCGCGCTTCGGCATAAATGGGCCGGCTCGACCGGAGTGATACCACGGCCTCACAGAAAACCGGTGTGAAATAGCGCTTGCGCTGTGTTTCACCGAGTGAGTGAGGATACCGGAGGCCCATACCCCAACCCCTCCCCCATTCCCTCTCCCCATCCCCCAAAGGTCGGCAACGCACTTGTGACGCTTTTGGTGTTGCAGGTGTCCATGGGCGGCGGTAATCGCTTACCATCAGGTGATGCGTCTGCTCGTTTGCCTCCAATTCAATAAAAAAAAAAAAAAAAAGTTTTTTTTACTTTTGTTTGTTATTAATATTTCGTTCGAGGATCATAAATATGTAACAGGATTTTAAAGCCACTGTGAACCATTTCATCAACTGTCTTTAACAGTCTAGTCAAACACACGCTCACACACACACACACACAAACTCACACACACATTTAATTTTACTTTAATTATTTTCTATAAAACAGTATAAGATTGATTGAACTAGCAGAAATTAAATGTTATAAACACTTACTGTGGCCTGATACCCATAACACAAGTTAGATCTTACCATGAGTGTTCCAAAACATTTTGTTTCATATATCTTGTAAACTGCTTTGGTAGTATGGTTGTTGTATTTTTTGGATAAATAAATATTTATTTATAAAATATATGGAAATATTTATAAAGTTAACAACTCTTCACTAATTTTATCAAATTACGAATACATATGTAGCCAATAATAATTATCCACATCAGTTAAATGTATCACAACTTCTTTCAAGTTGTAAAATTTCTAAGAATATAAAATACAACTTTCGTGAAAATAAACATCATAAGTCTCATTTGTATTTAGAATTTCCTACAAAACAACATCTCCGATTAAAAATCGAGATAGTAACGTAGGTTTTATATCAATAGGATTCCTGTTAATTCCTTTGAATAAATATGGTCTAGTCAGTAGGAATTGAAACCGAGACGTTTTTGATGCGTTTGAATTTACAACGACACTAAACCACCCTTATTATCTTTCACGATTGAGGCTTTATTTAAATTCCGCAATTCGGTCTATCCTCTTAATCCTACAAAGTGTAAGGCAACCCTTTAATCACATATTTAAATATGTGAATATGTATGTATATGTGTACAAACACATTGTAACGAAAAATATATAAGGTACCTGGATCGAATATGGCCACCTTAAGGTTTGTCATCATATTTTAATAATAATAAAGCTAAAACAGACAAGTTTTAACACTTATCCATGAAATGTGGTTATTTATCTTTACAACAAAGACAAAAAAAGTTACAATGCCTTATCAGTTCTAAAAAATTAGAAATTGGTCATGTTTCCGACAGGGGAGGTAAATATGGCCATTTGTGAAACTATTGTGACATTTTCGCCATGTTCTGGTGCTACTATACGTACTCTCTTATATCCAGCTAAAACTTCTGGTGATTTATGCAAGTTAAACTGGCAATCCCTTTCATCAATATTAAAAATGTGTTCCGGTTTTTTATAATATCAATAATATCATTATCTTCCAAGACTTCTATAATAATTTTGGTGTTTGGAATTATCATATGTGGCCATATTTTACGGCTGACCATATTCCACCCAGGTACCCAGGTTTAATGAACAAAAGCGTCAATCCGATTTCATATGATATGATATGTTATCATATATGTCAGTTATCGCCGTAAAAAGTTGCAGTTACTCGTTGACAAAATGATTTTCCATTTTTAAAATCGGATTTGTTCACTTTTGTTCTAAACCTGGGTACCTGGGTGGAATATGGTCAGCATGAGTATAGATTCACAGACAAAAATATTAACATAAAATAAATTTTAAATATATTTTCAATAATATGTAATAATAGATATTTATTAACAATAATTTGTATTTATATCATTCTTCTTAGTGGGAATATCTTTAAAATGAGCTCGGAATATTTACTTCATACCTAACATTTATCCATTTACGAGTACTAGTGGTAGCATAATGATTGAAATTTTACCGTAATCCTTTTTTTTTCTATTTTTTAGCTTTCTGCACTACGTCCCCATATAAAATAATTTATTACAAATTTCATATTACTGCGTTCGTATAGTTTTTGTAAAAAACGATATGCTAAATCAAAAAAATAAATAAAAAATTTCGTGTCGGGGTATTTGTTGCCAAACACGTTTCGGAGGAAACGGCTGGATCTATTTTTATGAAATTTTGTGTACATGTTGAGTAGGTTTGAGAATCGACCAACATCTATTTTTCATACCCCTAAATGACAAGGGTGACCCACCGCTAAATATTTATTTTTATTGCAAAACAAAGTTTGCCGGGTCAGATTGTATTAGTTTTAAAATATCTATGACTTTTTCACCTACGTTGTAATGTCACTTAAATATTTTTTTATGATTGTAAAATTTTCTTCAGATTATAAAAACGTCTCCAAATAATATTATATTCATATTTAAGTACCCATTTCGTGTATAAAATGGGTGCTTTGAAGCTTAAATGTTAAATAAATGTGTAATTAAGTTCCATAAAGTTACCGCCCATCGTACGTGTCCTACAATAACAATATTAGAAGTTATTTTAATTTTACAAATCCAAATAATGCCACTTTGTGTCAACTTACTGATTAAATTACAAGTTCAGTACATATTTAAAAAAAATTCATAATTATCGATACAGTACTTATATGAATCTTCCACTGTAAAAAGAAAATAAATTAATTGATTTTCAATTCATAACTCTAGTTTTGTTCCGCGGCATCGTTTGCATTATAATTTTTCCATGATAACAAGTAGCTTAAATCCATTTCTTTCTATGTTATTAGAGCCAGTCGATTCGGTTCAATCGTTCTGGCGTGATTGAGTTATAAACCTCCTAACATCCCATCCAAAAGCTAACATTAAATCCACAATATTATAATTTATACTAATTCCTAATACTACAAAGTACACATATAAAAATATATACCGTAGTATGTGTACGCTTCAAAACCTCAAAAAGTCATTTCTGCACCAATTGAGCTCTATTTTTGATACGAAATAAAATCTGCCTTTACTTTTATTCCTCATTTCTTACAATGCAATCATAATGTGCTACATTAAATGTGTCAGGTACAAAGAATTCTATATTTATTAAATTCTAAATACGAGCATTTGAACACCAAAAGTAAGCATACAAGTGTTCCGTGTCGAATCTCTTTCTACAATCGCTAACGCCTTTATTGTCTTAATATCTTGGCATTGAGATACGCTATTTTCACACATTTATCAGTTTTCTAATAACGTTTGTAGAATTTTTACTAGGCAACGGAGGCAGGTATCGAAAAGAGTCTCTCTTTTATGTTATTTTTTTCGATTTAATTATAATTACGTACTGTTTACCGCAAATTAAACGTAACCAAAGTGGTAGAAACTACCAAACACAATGATTTTCCATTAACTCCAATTTGTAAAACGTTCTAGCGTGCATGCTA
Organism: Spilarctia lutea; assembly: GCA_916048165.1. Lineage (NCBI taxonomy): Eukaryota > Metazoa > Arthropoda > Insecta > Lepidoptera > Erebidae > Spilarctia > Spilarctia lutea. Next base: position 11,506,562 of record OU696480.1, on the reverse strand, counting down.
ATTAATATCACAATTATAAAATACGAACGGCTGCACACCACCTTCGAAATGAGAACAAGCTAATCAAGGAAACTGCGTTGTATGAATATTTGTAGCCTGTTAAACATAATAAACTAGATTTACACTGCGATTTCACTCGGCCATTTGTTTGATAAGTACCTATAAAAAAATAGATGATATTTACGTGATCAACGTATCAACAAACGTTCGAAATGACACCCACACTTGAATCGCCATTACCCAACCAATCCCTTTAAATTGACACTTTTTCCACCCTACAGCTCTTGAAAAAGCATAAAAAATATGTTTTGTCATCTATTGACGGGGGTAATCTTGTGAACATTTCTTTTATAGGTTATTCCATAGACATTTTATATTTATAAGTGATCGTCCAGTGGTCGAAATTTGACCATTATTGATTCAATTGTTATTTTATTGACCTTTTTAAGCTTATTTCATACTCCTCCGTTTGCATAAGTATCGTAAAAAGAGGTACAAAGGTTTTTTATCATGTATTAATATAAAGATGTTTCACTTCTTCGCAGGAGAGAACTTTATAAATACATTTTTGATTCCGACGTCATTACAATCAGATCAGTCAGTCATGGTTTCCTTTTATAAATGTGGAGATAATACTGAAAATTAAAACACATTCGTCAAAACAAGGGCTAATAAAAGCAAGTAATATAAAAACGCGATAAATTTTCCATGATTAATGCTAACAGGTTATGTGCATTGTACATACAAACTTTTCCGCGCGTCATTGGAAGCTTAATAAATTAATTAAATTAGAATGAATTGCTGTTCATGATTGGAGAGAATCAAAGAGGTAGGGTTACATTTTGTGTTAGACTTTGCAATCTATAATATAAAAGCTTAGAGCGAAAACAAAGACAAAATTTAAGGTCAGAGTAATTTTTTCTTCACTTTGCAACCATCTTAATTATAATGATTAGGTTTATTTTTATTTTATTTATTAGGAAAATAAGCTGTATAAAATGGAGAACAATAACATACAAGTAAGTTATACGCCAAACCAAAAAAGAGAGAGTGAGAAATATCTAAACTTTTACTAGCCAAACTTCGACGTAGTTTGAGAAACATAATAACTACTTATTTTGAAGCAGTGACAAGCAAAAAGCGAAAATACGAATATAGCAAACTCGTGCGTTTTAATTAATTACAATAATGGTCTCAAAGTGGCCCAATACAACTATATAAACGTCATTTATTTCCAAATTTATAACCCAGTTTGTAAGGTCTGCTGAACTGCGACAAACTTATTTAATTTAGTATAAGGGTGAAGTCAAAACTACCATTGAAATACTTTTACACACAACATGATCATATATGTATTGTATATAGTTCATCAAGTTTCTCTATCTGTATGTATGTATAATTATGCTAGGTTATATTGTTTTTTTTTTATTGAATAGGGGGAAAACGAGCAGACATATCACCTAATGGTAAACGATTACTGCTGCCCAAAGACACCCACAACACCAGAGGGGTCGCAAGTGCGTTGCCGGCCTTTGGAGGAGGGGGAGGGGGAGAGGGATGGTGCGAGGGATTGCGTATGGGCCTCCGGTATCCTTACTCACTCGGTGAAATACAGCGCAAGCGTTGTTTTACACCGGTTTTCTGTGAGGCCATGATATCAGTCCGGTCGAGCCGCCCTATTCATGCTGAAACGTGGCTCACCCAAGTATAAAAACAAAAAAAATTATCAAAAAATTCTAAATGTGTACCACAAACTACTAGTATAATCTAAATCATCTATTAAAGGTTGCCTTGAAAAGGCCACAGTCTGTGATAAGGTCTCCCTTTGTACTTCTTCTTCTTCGTCAGGCCTTTTCCCGTTTCTAATCGGGTTCGGCTCTCCTTATCCTTCTTCTACAGAGACATCTGTTCTGGGTCGTCGTAGGGTTCACCTTATCTTCTTCGAGGTCTTTTTTTATGGTCGACATCCATGTAGATCGGGGTCTGCCACGTCCTCTTGGTCCCGACTCCAGTTGCAGCACCTTCTTGGTCATGTGTTCGTCAGGTCGACGCATGACGTGACCGTACCACCTCAAACGCATCTCCTTGAGCTTCTCCGGTATTGGTCTCACTTTGAAGCTGCCTCTGATATACACATTCGGCACTTTATCTAGAAGTGAGACGCCTGCGGACCATCTGAGCATTCGCATTTCGTTGATATGCACTTTATGTAGATATAGCAATAAGGTCTCCCTTTGTACCACGGTTTTTATTTGATTACTTTATATATTGTATCTCTTATATAATGGTGTGCAATAAAGAGTACCTATCTATTTATTTCTATCTTCTCTCACGATAATATGGACCTACTTATTTCATATTAAATTTTAATTACTCACTTTTTAGTTTAGAAAATTTATTTTTATTTAGAAAATTTTAATTACTTTGTGCGGCTACTTTTTAATGAACATTTGTACAATGTGGGTATAACAATACTCATAATTGGCTGTTAAAAACAAAAGTAAATTGAAAATAATAATTATATAAAATCTCAAGAGTATTTTAATTTATACTATAAAGTAAACAATAAATTGAAATCTTACCAAACTCATTATGCCGCATTACGCGATACTAATTATAGTATTTGTTTGGTACATTCCTGATATTCCTTGAGAAGTAATATGAAATTTCGTTGTAAATAATTCAAGATTTAAAACTAGTTTTGTGTCAGTCTCCTTTCTCAAGAATCAAATAACCTCCATGAACATGTAATCGGTGCAGTGGTTGAGCTGTGAAACAATGACAGACAGACAGTTACTTATAAAATCATTTATAATATCATTAAAGATTAGGATAGTTTTCCTCTGAAAAGTTAAAATAGTGATTGTATATTTAGAGAGAGAACAACAGATTTACAAACTTACCCAAATAGAAAGATTCGTGATGTGGCTCTCGTATTATCGAAATAAATAAGGAATCGTAACATAATCGTTAATAAATGTCACGAAATTCCACTATTAATGTATCTTGTGTAGAGTATTAAGTACTCAAAAGAAAAAGAAAATCTTCTGGTTTGACTATAATATGCATGTATTACATATATAGATCCATAGACCAATTTTTTAAAAGAAAAAAGATTAATATGGTAATTCGTTAAAAATAGTAAAAATGTAAAGGGAAGGGTAATACATTTCTTTTAAGTGAATTAAAGCTGTTATGACTAAGTAACTAGGTATGCGTAAACTGGCATACCTTAATCTCAGAAAGTACTGTCTATAGATCGATGATATTAATTACGAGTCTAGTTCAGATTTTCTGAAAAAATTTAAATAATCCCAATAATATATAATATATATATACAGAGACAGAATGAATATATATACAGACAGTCACTGTCTACACAATTATTTCACTTTTTCCCCTTCCCTTACTTTGAAAAGTAATACACAAAGAGCACACAAGCGTGAACTCTTTCGCTATAGAAGAAAAATACTCATTAATCCGGTACTCTGTAACAAGAACTATACATAAAGTGTTATGTTCCTAAGAAGGAAGCAAACAGAAACATATAAATATAAATATTTCGGACACCTAACACACAAGTCCCAAGCTAAACCGAGCTTGTGTTATGGGTACTAGACAACTGATATAAATACATTTATACTTTTTTTGTAAATACATACATATTATACATAGAAAACTCCCAAATTCCGAAACAAATATTTGTAGATCATACAAACATTTGGTCCGACCCGGGAATCGAACCCGAGACCTCAAGAACAGCAGTCGCATACGCTACCACTGCGCCACAGAGGCAGTCATATGATGAACCACCAGCACAAAACAGTTAGACACTAGTTGGTAAACAAAAAAACAATGACGATAAAAACATATTGTAGACCAGCATTAAATTTTGATAAAAATTCTACTTTTGTACGGATATATAGTTCATCTAAACATTGTAAATTTGCTAAAACTGACCCAGACAATGCGTCATGCATACATGCATACATACATGCATTAAAAAGATTATTGCTACTTGATTCTAGATAATCTTGTCGTAAGAAATAACATGATACCTGAAACATAGATCTTTAACAGATCACTAATTTGAAACGTTTACTATAATTAGAAATTAGTTGAAAATTTGGAATTGAATAGTAAGATATAAAAACTTAGTGTACTCGAAAACGAAAGAAAAAAGAAATTTTATGACAGAATGAGAGGCATCAGTCCCTACTTTTGGGCGTATCTTAAAACTAAAGCCTACACAAAGTGTATTATTAAACATTCAAATTAATATTCAGTTTAATCTGATGCTACCTGATGACTAAAAAGGTATTATAAGTCCCTAACGATTAAGTACAAATTTACAAATGTAATATGTATAATCGTGAAACTTTGCAAACATTTACTAATAGATGAACACTTAAGTGTTTTATCTAGGTTTTTAGTTTGTAAACTACCTGTATACCGTATTATATAATACATACAAATGTATTTTTAAGTCTAATTAGGGTTTGTAGAGTTTTAAAGTAAACCGTGCCATATATATGTATAAATTTAGAAATGGTAACGTGAATCCACCGATATTTAATAATTTATCGCCATAGGCTATGTTGTTACTCCGTAAACTTTTTGCGCTTATGATTGGTTTAATAGAATAGAATAGAATTCTGGTTCACGCCTTTTTTGGCAAGCTTAAGTAATTGATATAAAAAATTGGACTGGATGCACATTATTTACTTAAAATTTATATGCTTATTTATATATAAGGTAACGAAACACGTTAGCATATCTCGTTCATATCATATCGAGGATAACGGCATATGCTTGAATGTACCTTACATTCTAATAAATGGTGATAATAAATAAGGTTTGGAAAAAAAACTGTATTTTTTCTGGTGCAGTTGTGTAAAGAAGAGTAAACACTAATTTATTATATTTCATTATTATTTATCATATTTCAAATGATGTCATTTCAAGGGCCGTATGTCATACACATAACAGAATATGCTACAACTTAAATGATACATCACCGCCATTTAAACATAAGAATGATATCATTGTTGTTAATTTACGAAATGAAATGTGAAGAACTCAGTATGTACGCCTAAGATTACATCGTCAATCTCCGGTTATCGTCCCTATGTTCATAAGCAACTCCAAGCGTAGAAGTATTCTGAAAGTTCACGCTACATTTGCGCTCAATAATAAACTCGGATATATCTAATTATGCTGTAATAAATTGCCTAAAAGGTCAAGATATCGTTATGCGTAAAGAAATACCTACCCCAGACTTGACAGATGAGGGAATAAAAATATTTAATTTCACATGAGATTAGCCATTCACATTTGAATTTTTCATAAAAAAAATTGTTTTTGAGTCATTTAGATTGTTAAAAAAACGATGAACGATGCTTGTTTTTTTGGTAATAACTAAGTTTTTGGTAATATATATTTTCAGTATGAATTGGTAAATAACTGACCAAAAAGCCAGATTTTTGTTAAAAATACGTAACCTAGTTTGATTACATATTTTACTCGTATGCCTAATGGATCGTCTTGAATTTTTTATATAACCCTTAATCACATAAATTTATTTCTGAAAGTTTTCAAACTAAATTTAATTTGTATTACCGTAACGACTTAAGCTCTGTCCACAGCAAGGATTTTCTAAATTCACATCCAATATCCATCCCACTGGTTACCTAAATGCAAAAATCCAGTGACCCGTCCCGTCCTTTATGCAAAAACAATACCGATCTTATTTATTGTAAGTGTGTCTGCATTTTATAGCTAGAAATCTCTGCGCTTTATAGCAAATAAATGTTCCTTTTAAAAATTATATGCGTCATTATTATTTTTTTTTAATTACTCAATCCGTACTCAGATAGTATGAAATCGAAAGATGTGTTTCTGAAACCTGAAACCTTGAACGCCTAAAACAACTATAAAGTGCTTGTTCTAGGCATAATAAAAAGGGTTTAGTTAAAGTTTCTTCAACTTATACAGTTGAGAGAGCTTTGATTGGTTATATATTTACATCTATATAATAATAAAATGTTTAAATGGACGAATTTATGTAAATATATTGATGGTTTTGACATAAGTATATTGTACTACTTACTTTGTAAGGATGTGTATGTGTGTTTGTTACTCTTTCACGCAAAAACTACTGGACAGATTTTCATAAAACTTTTCAGTAATATAGCTTAGATAATAAGTAAAAAATTATAGAGTTTTATAATTTGGTCATAATATAACGAAAACTGTCAAAGAAGTCGGAAAAGAAATTGCCCTCTGAGAGCTATCTTGGCGTGCGTTGCCCAAACCGTTAGATTTACATGATAATAATGTACTGTAGCATTGTTTGTCTTAAATAGTTCTAAATAAAAGCAATCCGCAACAGCATCTACCTCTTATGTGGAAGTCACTATGACCACAATAGTAAGCCATACATACCTAAATACAATTACATCGGATATTTTTTTAAATATTTATTGAACTCTTATAAAATTGATACATTTGTCACTTTAAGTATTTAATGTAGACAAACTTTGTCTTTTACACTAAGTAATTTGGACGAATAGTTTAAAAGTTGTCACAATAAGATTGAACTGAATGAAGCGTCAGTAAGTAAGACCATCTCGTACTTTATTGCCTGATCAAACTGTTAAGAATGTAATGCTAAGTAATTTAGACGAATAGTTTAAAAGTTACCACAATAAGATTGAACTGAATGAAGCGTCAGTAAGTAAGACCATCTCGTACTTTATTGCCTGATCAAACTGTTAAGAATGTAATGCTAAGTAATTTGGACGAATAGTTTAAAAGTTACCACAATAAGATTGAACTGAATGAAACGTCAGTAAGTAAGACGATCTCGTACTTTATTGCCTGATCTAACTGCTAAGAATGTAATGCTAAGTAATTTGGACGAATAGTTTAAAAGTTGTCACAATAAGATTGAACTGAATGAAGCGTCAGTAAGTAAGACCATCTCGTACTTTATTGCCTGATCAAACTGTTAAGAATGTAATGCTAAGTAATTTGGACGAATAGTTTAAAAGTTACCACAATAAGATTGAACTGAATGAAGCGTCAGTAAGTAAGACCATCTCGTACTTTATTGCCTGATCAAACTGTTAAGAATGTAATGCTAAGTAATTTGGACGAATAGTTTAAAAGTTACCACAATAAGATTGAACTGAATGAAGCGTCAGTAAGCGCCTACTATGAGAGATGGAGTGCGGAGGGTAGACGAAGAAGTAGTCAATGCATTGCCAATGTTAAATGTTAGTATAGATGCGAAAGTAATTAGGTCTCTTTGTTGCACTTTTACGGCTAAAGGGCTGCACCGAAATTTGCCTTAGAGATACTTTGATTCTTAAAACATTCCATAGGCTACGAATTACCACGATAACCAAAATATACACGGGCGGAGCAGCGGGCAAAAGCTAGTAGTTTATATAAATGCCTAAATAAAATATATCAAGTTTTTTTTTTTCATTTTCTATTGCATGTTTAGTATTAGCCACGTCACTGTTTTAATTGTATAGTAAATACATTACACGTGTAATAAAAATGACAAAATATGTTTGTCGAAGTCATAGTTACCAAAAGGACTTTCAAGAAGTCTTGTTAAACGTCGAAGTTGAAAGGAATAGCTTAAAGTTTGTTTAAATTCTAGAATTTATTGAAATAAATACATTTTTATCTGACGAGCCTAGATAAAGTACTTTTATACACTTCTCTAAACAATGTTAATGTCAATTTCAATTAAATTGATAGGTAATTTATTTTTGACACAAGTCCGACATTAATAAAATAACAAAATAAACCAATTTTATTTAGAAAAAATATTCTCACTTCATTGATTCATTTCTGTAATCTATAGGCTCAGCAAATCTTAATACTCGTAGTCTATAATAATTAAATTAAAATAAAATTCAACAAACACAGTTACTTTATAGTAATTATGTAGCCAATAAAGATAAATAAATAAATATTGTGATGTAAATACTAAAGGTACTAGAGTATTATTATTATCCATACGAACATTACTAGAGATAATCTCTCTCTTTTCTCAAAAAAACAACCGACTTTATGAACTGGATCAAATTGAAATGGGACCACTCGGGAAGCACCAGCTTTCAAATAAAAAGAATCATCAAAATTGGTTTACCCCGTTGAAAGGTCTGAGGTATTCAACCCAAAAAAAAAAACAGTAGAATTGAGAATTATTAAAAACAATTCAAAATCTAAGAAGTTACAAATAGAAGAACTTCTGATAAATCTGTGTAAACAGAGACTGCAACCTAAACTCAGTGCGTGTACAATTTATCAATCCACTAATGCTCCGCTAAATTAGTAGCGGGGCATTAGTGGTTCTTCCCTATTAATCCTCCACTACTAGACAATACAAGATTTTCTCGTCTTTATATAGTGCGTAAGTATTCGTATTCTCGTTAATCGATTACGATTAGAGAGAAAACGAGTTGGTCATGCGACCCACATTCTTGACAGTTAGATCAGGCAATCAAGTACGAGATCGTCTAGACATTTTTTAATACCTATTACATAGATTTTTTATTACTATTTTAAATATAAATGCAGCATGAGGTATTAAAAATGAGCTTTAAATGCAAGCGTTTCAGCTAAAGTTATAAATGTTTTAATATCAATTCTTGTATATATATTAATGAAGAATAGCATTAATAGAATACGTTGCATAAATACACATACTCGTATATGATAAATATGATAATTAAGTACCGCAAAAGATAAAATCAACTTTGAATAACTTTTTTTTAACTCATTAATATGTTATATAAATGCCTTTACACAAATAAATATTGATGTTCGATGTTATTATATACTATAAGCATATAAGTTTTTCACTAAATGCATTTCGTACAAAGCTGTTAATTTGAAATTGTCACTTCGATTTCATTAATTTCCATAGATAATGTAATAAACTTCAGGGATAAACCAATTCAATAGATTGCATACATCTTTGAAAAATATGACATTCTGACCAGCTTGCACTGACCGTCATGACAAACGGCCTATTAAATATATATTAATTAATTATATTATTATATTTCACAGTAAACTAAAATTACGGCACAAAGAATGTTAGGGTGTAAGGGGCGAACCACAATCTTTCGCTCTCAGCCAACCTCACCTGCACGCGATGCACCCTGCTGAACGACAAACGAGGCTCTGGCGACCGACCGATGGCGGTATATCCATCCCAAGGGGCGTCTTTGGTACAAGTTATGCTCTGCTATCACCAACCCACCTACCAGCGTGGTGATTATGGGCTAAAATCCTCCATGCGTAAGCAACAAAAGCCCCGGCCCCAGTTCCCAGTAATCCCACTATTACTGGTCATGGTGGCGACTACGGTAACGGCGGGACAGGGGGTGCTAAGAATCACCGCGTTACGGGAGGCCTCCATAAGCGACTGACCCTGGCAACTTTTGGCGGCCGCACGTTACGGCTAGACTCGCATCTGGCACAAGCTGAGGTGGAACTTGGAAAGACTAGGTGGCATATCTTAGGGTTATGTGGAGTCCGAAGAGAGGGGAAGGACACCATAAACCCTCGACTCTGGCCACCTGGGAGACCAACAATCCTAAGGTGGCGTAGGGTTTCTGGTAAACAAGTTCCTTTTTGACAACGTGGTGGAAATGTCCAGTGTATCGAACAGAGTAGCGTACGTCACCATCAAACTTACCGAGAGGTATAGCCTCAAGATAGTACAAGTGTACGCACGGACCTCGGCTCACTCGGACAATTAAGTGGAGGATATGTTCGACGACATATCGAGGGCCCTCCTCTTCACTACTAAAACCCACCACAGCGTTGTTATCTCATCACCCACTTCAACGCCAAAATGGGAGTATAAACTTGCAGGAAATCGGTAATAGGATCCTATGGATTTGGAAGCAGGAATCATAGGGAGCAAATGCTCGTTAACATCCTCGAGCGGGAGGGGTAGTTCTTGATGAACTCTTTCTTCAAAAAACGGCCCCAAATAGTAGGTTCATAGTGAACCTGGCAAAGCCCCGACGCTATGACAAAAAATTTGATCGATATCATCATGATGGACAGAGAGCACATATTCAGAGACGTCACAGTAACCAATAGGTTTAACACCGGTAGAGTACGAAGCTCTCTGAATATCGACTTAAAGGTTCGGACCAACTCTGCTCCAAGCCGCTGTAAGATCTGAAAAATTTCCAGTCAAATCTGGAAAACCGATTTGCTGCCATTGAAACCACAAGATCGGAAATAAATTATTCTAAACCAAGTCGCAATGCTGCCAGTGACATTAATAAACTCACAAATGTACACTTTTTTTGAAAATACGACTTAGGAGCTTGACGTTGATCTTGAATAGATATTAAAATGAACAACACGTTCTTTCTTGTAAGAAATACAGGTAGTGTATTACGTAATCACTCGTGCAAAGTTTCTGTGACACATCAGGACGAGAAAAAGTAATTGAGCAGATGTGCACAAGGCATAAACACAACATAACATATGTGTATTATATCCTCTTATTTTCTGTACAAATGTTTTTTTTATTTAGAAGAGTGCTCGCTATTTCGTATGCTTTTCGTGATCAGTTAACTATTTGTTTCCTAAATATATTTACTCAATGTTCGCACTTACAGTATTATGTTCCAATACGTACACTTTTATCTAAGTTCAGACAATGATAGCTCCTTTTTCCATAAACATAACACATACATACAAATCATACACCACATACATACAATCATACAAATTTATCAATTTAATGAAACTAGAGTACCTAGTCTTTCTAAAACTATGTCCATACTAGCTGAACCCCGCGGTGCTACACGTAGTATGACAACCGCGGTCAACGCCGCGAGTCGAAGCTAGTATCTTTATAAATTGTAGCCTTTGTGTTATTCTGATGTATGAACTATGTTATTGTAAAGTTTCAACAAAATCCATTCAGTAGTTTTTGCGTGAAAGAGCCACAAACATACTCAATTACTTACTCACAAACTTTTGCGTTTGTAATATTAGTAGAATAAGTTATTTCATAAAGTTTACTTACAAACAATGTAAAATACATTATCGTAAAGCTGCATCTCACACGCATAAGCAATGATCAAAGTGCCATTTCCTCAACAAGTTATTTAAATTAATCATTATAAAGCGCTAAAAAGCTTACTGCCGAGCACCACTTCAAATCACTTATGTATAACAAGAGGCAAGATGGAAGTGTTTTACTTTATATAACCTATTCGTTCGGCTTGATCGCTTTTGCATATTAATACGATGTCGCTCACTCAGTGCACTATTAGATTTTGCGTCTTGTAGGCACGTACTTATGTACACCACATCGAGGTCAATAAAATTATAATTACCCATTGGTCTAATAGGAGTGGAAGCTATCTATAATAGTGGTTTTGGTTCAAGGCAAGGTTCAGGTTTTTACGAGCTTTAGCGTTTTGGATGTGCCTTCAGGTTGTATAACAAAAAAAATGTGTATCTGTTTTTGGAGTAGGGTCCCCCATCATGAAGAATTAGTATTTTTAATATTATGTTAACAAGTCGAATGATATTGATGTATTTAATTACATACGACTAAATGTATACAGAAACATGCGTACATTCCAGCGTACAGATTTAAAATCGCACAAAAAGTTAAAAGATTAAACTTCGTAGATGCCTTGCCCTGTCTTGTTGATTATAGAGTCAATTAATTTGCGGCTAAGCTATAGTTTAGATTCGCATTTAAATAAAGTAATAGGTTCTCACATTCGTCAAAATATGTAATTGATTATCTAATAAATATTTTCTAATTACTCAAAAACAGTGCATTGATTTAGGGAATTATTTTTGTTTGGTTTTATTAGGGTCGGGCTTTGATAGTAGGCACCCTACATTTAATTTTACTATATTTCATTATAACAACTTAAATATGAAATATGTGCATTTGCTCTCGGAAAGTATAATAAAATAATATAAATACATATTTATGATATCTGACACACAATACCATGTAACTTTAAACAAAGCAGAGCATGTAGAATGTGCAGTATGTGCACAGATCCCACTGGGTAAGTCTTATCTGTGATCACATGACGCTTTTCCGAATCAAAAAGGCACAATAACATTTTAACATTTAGCCGGTACATTTTAGGTGTTTTAAAGATAAAATTTCTACCACAAAAAAAACCTGATATCGAAGATTTAAGTTTATGACCAGCCCATTTTTCTTCATACTGCCTGTTACACTTACTTTGCAATCTTGAAAGAAAATGTAATTTGTTTGTCGCTTGGAAATTTACGAGCTATGTAACGAAATAACAAAACGAATTTTTACTTAAAATAAATACTCGAGGAGAATTCTTTGTATTCATCTTTACTCAAACGTGTACAAACAGGAATGTGACATTTAGAACACTTAAAGTTAATATATACTTAGAGGACGCAAAAGCTAAAGAATCTTAATTTCATGTTATACTATAAAGTTAACAATTACTTAGGTACATGAGTATTGTGTAATATGCGACATGGACATCATAATGTATTAAAGTTACAACACAATTAAATGTAAAGTACGAGTATAAAAAGTGCACTATATCGCTTAATTTCTTTCAGAGAATCTTTTGATAAACTGAATACACTTTATGGTGATAGATATATAAAACTCGAGCAATAAATAAGATCTAACCTATGACATATTTATTGTACATAAATTTTACTAACTTAAATATACACGAAAATACTTTACGTAAAAACACACAGCACTAAATGAAATGAAAAACCTTTAATCTAGCTAAACTCAAGAAATTATATCGTTGTATATAATCGACATCCTTATTCGAACCTTGTTGAGGTTTAACTTCATAAACTGGCACTTTGTAGGTTTAATAGGCACCTATACCCGTGGTATCCACCGCAAGCTTGTCTACTTAACAAACCTCCACTAACATGTAACGAACTAAAAACTTACCAAGTAAATTGTTTCGAAATTTACTTCAGGGCTTTTCAAAGCTGGAATTCAATACTTACTTTTATCCTGTTTACCTTTTCTACTTTTAATTTAACTTGCGGGATAGTTAAGAAGGGGAAAAGAAACTTTACTCCAGTAAGTGGATGGTGGTGGTACAAGTTTTAGTAATGTAATGTGATTAAATGGAAACGTTCAATATCAACATCAGTAAGTCTAAAAGACAAAGGCCAAGTTAAAACGTTTGTCATGTTATGTCCAAATTAATGACTGTTAAAATAGTTGTAATTACTCATATTTAAAGACAATGTCTTTATTTTCGATAGAACGTTTTTTTTTATATTGCATAGGGGTATCGCCTGATTGTAAGCGATCACCGCCGCCCATGGACACCTGCAACACCAGATGTGTCACAAGTGCGTTGCCGACCTTTTAAGAAGTTTTTATTCAACACTTTACTATTTGAGGGATTTTAATTATTTATATAAAATGTAAGTACCTAAAAGTATCAGACACATTACTAAACCTGCTACTACTAAACTACCGACTACTAAAAATAAAGCAAATTAAAGTTTAATAATTTGCGGTTAAAATGACAGTTTTTGTAACATATGTGAAATGGTTAATAATTTTTCTTTTTTCCAAAACCTAAAGTAACCAATTATTCGGCCTGCGTAATCCCAAGTGGCAATAAAGCTACTTCTGAAGCTTACAATACCAATGTTGCTAACAAATTATTCCCTTCATTTTTTTACCTGGCAGGGATGTTATTTATTGTTTGAATATTAGAACGATTACCCCAATGTTCCAAATTACAACACAGACGTTATTTGATATTTTTTTAGGAGTAATAATAGTCAAGAAAGAAGTATGTTATATTACTCGAAATTACATTTTTAAATACATACATGAGATTTCTTTGGAAAACGCTACAACCAAAATGGCTTAATAAATTTTAACATTATCATTTGAATATCAGTAACAGTTGGAGAAATATAGAAAATCTGTAGATAAGCGAAAGTAAATAAAGTAATTAGTGAGAAAACTTTATGCTGTAAATCAATATTACGATAATAATGTGGAACTCACATAGCAGATTTTATTAGTGTGAGTGGTTAAATTGTGCTATGTTTCTATCACGCCATACGAATGGCATACAGCGGCGGGTCAGTTAGCGAGGCTTGAACACTGAACTTTGAGACAAACTTCTTAGCACTCCATGGATTCACTGTGCGGGTGCCGGGTCCATCGTGTGGCAGAGGGAGAAACTCAAAGCAGTTCCCAGGACTTACGACCTAGGTGTAGGTTTAAGGAGGCCCCCTTTAAGATACGCATCAACGGTCACCTTCACTGCTCGAGTTTCCCGCCCTACCTAGCCAAATTTGGTAGGAACCTGTTAGTGCAGCCTTGGATACTCGTTCTAAAATAGAACTTACTGCAGATCTCGACAGGCCAAGGTCTTTCAAAAGGTTATAGAGAGATTTAGCTGGTATACCTCTCGCTCCCACTTCTACCGCGTATAAATTAACCACATAGCCATTTTTGTTAAGTTCAGTTGTTAGATCGTAATATTTATTTAATTTTATTCTATGGTCTTTAGGAATATTAGTTTCCCACGGAACAGTAAGCTCTACTAATATTATGTGTTTAATTTGTCTAGAGAAAAGGAATATGTCCGGTCTGGATGACGAAACACCAACATCCTCTGGGATTTTATAGTGCTTATCATACGTATCCATCAAAATAGTCCAGTCAGGTGCAGTACCTAGGATTGAGAAAGGCTTGCTTTTAGATTTGGTAGTTGAGCCATCCTTTATAAAGTTAATTTCTCGTTTATTTGTAGTCAATCCTTTTTGGGCTCTAGCTACTGAAAGACTTACTGCTTCACGTATGATTTCTAGTACTCTATCATGTCGACAAATACCGCCTTTTATGTCGTAACTAGTTACTAAAATCGAAACAAATAAGCTGTATTTTTGTGTTCTATAAATTAAACATGGAAAATATTAAACATGAAGATTAATATTATTATTTTTTTTTAAAAAACAACTCCCGCATTAGGAATATACATCCTGTGTCGCGGGGGACTTTACAAACATACATGTAACGGACACAAATAACACCCAAACTCAGGACAACACTTTGTGGATCACACAAAGTGATGTCCCACGTGGGATTTGAACCCCTGGCACTTGGCGCAGTAGTGAACGTTTTTTAAACCACCAGGCCAACCGTGCAGTCAAAAAAAAAATATTAATAGATGTTCTAGTCCAGATGACTCAGTAACTGCCTAAGTGGGCTGACATTTTGTTTTGTTTGAGTATATATATATATATATTTAAAATGAGAAGTTAGAGTATAGATTCAAAGGAACCATTATAAATTCGTAAAAAACGTGAGTTTCACAGAGCAAACAATTCACATTTTGTACGAAGCATTTTTATCATCATTTTGGGGTTGAAAGCTTTTAAAACGAACGTGTGTTTGTAGACATAACTATTGTTTTTGCATTTATTCATTCGTAGACAGTGCAGCCACTGAATTCAGTTCAGTGAATGGAAATTTTAACAATAGCTTTATTCGCATTCAAATTTGGGGCCTCTTACGCAATACTTTTGGATTTTTTTTATTTATTTCTCCTCACTAAAACCTTATGCTACAAGATAATGAGTAGAGATTAACGAAAATACAGTTCATTTGCAGTCTAGTGCATGGGGAGCTGGTCTCTATTTTATGTGCACACCCCACGGTAAAGAATCAACATTTAGTTTAACATAAGAATAAAATAGTAACGTACACGAAACTTTATATCTACTTGATAAGGAGACGGTACCATATATATTATGAATTTATGATTATTCTCTTTTATGTATAAATAAATTGCTCTTTGGCCTTATAGGATTGTATGTCTTGAATAATGATTATAGATATTTGGTGAGTTACTGTAGTAATGATTATATTCAATGAAATAAATTGGATTAAATTTCATTCAAAACTTACATTTATGTCATCAACATGAGAGCACCGCAACATGTTTATATGAACTTATAATGTATATCATGTCATCACCGATCCCAAAGTGCCTAAAGACGAAAACCTTCGAACAGTGCCGAGTCGAGTTGGAGCCAAAACGCGGACGCTTGTGATACGGCTAGTCCACAAGCTCATGCTCGGCGTTTCTCTTTAAGGGATCTGTAAGGATAGTGAACTAAGGTCATCGACGTAGTTCACTGGATTACACATATATACTTATACAATATCAACATCGACCTATATTTTTAACTATATAGAAACTCTTCCAAAAATCATATTTCATTATTAGGAATTGTTCGGATTGGTTCCTGCCGCCTCTTTCCGCCATCGTCCTACGCGACAGAGGTTTCATCCCCATCATCTAGAATATCTAGACGGTTGACAGTCCACAACTGTGCGCTTTTCCCGAAACTTTCTGCCTCGCACAACAAAACTGTACTCCATTATATATTATTTCACCTAAATTAATAAAACAAAAATGTTATTTATAATTTTATTATTTTTGTTAACCACCCCAATTCAATATACATATTTTTTTTAATGAATAGGTAAATAGGCAAACGAGCACACGTATCGCCTGATGGTAAGCGATTACCGTCGCCCATAGACACCCGAAACACCAGAGGCGTCACAAGTGCGTTGCCGGCCTTTAGGGGAAGGGGATGGGGATAAGGTAGGGATTAGGGTGTGGGCCTCCGGTATCCTCACTCACTCGGTGAAACACAGCGGAAGCGCTATTTCACACCGGTTTTCTGTGAGGCCGTGGTATTACTCCGGTCGAACCGGCCCATTCATGCCGAAGCATGGCTCTCCCACGAAATAAACATATCTCTTGTTTTACGAAATTCGTTTTTGTAAAAAAACAAGTAGAGCTTTAACCTTCACCTGCTACTTTTTCATTCAATTTATCGCATATATGAAAAGGTAACAATCTCACCTCGTCGATTTTGTCCCATATATCAATCTACACATTTATGAAAAACGTGCGGTGTATCAATAAATAATGTCTCACATATCCAATTACGTGTCAAGGCGATTCCAAATCCGTAGGGTGACCGTCATTTGCGCGTATTGTGATACGAACCTACCTACGGTATCATAAGAAGACATGAAAAAGGTTATACTTTTTCAAATATATAATTCTAAACATATCAATATTGATAACTGCCGGGATCATTTTTATTTATATATTTCTTACAACCATTTTATATCTGGAGTAACACACTAATAGCGATACGATATTTTATTTGAATTTCATATTTATATAACAAAATTTAGATAAAAGAAAAAGACGTTCCGTGTTTCCATTGCGTTATCTAGTTTACTCTATAATAAAAATTTGTAAATTAAATTACTTACTATAAATTGGTTTGGCTGTACTGAAGGTAATATTCACTGGAATGTGATTATTTTATTCTGTTTATGATAAGAATGGATGGGAAAGTAGCAGCAGTGCGTCTTTAGGTAATTTTAATTTTTTTTTGTCATTCCTTAATAAAAAAACAACTTTATAATTCCGTCATCTCCATTGCAGCGATGTGCCGACAATCGGAATTTATTTAGATTATTGGTGTTTAATTTGAACGGAAACCATTTATAATTTTGTTTGTTAAACACAACAATAAATAAATTTGTTTGCGTTGATTGACCAAACCCTATACATTAACGAGGCTAACAAACGTTCTATTGTAGTGAACCTTTACAGCCGTCAATTGCGGATAACAAATAGTCATTTCTTTAAGTACATAAGTACAAAATTCAATAGGCTAGCTGTTAGGGAATATAGTTTAGGGCGTGGTACCTTTAAAGGAGCTTAACTTATATTATATACATATATATATATAAATATATACTATCGCAAAAGTGCGTCAATATAAAAGTACAGATTTTGATACATGGGTGAATAATCATTTAAATATGTATTAAAATTATGTAAAAAGCAATAGGCACAAGAAAATACAGTATATATAGTGTTTGTACATTCCTAAACCAATTTTTTCTTGTAATTGGATATCACTACAGTCCTTGTTTCAGTTATTGTAACAATAAGATGTTCATTTTTCAAAGAACGTAACCTAAGACGAATATGTGTACATGAAGAAAACTATTTGAACACATCGTCGAAATTTGATATCGTTTACATCTGTGTTCACATTTATATGATTAGTATTATATAGGTACTAGCTTTTGACCCCGGCTCGGCACCGTCTGAGTGGATGTCGGTAATCATGGTAAAAAATAGTATACCACTGTAATTTTGTGACCCAAATTAGCTCTCGTAGTTATAAAGTCGAGGAGACTGGTAGGTAGCCTTCGCCCTGCGGCATTACCCACGATACGACAATAACCGCGGGTAACACCGCGGGGTTCAGCTAGTTCTAAATAATATAGAGTAAAACTTAAACTACCGCAAATCCTTAAAAGTTTTCAAAATAAAGCATACCGGATTTTGCAGATATAACGCGGTGAGGCAATAAAATACCAACGGCTCCGAGTGTAATTGAACTAAAATTAATTCGTTATAAAATAAGTGTATTCATCGCCGTGTATATGACATGTTGACATCGGTGAAGGATTCGCGGCATGGAAAAAACAATGTGTTACCGGTCTGACTGTCCGGCCCAGACGAAAAGCCTTAACCTACGTAAATATCAATAAAGCTTTTACGTGGATGTGCGAGACGTGTAGATGCTTAGTACCGTCTGCATAACATATTAATAAAAGAAATTCATTTCATTTTTTGTCAACGTTTTCATGTTACCCACTGTTGAGTTTTTGATTGAGTATTTTTTTTCATGGTTTTATTTCAATATACACTTGGTCATTGGTTTTGAAAGGTTAAAATATGTTATAGACACTTGGTAAATATATATTTTAAATTAGGAATACAGTTCTACGCAATGATTGTTATTCGTTATTTGACCGTGTTATTTATATGTGTATCAAATTATCGCTTAAATCTTTTAAGCTATTCCACGAACTTTAATGCAGTTTTCAGCAAATATATAGAGTGATTTAAGAGGAAGGTTTGTATATGTATTATAGTAGAGGAAATCAGAGAATTTCAAAAACTTCCGTGTGAAGTTGGGCCGGGTCACTATACATCTTCCATACAAATAAATAAAATTGGAGTGTCTGTTTGTAATATTAAAATAACCGTTTTTTACTAAATGCATATGTAAGTATACACAATACATATACCAAATTATTTTTATTTTCAATTTTTGTTTCTGTCTTTCAGTTTGTTCCGACTAATCTCTGGAACGGCTGAACCGATTTTGACGGGACTTTCACTGGCAAATAGCTGATAATATAAGGAGTAACTACTTTTTTAAACTAGCTTTGCCCCGCGGCTTTACGCGAGGTTACTGATGTACCCCGGGGCTCAACTAGTATTTGATAAAATTGTGACTGTCTGATGTCAATTTAGGTACGACCTGTAACCAGGTAATTAGACTGCTGATAAACACACCTATATGTTACTAAAAGATAATCATTTTCAGAATTAAAACAAATGATAGTACTCAACACACAATTATTTGTAGATAGAAATCTAATCCATGACCTCGCCTAAGCGGTCACGATCGTTAACCTCTGATTCGAAACCAACAAGCCAGTTAATGAGTACCGAATATAATTAATAAAGGGAAAGAAAACATATTTATGTATATTAAAGTAATGATTGTGTATGGATAAATATCGTGTTCGGCTTAGAAGTTCTGAATTTACACGTTAGACTCGACTAGGACGTTACAAGTACTACAGGGAATCTAAATCTGAATGCGGTACCCCTTCTTAGTAAATAAATATTGAAAAGACTTAGGTAATTTAAAGTTTTAAACAAGAGAAAGTTTAAAAAACGATTACCCGACTTCTTAAAAACTTTTGATAAAATTTATGTATCATATGTCACTCGTATTGACACGTTTTTAATTAAAATCGGCTCAGTAGTTTAGACGCTATGGTGGAACATACAAACATAAGTAAACTGCCAAAACTGTTCACCTTCCTTTTCCTTTTAACTTCTGGATATTCGCGTAAGAAGATATATAGAGGATTTGAACTAAATTTTTTTTTCACAACGAAGCGAGACTAAGCGAGTTCTGGAAAGTTATTTTTCGGTATGTTAAATAGAAATTAAAATCTCTTCTCTCTTTGATGAATTATTGTTTGAGGAAGCAAAATGAAGAATTATCCAAGCAGTAAAATATCAAATTCTACTTTTGCCATTAAGAAGTAACACGAATGGAAATGTTAATTTTCTGGTTGATATATAACTTCGCGACCAACTGGAGCGTAAATTCGATCAATTTTTAATGTAACATTACTTCATATAATTCTCTGAGAGCAGCATTCTCTAATAGTCATTATAGTTATCTTTACATTGTACAAAATGAAGTCGCTACCGATTTCTTTTTTATTTATTTTAATCATAAGATTTTTAACAATAGTTATACTTACTTACTAATCTCGCCAAACTTTGACGTTTGATGGCGAGATGCGCCCTTTTTTACAATATATTCCTGTTATATACTTATGGTATATACTGTTACATATACATGCATACACATAATATACAATTATACAGTATTGGTACTCAACCTTATATTAATTTATGGGTTCGGCACTCCAATCATCTGTCTCCAATCATCGATGTCTGTCTACTTAGATTTTTTTAACTACTTAACGGATTTTGATGCAATAGATAAAGTGATTCAAGAGGATCACACTATCTTTTAATGTAAGAAATTGCCTATATATGTCTCAAGTTCTATCAACTGCCAACCTCGAGTGCTGGAAAGGGTTATCAGTAATAATTGAACCTACCCGACGTCCCTTAGGAGTGGGTAGTGTATGAACCAGAATATTCCCCCGTATTAAATTTACCCTTGGCTTGTATGAATACATATACCTATGCGATTTGATTTACTTACTTTTTTATTCCTTTACTTTGATTTATTTTAGTCACTTAGTACACTAGATCACTTTCTCGTCTAAATCAGTTTTTATTTTCATTAGGTTGTTGTGAAAGTTGTTTTCGTGAGAAGTTTTAGCTAATGCTTGAGAATCTATGCGATGACGTCTAGTAAACCTTTTAATTCACTCTCGCACTAACGAGTCTCATTGCATTTAATCTTACACATAGTTCAGCAGTTTATGATCATAGACATTCCTTTTTATCAAGCTACGGCTGAGCCAAAAAACGAGTGCGAATCGGACTCGCGCACCGAGGGTTCCGTACAAACCTGTAGAAATATTATTATATGATGTAACTAAAAAATATGCTTTTCGCAATTTTACCGTTATCTGTGCTATAAGATGTTGCTTAGCACCAAATTTCAAGATTGCAAGTCCACGGGAAGTAGTTTGTAGGTTTTGATTCCCTTCCGAGTTTCGAAAATTTGCAGAATAAACGGCTGTATTTTTTATTGCGTTTGCTTATAATTTTAATGTTTTCACAGTTTCAAGGGACAATAAACCTTAGTATTTGATACGAGATTTCAGCTTAATACCTCTATGCATTCCTGAGAAAAAGGGTCTTGACAGACAGACAGACGGACAACAAAGTGATCCTATAAGGGTTCCAGTTTTTCATTTTGAAGTACAGAACCCAAAAAGAGTATTAATTTTTGGCAGTCTATGTATGTTCATAAGCTCCTAAACTACTGAACTGAATTTTATTGAATAAGATGTCAATAGATTAGTAATACTGGCTCGGATGACATAGGCTATTTAAATTTTATTAAAGTTTTTACGTATTCGAGGTATGGTTTTTGTAAGTTTTTCTTGTACGAATAAATTATTTTTAACAGCGTCTCACTTCACATCAATGTCTTTGTAATGTTTTAGAAATGTCAAAGATAAGATTTCTTTTGAAAATAATTATATTTTTCGAGCGTCCGTCTACTAGCGATAAGTAACTTCATTTTCATTGCGATCGCTCCATTTACAATGTAATGGAGAAACGAGCATATACAATACCTTTTGTGTATAAATTTTCTGGAGCCCCTTTAACAGTTTTTCTTCGAATAAGTTAACAAAATTACGAATATTCAATAACTTTGGTAAAACTGTTCTCAAGTAAAACGCTTATAAATTTCATTTTTATGTTTCTACATTAGAGAAAAGCTTTCTTGAAACCATTGTTATTATAATCGCTCACTATATTCATTTTAACTCTCTTTTTTGTTATTTTACGGCCAAAGTCTGTATATTTCTTTTCAATATTATTGATTCAATCCTATCCTTTCATTGAAATGCAGGATATTTTTTTTATTTAGAACATACTTTTTACTTTTCACACAATACAATTTTCAATAACCTATGTTGTTAAAACGGGATATAGGTTATCGAAAACGTCAATCGTCTCGGGTTTTCAAAAGGTTTCACTTCAAAATATAAAGTACACTTCACACAAACGTATCGTATCTATTAACAATCTTACGTGCCTGCTCCCAGTATGCTTAACAACAATATCGTGTCGTAGTTGAAGGCCTCGGACATAAACCATCACATCACTTAAACGTTTTATGGGGTCAGTCCAGGGAGCCCTTAAGTAATAGCTATTCCACCATTACTCGAGTTGTGAGATCCTTTTTAAAGAGACCGACTGTATTTTGTTCTGAGCCATTTCACTTATATACTTGGAAATCAGAATTGTGCTAACTAATACTTGTATTTATTTTCATTGAAATTTTGTCGATGGTATCTAGCATGTAATATCAAGGCTTATTCAAAATTAAGAATTCATAACATAGGTGTGAAGAATGTATATGTTTTTATTTTTTTATTATATAGGGGGCAAACGAGCAGACGTGTCGCCTATCAGGGTTACCGCATAGAGTGTATTCATATATACCTTGTACCTATACTCATGTATTCGTGTATACCTTTCGATCTATAGCAATGATAAACTTTGAAAAATTTATTTAAATATTTTCTTAAGTTTAAAGGACATAAGTAATAAGTACCTGTATAAGTATTTATTAGTTATATTAAATAGTCAGAAATTCACTGAAATTAATGTTTCAAGATCTCTCATTACACAAGACAAGATCATAACAAAGTACATAATAGACAGATTACCAAGTATAAAGAGATAGGGCTGGCTTTGATTAGAATTTTCAGTTCTAATCTTTTTCTATTTTTTTATTATATGGGGGCAAACGAGCCTACGTATCGCCTGATGGTAAGCGATTACCGCCGCCCATGGACACCCGCAACACCAGAGGCGTTACAAGTGCGTTGCCGGCCTTTAAGGAAGGAGTACGCTCTTTTCTTGAAGGTTTGAAGGTCGTATTGGTCCGGGAACACCGCAGGCGACAGGTCATTCCATAGTTTTCTTGTGCGCGGCGGAAAGAAAAAATAAAATATAATTTAATTAATTTTGTGCACAAATACATCCCCGATGCGTATATATTTTCTCAGAATAGAACCTAAACACTTTCAATTGACGTTAATCGTCTTTTGAGAAACATATTTAACTAAATGAGATGATTAGAAAAACTACTATTATTTTCTTAACTTTTTCTCGCAAATTTTTCTATATTTCCTAAACTTTTCAACTTAAATTGGACTTCCACAATTTTAAGATCGAAGTTTATAGCTCAGGAATAGCTGGACTTATTTAGATAATGTTGTGTAAAAAATACTCGTTAGTAGTAGTAAGTAGACTAACGAACATTTTTTAATTACTTAATAACCAAAATTGACACATTATTCAAACTCTTTAAACATTTGCATCATGTATCTATACAGTTTTTTATTTAGAACAAACCACGATAAGCTGCCTGTATTTAAAAATTCATTCGTCATTGATTACCCCTTTAGCTAGTCTCACACAAAACGAGGGAAAGCGCTAATTAGATTAATTGTTTGCAGTTATAAACATCACAATGAAAATGACTGGGTACAACGTTTGCATGGCCATCATCGTCGGTGCGCTGGCAATGCTGTTTGTTACAGTATCCACTACACCAGTGGTAAGTATATCTATCGCTTATACGTAATCACTAGTACTGACAAATTTTTCATCATTTAATTCATGTAATTGTAACCATATGTTATTTTTATGTAAGAATGTGACAGTTTAAGTGGTCGCAACGCCGCTTTCTACTGCGTTTAGTTTTGTGGATGCAAATTCAATTTCGGACAACACTTTTTGTGATTCACAAATTTCTATTCTGAGTCTCTTTGTTTTTTGTTTTCATTTCACGTATGTTTGTGAAGTCCACGCGACACAGGATGTAAATTCCTTATACGGAAGTTGTCTTTTAAAACGAAGAAAAAAAAGAAGAAGACATGTCAATGCTCATATCTCTTTTACTATATTTTTTCTAAAAGCCTGCTAATATTATAAATGCGAAAGTGTGTGAGTATGTAAGTTAGTATGTTTGTTGCTCTTTCACGCAAAAACTACTGAATGGATTTTGATGAAACTTTGCAATAATATTGCTTATACATCAGAATAATACATAGAATACAATTTATAAAGATACTAGCTTCGCCTCGCGTCGTTGCCCGCGGTTATTGTCGTACCGCGGGTAGCACCGCGGGGTTCCCGTAGTAAATAAATAAACCTAAAAATAAAGCGCTATTCAGTATTAAAAAGAATAAATCAATTGTGACATTATTTTGTAACATTATCTTTGATTCTTCATTCACAGTTAAAATATTATTTAAAACATAACGCTACGGCACTGCTGTTAAATTTACATCACAAAGGCTTTGCCGTTTCCCAAACTGATTATATATTGATTCAGAAATTATAACGTGGGATATAGTCACCTGACTCCCCTTTCACCATTTAAATTCACGATTGAAAGCAACATTTGATCAAAGACTGTGCTAAGACTTAACTATGCTCTCTAAAAATCCTTACATCGAAATTCCCGTACTAAGAATTAGTCTGTGTCGTGAGGAGTAACGAATTAAATATCAATCGCACATGTAAAATGGAGATTTGTTTTTTTTTAATTCGATCGATTATTCGATTTCGATTGAATATTCGTGTATTGGTACCAGCACGTATCGGAATACATGACTGACTGCAGTATAGCTGCAAAGTTATTATTATATACATTCACAATTTAAAATGTTAATATGTGTGTTACACTTTACGGCACTGTTAAAATCTGTTGAGTTCCTTTGCTGAAATTCAAACCTGAATGTATCGTAATTTAAAAAGCAATGGCTATTCCATATCTGCATAGTGCTTTTCGCTAAAATAATAATATTAATAAACATAAATATTCCCTTCCAATTATCAGAGCAAGTGGTTCTAATTGGGTTTAGAAAATTTGACCCAAACTAACAAGCAACCATACATTAAATAGGTTTGTTTAATTTGCCGTAACTTTATTTGACGTAGTTTTACCACTTGCTGATAAAGTGCTTGAGAGACTATTTAGAACTTATCTACCAGATAACTATAGAATTTGTTTCCACAAGTCGCGGTTAGAGACAAATATGTCAAATACTACATTTACCCATATTAAAAGTAACTTTTATCTGTTACATGAAAGAGAACTATCCGTAACTTTATCAGAACCTGGTAAAACCGGCCCTACTTCTGTCAAATAATGTATTGAATTTGTTCCTAATATTAAATTATTAGGAACAAATTCAGTACCCGTATTAGGTATAAGTTAACTTGTTCCGCAAGTAAATATTGTAGTATTACGAGTATAATTACAATGGTGAATGCCTCGTTGGTCTAGTGGTTAGCGTAAGCGACTGCAGATCAAGAGGTCTCGGGTTCAATTCCCGGGTCGGACTGCTGTTGGTTTTTTCCTACAAGAAATTCTTAGTAGCAGCCCGGAGTATGGAAGATGGCGGGGTTTCCTGCCCGTGCTTCGGAGAGCACGTTAAGCCGTCGGTCCCGGTTGTCATGAACATCTATGGCAATCGTTATTGGGAAGTCAGTGCCCTCAAATATACTGACAACTAGTTCAACCTTCGAATTCAGTTCGCCCTCAGGGTTGCGGAGTTCAGATGCCAGTCGCTCTGTGTAAAAACTGATATTCAGGTAAAATCGGTTGAACTGGTAGCCGACCCCAAATAATATTGGGAATAATAAAGGCTAGGAAGATGATTACGAGTATAATTACAAATCTTAAGAATATACCTACAATTTGTTAATTCATAAACTCAGTAATATACTATTTCATTCACTAAAAGGACTAAGATATATAATCACTGATAATATTAGTCGCCTAACTTGTTTTAACCTCCATTACTGGGTGTCCGTATTATCATAATTGATAATGATATTAACACTGAGTCCTATGAAAGAGAAAAGGACGGCTTTCATTAGTGAGAAAACAGTAATGTTATGAATGACATAACATGAATACCATTCAGACTCACACTGCCTCTGTATAAGACTGTTCTTACTTTGCAAAATAGGTATTTACATCAAAGACTTAATACATTTTATTATTTACTCATTGCCTGTTAGTTTTTTCTACTCACTTTTAGTAATTAGTAGGATATTTTTATATACGTATATTTCTTTATTACGTAATAATTTGAACTATAGTAGAAAACTCTTTAACACTTAATTTGCCTTATCGTCAAAGATAACTATCTACATATGCTTAGTGTTAAAAAGAACAGAACAACACGAAAAATCGAAAATAATACAGAATATTATTAGTTTTTTTTTTAGTGAGGTACGCTACGTTATCTAACGCACTCACTGAAGACCTTCAATAAAAAATTACTAGTAAAATATTCTTAGTATATAAGTTAGGTATTTTATTTCCTTTGTGAATTGAAATGTCACACATAAAATTTATACGTAGGTACGTACAAAAATACCAAATCATTATTACGACATGTACGTGGGTATATGCGTGGGTTTGTAACCCTCAATAGTGTTGGATACTAATGACATCTAATGTGAAAGTAATGGGTGTCTGTGTGCACAAAAGTTCACTGAAACTTTTAAGGGGTTTAAGAGAGTGGTATTTGTTCAGGAGCCGGACGATGAGCAGTCAGAAAACACTCTAATGACCCATGGAGATGGAGATATGGAGCTCCCAGGCTCGTGGGATGCCATCAACACCGCCGCACTACGCAAATTGTTGTTGCAACTTGATGCTGAAGACAGGTAACTAAATGAATAAATTTTTTACATAACTTTCATTGATTTTCATTTAGCACAGGCAAGCATAGAACAAGAAAGGACAATATAAAAAGTGGGACGATGAAACACAAAACACAATATCATGCTACGTTGAGTATAAGCGATTAATGTTTTAAACTTGTTGGACCGTAATCCCAAAAATCGCCTTTAGAAACGTGGTAGGAAATGAAACACACGTCCAAGCGAGTATATTTTTTATTGATGTAGACGGCATTTATATAATAGTCCGTAGACCTTAACATCGCGATACAGAAAAACGATATAACGCCATCTATCGAGCTCAAACATAAACATTGTACATTATTTATATTGAACACTTGTTTAAATTTTTATTTCTATTATCAATCAGATTATGTAGTACTTGTAACATTGGTTGTTACATTGTTAAATTACTCATCCCCCTCAAATACGTTTTTAAAATATAAAATCACTTCGAAGTATTAAATACTTTTCCAGAAACCAATTTTATACCAACTGAGTTTTATAACAATTTCGTTACACCCAACAATAATATAATATACAAATAATACAGTAAAATAAACACACATTGTGTAGCCATTAATAATTCGATTGTAAATTACATAGATTTATAGGCGGTCAAGTAGAAAATCTCAAAAAGGTTTAAACCTGCAAATTCAAATAATCCTTTTAAGTATACGACCGACAATATTAGGACAAAATATTATGAGCTTATGCTGGATAGGAAGGATTCGAACCTTCTATGACCCAGCTTCGAAACATGTTTCACAGAAAGTTGAGTGTGTACAATGTACATCCTTTAACAATACCATGAATTAACTTGTCTTAAATGAGTGAATATAAACAGCAGCTAGTTTTACGATTATTTTTTTTTTTTTTTAATTATAATATTTTATTTATTTACAAGTACAATATTTATAGCCACAATACAGCTTGAGTCACTCTCGTTCATTTGTAAGAGGCTGGTGTCTGTAGTAGGAAAACCCTGTATCACACATCACCAGGCTCCACCTCTTGGACGAATCTTAGTAACAATTCAAAATCATATTCTCATGTACTTAATATAAAAAAAAGAATATTTTACGTTAGATATACAGTAAGTGAATTGAATTTATAATTAAAGCAAGTAGAAGAAGACACTACTATTAATAATTTCGCTTAAACCGCACCAATGAAGTCATAACCTAAGTAATAGATAGATAGAATAAAACAGGCTACTGGACATAGGCTTCTCTTTAGCAAGAAGGTTTTGGCCTACTATTCTATGCTGATCTTTTGAGGTTTTATAGATATTGTTTTAAGTTTTCCTTAACTTCGCAATGATGTTGTCTTGCAGTTTTTTTATGGAATAGGGAGCAAACGAGCAACCGTATCGCCTGATCGCAACACCAGAGGTGTCACAAGTGTGTTGCCGGCCTTTGGAGGATGGGGAGGGGGATATGGAAAGGGATTGGGGTATAGGCCTCCGGTACCCCCACTCACTCGGTGAAACACAGCACAAGCGCTATTTCACACCAGTTTTCTGTAAGGCCTTGGTATCACTCCGGTCGAGCTGGCCCATTCATGCCGAAGCGTGGCTCGCCCACGGTAAAAAGTTTGCTCCCTTAGTCGTCTGTTACGACACCCTCGGTATGAGTAATGGTGGTGACCCTCCGTATACTTAGTACATACGCAGTTCTGCCCTCGGATATGTCGCAAATCACAGTAATCATTTTTCAGGTTAATATACAGCCTATGAAACTCACAAGTAATGTGGCTTTAAAATTTAAAAAAATATTTCACTTCTACTAATATTTTATACACCCGTCTCTGCCTCAAAGATCCATGAATCGTAATACTTATAATAAAGAAAGTATTTTTTTTATAGAATTATACGAAATGTAAAAGTTGTTAAAGCTTATTTTCTTTGATCGCCTTATCTAATGCGAGAGATTAACGTAATAACAAATAAAAACTCTTAAATCTTTGAAAGGTTTTGATTCGTTAGCGTAGTAACTTAATTGTATACCTTTTATCGAATTGTCATATATACGATTACCTTTATCATACAATCGATGCTCAATTTATTTAACACTAAACTATATCAGGCAATTTATAAGGTTCGTGCCTTTAATATCGTAAGGCACATTTTGCCCGTGGCATAAAGTACATGTAGGTACAACCCGTTGGAAATATCTGCGAACCTGGCTTAATGTCGTCATGCAAACTAGAAAATGAATATTTCACTGAACAGAAACAAGAATTAGAAATGATTACGAAAGCAAGAATAATACACAATAGCGAAGTAGGCGAAGCCGAGGTGAAGCGCATTCCAGCCAGGTGCGCAGATATTTCCGAGGGGTAATACACCTGGCACGGCTATATTGTGACGACCACGACTGTCAGGCTTTCCCCGTCTAATACGAGTACTTCAGAAATATAAAGTTATCGGTAGTTAACAAAAATAATTTTATCGAGTTTTGAAGATAGGTATGAACATTGTTTATTATAGGAATTAGAAGAACTATGAATTCCTTATATTCATACAAGAAATAGGTTTGCATAGGAAAACCGTAACTATAAATGAAGTAGAATTCGTATTAATTTAAATACGTAACTAGTCTAGTCGATATTTTAAATGTCATCAGGTTGTCACTGAGACTGACAATATCTAACGAAAGAACTAGAAGGTAAAGGTTCGTCAATCTTCGTTACGAGAATTCGTTCAAAATTCAGTTCCAATTCGTTCAATATAATAAGATTCCATTTTTATTGATGGTATTTTTGACGGTATTTATTAAAAAAAACACATTTCAAGTCATTGATTAATAAATACCTCTGAAATAGGTCTTAGTTCATTTAATGGATAGTAAAAAAATACTATTGGCGATACTAAACAATAAAAAAAGCAAATCTTATTTTGAGACATAAATAAATTTGTAAAGAAATCGCAAATACAAGACAAGAATTAAATAAACTTTGGGATAGTTATGAATAAGATAATGGCTAAAAGTTGTATTTTGATATCAAAATTATGGTTTATCCGTCGTAAAAATGTCGTAAATTTTAAGGTTGAAAAAGTT
Source organism: Spilarctia lutea (assembly GCA_916048165.1). NCBI lineage: Eukaryota > Metazoa > Arthropoda > Insecta > Lepidoptera > Erebidae > Spilarctia > Spilarctia lutea. The sequence continues at coordinate 11,476,354 of OU696480.1, read as the reverse complement.
CTGAACTGGCTATATAAAACTACTGGGAATTTAAACCAAAATTATGTACTGAAGTTTCTAAAATATATAGTACACTATTGTCGTGTTTATATGTTGAGGAAATAGTAAATTTAATTGTACACTATGTCAGTCCATCTTCAATATCAAAAATTGATTGGAACGTCTTCGCTGTATGTGTACGGCCTACTGTAATTTTATATCGTGTATATATATTTGCCTGCCTATATTATTGCAAATTTTACAGGATGGGCAGGGTGAGCCGTTCATGGCCGCAGGCAGAGCCCCGTGGTTGGGGACTCCGCGCTATGGATGGACGCCTGGCACGCCAGTGGCGAGCAGACAAGAGGCAGGTTCGCTTCCGTCAGTGCTACTTCAACCCTATCTCCTGCTTCCGCAAGTGAACGCCTACGACTCACGACGTATCGCCCCTATGACCTAGTATAACGACTGATGTCATATAATTCATGATTTAAAAATTGAAACCGTTATGTCTTTTATTTTGACAACATCAAAAATGACACTGACATAAACTTGTCATGTCACTTGTGTGACATCACTTTCATTGTTGCCAAAGATAATACAATATTTTACTGTTAAATTCTAGTTTATTGGCAAAGAGATCTGTTTTATAATATCATCGGTCATAAACAGGAAATTACAGTGTAATATACAATGTAAATAATGTATCCATTTAAACGTGGGCGCTGTAGTAGACATCTAATCGGTTAACATAGCAGTCAAATATTCAATGTGTAAGGAAAATTCACTAGTTTAAATATTCATAGTATTTAATCCGTTTACTCGGTAGTGTCCAGGTTTAATTATGTGTGTTTAATTATCCTACCCATTTAAGTAGAGAATATGTCTAGTCATAGAATAGTTTTTTTTCTTAGTCGTACAGTCATAAGGCAATTTACTTAATCTCTTACTCTTCCAGTTTATTTTAACTCTATTATACAAATATAAGAATATTGTTTCTAGAGCAATCGTTTGCCAAAAGCATTTTATCTATATATCTTACACTATCGTCTAATATTAAATATTCTTACGTAATATAAGTAGGCCTACATATTTATATGTAAAATCTATTGTAGGTAAGTGTTACCAAATAAAGATAATCAATGAAATAAACTATTGTTTGTCTAACAAATGTTTTATTCTAGTCACCTCTACGCCAAACGTCGATCACACGCTACGTGCTTACCATTTCACTAAATAGGTTGCTGCAAAACTAGGACTGCACGGTTGGCCGAGTGGTTTCAGCGGTCGCCATGCCGCTTGCTACTGCGCCAAGTGTCTTGGGTTCAAATCCCACGCGGTACAACACTTTGTGTGATCCACGAATTATTGTCCCGAGTCTGGATGTTCTTTGTGTCCGTTTCATGTATGTTTGTAAAGTCCCCCACGACACAAGATGTTTATTCCTAATGTGGGAGTTGTCTTTTAAAAAATAATAATAAATAAATAAATATTTTGGACAATTTAACACACAACGCCATCTAGTCCCAAGCTAAACAGAGCTTGTGTTATGGGTACTAGACAACTGATATAAATACATATATACTTTTTTTTTGTAAATACATACATATTATACATAGAAAACACCCAAACTTCGAAACAAATATTTGCAGATCATACAAACATTTGGACCGACCCGGGAATCGAACCCGAGACCTCAAGCACAGCAGTCGCTTACGCTACCACTCGCGCCACCGAGGCAAAAAAAAATAGACAAAACATTACCTATCTAAATATTTATTTAGGTATGATTTGAATAAATTTAAAAAGCTGTAACACAATACTAATATTATAAAGCTAAGGAGTTTCTTTGTTTGTTTAGTTGAACACGCTAATCTCAGGAAGTACTGATAACTGGGCTAGTTATCAAGGATGTACCTTATAGGATAGCGATAGCCTATATATTATCACGCTACGATCAAAAGAAGCGGAGTATCAATAACATATGAAAATGGGGAAAAATTATTCCTTTATAGAGTTGCCATTTGAAAAATTCCGTATGAAATATATGTTCCCCTTTAAATTATCAAAAAGAAAGTCCACGCCAATATATGCCTATCTTTTAAGGTTGACTTACTACATGTTACCATTTTTATGGTATGGTCTTATAACATTACGCTACGTGCATAGGAAACGCAGACAAATTTGCGTGTGTCAGCTAGTGAAATATATAAAGTTACTACTGCATTTGTGATTTCTACTTAACTATTCACTAACTGTAACAATTGTAATGGTTTTCGCGGTTTCGTGGCATCACACGTGAAAGTCTGGAGCAATTTTGTTAATTCTCTTGGTATTGAATAACCCATTTATCCTGGAAGGAAGGAAAACTGACTGCGTGGATGAAAGGCTATTAAACCTCAGCCTAAAAGTGTTGCGAAAAAGGGTGGGAATTTATGCCTTTACATAGCTAATTTATGTCTGCCAAATTTGATTACACCTCGGTTAAAAGTGTGTGTAATGTATGAACACACACACAGTAATAGTGATATTGAGAACTGCCTCTGTGGCGCAGTGGTACCGTATGCGACTGCTGTTCTTGAGGTCTGGGGTTCGATTCCCGGGTCGGACCAAATGTTTGTATGATCTACAAATATTTGTTTCGGAGTTTGGGTGTTTTCTATGTATAATATGTATGTATTTACAAAAAAAAAGTATATGTGTATTAATATCAGTTGTCTAGAACCCATAATACAAGCACTGCTTAGCTTGGGACTAGATGGCGTTGTGTGTAGGATGTCCGAAAAATTTATTTATTTATTTTATTTATTTTGTGTAGCTATGTTTATGAGTCATTAATTACAAAAAATAACAGATTAATTATAAATCGTTGATAATATTAAACTTAAATATATATGACACAAATATTTACGTTAATCTCCTTGCTAAAGAGAGGTCATCTCCAGCACTGGACTGTTAAAAGTATTAGCGGTACATTAATCTTTAGTTAATTATTGAAATCTTCCACACTTCTCTTTCTCGAAGTATTGATTTTTAGAAACTGTTATTTATTAATTTGGGACACTCATCAAATCGACGTGTTTCGCTCCCTATCCCGCTTTTTCCTGCCACTATCAGAATTTGGTCCAATGATAAAAGTTGGGTGTCTCGTCAAAACGAAGCTGTGTATAAACTTTCAGCCTGTTATTAATCACTGAAATCCCTTGTACGTGGGCCCGTGGACTATAACGGCTTTATCGATCGAAACCAATCTCTTATAGGCAACCATAAACTTAGATCTTTTATTTAACAATCAGATACACGATAATATAAAAAGTACAAGAATTTCCAATTAGATAAACGAATGACAAGTAGGAATTTAATCTAACCTATCGTAATGCGCTGCAAAAAAAAAAAAAAAAAAAAAATTAAAGAAAGCAATAAGGTAGATGACTGTATCATCTTTTACCGTGGGAGAGCTATGCTTCGGCATGAATGGGTCGGCTCAACCGGAGTGATACCACGGCCTCACAGAAAACCGGTGTGAAACAGCGTTTGCCCTGTATTTCACCGAGTGAGTGAAGATACCGGAGGCCCATACCCCCCAACCCCTCCCCCCTTCCCCTTTCCCATCCCCCAAAGGTCGGCAACGCACTTGTGACGCCTTTGGTGTTGCGGGTGTCCATGGGCGGCGGTAATCGCTTACCATTAGGTGATACGTCTGCTCGTTTGCCCATTACTCAATAAAAAAAATTGGTTGCCTGTAAAGTCGGTATACGGGCGAAAGTTTTACGTGACAACGACTTTGAGTGGTAAAATAATTTTAATGTGAATATTCATTCGTATAGTAGGAAGAAGGATGAAATAATAGTAACAATTTAAAACATTTATTTATACAAAGAATTATATTTAAAACATTAATTTTAACGTTTTAAATATAATTCGACGCGTGCCTTTCACTTTTTATGTCTGTCTCTCTCGCTCTTAGGCGGGCTAACCATGCCCGAGTGGAAGGGACGCGTGCCTCTCACTCGCTCTCATTGTGAGCGCATAACGTGAGCGGAGCGTAACGCAGTTTCTTGAAGTGTCACCCGGCAAACCAATTTATAAGACGTTGTCACGTCAAAAAAAAAAAAAACATCACTACATAGTATAAAACAAAGTCGCTTTTGCTGTCTGTCCGTCCCTATGTATGCTTAAATCTTTAAAACTACGCAACAGATTTTGAAGCGGTCTTTTACTGGATAGAGTAATTCAAGAGGAAGGTTTATATGTATAATACATGCATAATATTGTAGAAAAACACTGATAAATTTAGAGGTTTCTAATGTGATGTCGTAAAAAAACACATTTTTTGCACTTACATCGCAAACGCTGGCTGCACCCTACGAGATAGACTTAAATAATGTACAACAGAATTGTACACCTTAAAAAAGTCTACAAAAAAATCCGCGATGGCATATGTCTATCCATAATATCCATCCCACAATAACCATTTTTTATTCCTTTCTTTTTACGAGAAATAAAGAATTATTTACGAAGTGATTTTAAGCAATACAGCGTTAATCCTTATCCAATTAAGTACCTTAAATACAATTGGTATTTAATATAGATCAATATGGCCCCTTACAGTATCTAATTTAAATGAATATAATCGAAGATATTACAGATTTAAAATGCAGGTGTCGTGTCGTCGCTAGGTGCATCTGAAATCCACCCGTGCGTAGCCCGGACGGGTCGCTAGTCGTAAATACCGATGTATCCTTATTTAAAACGAATATTACAAAGCATCTTGGAAAATACATTATTACAGATTTTAATTTTTATAACAATTTTTTATAAAACAAACATTGAAATATATTGCTCAATTAAGTAGTCTAAAACAGTGACGTTACAAGATTGAACGAGTATTTAGTACATTTTTCATACAATTATCGTTTTGACAGATGATAAAAAGTAATTAATTTGACTAAGGTGTCATCACCTTAGTATCATTTACCCTATACCCTATACAATATTGCCTGTGATTCGTAATTTCTGTCGAAACTAATGCACAGAGTAATTGCCATAAATGTTCTCTAACCACAAATGTTATAACCATGTAAACTCATAACTGTTTCATTGACTAAACAAATCTTTTGTCAACAATAATTTTATTTAAAAATCTAATCTAATAGTTTTTTCTGCAAATCTTTTTTCTTAAACTAGTTAAGAGCCGGCCCATTCATGCCGAAGCGCCGCTCTCCCTCGACTGTCTATTTAATATCTCTAGATGACACTTAAGGGAAGGGTAGATCAAAGGTCTTATAAAATCATCTGAAACCTGCTGCTATCTCACTTCAGGTAATAAAAACACTTGATCACCGTAAAGTGACAGCGTTCGTGGTATCCAGTGTTGGTGTTGAGTGCGAGACAGGAGGCCCAATGATGCAGAAGCATCACTAAGCCGCCATGGTGAGCGTCACCGTGCTGCATTGTATCAGGCAGAGTAGATTCATATTATCAGGGATATTTAAAAAAAAAAAAACAGTCCAACAGCGAGTTTATGATTTCAGCTGCGTCAGCAGTGCAGTCTCTGCCAAGTTTTCTTGTTTGACTTTACCGAGCACAAAGATAAGTTATCAACAACCCATAACGTCAAACGGGTGGGCTCGGGTCTCCACTCAGGAGAGTGTTAAGGCCATAAATCCCCACGCTGGCCAAGCGACGGTTGGGGAGTTGTTTTTAAACCGCCCAAAGGCCTTCACGACTTTTATCCTACGATAACAACCGGGACCGACTGCTTAACGTGACTTCCGAATTATGGAGACACTCATTGTTTGTTATTTCTAGTCACCGAGTGTAACCGGGTTATGAGCGCCTATAAAGATTAGTAACTGTGTTCATTTAACATCTTTATAATAGACGAACGAGTATTTATTTGATAATAATAATACGGACCTTGCAATTAAAACTGTGAGTATAGAGAGCATTTTATTAACACTAGATATTCTTCTCACAGCTAGCTGTGGCTACTATGTATAACTATATTACACTTATATTAAGTTATTTTAGTTAATTATTTATTTGTTTTTTGGAACGAAGTTCCTTATCGCGCGTCGCGAAAGGGGGCTAGAAGGAAAAAATTAAGACGAAAAGTTGTAACGACACTCTTTGCTATTTTAAATTATATTTGTTATTAGTTTATTTTTCATTGCTTAATCACTGTGGAACGAAGTCTTAATATTTATTATTTAGAAAATAATATTATTAATTTAATAATAATTAATATTTTGGAACTTCGTTCCATCCGGGTGTCCCTTGACACCTCTCAAGTTTTTTATTTTTAATATTTACACAGTGACTTAGACACAAAAGTATTATAACATTTTTGTGACAGCATGTCTGTTGTCGTCAACGTGGATAGATATAATTTCTATACACGAGGTCTCCTGTTCATAAGAAGTGACAACGTAATTCTTATCAAGCAATCGTGATAATAGCCCAGGTGTTTTACGAGTTGATCAGTGAAATATGTATCTCCTTAGTGCGAATATTCTATAAAGCCATCCATCATAAGTTATAACAATACAAGACTATACAACAAGAAACGGCACGAATACTGTAATGGGAATTATCTCGACAGTATTTGCCTACTCGATATGAGAGTATATATGTTTTAAAACTGTACAACACATTTCGGGTACCCGCCCCTTTACAGTCGGACCGGTTATCGACTTATATAGACTAGGTACTATACTAATTAGTTTTTATAGCTTATAACAAAATCACTATTTTAAATTTACAACAGTATTACTTCTAACATAATAGGGAAATGTTCGGAAGTAAGAAAAGTTTATAGACAACTTTTTGCACTGCTTGTGCACCTGCTTCATTCGATTACCATTGTCTTTGCTTAGCATCGTAAAAGAATGAATGAGCATGTATTTAAAAATCATTAAGAGGAGACACTCGGGTATCTATTGCTACTACTAAACTGTCAAAATGATTACACTGCCTGATTGAAAGCGTGATTAAAATCCAAGAGTGGTGGTCACCATCCTCGTTACGAATATGGACAATGTGGCATGGTGACACTCGCTATGGCGGCCTAGTACGATGCTTATTCACGTCTCGCTTAATGGGCTCGAGATCACAGTGGGAGGTAACCACGTGCACTGGTAGGGAGTTCCAAGTTTGGCTGCTCGGCATAGAAAGGAAGAGCTGAACCGTTAGTTCGAGAGTGTATGTTTTACACTCTAAAGCGGTGACTTCCAAGACCAGCACGTGTTGTCGTATAGAGGAAGGGAGAAGGTAGAACCAGTTGGAAAAGCTCTCCTCATATTTTCATTATTTTATCATTGTTGAAAATAAGTACCTACCACAGATTGGCAAGACATTTTTTAAATTACAGTAGACATTACCAACGAAGTTTAGCTAAGAAAAAGTAGATATTTGTTTTAAATCTTAGACTTTTACTTTTAACAAAACCATAAACGTAGTAAATATGAAGTAAATAATTTGTTAAGTATTACTATCATCTGTCTTTTGTATTTTATCAAAGTGTAAATTCGATAATGATTCGAAAAACTTTGGCGGGATTCGATATTCAACCAAACAGGTAGTATACATATTTCATCTTTATTCTTTCCATTCTAATATCATGGAACACTAGATAGAATTATGTTATTTAGTTCACATAGGTACAAATTACGTGCACGTGCCAGTATTATGACGTACATGTCTACTTATAGCCATTTAAATACGAACAATTTATTCAACATGAATCGGAAAATCAGTTAATGAACGATTTAGCCGCAGGGGTCAACCATCAGGACGCGCCGTCGCGACATGGTCTTTAATAATATTTATACTGAATTACTTATTTAATATAGATATACATATACAATGTTACGTGGTACATTTATATTTATATACAGACACGTGTTGCCTTCAAAGAATACATAATGTTTGTAGGTTATCGAGCCAAGGAATTTCTTGGGATTTTAATAGAGCTCTAGTTCTAGCTCTAAACATAATGGAAAGATTATAAAATTATATGAAACGTATTATTTTTTGTAGGAACGTTGATCACCCTACAGGCACTATTTTACCGAACGATTTCCTTTTGTTTATTTTATTGACAAGGTGCAATGAACAAGTGATTCCCTGTCTATATCAGCAATAGACGGAAAAGAGAGGAATAATAGTAAAGCACAATTGACTTAACTTCCAAGTTGTACAAAACACATATTTAAAAAAGGCTGACTGAAAGAAAATGGCAATAAGTACACCTTATGTAATATATTTACAGGAAGATAAAATAAATAAACACTAATGGTTTAACTGCGAATATCTTATCCAAGATGCTCACACTAGTGTTTGTATGATCAGCTAATATTTGTTTCAGAGTTTAGATATTTTCTATATATGTATAATATCTATGTATATATTTATATAAAAAAAATATATAAATGTTTTTATATCAGTTGTCTAGTACATATTCTGCTTAGCTAACATTTAGCCCAATGGCCTTGTGTGTTAGATGCCCGAAAATAATAATTATTTATTTATACTGCTTCAGAATCTAATAATGCAAAAAGTCAATATCCACAAACGTGAATAGATATTTAAATTTAGTTCATACGGGTATCAGTATTTGTTGTATAAAGCCGTATATATTGTTATCAGCGCATTATGCATAACCTCTTGAAAAGGGTAATCGGTCACCCTAGCAGAGACAGTCCCAAGGTGCCGCCCACGTGTGTCTCTGACTGATAATTCTAATCTATTATTTACCGGACGACCAGGTCTGCTCACAGGATTTAATATCGAGGGAATACCTACTCTGGTAATAAGGACTCCGAACCGGAACGCCGTCCGACTGAGTCGCTTTGAGACCGACCTATCCTTCGACGATCTAACTCCAATGGAATAAAAACCTATTATGATTATAGAAGTTTTAAAATTCTGTAATTAGCACACACAATTAAAGATCACCTACAAGAAATATATGTTTGTTGGTTTTACTGGGCCATTTCCACACTTAGCCTCTTGATTGGGCCATTGTACGTTGTTTTTTTTTTTCTTTACTTGTGGAAACCCTCTCGAGCCGTCACCCCACCGGGATTTGCGGCGGGCCGGTGTGCCGCAATCGAACCAACTAAAACCACACATGTTTCCAGGAGTGATGTTGATTGGAGGGACGTGATGCGACGTTTCTTCTGCCTCCATGCATCCCCTGCACAGACGGCTGTCTATTGCGCCTATAGTGAATAGGTGCTTGTTTAGGGAATGCCCTGTCAGGATACCTGTGACCTTCCAGAGATGATGCTACCGGAACTGCACTTTTTGTTTGTATATATACAGTAAAATCCAACTACAGGTAGTCTCAAAGTATTTCTATTGTTATTCGATAAACAACTAATTACTGGCTGAGGATTATTAGTTATTTTCTCATTTGACATGCTTAATGTTTACGGGTATTTTAAAGATGAAGAGTTTATTTGGTCAAGCAAAACTACTAGTTCAAATTAAAAAAAAAAAAGTTACTCTTGACACATATACATATATATATACATGGGCGTACCCAGGGTAGGGCAGGGGAGGGCAGCTGCCCCCCCCCTAAATGTTGGCGTTCCTACTATTTATTCTCTCGATTATATATAAAGCACACTCAGACGCGTAAAAACGTGACTAAGATCAACTGTGGACAAAGACAGATTTATTTTGTGTTGTTGTAAGATCGGCAATCGGCATCGAAATCAGAATCAGTCCTAGGGCTATGCGATGTTCGAGCGTAGGGACGATCAGAGCGTGCTCTTTAGCGAGGACTTTAGCGAGGAGAACTACTCATCATAGTCCTAAGATATCAAATCTTCCAAATCGGTTTATGTAGTTTTTATGGACAGCTGACATGCCCATTCATTTGGAATGTATTTGAGTTACTACAAATAATTCTCGGCAGCAAAATATTATCGTCTGATATATCAGAAATTTGTTGTCCAGTAATAATTTGTAGTTTCGTCCTAGCATGCAGTACAGGTTTTTGTGCCGCCTAGATATATCACCTTATTTTGCTTTGATATGGTTTTTCCACCGGTCTATATGTAAGCCCACATTGGCTCGCACTCGAAGGCCGATGGGACACCATTTCCGAAGTCTGATTCCCAAACTGGCGCAGCGCGTGCTTGGCTCGGTTGTTGGGGTTCTACGGATTTCCTTCCGAGGGTGCACCTGATTCCATGCCAATGCCTTTTTTATATCCATTTATTTGACGTGGTGCTTTTAAAAAAACCCGATTTGCCCCCCCCTGGCCCAGAACCTGGGTACGCCCATGTATATATATATATACGCAGCTACGACTGAGAAGACCACCATTAATGATAAATGTTGCTAAAACGAGCTTTTATTCCCTTTAAAAGAGGTTGACAAAGTTCTTCGAGTTACCTAGTAACAAATAGTTCGAGTAACAAGTTTGTAACATTGACCCACTCCACTTGCAATATTGCTCTGACTATTCTCTTGCTCAGACTTCCGTATAAGTATCTCCATTCTTCCACGACCTTCCCTTCTTACCTACCTTTACTTCTTAATAAACGCGATATCGATTGTCCTATTTCTAATTAATAAATTCACGTCACATAAATGGTTATTAAATTGATTCCTTGTCCGTTATCCTAATGCGTAGTACTACACATATTAAATTTTGCCCGTTAAATCATGGGCACAGACATATATGACTTGTAGTCCTGCTGATCTGTCCAGTAACGGGGATATTTTTCTTGCACATGGTTTTATCAATTGAACCGTTACAAGAAAATCATTATATTGCACGGGCCTTGACAATGACCTTACTACTGGTATTCTCGACCACGGGCAAACGGATAAATAAGTTATTGTTGACAACTGGAAGGTATGTTGTATGTATAATGAATGAAACAAGTATACCATGAAAACTTCAGCAGAACCATGGAAATTACCAAAACAATTAGACAGGTAGGTACTACCTACTAAATATTTTTAAGTATAATTATTAATTCTTGGGTGTTATTATAAAAACGATAATAACATTTCCAAGCTCTTCTTAACGTCAAGTTAATTAACATATAGTGACTTGACATTTTAAGTTAGGGCAATTATCTCTGGTCGGTTTCCAAGATACTTTGTTGACGTTACTCGTCAAATTATAATTTTGCTATTAAAATAAGGTAATGTACTTACATTGTTCAAATGACCTATTTTCTCAAGCACATAATTTTCTAATTAACGTAATTATAAAAAACATGAAAAAAATTCAATTATTCGAATAATATTTTAACTCACTGACCCATCTAAATTCGTCTGCGTCTCCTATTGGTAGTGTGATGTAGTACAGCGTGAACAAAGATTAACAAAAAAAGGTTATAGTGAGAGAACCTTCCCGATAAACATGTACTATCACTGACTTTTATAGAGGAATAATTCTGTCATATACGATTTTTGGATGTTTAACCGTTTTCTCGCGCAATTTAAATTCACAAAAGAAAAAAATCCTTGTTATTGAAACATTTTTCATAGATACCCGCTCCTAGTGATCGTAGCACGTTCAAATAAACAATCAAACTCTTCAACTTTTTATATTAGGATGAGTCTGTTTATTATCTGCGACTTAAAAGTTGTTATTTTATGAAAGTTTGTTAACAGACTTTACGAGTGTAAGGTTGAAAATTCCAATTACCTATTTCATTTTTACTTTGTCTTTACACTATTTAGTTGTGAGTTAGTTAATCTTCTTAAATTTTAAGACTTTATTAAGGGTATGGGTTGTCCCACAGGGTATTCCATGAATACCTACCATGTCTGTAATATGAAAATTATGAATTAAATTAAATCTACCCATAAATGTTTAGACTTATTTATGTGCACAAAAATTTTAAGACTTTTTTATAGTTTACTGTGATTTCATATGCACAAAAACTATATTTGTGTATATGTTTATTTTTTTTATTGGGCATTGATGATTAACATTTAAAACTAAATTTACCTACGTCTAATTTTTTTTTTTAAGGACCAAACACAAAATACAGCAATAGATTTTTCTCATGTTTTCCAGTGGCAGAATCACTTTGGCAGGTTCATACATAGAACAATTTTGTTCGTGTTCCGGGGAAGATTCGGGATACTTGGGAGAATGAAACAATTGGACGTGTTTCTACTGACGAGATCTAACGTATATTGAATAAATATGCAATGACTTAAAAATACATAGGTGAGGGTGATCGATGAGACGGCAACAATTATTACTATCAAACGCTGCCATCAACAGGATAGCAGGCGCTTGAACATACCCCCGGACGTTGAAAGGTTCACTTTCAACCAACTTCCTGGTCTGAAGAAACTGGCAACGGGCAGATCCTGTTGAAAGCCCTCCTTATGACTCCACTGGACGTTCTGATGTCAGCCACTCGAACAATGTCATCCGCTCCAGGGTGGACTGCGATAACTCTGCCTAGCCTCCACTTCAAAGGAGGAAGGTTATCCTCTTTCACCACAACCAAAGAATTCACTTTTAAATTGCCCTTACAGGAGCGCCACTTGGTCCTCTGTTGAAGCTCTGCTACATACTCCTTACTCCATCTAACCCAGAAGTGTTGGCGAAGTTGTTCTATTCTGTGATAGCGAGACAACTGACCCGTTAAGTGATCCTGTAAATTAGGTTGTGGTAATGAAGTGAGTGGTCGACCAATAAGAAAATGTCCTGGCGTCAACGGCATATCATCATGAGGGTCTGACGACAACGGTGTTAGCGGACGGGAATTCAAAATCGCCTCTATTTGTGTCAATGTGGTGTAAAGTTCTTCAAACGTGAGATGACAATTTCCCAGCACTCGCGTTAAGTGATATTTTGTTGACTTAACACCTGCCTCCCAGAGTCCGCCAAAATGAGGACTATATGCGGGTATGAAGTGGAACCTAATTCCATCATTGGCCGCACTCTCACCTAAGGAAACTGCATTAGACTTTAAAAATTTTGAGAGATCATTGTACGCACCAACGAACGAGGTACCGTTATCAGAATAAATATTAATGGGCTTTCCTCTTCTAGAAATAAATCTGTACAAAGCTAATAAATAACTATTGCTAGTTAAGTCACCCACTAGCTCTAAGTGTACTGCCTTGGTAGTGAAACATATGAATATCGCAATATACACCTTTACTAGCCTGCACCCCCGACCCTGTCGACTAGCGCACATGATAGGGCCAGCGTAATCTACACCTGTACTTTCAAACGGACAACCGGGAAGAAGCCGCTCTCGTGGTAAATTTCCCATCAAAGGGGTAACTGTATTTCCCTTCATTCTATGACACCGTATACATCGATGAAAGCTAAGTTTGGCAAGATTTCTACCACCAATAGGCCAATAAGTCTCCCTGATCGAGGCTAACAATAATTGAGGACCCGCGTGCATTAATCTCTCGTGTTCATAATAAAATAACAATTTAGTAAATTCATGAGTGGACTGTAAAATAATAGGATGCTTTTTACTATAAATAAATTCCGAGTTGTTAAGGCGTCCTCCAACCCGAATTATATTCTTATCATCTAAGTAAACCTTATATTTATTAAGGACGCTCCCGTTAGGTGACGGTTTTTTATTTAATAATAACTTATGCTCAGAAAATGATTCGCTCTGACTATGAAAAATCAAAATATCTAATGCGTCTTGTAACTCATTTTCCGAGAGAAAAGTGCTATGAACCGCCTGTTTTCTACATAATTTTATAAATCTAAGCACATAAGCAGTAGAACGCACTAGCCTTAAATATTTGGAAAATCGTTTATAATCTAAAAAATATTTTTTATCACTGATATCGCTTGGTCTCTTACATTCAAGACCTATTTGTTGAAGACAGCGAGTGGCTAGATACGGCGCGCTCGCTGTTCCATACGTAACAGTGTTCAACTCATAGACCTTAACCGGTTTATCAATATTACTACGCCACACTAATCGCTGCAAGTGCCTGTCATATGGATGTACGACTATCTGTCTATACATATTTTCGACGTCAGCAGTCAAAACATACTTATAGTGTCTAAAGCGAAGGAGTATAGACAACAAATCATCCTGAACTGTAGGGCCAATCATTTGTAAGTCGTTAAAACATACGCCAGTTGAAGTAGGACAACTTGCATTAAAGACGACACGAAGTTTTGTCGTACTGCTACTTTCGCGTAATACCCCGTGAGGTATATAATAATTAATCGAACCTGAATCATATAATTTAACCTCAGTCATGTGGCCTAACGTCTCATACTCGGACATAAATTCTTGATACATTTTTCTCAAATCAGGTTTAATCTTTAACCTACGTTCCAAAGAATACAAACACTGTGTAGCTCTTTTTAAAGAATCACCTAAAATAGAAGGGTTTTGTTTCAAAGGTATTCGAACACAATATCGTCCATCATTTAAACGCGTAGTATTTTTAATAAAGTGATCCTCACATAACTTCTCTTCGGGAAAATAACTTGATGAATTGGTGTCTACATCTTCCAACTGCCAAAAACGAGACAAGTCAGATCTAATTTTATCCCAATCAACGTTATCACTAGTAGCGATTTTACTTAAGTGACACCTAATATCATTAGACAGTAATGTGTAATTTTTATGAGTAATAGGACCGGCGACTATCCAGCCTAAACTGGTTTCACAAAGTATTGGTTTATTTGTACCTAATTTAATTCTTTGCGTTCCTAACAAGTCCCAAAAAAGGTCTGCACCAATCAATATATCTATATCACCGGGCTTGTAAAATGTAGGATCAGCTAAACATATATTTGACGGTATATTTAAGTCGGAAATCTTTATTTCACGACACGGCAGGGTGCCTGTAATAAATGGCAACACGAAACAATGCAGTTTATAACTAAAACTATCATTTAAAGGCGTTATTTTTACACTACACATTTCTCCTACATGGGTAGACACATTATTAATGCCAAGAATTGATCTACCTACTTGATTAGTGACTAACTTTAATTTTTCACAAAGCCTTTTTGTAATAAAACTAGATGTGCTACCACTGTCGAGTACCGCACGAACTATATACACCTGATTATTATAGTCGTGTAGTTTGATCAAAGCGGTTGACAACAACACGTCGCATTGTTTACGTTCGCTACAGTAAGAATCGACGCTTGCCGATAATACGATATTATCGGTATTGAGGGTAGGAGGCATAAAAGATTGAGAAGACAACTCGTTAGAATAATTATGTTTGTTTTGATCACAACTGACCGCAACATTTTTATAATCCGATATGTGTATCAGTGTATTGTGTTTACGCTTACAAAGTTTGCAACCTGGTTTCTTGCAGTGGTTTGCAAAATGGCCTGACCCAAAACAATTAAAACAAACCCTGTATGTTGTTAACAACTTAAGACGTTCGTCACTACTTAATGCAAGAAATTTTGGACAATTGTTTATGCGATGGTCACCTTTACACACACGACATGCTTTATAATTTGGCTGTCTATCAGAAGGTTGAGAAGACTGGACAGTCACCATAGATTTAATCGTAGGACGCAAGCGAGCAAGTGTCTGAGACTGAGAACGCGACAGTTCTAATGTTTCTATTAAATCAGCACGAGCGCGTAAAAACTTAATAAAATTAGTGAACTTTTTCACACTGTCCTTATCTGACCTACTCTTATGCTCTTCCCACTCTCTCAACGTTTTATGATCTAACTTACGGGTGTAGATATAAATTAACAGCGTGTCCCAATGTATAATTGGTTCACCTAATGATTCAAGCGCACGCAAGTTTTTATTGATCTGATCTATTAAGTGCTTTAAACTAGCAGATGACTCCTTGACAATAGGGTCTAAACTAAATAAACCTGACACGTGATTCTGCACCAATATTTCCTCATTATTGAAGCGGTCGCAGAGTGTCTTCCATGCTACAGAATAGTTGCTCGCTGAAACTTCTATAGATTTAATAACCACCGCTGCAGTACCCTCCAGACACGCTCGCAAATAATGAAATTTATTTACTGAGTCGATCTCTTCATTGCAATGAATGAGGCTAGTAAAAGTGTCATGGAATTCCAACCAATTAGTGTAGGAACCACTAAATGTAGGTAGATTTATAGTAGGTAACTTAACTGGCTTATATGTGCTACTACGAACAGTCTTGTCACTGCAGACAGATGTATCATCTATATTAATACTGCTCAATAAAGTTTGTGCCCTAGATAGTGACTTGTAATATGAAGACTCAAAGTCTGACCGCTCAACAAACTGTGCTTTCCCGTCGTCCGTGATACTCTCTAAACGTAACTGTACCTCGTCATACTGCTCGTACAATGATTCTAATTTTCCAATACGCAACTGCAGTTCGGCGACATCAACACGGCTTGTTGCTTTGTCACTCAGTTGGTCGACGTAGTTGACAAAAGCAGTCAAACGGCCCTTGAAACTGCCTCGCTTTTTAATTAATTCCTTTTCCTCAGACATTGGGAGACAGGTGTGTCAACCTGGAATTTATACAATAAAAAATGAGACAGAGATACAAGCACTTATCTGAACACACGCACGACAATAAGTTCCTAGACTAGACTATATAGGCTTCTAGACTATGATTAATTATATCATTGAAATACCTACAAATAATACAGCAAAAAAGTAGTAAACTTAGTTCTTACTAACTAAATGATGTAGGTAACTGCATACAACATTAAGAATTGACTAATATGTGATGTTAACTAATAATAATTTATTATAAAACTATTGATGAATAATATCTAACACTAATTGTACTGTGCAAAAATACCTACCGGCTCACGAAATATTAGACTGTGAAATCAATTAAACAAAATAATGTAGCATATAATGCTTAATAATACTGTATAACCTATAGTTGATACAATATAATTCTATTTAATTGTAAATAGCTTTAAGCTTACAGTTAACTAATAATAAAACTCGTAAAAGTCGGTATTGACTAACTAATGACTTTGACGGTACATACACAAGGTAAATTAAAACAGATTATCTAGTGACCTGGTAATCCTTAATTTAACATAAATACTACCTGTGCGAGTGTTGGGTAACGATATTATTACGAAATATACTTTAACACCACAATAATCTTCTAACGTAAGAACAGTCCACACCGTCGGTTAAATGGCCTTTTCAAAAGTTGCACCCGACGAATTGATTCATTTAATAATTTCTCCTAAGTATTTCAATCTTCTTGTATTACTTGATAATAACAATTAATTCAGCATCCGGTTCGATATGGACCATGTTCCGGGGAAGATTCGGGATACTTGGGAGAATGAAACAATTGGACGTGTTTCTACTGACGAGATCTAACGTATATTGAATAAATATGCAATGACTTAAAAATACATAGGTGAGGGTGATCGATGAGACGGCAACAATTATTACTATCAAACGCTGCCATCAACAGGATAGCAGGCGCTTGAACAGTTCGTAAAAAAACAGTTTTTTAATCAGGCTTCAAACGGAGCTCTTCGGTATCAGACTTATAGAAATTAATTAGCTTTTGTACATAGGTAAGGTAAAATTCGTTCTGTACCTACAGTGATCATTATGTACCTTTTATATTCGGATTAAATTAAAACTTTACTCGTCAACGTCATTAAAAGTTAGCTTTTAATGAACGGACTCTCAGTATGGGTCCAAGTCACGTGCTAATAACAATAACAATCAAAAAATATAAAAGCACGTTTTTATCTACTACTTACTAATATATAATATCTAACTAGATGTTTATTTTTAAGTATTAGTTTTAATTGATAGGTGTTTGTTGTACGGGAGTCTAAATTTGTCTATGTGGTGAAGATTTGTCGCCGCAAAAAATGGCTTTCTGTTTTATAAAGGGAATATACACACTTGCTATTCTAACCTATATTATAGTGGGAGAACCTCGCTTCGTAATGAATAGGCCGGCTCGACCAGAGTGATATCAGGGCATCACAGAAAACCGGTGTGAAACAGCGCCTGCGCTGTGTTTCACCGAGTGAGTGAGGATACCGGAGGTCCATACCCCAACCTCTTCCCCCATCCCCCAAAGGCTGGAAATGCACTTGTGACGCTTCTGGTGTTGATTACCATCAGGCGATATCTGCTCGTTTGCCAATAATCCATAAAAAACATCCTCCGGCCCGCAGGGGATTGTGTTGTTCTATGATTTATTTAAAATTAAAACTAATTTTCATCACAGAATTACTCAATTCTGTTTCGGAAACTGGTCTCCTATCATAAGTTGCCAATGTGACTGAAGCGTTGCATGGCAAAATTCGTAATCATAATTATACTTTTTGTGTTACAGTAAAATTTGAAAAGATACGTTACAGAACAGACTACTCTACACTAACACTACGCTTCACACTCCGCTAGACTACGCTTTTGTGATGCTGTTATATCGTGCACTGAAAAATAATTTCTATCTACTTAAGGTTAGAAAACAAGTGAAAATAAAATAACCATAAATTTACAAATCTCTTTCTCAGAGTAGTATCTTTGTGTCAAAGCTTTAGTAAAATTTAATTTAAAATATGATTTTATTTTTAAAACAAAAAAGGAAACTGAAAGAAATCATTCGAAATCTGGATTCGTCATCTCATCGATGTTGATGTAGCAACTAGACTAAATATTCTATCTCAAAATTATACAGTTTTACCCCATTGAATTTATTTATTTAGATTAATGGAACATGAGTACTGAGATATGGCTGCTTCCCAGTTAATTAAAATAAACTTTAACGTCATCTATGGTCTACGATATTTTTTCTACCTCACCGTCATTTCAAAAGCTCTTTGTTAGGATAATACTTTATGAATCAAACAAAAGCGAAAACGAGCGCTAAAGTTATGTAGAATGTGATCAATTTATTTATTATCTGTGGTCAAAAACTTGTATGGCGGGCGCTGAAATTGAAACTTTTGCAAATTTCTTCACTTCATAACTAATGACTAAAGTAAGTTAGAACTATGGCAGAAGAGTTACCGGATTGTGCAAACACTCAAACTCAAACTCAAAATTCACAAATCGAATGGAGTCAACATAATACTCCATCATTCATTCCCACAATATGGGGTAGATTATATTCCACAAAAGCTGCTAAGACTGGAAGACATTGCTGGAAAACGGAGAATAACCCTGAATACTATGGTAAGTACTCTAAATATTACGTATGTGTCAGTTAGAGTTAGTCAGACAGTAAATAGTAACAACAAACTGCCTATTTTTAATAACACGCCGTGTCTACCTTCAATTTTTTCTTTAGATCTCATCGAACCCGAGTTTACCCTGGGAAGGGCCCTAAACTCCAACTTTGTCGCAAAGAACAGTGTGTTAAAAGAGAATATTACAAGAAATGTCAGTAAACAACACTTCGTTATTAGAAGGGATATGTCGTAAGTTCTCAGATTGCAGTTACTTACTCATTCTCTTGTAATTGTGTGTTCATAACAACTTTTGTTATTTTTCAGCGAACCCCTTTGTCCTACAATTATAACCGATTTATCATACAATGGCACATTCATAAATGGGGAGAAAATAGGCAAAGGGAATTCGCAAGTTCTCGACGATAATGACGCTATATCTGTCACCCATGAACTTGTTAAAAGTTAGTAACAACATATTTAAATTTGAGTACACTTTATCTTTGCTTCTCATAAATTAGCAGGCTGCGTACACTAAATTCTTTTATTTCCTGCACAGAGGTCAATAATTCATTCCAGCCAGTACTTTTATAATCAACTTTTATTAAAAATAAAGAGATTTGTGAATTTTAGAACATCAGTTATTGATTGTCAATTTAATTGTTAAAAGTCACATAAATCGGCTATTGCTTCCATCACAAACTGCCTGTTTAGAATCGTTCTAGCTAAATTCTTTAAATAATTATGAATCCCTCATATATATATATTACTTGCTTCGTTAGCTCGTCTTTATTTAGACTGGCTGCTGTGGCTAAAACTGGCTAGGAAGCATCATCACTATTGTCCCTTTTTGTCAAATAAGTACTTTAATGATCATGGCCAAAGTAAACTTAAAGACTTGAGGGTAATTTTTATTGAAAGACTGGCAAGTCAGAAAGTATCTTACAATAAAAAAAAATATAAGTTATGTACTCAGCATTTCAATCAAAATTACGAAGTTCTGCTATGATTACATGTTGCGAAAAGCAGAAAATCTCTCTGAATACCTATTTCCGAAATGAGCGGTTAAGTCGAAATCATACATACACTATGTTAAAATATATATTGCTCTCTTTCTTTATATATAACTTTATAAATAACATTCATAACTACTTGTGTATTCTGATACCCAGCGAAAGTAAGATGGCTTAAAAATTAAATCTTAAAATATTCACAGTTACTATGTTAATATAGTACTTGCTAGAATAAATTGTTGACCTCTAAGCTAAAAGACAAATAAATTTGAGTAAGCCAACTTACAAAATTTGCTTTCTATTAGTTAACCCATTTACTTATTTACCAGCTCTGCTATAAAAAAGAGACTATATCAAGGTGGAGTTGCTTTCTCTTAATCTTAATTTCTGTAATATTTTTAATGATTACCACCTTATTTTCAGTTTTTATATTCAAAGACTTATTGAAGAATGAACAAGACAAAGTACCAAAAGAAATCTCCAAGAAATATTATATTTCTAGAACTTTAGGACAAGGTGCCTGTGGCATTGTGAAACTAGTTTATAATAAGGTAAAATTAAATCTAATTCAACGTGTTTTTACATTTTAACTGTGTTCAATTATGTAGGTATTTTATTTGTTTCAGATAAAATGTACCAAACATGCTATGAAAATAATTAAAAAGAGTAGACTGACGAATGGACAAATAAACAATTTAAATGACCCACAAAAAATTATGAATGAGATCAATATTATGAAATCTGTTAGACACGTAAGTTGAAGCTGTTAGCTTACTAATCAAGGGAATGTGTCAAATTTAGTTCTATGATGATTGTTGATTTTAATTATAAACAAATGGCGGATCTAACAAATTACCCCCAGATTGCTGTCCTCAGGTAGGCTAACTGCCTAGTTTGAGGTAGCGTACGCGACTACATGAGGTCATGGGTTTGATACCCATGCCGAACCATATGTTCGTATGAAAATTTTAAATATTTGTTTCGGAGATAAGGTGTTTTGTATGTATAATATGTATTTACAAAAAAAGTATATATGAGACAAACTTCTTAGCACTCCATGGATTCACCGTGCGGGTGCCGGGTCCATCGTGTGGCAGAGGGAGAAACTCAAAGCAGTTCCCAGGACTTACGACCTAGGTGTAGGTTTAAGGAGGCCCCCTTTAAGATACGCATCAACGGTCACCTTCACTGCTCGAGTTTCCCGCCCTACCTAGCAAAATTTGGTAGGAACCTGTTAGTGCAGCCTTGGATACTCGTTCTAAAATAGAACTTACTGCAGATCTCGACAGGCCAAGGTCTTTCAAAAGGTTATAGAGAGATTTAGCTGGTAAATATCAGTTGTTAGAACCGGTAATACAAGCTCTACTTAGTTCAGGACTAAATGGCGTTGTATGTTGGATGTCCGAATATATTTATTATTTAACTTTTACCAGTGACCGACAAGATTTGAGTACTACATTTTAGTGTTAACGAAATTAAAATTCATGTTGTTTTCTAACCAAACTGGTGTTATTAATGTAACATTGAATAATTGCAGCCCTGTATAATATCCACTCAGGAAGTGTTTGATTCTCGTGAAGCTGTCTATATCGTGCTAGAACTGATGCAAGGAGGAGAACTATTTGACAGAATAACAAAACAAGGACACCTGACAGAACACTTTACAAGATTTCTGTTTAGACAAATGGTTTTAGCCGTTAAATACCTTCACTCTAGAGGCATCACTCATAGGGACCTTAAGGTAATTTACATAAAAAATACTAAAATTGCCCAGTTAATAGATAAATATCTAAACTGGTCAATATCACTTTAGTTATTTGGACTACCATAGCAAAGCCTTTTCAAACATGAAATGATATTTAATGAAATTTGTTGAATGTTTTTCTTTTGGTGGATAAAAAATCGTAGGTTTAACACCTATGATAGGTACTAAAATGTTGTAGTGAATCAATATATTATTATTATTTTTTTTCCTTTTTTTTATTTAATGAGGGCTTAGTCACATTTAATTTATATTACTTTGTGCCAATTTTCAGCCTGAGAATGTTTTATTAGAGAGCAAGGAGGATGACACCATTGTCAAAATTACTGATTTTGGCCTTAGTAAATTTGTTGGTGAAGATAGTTTCATGAAGACTATGTGTGGAACACCACTGTACTTAGCACCTGAGGTACTTACAGCCAATGGACAAAGGAGTTACGGCCCTGAAGTTGATGTATGGAGTCTTGGAGTAATCTTTTTTGTATGGTAAATATAGTCCGCTTTTTTCTACCAATATGACAAATAAGGAGAAGTACTCACTATCATACTAAAGACTTAAGAATAAGAACTCGAGGTTACAAAGCCACTCTGATTCAGCACGAACACGGGCTCGACCTGGGCAATACTATCCCACAGAAGACCAACCTAAGCACTACAGCATTCTGCTGTCGTGTTTCGTTAGACCGGGGGCCCAATGATGCTCAATAGGCAGCTGCAATCTCAATGCTGCATTTGCAATGAGTATGGTGGCCACCCCCTTCAGGCAGAGTAGAGTCACTTTGTAAGGCACATACATAAAAAAAACAAATGAGTGTTGTTGGTTCGATCCCCAAATAGAACAATACTTTACTATTCCTCAAATTGTTGTTGTAAGTAACAAACATGAAACTGTGTTATGTATGTTTGTAGTTTGGTGTTGCAGGTGTCCATGGGCGGCGGTAATCGCTTACCATCAGGTGATACGTCTGCTCGTTTGCCCACAATTCAATAAAAAAAAAAAAAAAAAGATATAAGCACTAGGAATGAGTATTTCTTTTCTTTCTAGAAAAGAAATAGTATAATATTACATACTCAAAACTCATTTCTGTTTCAGCCTAGTCGGATACCTACCATTCTCATCTGATTACAAAGATTTGTCCCTTAAGGAGCAAATTGTAAAAGGGAAATACAGGTTCTCACACACTCACTGGAAAGGAATTAGTTTGCAGGCCAAACTGCTAATGAAGAGAATGCTCACAGTCCAAGTTGAAAGAAGAATCACACTCAATCAAATACTAAATCATATTTGGATGCAGGTAAAATATCTAATTTTTATTATTATTTCCCATCACATTAACAGCCTTTAGTAGTCCACAGCTGGACAAAGGTCTCTCTTGAGAAAGCAGGTCTTCACCTACCATGCTAAGCTGGCCTGGTTTGGTCGCCTCTTACAACTATACAATTACGAAATAAGAATACCGCGTGTCTTAAAACTCCTCTTATGATTAGGACATCATCACTGAGAAACTGAACTTCACTTCACACTAAAACTTTACACAAACCTTATGGCCAGTGTGGTAAATTAGGCTAAAATCTTCTTTGTAAGGAGAGGCCTGTTCTTTTAGTGCAAATTCTTTTGTTATGCATCAATACCTATAGTTTCACTTTTCCAGGATCATGATGTCATTGTGAGGGTGGAGAAACTACTCTCACAAAGAGTATTATTGAAAGACATGACTCAATTGACGGTGTCATCTAAAAGTACTGATGATGAGAATGGCAATCCACAAACTGTTACCGTCATAAGCTTAGTTGCGACAGCAAAAAGAGCGTTAAGTGATAGTTTTAATTCTACTGAACCACTACCCAAAAAGCTCCGAATCAGTTCTGACGCTAAACATGATGACAGTACAACGACTAACAGTTTTTGTTCCGATGACTAAATGTATTATTAAATATTCTTATAATTAATATAATTGTCATATTCTTCAAAATTATGAATGAATGTGTGACGATTTTACATTTTAGCGGAAGATTAGAAGTACAATACTTAATTAATGACGGGTACCTGTGTATATGTTAAGTTTTAGTGTTTTTAATTGTTTTCAGTGATTATCGTTAATGTCAAAAAACATGTGATATTTTAATAGTTATGTATTTTTATTAATGTAATCAGTAATGAAAGCCACTGAATGCTAAAGAGAACTATGACAGGAGTACTGCACTAATGACAAGGTAGATAAAGAAATTTTCTTTCAAAGTTAATTTTATTTGATGTTCAGTTGCTTTCGTTGCAAGTCTTATGTTTAACATAGAAATGTTGTTAACTGTATTTGTTTGATTTTTAATTACATGATAAGACTTTCGTACTATGATCAGACGATCATAGTTTCATTTTCAAGCTATGTTGAAAATCAACAGAAAGGAATTTGTTGACAAATTCGTTTTCAAATGCTAATGAATGCATTATTGATAATAAATGTGCCATATTATTATTGAAATTTTACCTTAAGAAATTCTGATATGTAGCTGTGAATTATTAATATTTTTTTCTCTTTAATTTTAATAATAACTTTTATACAATTTTCAGTTAAGAATTGTTATCCGCCTTGATTACCACCGGCCTAATGTTATATCATGTTAATTTGAGAATGATTAATGGTATTTGGTTTTATACTCAATAAAACAAATGTCATCAAAAATAAATTATATTTTTATTTCAATTCCTACGATGTTCTGTACAGCTCTATGTACAAACACCAAACATTACATTAAAAAGAATTTAAGACGCAAATATTAAATTACTCAGTCTCCTATGATATTCGTTACAGTTTAACTCGGCGATTTCTATAAACAATGCTTAAAAATACTGTTCATTTTCATACAAAACAGTCACAATAAATATATTTCCCTAAACACCGATGATCATTAAATATTTTAGGAACCTCAACAGTGCTTGTTAAACTGTAAGAATAATCCACACTAGAACACTGTAAATATAAACCGAAAAATATCTCATTGATAAATTATTCCAACTGTGCATTAACATTCAAAATAAATAGATACTGAATTTTAAGTAACAAAATAATCGAGGTATAAAAATCAACACCAGCATTAGCTTACAATAATTGTGAACTTGTTTGTTTATTACTTGTTTTTTACAATAATTGATGTACTTTGATTCAATTGATTCCGATACAACATGAACTACATTTTGATTTATAGAAAGCTTTGTTCTTCGAGGCAGTACGGCATCAACTATATTCAATATGTATAGCAGAAGATATATTATTGTGATGCCTAAAATCTAAACTTACAATAATTTTCAATTATAACCCATCCTCCTTTTAGCCATATTTATTAAGATTCAGTCTTCTAAAATAATTGTGTTGCAACTCGAAAACAATTCTATTTGAATTGAAAATCTTGAGATTTTAAATTGTATAAGGCATTTTAAACAATTTTACTAGAAATCTTAAACTTCATATTAGATTGGATATAGATTTCCAGGGCTAAATAATTAAGCTATAAGTATGTCATAAAGAAATAACTACTTTGGAAACAGTTAAACCTATTTAAAGATTCCACTTTGAATCATTTTTAAATCTAAAATTGCATTGCATATACGTACAATAAAGATTTATAAATGTAGTCGATTTGACTCAAGAATAAGCTAGAAATTGTAGAGAAAAATCAAAGACACATTGTACGAACTCATAAACACATCCTTCCATATTGAATAATTCTAAGCGATTCAAATTTTGTTTTCTTTGTATTTAAGAAACCGAAATTATAGTTATCCCGAAAGAATATATAATAAGAAATTAACGTGAGTCAACTTTACATACAACCGTTAATATGTCGTAATAATAAAATGGGATCCGTAATTATATAACTGGAACAAAGCGCATTTCTTTTCTCACTTTAATGTCGCCACCATATTTGATCCAACAATGAGTTTATAACTCACTATTCTCCTTCGACATCTTCATGGGCTGTACTATGTGAAGGTTCTGAACTTTGTGCGTCTGCCGCTGCAAATGAAAACAAGATTTTTTTACGTTGAAAATGAAACGAGATTGGTAGGTACCCCAATAAGCTACTGTTATTCATCAAGCCCTGTTTCAATTGCGCTATAAGCAACTCACCTAAATCTACACAACTTTGGAAGAAACTGAAACAATATGGAATGGGCCTCAGTAACATGAGCAAAATTTACAATATCTAATCTATTTTTAATGTGGTGAGGTTATGAACTGGCGAGCAAAAATAAACGACCGGTTACACAGTTGAATCTCTCGATAACACTAGAAGTAGATATACGTTGCTTCAAACTTTTGCTCAATGTAAACACATTCAGTAAAGTCCCAACGAATGCTAATATATATTTTATAGGTAATGCTGAAAGTCATCTGGTAAATAAGGCCAAATAAGACTTACGATGCACTAAATAATTGCACATACACTTTTTAGTTTAAGTCCTCCATGAGTTCAACGAACACATTTTAGGGTTTAGGGCGATTTAGGGTTCGTAAACCATAAAATATTTATTTTCTTCTGGTATAGATCTTTTTCTTTTGCTCAACAGTATTTAGTTATGTTAGTATTAGTATCATATAAGAAGGGGTAGTTCATGTAACATATACCGAGTGTACTACCCGGACTATAGTGTAATAAAATAATTAACGTAACGATACTTCATTTCCACAGACGTCTATAGGCGAGAGAGACGCTAGTTGCCTAATAAGGTTGCAGCCAATATTTCTATTATAGTTTTGACAAACCACTCGGCTTTATGTTACATAAATCTAGCCCTAAGATTTAATCACATTTTTAACACAAACATCCATTAGTTGCACTGTGCTTACAATTCAATGTTATAAAAATACAACAACCCGTCGGAAATATCTGCAAACTTGACTAATTAGTTTACTAAATAGGTAGTTTATTAATATTTCACTGAACAGAGCAACAATAAACAAGAATGAGATTCCGAAAGCAAGAATCACAGAAACGAAGAACACGTGCGTCGGCGCTTGCGTTGGCAACGGTACTAGATAGGCCTACGCGGGGCGATGCGTGATGAAGCGCATTCCAGTCGGGTGCGCAGATATTTCCGACGGGTTGTTGTTTTTGTATTAAATTTTAGGAGTTAGCAGAGGTATTAGTTAAATTTAATAATGCCAGCTATGTCAGTGTCTTCTTAGTAAAGGTGGGAAAAGTAAGTACTGATGTGTAAGCAGGATATGATTAAAAACTTAAACATATATCTTGTATGTATATACGAGAGATGTAAAAGGAATAACAAATAGTACATACTAAACACAATAAAAGTTAATACCGCATAATATATATACTATCAGTGTGCCCACTGTGGTACTTTTAAATAAACCCTCTTATACACATAAATTTAGGTTATGAGATCTAATTCTAATGATTTCTTTATGTGAAATGTACATAATTTCAAAGTAAATACTCCGGCTGTATCAACTGCAAGTGCCTTTATCTATGTTTAGTTTTAATTTAAAGTAAAATTTCATAATTACTTACAAACTATTTAGATAGTATTAAAAATAAAATCAGTTTCGTACTCACCAGCAATAGCTCTGTCCGCTGCTAATTTGTCCTTGACTATGTAAAATGCCGCGATCAAGAAGAATATACCACCAAGGACCTCAACGAAGCAGGTCACAAACAAAGCATACTGCAGTGAACTGAAACTGACATAAGTGCTAGGTGCTGTCGTAGGTGACAGTGTTTTCTTTAGCTTTTCCGATATCTGAAAAAAAGGTGTACATTAGTTTCGTATTTTTTTTAAATATCTATACAAATAAATAAAATTGGAGTGTCTGTTTGTAAGTAATATTAAAATAACCGCTTTCTACTACATGCGTATGAATGTGTATATACGGTACACATACCAAAATATATATTTTTAAAATTTTTGTCTGTCTGTCTGTCTGTTTGATCCGGCTAATCTCTGGAACGGCTGGACCGATTTGGACGGGACTTTCACTGGTAGGTAGCTGATGGTACAAGGAGTAACTTAGGCTTACAGTTTTTAGACTAGCTTCGCCCCGCGGCAACGATACCACAATAACCGCGGGTAACACCGCGGGGTTTATTTAGTTTGTTATAATAACAAGAATGAAAATTTGAATCGGCTGAAGGTTAAAAAGTTACTTTTTTAAATAATTATTAAATTTACAATTGTAATGAAAATTTACTGAAGTTTAACAAGTATTTTGATATTTCATACTGATAAGATTACACCCAATACACTCGAGAGCTCGTAGCTATTTATACTAATGTTGTATATTCGAAAGTAACCTTGTCAGTCTTTGACGCTTCTACTACTAAACAACCGAACGGATTTGAATAAATCTCGGTATAGAGAAAGATTTGACCTTGACAAGACCTTGGTGAAGCTCATAGGCTCTATTGCATAACCAACATATACACGGTCGCAGACGCGGGTAAAAGTTAGTGATATTAATGAATTCGAAAGTACATAACTATGTCTATCACGTTTTCGCGCTAAACCGCTGCAGTGATTCCAAGGAAATTGGCATGGAGATCTTCATACCAATGCTTAGATTCTTTAGTATGGACAGGCTACTCTTTATACGATGACCGACATACACGAAGGCGGAACCACGGATAAAAGCTAGTCTTTAATAAGTTACGTGATATCTTATCTACACTAATATTATAAAGAGGGAAGATTTGTATTTTTGTATGTAACGAATAAACTCAAAAAGACCGATTTTAAAAATTCTTTCACCATTCGAAAGCTACATTATCCACGAGTAACATAGGCTATATTTTATTTTGGAAAAAAATAGGGTTCCGTAAGATATTTGCGTTTTTCGGACACAATGTGTAAAAAATCAACCAGAAAAGTTATTTATTTTGCGTACGCTGCCTAAACTGTAAAAGATAGAACCATAAAATGCTCTAATGGGTAGACTTTTTGCAGCGGTAACCAACATCCACGCGGGCGGAGCCGCGGGCGACCGCTAGTTAAATTATATAAAAAAGTCTCGGTTTCGAATCTCACAACGCAGTATTGCCGTTCATAATCATCGTCAAAAGCCTAGAGCAGTCCACAGTCGGCCATGGGCTTCTCTTCGAAATATGCTTATTGCACTTTAGTAAAATTTATTACTTTAATTTATTAATTAACAAAGTACACTTACAACTCCCACTAAGTAAGGACTGCCAGCATCACCAAACATGTGTGAAATTAAAATTTGCAAAGCTTCGGCTGTCGACCGCCGCGGTGGTATTACCACGTACTGTAATTTAAAAAAAAACAATTAGCACTAAACTTAAAGAAATAAAACAAAATGTACAGGTATTTTAAATAAAAAGTTGAAGGCTAAAGGTTTGGCTAGCAATATTACAGACAAATATAAACCATACATAGTTATTATAAAACTTCTAGTAAAATGAGACTGCATGTCAAAAGTTTTCTGAAAACAAATTGATGTCTCACCATAAAGATCTTAGATTACGGTTTTTTTTTTCTTTTTTCAGTAAAGCATGTCTTTATAACGTCATAACAAATGACATGTAAAGAAAGAATTGGATATTGAATGGAACCATAGTGTACCTAAATATATATATTACAGTGTCAGGTATAGGAGTTATGTATAGGTATATGTCTATTGCAATCACCAGTGTTTTCCCCAAAGGTAGTAAAATAAGAGAAAGTATTCACACTGAAACCCCTTATAGCTAATTATTTGATATGCGACATAATCTAATAATTATAGTAATTAGGTACTACTATTTACTTTTACAAATCAATTCAAAGTATCATCAAACATTTCATTAATATATTAACTACTAGGTTTAATTGTATGCATAAAATATTAATAAATAACTACTCTTATTTGCATGTAGTACATATTTATATTAGCGCCATCTATTGCAAATCCTGCAAATTGCGTGTTAAAGTACATCGCTTAAGAACAAATTTCTAACGCGTTGCATAGTAAAATCAATAGATGGCGCCTCTACACAGATTGAAATCGGTCCACCAAACTCGAATGTATTTCTAAAACTATTCCAATGAGATACGCATATTCCGGAAGTTATTATAATCACAACTAGGCAATGGTGAACCGTCAATATGTGCTAATGAGTGACTGAATTTAATTAAGCATCATACAAAGCAATAATTACAACTAATAAAAATATAATACTTTCATACACATGACAGACATGCTACATGCAAAATAACAATTACCATACAAAAAAATACTCAAAACTAAAATCCAACACAAACGTTACTAAGGAAAAAAGACTCCAACGGACAGCATTCGCACACTATCAACTCTGTAAGGGCCTGTGCAGACCAGGGATTACAAACTGTCCACGGCGCGCTCTTATTGGCATAGCAATAAGGTGCACTTTGTCCGTGCAATATTTCACCTTACCTGGCGATATACGCAGACAAAGAAAGCAACCCAATGAAAAGTAATGATAAAAACACACCGCGGACATTTTTTCGGCTAAAATTCTTCTTAAATTATCTTCCTTTCTCATTTATTGTAAGTATATATTTAGGTAACGTTTATTTTTACTGTTACATATCAAATTTAAGTCAATCCTTGACATTTAAAAAATCGGTTGACAGGACAAAAATTAACTTTAATGACTTTTCGAATAACAGAATTAGTACCATCGTTCCTAGTTTGCGCAGGCTCTTAAACATACAAAATCGAAAGGGTGACAATAACACTTCCGCAGAGGACAACTCTTACCATGGACATATCGGCTACTATTGCCCAGTTGAGATTCAAAGCGGTTTCGGCAATAAATATAAGGATGAAGGTGAGGAAGTAATATTCTCGCACTAGGGTGAGCGCGAGCGCGAGGGCGGGAGCGGACACGAGCAGCCCCACGCCGCAGATGATGGGGTGCGCGCGCGGGAACGGCTTCACCAGCATCGTGCCCAGCGCCGAGCCCAGCGCCACGCCCAGCAGCCCCGACACCATCGTGATCGCGCCGAAGATTAGCGACACCCTTCGTGCAAAGTATCGGTACGGTCAGCACATGCGCTTATATGCGATCGACGGTATTACAAGCGCCATATTAACTATGTTACGCCGTATTATTTAACACATCGATATACGTGCAGTAAAAGTATAAAAACCCGCGTTAAGTTAAGGACAGTAAAGATGTGATTAAAAATCATTTTTATCTTTTACTGGACAGTATATCGATGACAATAATATAAAATATTTTGGTCATGCTAAAATATATAAATATATAGAAATTATATAAAATACGTTAAAAAGGCAGCCATGATGATTTCGATTCGTAATTCATGCTCGCATATTTAACTTAAATAAGTGAAGTCAATTCATCAGGTCAATCCTAAAATATTAAATCACTGTGTACACAATGAAGTACCATTCTCTACATTAGCGTTGTGATGAAATATTCTCG
This sequence comes from Spilarctia lutea, assembly GCA_916048165.1. Classification (NCBI taxonomy): domain Eukaryota; kingdom Metazoa; phylum Arthropoda; class Insecta; order Lepidoptera; family Erebidae; genus Spilarctia; species Spilarctia lutea. The sequence continues at coordinate 11,445,024 of OU696480.1, read as the reverse complement.
TTAATATGAATTAGTGCGGAATCGCGTCATCTCATTGGAATATGTTCTCGGGATTAAATTCGAGTTGGTGATCGATTTCTGCATTTATTAGCGCATTCTTATTCTCGAACGCACAAGAACCCCTGAAGTCTCGAAAGGTAAAAATAAAAATGTTTCAGGAGTCAAGTAAAGGCAGAAAACGCTCACCAGTACAATGTCGGCAACTATCGACCAGGTGAGGTTGAGTGTGGTCATGCCGACGAACATAAGAAAGTATGTGAGTCCGACGTAGGAGGAGACGGAGATGAGCGCGAAGTAGATAAGCGGGGCGGAGGCGAGCAGCGCGAACCCGCAGATGAGCGGGTCGCAGTCCGCTACGCGCGGGCGCAAGCGCTGAGAGATCGCCGCGCCCAGCGGCACGCCCAGCGAGCCCGCGAACATGCCCAACAGCCCGAACTTGTACGACACGCTGCATCCACACCACATTGCTTAATATCTTTTCAACTATATATCATATACCTAAAAATGGTTTTCGCTCTCTCATCATCATCAACAGCTTTAACAGTACACTGCTAAAGATATCTAATATTTTGCACGTTTTGACAACGAAAACCACTGTGGTTATTATTTACGTCATTTGTATCGTAGCTCCAATTAGTTAAGTAAGCAATATTTTGTCTTCGCGTTATCTTTGTAACTTGTACTTATTGTTACTAAATATAATACAGTAATAAACTTTCGCCTTGAGTTTCGTTTTTCATTATGAATATAAGTGTTTAAATAGAAATCCATACTAAGCTTTTTTCTTAAAGATATAAACGTCATTTTCAAGTATTAGGAAGTATGAAATACTCGCAATTATATAAATATAACTCGGGTGAATAAAAGTTAAACCGGAAACTTTATTACAAGTCATTTAAAGAAATATATTTGCACGTTGTAACTTCATGTAAATAATACATTTTGCACACACACAATTGACACCATAATACCATAAAAAAAACAATTGACTGCACTAATCTATACAAATAAATAAAATTGGACTCTTTGTTTATTTTTTAAACTTAACAGCTTTTTACTAAATTTATATGAATATACAGTACTTACATAAAAATATTTTTATTTAACTTTTTGTCTGTCTGTTTGTACCGGCTAATCTAGTACTAAACATAGTGACGTAAATACATAACTGCAACGTTACTGTTAGCTGGCTATCGAAGGTTATCAAGATTTCTTTATTCTTATCATAAAGACTTAATATTGCTTACTTAACTATTTTATTATAAGCCGTAATTGGCTCACTTTGGTAATAATTTTTGCTATATTTTTGCTTAAAAACTCAGTAGATTTTTATCATTTGTAACAAACAGCCCTATTTTTCGAAAAGGTTGAATAAGAATAATACCTTTCAATGGTTATGTCCGAGCCCGGTTGCATAGACAATCCTACGAAGATGAATTGTGGTCCCCACCAGGCCAAAGCGCCTGTCACGAAGGCTACGCATGTAAACGCAATCGTCGTCAGTACGAATGATGGACTGTAAACATTTAAAAGAAAGATATAAATGTGTGCACAATTAACACCTTCTAAAATAAAATTTATTTTTGTAGGAAGATATGCATTTCAGTGTACATATACAGTAAATCTAAAATCTCAGAGATATTATACCAGTAGTTTTTAATATTTTTATAACGGTTTACGGTTGATCTCACCCAGATCGTGTCGGTTTTCCGTCCCATCGGATTATGAGAGTGAGGGAACAGAGAGTGCACCTGTGTTTGCGCACACACTTGTGCACTATAATATCTGCTGCATAGTTGGTTGGTTTACGTTGAGACTGACCGCCGTGGCCGTAATCGGCTAAGAGAACTTCAACGGCTTATTGACCAGGTTATATCAAACATGTGCTTAAAAGGCGCATTTAGTTTCAGAATGTAAAAGTAATTTGAAAATTATTTAAATATATTAAACAATATCACTACAAAATACATGAAGGATGTTGAGAACGGTGTTTGTCAGAACGAGAAGCAAGAAGTAGTGCCCGCGATTTTTTTCCCGATATTTTAGATGTCAAATATGCATCTCGTTATCTTCTAATCAATTAGAGAGATCAGGTTACACAAAGGAGTGAGTACAATATAAATTTGTTAGAACGAATCAGTATCAGTGACATGCTATCAAACACTGTTAAAATATTTTGATATACTTCTAAGACAAGTGCATGTAGTCCAAAGCTACTCAAACGATTTCAATACTGGGATGGTCGGTAAACTAAATTATGTTGAATGTTTAGGTTTGGATTGGACGAGAATTTTACATTATGAGCTACAACAAACTCAAAAACCCTGAAACCATCAATCCAGTTCTGTATTATACATCAACTGTTTGAACGGAGCATAGACCGACGAGCATAGAACACAGAAAGGAGTTTGTTAAAAACTTATAAAGCTGCCCGAAAGACGATCGTCACTTTGTATTAGATTGAAATTTTATTAACAAATAGCTGTGCCCGCTACTTCATACACGTGACATTTGGATTTTCAAATTAATATGAAGTTTTCTCCATTTAAACCTTCCCTGGGCTACGACAAACATTTCAAAATAAAAATCAGCTAAATCGGCCCATCCATTCTCGAGTTTTAGCTACACAAACGAACATCAACTTATTTTTATATATTACCTACGGACACTTTGCAGACCTAATGTAACGTTTTTTATACTTACTTCTTAAGAAGGGATCGTACATCTTGCTTGTATGACGTTGGCTGCATATGGCTATGTTCGGCCATTCCCCGAGGGGGGTCTTGCAAGACCCATATTATAAGTATAACGGCGATAACTCCCAGAAAAGGCGTTACTCGCAAACCAAACCTCCAATTTCCTGCTGCAGCACCGGCCACAGACCCAACGATGTATCCAAGGCCACTAAAATGAAAAAGAAGGCAATATATCATATAAAACTTCTATAGAGATTAAATAGAAGTGATAGATCAGTTTACTAAAAAAAACAACAATCATCCAGTAAATTAAATGCAAGGAAATTGTAAAACTTAAGATGCTTATTTTGTCTGGTAAGATAAAAGTCTATCGAGCCTAAACCCGATGATAACATATAACATTGTTCGGACATCGAGAAGTGGTTCTAATTTAGCTTCCCAAATCCGTGTCGAACATACACATACTCGTACATACGAAAATTGCAAGTTAATATTAAAGCTTGTAAAAATTACCTGCCAACGGGTATCGCAAAGTAGAATACAGCTAACATCTTAGATCGCACATTGCCGACAAACAAATCGCTGATAATTGTTGGTGCAATTGTCGAATAAGACGCTTCACCAATGCCCACCATACCGCGAAAAACAGCAAATAAAGAATAGTCCTAGAACAAACAAAATATTCTTTATACTGTAATATGAGAACCATAAAATTTTGTGAAGCTTTTTCAAAAACATTTCGACTTTACAATTTCAAAACGTAGCAAGGATATGAAACAAATATGAGAAGATAACTTTGAAAACTTGTTGCATCAAGAGTCCTGGTATTTCAATTTCATAAAATATGTAAATAAGGCTTTTAAATAATCGTGTGTAAGCAATTGTAAGCAGATATAAATATGATTTGGTGATGACACGGATGCACGGAAAAACTCATTTGAGTTTATGTGGCATCTTGTATTTAATAAAGCGTGTACCTTATATGTATTGTTCAAATAAATAAAAAATCGCTTAAAAATCGATCGATCCAATTGCACGATGCAAAGACTATTTTTTCTCTTGCAGTTTTTGTACAAGTTTAATATATTATGTTTAATAACTACACACTTCAAAATATAAAAAATTACAATCCCAATTTATTTTATCTTACTCATCAATAACAACTTTATTTCAATATCTTTGAGTCATATTGCTTAGGGAGCTTTCATGGCAGGAGTCCAGTTTTTCAGGAGTTACCCCTACCAAAGCCAGCCCAATATTATCAATATCACCGTAACGAAAAAGTATCCGCATATATTGTGTCAGCATCTCTTTAAAATTACATAAAATTAAGTAATCAAACTTACAGCTACAAAAGAGCCTGCTAAAGTGGTAATACTCCATAAAGCAACTCCAGAAGCCATGATTATTCGCCTCGAGTATCTATCACCGAGGTATCCGAACAATGGGGCAAATATCATGTAGGCTACAATGAAAACTGTCTGTAGTAAGCCGGCGAGGTCGTCTCCGATTTGAAACTCGTCTTTAACATCTCCCAGGACACCTAAAATAAAAACAAAAACATTGATCAGGCACAGGCTATCTAGTTAAATATTTCTACATGGTATTAGAGGAAAGCAACTGTAACAGAAAATCGATATAATTAAATGTTGATCGTGGGCCAATATGCTTAAACATGTAGTGCTAAAAGTGTGCCTAACCTTTAGTGCTGTTTTAATTATTACTGGCTCTGGTTGTTTATTTCGACATTTCTCATCAATTACCTTATAATGTGGCCGAGGTTACGCTGATGAAAGTACTCACATAAAACTATTATAATGACCGAGCGTGAGCTCAGCAAGAACGTAGATATTTAGTGAAAAAATTCACAATTATGAATGTTGTATATAATAAAAATCTTATTTTGATTTATTACTATTAAGGACCCGTTACTCCGTACTCGGGAAATTTTAATTATAAAATTTTTATTTAGAGTTTTTAGGGACTAAGTGTCTACTAATTTAAGATAAGATTTTTCTAAGATTTTTTCACAATTTAAACTTCCCTATCAGCAATAATTTTTTTATTTTTTTTTTATTTGTTACTTACATATTTTATAGATTTATCTAGTTGATGTTGTAATTTTACACAGAAAATTTTAGAAACTTAAATTTTCTAATAAATTCGAAAATTTTAATAGAAATCGGATAACAGATTTGCAGACTTGCATCTGCGTGGCAGTTGAAATAGTAAACATGGGAGCAACAAATGAATTAAGTTTAAGAACCTAAATATTTGTCAGTAATATTATTAACAATAATAGAAAATCAACAAAAGTGTGTACGTGACAAACCTGTGATGTTATAAATATACATCACTATCGATAGCTATATTGATACTTTCTGATAGTCAAGTAAATACCTAACATTTGGCAAATCCACGGTTATAGCGATGTGATAAGTTTATTGACAAAACCTAAATGTTAAAGATAAATCCAAATCCAGAAATTCTAAGATAAACATGAAATTGGTTAACTACTCATAAAATTACGTGATATCGCTTCTATTTTATAAAAAATATTATACTTCAAGTGAGGTTGAAGGAGAAAAATCTATATATTAAGTATATAAAAATGTTGAGTTAGTGGACAGCTTACAAGTGACGGCATCATTCTAAAAAGGTCTCCTGGCGGTTCGCATGACCCATCAATAAAAATTTTGACACAGGCCCGTAGTCTATTAATTGGTCAATAAATTCATCTTCAATAGCATTAAGACACTTCAAAAAAATTTAACTGTCAAATGAAAGCACCTTGTCTTTGTCCTTGAGTCCTTGATGATGTCCAACACTTGCTAGTTGATTGTGTCAAATATCGAAACCAAAGGAACTCGTTGATGTGCAAGTATAACTTTAATGTGTACGATGTAGGACTTTTCATCACTGTCTTAAGTAATCCTAATACAAATGCGACGTTTGACCTATTTGAGATATTTGCACAACATCGACTTCCCCTGTCTCCAAGGTAGTTAGTATCATAGAATAAGCCACGATGGAGCTAACATATTACTTCTTAATAAAAGCCCCTAAATTAATTAAGATTATAAAAAAGTAAAAAAAAGCACATGATAATGTCTTTCTATTGAAAAACTATATTTCATGCTTGTTAATGGCAAATATGGCAATGTATTATGGTCTAAAATTATTACAACATTGTCTAGTTTATAAAGGAAATATGCCTATAAACAAATTGACGATATCATCATGAATAAAAAGACGGACATGTTTGTGATATGCGATGTGAATAATTGTAAGGATCAACAGCTCTTGAATTATTATGTGATTAGCTTTATATTTTCTAAAAACATTATAATAAATGGATTTTAGGCCTTTATCCTTTAACTATCTTAATAGGAAATTCCTGCAACTATTGTAATGGAATATAGGGAACAAACAGTATAGCTAACTACAATTTGAAACATAAAAGATTTTGAATCCGACACAAACTGTTCGATAAAAACCCCTATTATTTTGACACCTCTATAAATCTTTCCTTTTATTACAATGCCACAGTTATTGTGTGCTGTTTGTGCTCCATCATTTATTTGTTGGGGCCCCAAGCTTTTTATTAAGTGTACGTTTATTATGCTTATATGTAGTTTTGTTCTCAGCATCAACTGTATTTTTACTTACAAGTGAATGTAATAACCAGTACAGCGAGTGTTGTATAAGCTTCAAGGTAAGCGAAATCTGAAGTTTAATTGCACTGACTAGGAATAAGTGTATTTCAATCACACGGAAGAAGCAAATATGCCAATAAATGGAAAGAGTAAAAAAAAACTAAAAAATGAAACCACTAAATAAAATTTTGAGAATAATTATCATTCGAATGGATTCATACGAATAGAGTATTAAAACAATTATTTATTTATATAAAACCATTAATAGCACTGCAATAAAATAACAGACATAACAGACACCTCAGAAACCTCCATCGCTGTCGGTTACCCGGATATCCTTCGTCTTAATACATACATTTTGCTAAATATTATCTTTGCTGTATGCTACGCTTACAAAAAATATTAATAAATATGAAAAAGATTAGTATTTAGCTGTACGCAGAATTACTCGTCAAGGAGCAACTGACGGGAATGGTATAAGAGCTTGTCAGACTATAGAATTTATAAAGATTGTGACGGCCCCTCTAAGAGAGACACCGACTTTTGTAATGGCGTCATTCACTTTTATGGGCTACCGCAGCAAATCAATCACACACATTATCACATTAACAGCCCTTAAAAGTTCACTGCTGGTATCTACTTCAAAAGAAGGTTTCACTGCTGGCCAGAAGGGCTATTATAGAGTGAGTTTTAAGTTTCCCTTCCTTGTGATGTTGTTCGCTTAGTTTGCTTTTTAGTCAACTGTTACGACTGTTATGAATACTGCAGGAATAAACTAATGACTCGTTTTTTTTTTTTGTTTTTACTTATTCTATGAAACCTTACTTCCCACCAAATTAATTGGTTCTACCTACGTCAATGGATACTTCTCATTGACGTAGAAACATTAAACAGGTTTTTTTTAACCCAAAAAATGCTAAAATTCCAAAGGTTCAACATACCTATACGTCTTTTTAACGTATCTGCTTTAAAGCTTTCGTTTACCTAAATGTTATTTCCCTGCTTCCTAGAGAAGGGTGGCTTATAAATAAATTACAGCTACATAATTAGTTTATAAAATGGTTAAACCTACAATGAAGAGATGAATACTAAAATCTCATTGTACTTACATGGATTTAAATAGAAATTTAAAAAGTACACTCAACTATTCTACTATAAATGCACATATTTTGAGCGGTTAAACAAATAACTGTTATTTCAGTCAGTTGTATATTACTAAGGGGAATTGATAAAACAAGTAAATAAATAGTTATCTACGAGAAACAATAAATTACGAAGTTAAATACGAGCACCAGTAGCGAAGTTATGAAAGGTTAAGTGGCCCCATTTCAACGAACACAATATGCTTTATTTCTTGCTTAATTTATTAATTCAATATCGACTATCACAAATTTCTAATTTTTAATGTTTAATATTAATCTAAATTATTTGTTAATAAATTAACATTATTATTTTATTCTTGTCGCACTTTGGTTTAAGAATAGCTACTAAGATTTATTTTTAATACTTACATATTTTATGTCTAATATTAGCGTTACGCACATAGACACACCTTTTTTTAATATTGTAGCTATCTATTTTAATTTACATTTTACTTCTGAAAGTATTATCACATTATTTCTCAGTTAATAAAGTACAAAGCGCCTTTAAATAATATCGTTCAATTAAGCATCTTTCAAAGTCTAACACAATTATATAAGTGTCTGGCTCATATTATTTTCTGCATCAGTATTGTGCAGAGCATTGCACCGTGTAGTGGCATATCAAAAATCACAAGGTAAGCAAAACCCTTAAAGTAAAATAAAACATCAAATGGTTCTAAAAGTATACTATTAAAACTCGCTTGACTTTGAAATTTAAGAAGCTCTAATTTTAGCTACCTACGCTCAAGTGCCCAACCGTATATTAATTTAGTTCTTAGTGAACGAGAAACTACAAACGACTAACGACAGTAAGACTCTTCATGTTCGTATATAACTAAGTTTGTAGAAATAACAATTCTTCAAAAAGAACAATTCCATACTCGGATAAAACCGGTCGCGGCTTTTTACAATACCACTAGGTATGCCAGTTTTAAAGTATAATTCTTAAAGTGTAGTTATTCAATATGATTTTTCTTTTGCGAAAATCGTTGTATGTGAAGTTCTCGCTAGTGTATTTAAACGATTACCGAATGTCCATACGCCATCGGTAATCGAAATTCATTTTAAATAGACTAGCGATGTTATTATCTACTAAAAGAAATACAGAACCTTTAAACTTTAACTGACTGTCCATTTTAACAATGATGTGTTTTATAAATACAGGTAGGTACGCAGATCATATATTTGTCTTTTGTGAATTTGATCAAAATAAAAAACAGTGACCCATTCTATTTGATGCGTCTGTCTGAGTAAGGATAAACGCTCATCAGAAATCATACATGTCATCCAAATGCTAAAATAAATAGTTACTTCATTAATATTTAAATTATTTTAAAAGAAGGTATATTATTACATCATCAAGATAGTACGGTGACCTTCACGATTTGTGGGTGGATGACGGTGTGGCGTGACTAGTTCGAACGTACATATAAACTACGTCATCGTGACTGTCGCATCGCGTGGCGTGGCGGCAGCACTAGCGTATGAAACTGAGCAGTTCTGCTGACTTCTACTATCATACGCGACCGGCGCGCTATCGGCATCGTATACATCACGCCATCGCAACAGCCAATCAGCAACGAGAGATTTGTGGCGCGAAACGACTCGTGACGGTGCAGTTGGCACCCAAAGTTTTCTTGGTCATGTTAATGGTAATATGATGAAAACGCATAAATATGTATTTTAATACTAACTTTTTAAAATAAATATACCTACCCAATCTCATTGAAGAAGTGAATTTCATGAATCATATAGGTACATAGCAAGCCAAAGAAAGAGAAAAGTCATTAACAACCTCTTCAAAAGAACACTTCTTTCGACACGTGATTACAATACATGTCATTTCCAGAACAAGTCATCATACACAGGTAGGGGCCTATTTGCCAATAGAAAAGGAGATTGAATGCCTGCAGTTAATTTCCGCCCAATTGTGATTGGAATTTGGATTATTGGATATGACAAATCACCCTAGCACGGGGGCTTAATTAAATTCGGATTACCACATCCTCCAAGCGCTAAACGTGTTATGATTACAGTTAAGAGTTTTATTTAGTCTGTATTCGATAATCAAACTACAGGCGATTCTATTTTAGATCAAGAAGCATTAAAATATGACGTAAATGTTTTTGCTTTGCTGTGATTTGCGGTTTAACAAAGCAGTTGAGCACCCATCGCATAGATCAGTTTATTAATTCCGTGCCTAAAAGTCTTCGGTTACCTACACTCGGGTGTTTTTATATGTTCTGTTGTGAACAAATCTCTATAAAACGCAACGGATGTGATTAAGTATTCATTTTACCTCATTTATGATGAGGTAAAATGTATATCGACTTTGACTGAATTAAAATGAAATAAAAACAAGGATAGCATAATTATGTATAGCAGTGGACTGTGATAGGCTGATGATGAAAAACAAGGGAACAAAACCTTCATAAAAAGGTGAAGCCGCTAGAACTCATTCATTCACGCGCCTTAATCTTGCAATAGTATAGATTAGGGTTGCCAGATGGCCGGGAAATTCGGGATTACCCCGGAATTTTGTTTCTTGTCCCGCGTCCAATAATTAGACCTCATTGTCCCGGATTCCGAAAACCTACAAGCTTTGCAACAACAAACTAACGATTGACTCGGATGGCCCGCCTGTAAGTGAGGGGAAAATGCTTCCCGAATTTCCCACGATATTGAATAAATAGTTCACATGTATGAAAACTGTATGTGAGGCGCTTCCGAAATAACATGTCCACATATTTTACTAAATTAAAGAAAGTAATTTTGTTCTTTTTCTTCTATTCTATCAATGAAAATTCATAGATGGTGGGAGTCAGCAGTTTGGACTGTCAAATGATCAAGTCCAAACTGCTGACTCCCATCATTTTTGTTGTGTCTAGCTCAGAAATTGTATCGGTTTTGCAAAGCTTTAACTGAGAAAAACTAATAAAAATGGTTAAATTCAGTGATAAACAAGGTATTTTTACTATGGTCACGACCGAGCGACCCGACATCATTTGTTCTTTTTTTGTAGAATTATCTTGGATATGATAAATTTCTATCTGGCAACCCTAGTATAGGTACCTAACGTAACTATAACCTTTCTTTCGTTCCGTTTGTTAACTCATGTGGCACCAGAATGTCTACTCCAAGACTGTCATACGTATCTACTTATTATATTATGTAACATAAGCTATTGTATGTCATATGATTTATTATTGTGCATGTTGACAAATCTAAAATTAGGTAGTATCTAGACAGAAAAACATACAATGCCAGCATACTACCAAATTCATTTAAACATATTAAAGTCGTTTCGGTTTAATATTTTTTGGGTATTTCAGGGAAAATGAATTTCTAATGACGATGACCATTGTTTGTTGAATTCAGTTCAAATCACAAATATTGCAAGTCTTTATGAGTCTAGGATTCATGTGAGTGCTCACTTACTTATGATATTATTGTAAACAGGTGAGTACCTACATGATATTGTGCAACTTGATGCAGCAAGCGAACAGTAGCGGGAACCCGATGGAATTTATAACCAAATCAGACTCACATTGCCTATGAGAAAACGACTACTAAAATGTCAGTACTTGGCTTCGAAATATCTAAAATTGAACATGACAGCATAGCATTACAAGCCAAACCACGAATTAAAATTTCAAAAGAAAATTGCATCAGCTTAGCTTAGAATGTTCTGGCAAAAACCATTCTAAAAAGGTTGTTGATTGAGATGAATTTTAATTGCTAGAGGAGAAAGGTATTAATTTTTGCTTTATGTTTGATAACTAAGGAATACACTGTACATATGTTAGGTAACCCTGTTAATAATATTATTCTTCATTTGCTTTTTATGTTGTAAGATATTGTTGCAATTAAACGAAAAAGAGTTTATATTGAACTCGAATTTCAGCTTTAATTTCAGAATGTTTCTGTATGTAATACTTTCACTAGGCTCTTTCTATCTGCTGAAATTTAATTAGATAACAATAATTCATACGCTTGTTCATCGTATTTTACTATTTTGACATCATTTTAAGTAATTTAACCTGTTTTTTTGGTTAATACTTCATCAATTGACAGCTCTAAAAAGACCTCAAACGACAATTATTATTGTTGGTCGTGGATCTCTCCTTAAAAATAAGCTTTTGGGCAGCTATATCAACATTGGCTAGACAGGTTGATTTAGAGTTTGCCAAGTTTTTCTTCACCCATTACGACACCCCCGAGATAAATACACGTGGCGACACCTCCTATACTTAATCTGTCATTACTATTAACTATAATAGTACAGTCGATTCTCGTTAATTCAAACCTGTGATAATTCGAACCTCTCTATAATTCAAAGTCATTACGAGTTCCCCACAAAATCTCTTTATATTTCGAACTAAATCAATACATTTTTATGCACTTGGTAATTCGAACGAAAAATCATTGCTATATAACAAAACGACGCGTTAATTCGAACTCATAGGCGTCTAACACTCGATAATTCAAAGTTGCAGGGAGAAAGAGGCGGAAAGATTGTAAGTACATTTTGCGACAATTTCAAACTTGGATCAACGTACACGAGCCTTTGTTTTTGTTATGATCAGTTTGACTATACCAGAGTTCTTTCGAAAGATTAATTAATTCACATTATGAAAACATAATTATGTACCTCTAAACTTTTGAAATTGTTATAGAATAGCAGTTAAAAAATAATAATTGATCAACACTTAATAATTCGAAGTTTTATTTATTTTCTCTCACAAATTTCGAACCATTTGATATTTCAAACTCTCGATAATTCGTAATATTTTAAGAGTCCCTCAAGTTTCGAATTAACGAGAGTCGACTGTATTTATATTTTACTTACTAATCGTAATGCTTAAAACTTTAAAGACTGGATAATTTTTTTCACTGTCAATATTTCAATTAGTACGGAAAGTTACTCAAACTTTCCTAAGTAATCACCTTCATTAGATATTTTTATAAAAAAATAAGAACATAATGAATCTGTTACCCTTAAAAATAAAACAGTTTCATTTATTGTATGTTTGTTTATACTAAAGCACCCTTCAGTATTACGTTAGCTGTTATGTGAGGGTGAGGTTTTTACAAATCGACACAACCCTACTTGCCAAAGGGCGATTAATCGACACAATAACAACGATTTTCCCACACCAACTTACAGGCAGAAATGGTTCTGTACTTTCTCTTTATTAATTTAGTAGACAACACTTGGCAACCTGCAGTATATTTGAACAACATGTATATTTTATACAATACTGCAAGCTTCTTCAAGATAACTTCAATAAAATCAACATCGAAGTAATAAAAACAACTAAATAGGCACTAGTTGTGTACAAGATATTTCATTTTCAGAGAATCAAGAGTGAAATTATTCGAGAAATTGGTTCATTATCAGAAGATCCATTGGCTAGATTCATGATGCATGAAATAACGATTTGATTTTTTATTATTCTAAAAAACCCCTATTTTCACTTTAGATAAAGTATTTTGAATTTTGCTTTCCTCATCTCGTTCGTTGTTTCGTAATCATTTTTACGCAAATAATCTTTTCACCAAATAAGTGTCATGGCTCAAAATTATCATATTCACTTGTTTTAGCGATACGAATTTGTTTTTAAGTACGTAATTATTTTTTGCAATAAATATTCTTATTAGATTCATCTTGGACCTGGAAATTGGATCCTCTGAGAATGAACCGAAAATTTAATGCATTTGACGAAGCAAATTGCAAAAAAAAGTATAATAGGTAGGGAGACATATGTGTTCGACGTATATAGTTCATTTTAATCAAAGATAAAAACAACGATTTGTTAAACGTCAAAAGCTGACGGTTGATACAATGATAATGAGATCAAAAATCATACAACATACTATCATCTACGTCATGGAATGAAACAACAAGATTTCATCACGTAATAACAAGACACATGACTTGTGACACATTAAATGAGTAAAATAACCGCATTCGTAAAGACGAAAATGAGTGAAATGACATTCGGCATCTTACTACTATTTACTTTACGCTGTGACTAAATGATTCGCTTTTATCAAATGATGGCGAAATAGATAGGTCTGTGCAGCATCGAATCAAAAGGTACAGGATTGATGAAGTAACGGGAGTGAGAATGTATTAAAATTTATTAAGAAGTTAAAACACAAATCAGATTCAGTACTTCATTAACTATGAACAAGCTGAAAGATTCAATTGGCATAGGCAAAACATTTTTTTTGAATTTTGGATTTTTCGCTTCAAGTTTTATTAACAGAGACATTAGAACATTATTTATTATTTTCTATAAGATTAAATCAATTTCTCAATATCCCTATTGCAAGTTTGTGACTATTAATAATATACTATACACAAATGTACCTACATAGATGTTTAAAAAAATTCACAAAATCATGCTCATACAGGTACATACCTGTATTACCTTTTTTTCTGGTAACATACTACAAACGAGACTTCTACTTTTTACATTATAGTTCTTAGTCTTTGCAAAGGCACTTAAAATGATTACTGGTACGTTTTGCAATAAATATATTTGTTTTTATCGATTACCCTCAAGAACGTTAATATTTGTTGAAGTGTGTAGCAATGCAAGCGAAGAGTTATCGTTTCTTATCTTTCCACCGCTGTCGTAGTCTAAGCCAAATTCTTGAGTGGAAGTTTTTTTTCAATGTTGCACGTTATTTACGGTACGAATCGGCTACATTCCAAACTTTGTGTGATAAGGTAAAAGCATATAGGTATATATTCTTATTATGAGTGATATGATTGTTTGACCTTAGAGTCATAGTTACAAGCAGAAGTATAAAACAAAGCTATCTTCAAAAGCGATTTTTATCTACATTGTTTTATTATCAACCTCCCAAGTATGTATCCTATAATTTCCAGCTAAGCTCTCTATTTAAGTATTCAGGTAAATTTTGTCAAGTAAGTAAGGAATTTATTTCGATATCATAACTACAATTCTTTTTTTTTAAATTGTTTGGTATGTTATCTTCTTTAGACGATGTAAAAGTTTAATGCTGATTTGCTAAGTTTTATAGCTTTTAAACGTTCATATGGGCCCATTTCGGCTTGTTAGCATAATACTTCCAAAGTCCGAACTAATTGGTTCCAAGTGGCGTTTCGATGGGCACTCGAAATGCAGCTCGTTGTACGGGCCCACGATATCTACGTTCATTAAGCGCAGCTGCATCGTATCAAATCAAAGCGAGTACTGTTAAACCTGGAACTGCAGTCTGACCGCCGGAGTTCAATTGCTTTATATGAAAACTTTATTGTCTGAACTCGTTATACGCATAAGGTAAGTAAATCGTTTATACTCGCCTCATTACTTTTATGCTCATAAACATTTAAGATCCGTCAACTTAGACTTTATATGACGGGTCAGTGTACTTGTAGCATACCAACCTCTACGGTATGAATGACGTGGCAAGTGGTATGATAAGAGAATTAGTATTAGCTTTATTTTAATTGTAAATTCAGTAGTAAATTAAATGTACTATTGTCTATAAGGTTAATGATTCTAGTTACAATAGTAAAGTACAACACTTTGTGTGATCCACGAATTGTTGTCCCGAGTCTGGATGTTCTTTGTGTCCGTTTCATGTATGTTTGTAGAGTCCCCCACGACACAGGATGTTTATTCCTAATGTGGGAGTTGTCTTTAAAAAAAAAAATAAATAAATTGTATATTTATATTTATAAAAACACAATTTTTTAACCGACTTCAAAATAAGGGGAGGTTCTCAATTCGTCTGTATTTTTTGTTTTTTTTTTTTATGTTTGTTACCTCATAACTTTCGACTGAGTGAACCGATTTTTATGATTCTTTTTTATTACAAAGCTGGTGCTTCCCGTGTGGTCCCATTTCAATTTGGTCCAGTTCTTGAAGTCGGTTTTTTATTGTTGTTAAAATTTGTGATTATTAAGTTGCAATGTGCAGGTAACTATATTATTTCCAAATAAATAAAAGTAATCTTCATTATGTTTAACGTATTTCTAAAGAAAAAATAGGCTATGATGGCCAGTTCTTTTTATCTTGACTTATTTACATCAAAGAAACCGCTAGTTAATAGGATTAGATTAATAGGACATAAAAATGTGATTGTAAGCTCAACTTCTCAGCGCTCCACACGTTGTTTTTAATATAATATAATCAATCGAATAGCTTTAGAACTGCGTTTACTAGAGAAACATATTAGACCTTTATTACAGATACAGGCTTTTACGATTTAAAGTGAACATCGGATTTACATTTGTTACTTTGAAGAAATTGCTTCGCCCTGAGTGATTTTACGATTTAATGTTAGTGCCCACTTAGTACTGAGAAAGGCCTGCCGATAAGTATTTTTCTCTCAACCATTTCTTGCAAGGTCTCAAGGTGATGCTTGACATCGTATTTTAACAACCTTAGAATGCCAATGCGAATCACTTTTGTTAGTGGGTACCTTACGTTGATATGTAATTACTAAAGTCATCCTCATGAAATTTTCCATAAACGATGTCAGATGGCTTTAGGAAAAGATGTTAATATCATTCAGTACCGTAAAAGTGCCTACCGCTACGTATAAATAAATAAACTTTATAAAAATTACAATGATAACTGCACGGTTGGCCGAGTGGTGTCAGCGGTCGCCATGCCGCTTGCTACTGCGCCAAGTGTCGTGGGTTCAAATCCCACGCGGTACCTACAACACTTTGTGTGATCCACGAATTGTTGTCCCGAGTCTGGATGTTCTTTGTGTCCGTTTCATGTATGTTTGTAAAGTCCCCCACGACACAGGATGTTTATTCCTAATGTGGGAGTTGTCTTTTTAAAAAAAAAAAAAAAAAAAATAAGAAATATGTAAATATAAAAAAGCAGCGTTTGCCATGATTGCATTTAAATTTATTGGTAAGTGTCAAAGATTGTATAATTTCTACCCTAAAAATAACCGCATTTTTTGCCCCTGACAGCGCAACATAGGGCGCGGTAAAACCAACACATTCTAAACTATCACATATTTTATTCATTATAAGATGTGCACACATGAGGGCCCTAATATCTCAGAACAAATAGGGATGTTCGAACCCTGTTTAAATTAAACACTGAATGTCAAACTGTTATGAATATAAAATGAGAAGTGTTTTTTTTTCACCCGACTGCAAAAGAAGGAGGGTTATAGTTTTCGAGTGTATGTATTTATATACATTTCTTTGGCAACGGCTTGTCGTATTTTTATGTGAGTACACCACTTAATAAACAATAAATAATAATAAATAAATAATAAATATTTTTGGACATCTAACACACAACGCCATCTAGTCCCAAGCTAAGCAGAGCTTGTGTTATGGATACTAGACAACTGATATGAATACATATATACTTTTTTTTTGTAAATACATACATATGATACATAGAAAACACCCAAACTCCGAAACAAATATTTGTAGATCACACAAACACTTGGTCCGACCCAGGATTTCGACCTCGAGCACAGCAGTCGCATTCACTACCACTGCGTCATCGAGGCAGTTATTCGTCTTAGTCGTGAGAGTGACACTGGGTACACCTGAATTTAATTAAGATGGCAGATATTGACACAGTCGGGTATTTTTTAAATAATTTTACTTGTTATTTAAACAGACTCGACGTGTTTCGTCAATTATCGATTTCACAGAAAGATTTTTAAGCCGAAAGAATTAATAGATTCTAGGAACTACATTCTTTGCCAAGACCGGTTCTAATCTCCTCGTTACATAGAGTACGAATTTACAAGTAAATAGCATAATTTTTTAAAACGTGAATTGTATTAATTTTGATAATATTTCTGTTTCATAATATTAGATAAGGAGAATGAAAATGCACATCAAATAGTTCTTCATCTTTAGGTTCAGAGACCGGAGACGTCGGTAGCAACGATTGATGATTAGTGATAAGAAAATAAAAGTGATAACGAAAAATATGGTACGATCGCAAAAAGCAATAAAAATAACCTTGAAGTTCTGATATCAGATTGGTACTGATAGAACTAGCTTCTATTTATGAACGAGTAGGTAGTCCATAAAATCTAGCTTAACGCTTTCTATTGTTTGCTGACACTAGGCATTTGCATCACGATCTCCGTCCTCCATAAGCGCAAGCCTGGGGGTGACAGATGAGGTCATCGTTTGTTTCGTTTTTTTTGATGGAATATACGCAAACGAGCAGACATATCGCCTCATTGTAAGCGATTACCACCGCCCATGGACACCCGCAACACCAGAGGCCTCACAAGGGCGGTGCCGGCTTTAGGCCGGGATATGGGCCTCCGGTATCCTCACTAACTCGGTGAAACACAGCACAAGCGCTGTTTCACACCGGTTTTCTGTGAGGCCGTGGTATCACTTCGGTCGAGCCGGCCCATTCATGCCGAAGCGTGGCTCTCCCACGGTAAATGTATCAACATTGTGGAGCCTGCAAGATTTTGAAGTAGGCATAAAGTTCAAATCCTTTAAAAGTAGAACCTTTATGTTATTTTTCAATATAAATATTTAGTTATTTAAATAAATGTCGCATAAAAGAAATAGGTAACACTGCACCCCTTATTACATTTCAAAACAGTGTGACTGCTACACAGCAGGGGTACAAGCGCGAGTGGGTTAAATGCGACTGGAACTCAAGTTGTTCTGTTTACAAAAAAAAAGGAATGAAGTAATATTTGGTTTTAAAAGCGTATCCTTAAAACACTTAATTAAGTTGGTAATTTAATACTTTAAGTATATTGCTTTCATTTTGTTTTTATTCGAAAAGTTAATATTTTTCGATATTAAAATTTAAAGAAAATTGTATTTCAAACTTGTATTATAAAAATTTTATAATAGTTAAAAAGCATTTCGGAATGATTTTGATTAACTAAGACTTAACTGTTATAGATAGTTAGAACACCTAAAACGTTCTAGTAAATAATGACGTTCTCCCAGTCAATTTCAGGTACCGACCAGTCTCAACGGAGACCAAACAACTACGCTGGCAATATTATAGTGCACAAGTGTGTGCGCAAACACAGGTGCACTCTCTGTTCCCTCACTCTCATAATCTGACGGGACTATCCGACACGACCGGGGCGAGATCAGAAGCAGGGCCGATCGCTTTGCGTGTTCTCCGAGGCCTAAGACCCCAGCTTCCATTGAGCTGGTCCATGTTTGCGTTTTAACGTCATTTTCATAGGAAAACAAAGAAACATAAGAAACAGACAAGAATAAATAATAAAGTATATGAATTATGTGCGAGAGCAAATTGCTAATTTACTTTGATAAATAGTGAACCCAATCAATGAACTTTAATTATAAATATTATGACTACAGATAAACGTAGCCAGACTCGATTATCAGACATTGGAGCCAATTCTGTTCTTTAACAAGAAACTAGACTAAAACCCACCTTTTTAAGTCTACTTAGTTTAGTCAAATTACGTTTTGTATTCTGGATATGCAAGAATTGACTGTAATCTATACTAATATTATAAAGAAGTAAAGTTTGTGTGTTTGTTAAATTGTAGGGGGTAATCTCGGGATCTACTAAACCGATTTTAAAAATTCTTTCAGTGTTGGATAGTCCATTTATCGAGGAAGGCTATAGGCTATATATCATCACGGTAATACTAATAGGAGCGGAGCACCAATGAAGAATGTTTCAAAAACGGGGAAAATTTTCACGCTACGGGCAATTGAAGACGCAAACGAGGTTGCGTGGGTCAGCTAGTAATGTCTAAAGAGATTTGCTTTATAATAATGTTCAAAAGAACTTATATGTCATCTTGAATTTTAAATACTCATTATATGCAATTATACAAAAAAGACCATTTTCGTGTAGGTATAAAAAAGTTAAACATTTAGGTATTATCTGTGAAGGTTAAAAATTTTTGTTCCGGGGATTTCCTTAAATTATTTATTTCGCTTTTTCTCGTTCGTTACAATTACAGCCCAAATTCTTGTAATTTTAGGATCTAACTTTCCTTAAGTAACATTAGAATTAAAATCGGCTGTGTAACTAAAACTTTTAATCCTATGTAACCAAATAACTTATTAAATTTTCTTAAAAATTTGTTTATGACCTGAACAACAGAATCGGTACCACTGTTAAATTATTTTATGATCATGAATCATATCAGTACATTTATACTTAGTTGAGTCATTTCACTGATAAATAGACTTGAGCATATCAGGTGATAAAACCTTTTCACAAACGATTTAGAGATAACTTCAAGCTTCCATAATTAATCTTTATTCTCAACGACCCTGGGTCATTTATTCGACCTGAAGCACTGACTTCTTTACTTAGTCATTTTATTTACAAACTCGACCGTACCTAATGGTTATTAAATTGATACTTTATTATTTCGGAATACATAGTGTATTTAGGCGGTTTAGTACATTAGTAACTCGAATTTATATAACTGTTGAATCTTTTCTACATGATTTAAACTTAAAGATCAATTGCGCAAAGTGTCAAGAATGTATTGCTAATTAAAATCTGTGGCAGGTATATAATTCAACAGGAATTTATCGCAGATTTTATAGTGCAACATTATATTAACAACTAAAAGGATTGCACAATATCAAACAAAATACGTTATGTAATTGTTAAGTAAATGATGAGAGCACTCCCAAGTTAAATAGCAAGACGAGAAATAATATTTGCCTATAAAATTATTGCAAAACAAAATGTGCCAAGCAAAGTTCTTCTTATCTTCATAGTTATCGATTACTTTAGGTTACAGATTTACCTTCAGTAAAAACAACCCTCTGATTTCTTATATTATTCCACAAAGCGAATAAACATTTATGTACTACGTTTAACTATGGTAACATAAATAATCTATGAGTTACTTCAAAGACCCATATTAATTACAAAATCATGTTAAAGTCGAGTGAACGTGTGTGTTCCCGTCTAATTCCATAGACAAAACGTGACACTAGTTTCAAATTCTAAAAAGGGTGACATTGTATTCGGTAAATAATGAGAAAAGCACCCACGCACGTGAATAGACATTGGAGATTAGTCCTACGATTACGTGACGGCGGACCTCCCTACATTCATCTATAACGCATAATTTATTGGTGTGTAATGTATTTTTTTATTACACTCACGAAAGTAAAACCATGTATTAAAATCAATTGTTGTTTATTGATTATTTAACGCACATCTGAGTTTCATTTGTATTACAATAAACGCTGTGAAGCCCGCCCATGTTTGCTTTCAATAACACACTAGAGAAACATAATGTCATCCGCTCCAAGCTTTTCGTCACTTTTGAAGAGCTCAAACCTCCTTACGGCCCACGACACATTCCATTCCCAGTGTTATGGTCCTGGGAGCTTTTTTGGAACTTGTAGAGTCAATGACATCGTCCGTGGCTCAACTTGAAATGTAAACATTATAAAGGATCCACAATACATTGCGTAACAGTCTTCGGCTAAGAATTTTAAGTACGCGTTTGTAAAGTGCATTCAAGATAAAAAGAGGATTACTACTTAATCTATTTAAGGCCTACTTATGCCGGCAGGAAGATAGCAAACTATCTATTATATAAAATTCTCGTGTCGTGTTGGTGCGTAATCGAACTCCTCCGAAACGGCTCGACCGATTTTGATGAAATTTTTTGTGATTATCCGGTATCTATGAGAATCGGTTGTAATCTATTTTTCATCCCCCTAAATGTTAGGGGTAGTCCACCCCTAAATTTATTTTTTTATTTTTTTGACAAAATTTTTAATTTCTATTTTTTTATGATGCAGCATTAGAAAATACATACAACCCTAGATTTTCAACCCTCTACGATCAACCCCTATTTTTCCATCGCGATTTTTATTGACCCACCTCTACAACATATATTCCCTTTTATGGCAAAGCAACGTTTGCCGGGACAGCTAGTTTCAATATAAAAGTTTATGGATAAAGGTTGTGATGTAATTGTGGTGAGATTCCCAAAGATTACCTACTACTTTGTGGTTTTGTTGACATGAGTTTGTCTCATACGGGGTGGCTATAGAAATATCATTTTGATTTGTTTAATCGCTTTAGAGTAAAAGTTAAATAATATAACCAACCAGGTTTATAAATATAATCTTTTGCGACTTAAATCCTGAATTAACAAAACTCATGAAGTCATAAGGTATGGCTCACTAACGAAGATGTTGCTGCCGTATGTGTGGTCTACCATTTTTAAACGTTAGGTAATTAAGTTCATAGTAGGAATTGGGTCACACTTTTAACAGGAACGTTTTTATGTGGTTTGAAAGAATTTTAGGATGCAGAAGATCAAACTATAAATTGACGTCCAGGCCATGTCTTCTTTGGTGTAAAAAAATATCATTACCAATAAATAAAATTGGAGTATCTGTTTGTAATATTAAAATAACCGATTTTTACTATATGCATTTATATGTATGTGTTCACACCAAAATAACATTTTTGTCTGTCTGTTTGTTTGTTACGGCTAATCGCGGCTGGACCGATTTTGACAGAACTTGCACTGATAGGTAGCTGATGATACAATACGTAACTTAGGCTACTTTTTTTAGACTAGCTTCGCTCTGCGGCGTTACCTGCGATATTACAATAACCGCTGGTAACACCGCGAGGTTTTGCTAATAATATATTTACCTATATAGATATTGAGTTGGTTTCTACATGATTCAAAGCCTCAAAGTGTACCTATTGAGCTCAATTTTTTACATGATAATCACGCTTCAAAGATGGTTTTTATCTATTTTTTCAATCGCAATGTTTCACAGGGAAGCGTAGCAGGATTTAATTAGTATTTTATGTAGTGTAATGGGGTAACAGCCATTACCCGTCATTAAAAGCCCTGACATTTAAACCATAAATTACTATTACATATTAAATTTATACCTGCATTGCACATTTACGTTTTCTCTTAATTAACTTACATACGGCTTAAATTTACTTATTAGCCTGAATTTACATCTAGGTCAGCAAATGCATTACATATTCAACAATAATTTGTGTGTGAGGTGAAGGGGACATCAAAGCTAATCCATACTTCCAAACTAATATTATAAATTCAAAAACAACTCTGTCTGCCCGTTTAAGTCCGTTACGCTTTCACAGCTAAACGGCTGCACCGATTTCAATGAAAATTTGCCATGGAGGTACTTCATTTCTTGGGGAAGGACATAAAATACTCTTTGCCGCAATAACCCACATACACACGGGCAAAATCGTGGGCAAAAGCTAGAATTATACAAATAGGTATTAATTCTACACATTTTGTAAACTCTCCTGTGAAGTGCACAATCAAGTGACTATGTGTTACTTAATAATGTTTTCATTTTTAGCAAGTATACAAACTGTTTGCTGTATAATTCGGATTAGCATATAATAGAAGTTATAAGTTCATGTACGCATATTATTCAGTTACAAGGGAAAAAACATGTATTTTTCCCGTCTACATGTATCTACAGTATACCCATAATGGAAATACCTATACATACAGTCTTGTTTTTATCTTTAACATGGCATTTACGGCTATGTATTCCTTAAAATAATATTCATTAGCCCAGAAAGTTATCATATGGACTCCGACCAATAAAAAAGTTTCTTTTCTAAAAGGGTATTTGGGACAGATTAAATGTAAATGAAATATAATTGTACTCGGCATAACTTTTTGTCATCATCAGCAGCCCATAATGTCCTGCTGCTGGCGTTAGGTCTCCTTTCAACGTCCTTGAGCCATCGGGATTGGAAAACCCATATGGTATTATCATTCTAACACAGGTAAGTGGGTAAGCCACTTGAAATTGTGCACTCTATATCCATCTTAAAATATCAAAAATATTTTAAAAAATCTCAAGCATTTTTTTAAAGTAACATATGCAGTTTTTTAACATTCTTGTGCCAATAAACATAACAATTTCAGCATTAACTGTTACTGTAAAGCAGTGTAAAAGGTTTACTTTCGAATTCATAAGTAAATGACGCAAGAAAACTATTTAGCCATTACGTAGATAAGATAAAAATGGTTGTTCACAAACGCACTCCTAAACTTGAAATACCAACGACGTCACCATACAATTAAGTAGTCTGATATAACAAGCTAAATTAGACAACGTAGTCACAAGCACGATCGGGCACAGTATTAAAAACTGTATGACTAAGCATTTATGTAGTTTACATTTACATTTGTATATGATTCATTCAAATCTCCTAAATAGTTAAGATCAAGATATGTATAACGAAGTTATATTGTAGTAGTAGGTACTAAAATGTAGTTAGCACGTGTAGCGCAATCATTAAAGTAGACATCACTTGATCACACGGTAGGTACCCATCCGAGCCTTGGGTATTTATTCGATTCCCACACGAGACTTTGGGCGATTTCAAACAAATATTTGAAATCTACAAATACCTAAGTACTTGTTTAAAATCGAGGCGTTCTTGGTCCATTGTATGAGTTTTTGTGTCCCCGAGACTCTAAGAGGATTCGAAATGCGGAGTTCCGCATTTTATTTGATTCAAAGAAAAGTCTTTTAAAAATATACAATTACCTATGTTTATCAGCAGTCTGATTACCACACTGCAGTGGTGAGAGGGCATTAAGTCTGAATAATCGATTTCGAGAAAAAACGCGCAGTTTTATTTCTTACCGTACTTAATGTTCTTTATCATCTTTATTCTTTACATGAAATCTGGATAGAAAGAAGCACGTACATTCCAAATAAGCATTAAACAACATTGGCCGCCTTTGACTTACTGCCCTCTCGATTACTACGACGGCAGCACAGTACTAACTATGCCTAATTGGGCACCTAATAGCTACGTAAGATGTTTCAAGACTAGTATTATTATTTAAATTTAATGAGTGGTCAGGGATAAGATTGCATTACTATACACATCAGACATAGATCTATAATAAGTAATGGTAAAGCATCAAAGACTTCCGAAAGTTTTACCAGAAGCCAGACAGTAACATACTGTTTATTTTTACAACCTTGATTGATATTCAGGTCTGTACATATAAATTATCTACATCATGCTGATGGACTTGTCTGATAAAACAGTCAATTAACGAGATTAGCGACATGTTCCCGTCATACAGGATATTGCAATCAGTCTCGTGTTGGTATTCAAAACAATCATCTTTCTGACCTCTAAATACCTACCTTTCTATATATATCAGAAAATCTTGTAGTAAGTGTAATGAGAATTTAGTTAGTTTACTCATTTTAGTGGAGTCCTTTGCCTTAGGGAGACCCTAATTTTATGCTATAGAGGGAGGAGTTCAGATATATCCACCAAGATCCTACGGTTATATAAACCTTCTGACCTGAAATGAACCCTAACAATACTCCTTTAATGTGTAGTAGATGCTATTATTATATATGTATTGACACCTCGACACGCGCTCGAGCCAGCCGTCGTGTTGGAAGAAGAAGAACCCGAGATACTGCAGAGTTTTCCTGGATATTCTTCCATTGATGACAATGTAGCACCGTACGAAATTCAATTAATTGAAAATCTTATTGAGAATGTGAATAACACACAAAACGAGGCCCATATAAGTGATAATGACGAAGATGAGTCAACTCCGGTTTTGTCAAACGCCCAGACTTTATCAGCTGTTAATGTTATGATGATATCAGACGCTATGTAGCTTCTTTGGATCAAAGTGAAGACGCACTGCAAAAGTTTAATTATGTTGAAAATCTTTTAATTGCTAATGCATCAAAATCTTTCTCTCAAACCAAAATAAGTGATTATTTTAAATAATGTATTGAATGTAGTTACATAATTTAAAATAAAAAGAACAAAATACATAATACTACATATGTACATAGTACGTTTTATTTTCCCTATCCTGCATAATACGCTTTCTCGCTTAAGACGCGTTTTTGGTCGGGTCCCTGAGAAATCGTCTTAAGCGGGTTATACTTTATTATAAATTTAAAAGTAACTCTGTCTGTTTGTTACGCTTTCATAGATAAATTGCTGCACCAATTTCAATGAAATTTGGTAGTTATGGAAATACTTTGATTCTTGAGGAAGGACATAAGCTACTCTTTACTGCGATAATTGACATACACATGACGGAAACCTAACATATCTATCTTACAGCTCTGACTGGAGAATATTCTGATATTAAAGATTATAACATTTGAATGTTAAATACAATGTATAGTGCAAGTAGATATATTCTTACCTAAAATTTGACTAATAAAAAAAACCGAATATGCTCAAAACGGAAATTACATTTTATATGTAAAAATAGCAATGTAAATGAGTTCAGCCCCACTTAGTTTAACTACTCAATAGAATATTATTTACTTCATATTTTCTTACCGTCTACAATGTTGTTTAACATAGATGTGACTAAACTTGATTTATTATTTTTTTATGAAGTAATTAAGGTCAAGTACATTTTACCATTGAGAATTTTATGTCACTTATCTTATACATAATTTACATTCAGAACATCTACAGTTAACAACAAGCAATAGCAGTTGTTTAATATGTGGTCCAATGTTACAGAGACCAACTAAACCAGGCCGCCATCAACCAGACCAACTAACTAGGTGTTGTACCCGCAATGCTATGTTTAAAAAAAATATAAAAATTAACAATTTCAAGTTGTAGAGAAGTCTACATATTACACTTTAATTATATAATCAGCGACAATCTATTCTGTTATAATAGTAATTCAACCTTTTTGTAAAATAAAATTTTGTAACTACCCACTTATAGTACATAATTAAGGATGTCCTAAGATTTTGCTGAAAGCCTGCATCTCCTTTGCACCACAAACCAACAAATTTCTTAGTATAGTAGAAACAGTAACATTATGTTAAAGAATTTTCTAAAATAAAACATCTCTAATCAGTAGGTCAATTCTCACAATAACAATTCATTTAAAATTCAGTTCACTCTAAGGGAAGAGTGAGAGAATATCTTATAGGTACAAACATCAGATAGAGAACTATCTGAAATTGTACCTGTAAGATATTCTTGTAGTAAAGTTTAATACTTCACTACAAGAATATCTTACTATCTTTTATAAATAAGACTATCGGAATAGCGATTCAACTTCCAGTAACAATTCAATATAATGAAATTACAGTCAACAAGTATATAATATAGTCAGGAGTACATCTGAACTAAATTTGGAATGTTTTTTATAAGGATAATAGTTGCCTTTTAGATATAGTTTAAATTTGGTGCCAAATTCAGTTTAATATAAGTTCAACTGCCTCGGTGGCACAGTGGTAGTGAATGCGACTGCTGTGCTTAAGGTCTCGGGTTCAAATCCTGGGTTGGACCAAATATTTGTGTGATCTACAAATATTTGTTTCGGAGTTTGGATGTTTTCTATGTCTAATATGTATGCACTTAGAAAAAAAATAGTATATACATATTTATATCAGTTGTCTAGTACCCATAAAACTGCTTAGCTTGGGACTAGATGGCGTTGTGTGTTAGATGTCCAGATTATTTATTTATTTATCTCAAACTTACCAGCCAGGGTGAACCGGTCCATGTAATTGATGAGGTTTATAAAACATAGTATACCGACACTCATGAATTCAATAAACGGGATATCACTTAATGTTTCTCTTCTTCTAGTCTGCTTCTCATGCAGAAGCGCTGTTGCCGAATTACTATCACTATTAGCAACAAGTTGCTGATTGGAAGTATTCGGGGTGATTCCACTCTGGTCCATATTGAGTGTTATATCAACTATACGAACACATAAACCGTCAATAACTTATTGGTCAACACTCACAATAACTCCAAGTTAAAAAATAATTCAAGAACGTAGTTGTAACTTTCACTGTGATATTTAAATTTTATGATTTGTGATAATAGAAACAAATATTTATAAAATATACATTATAGGTAAATTCAGATTTATTGACGTTGAATTACGAATTACAAATAAATTATCACAATTTGTCATCGGTGACCACTCGCCGCGGTGGTGGAAACCTTTTGAATGTGACAACTCAACGTTCGAATGACATGACTAGATCGTGACGTGCATGCTTTTTCTTTGCAAATTGGGGTTACAAGTTCTAATTTATTAATGATTTGTGAAAAGTGAATAATTTTATGTAGAAAAATGAAGAGTACTAAAGTTAGTGTTTACAAAAAAAAATTAACTCAGTTTTCTTCACTCTCAGATTAAAAATAGGGATATATTATTAAAAAAGAGCTTTAAAATTGAGATGCAAATTACTTTCTCTTTCAGATAGATCTATTAGCGCGAGAATATGAGCGTAAAGAAGTGACCGAGAATGAGTATGAAATGTTGTTTGTAATCTTCTTTACAAATAGTATAAAATTAAGTCGCTTCTGTGACAATTTCCATATACAGATGAAATATTTCACAGTGCCATCTATCGCAAACACACCGAACTAAAGAGTAACGAACTGTGGACAAACTACTAATCCCGTATCGGGATAAAGAAATCTTCGGGCTGATTAGCATTATTTAAACAACAACCCAACAGACCGTGGCCCGACAGACATGATCTTCTCGCCTGGTCAGAGAATCCTCCCTTTGTGTCGGAAAGACCCATTCCTTCACATTTTTTGTATACTTAGATCTTTTAAATTACTCAACGAATTTTAGAGTAGATTTTAGAGTGATTTGAGTGATTAATTTATATATCTGTAATTGAATTACGTCTTTGAATAGCTACAATAATATATATTTCTTAATCAATAAATAAAACAGAGTCAATTTCGAAGATACTTAATATCGAACAGAAAGTAGCGATTCATATTAAGAATTTGCCTGGGTCAGACTCTAGTCGTGTCCTTAACTTGAATGACAAGCCAGCCAAACGCCAACCCTAGTTTAGTGTAATATCTGTGTTTTAGAGTTGCATGTGTTTGTTCGATCTGGTTATTATAATTGTGTAAAATAAAATGTATAAAACGATTTTTTTTTTGTGTTTAATTTATTTTACATTAAGTTCAAGCAAAAAACACAGTGGTGAAGAAAAGCCAGCTTGGGCTAAGAAAGATATCAGAGATTATAGCGATGCAGATTTAGAACGGTAATTTTGTCAGATGAGAACTAAGAACTTTTTTACTTGAATTGCAAAGAAGTAACAGTTAAAAATATTGTACTAACTAAACAAGTACCATTTAAATATAAGTAGATGGAACATATCTAAGTAGTTTAGCGGTTGTTCCAATGGCTATAATAATTTATTCTTCAGAAGATTTTAGTGCTAAGATTAAACTAAAAAATCTAATTACAATTTTCAGGCTCTTTGATCAATGGGAGGAAGATGAAGAACCTTTACCAGAAGACGAATTGCCAGAACATCTCAGGAAGCCCCCAGCACTAGATTTAACTAAGTTGGATATGACAAAGCCAGAAGAGGTTATGAAAGCAACTAAAAAAGGCCAAACATTAATGATGTTTGTTACTGTTGCTAATAAGCCCTCAAGAACAAGATCTGAAGAATTAACCAAGATTTGGCAAACTAGTTTGTGGAGTAACCACATTCAGGCGGAAAGGTAAGCTTTTGTTATATTTCTATAAAAATATAGGTTATATATTTTATCTATAGTAATATTATAAAGAGGAAAACTTTGTTTGTATGTTTGTATGTAATGAATAGGCTCTAAAAGTACTGGACCGATTTTAAAAATTATTTCACCATTCGAAGGCTATCCACAAGTAATATGTTACCCCGAAAAAAATAGGGTTCCGTAAGATATTGGGGTTTTTCTGATACAAGGTGTAAAAAATCAACCCTATACGGGGGAAATTTTTTCACTATGGGCAATAAAAGACGCAAATGAGGTTGCATCGGTCAGCTAGTAAATAATAAATTTGATTAAAAATTTTAAACAAATTAATAAAATTTGTTAATTTTAATAGAATGTTTTGCTTGGAGGTCTACAATTTAAAAATATACTTTACTTTATTCTTAATATGGAAAGTGTTTCAATCATAATTTAGATGTTCACAAAGTTTAATTAGCTTATAACTTCAATCCAGGAATTAAATAGGAAACAAGAAATAATATCATGACCTCATGACCAGCTTCTTTTTTTTTGCCTACATTCATTCATCATTATATTTGTTTGTGTCATAGTCACTTACACACACTTAAATCTGCATCTGTTGTATTAATATCAAAAGTACTTGTCCTCCCTCCCAATGCCCTATTAAGTTACTCATCAAGTGAAATTAAATAAATGCCTTGGTGGAGCAGTAGTAGTGTATGCGACTGCTGTGCTTGAGGTCTGGGGTTTGATTCTCATGTCGGACCAAATGTTTGTATGATATACAAATATTCGTTTCGGAGTTTGGGTGTATGTATTTACAAAAAAAGGATGTACGTATTTATATCATCTAGTACCCATAACACAAGCTCTGCTTAGCTCGGGACTAGATGGTGTTGTGTAAAAAAACTTCAATTTAAGTAAAGGATAAAATAAATTTTATAAGGTTTCTTGATGATATTAACAGCATACAGTATTGTGAATAATTAACATAATATAACCTACATTAGAATAATGTTAAAATAAAATATCAGCATTAGAGTAATTGTTTGTTTGTTTCAGATATCTCATTGATGATGATCGAGCAATCTTCATGTTCAAAGATGGATCTCAAGCATGGACTGCTAAAGAATTTTTACTAGAACAAGAGGAGTTAAAGGAGGTGCAACTAGAAAGTCAAACCTATCCAGGCAAGAAACCTGATATAAAAAACAAATCTCTAAGAGATGAATTATAAATAAGAATAAAATCTAAGATCTTCATAATATATTAATATATTTTAAATAGATGTATTTTTTTTTACATCTACCTTACATCCTCTCCTGTCTTATAGTGCCAGTGTATATGACGGTTATCCCGGTAAGTAGTAGCCCATATAGTATTCTGAAATATAAGCTTTATGACTGTAAAGTTTCATCTTAATCCGAGCAGCAGTTTTAGTGTGAAAAAGCAACTAACATTCACACAAACATTCGAATTTGTAATATTAGTAGAAAGGTATACCCACTGTAATTCCAAGGACAATACCAGTAGTCACGAGATTTTATAATGCAGTGGGTACTTTAAAAACTAAATACCTACTTGTTTTAACAAGAAGTTGGTTAAAAATATTTTAATTAGTTTCCGGTAAAAAAAAACAATCCGAGTATAAATTATAAGAACAGTCTTTGTTAACAACGATGTAGGTATTTCCATATTGGAACGAAGTTCCTTATCGCGCGATATGAACGAAAAAACGAAGGGGGCTAGACGGAAATTGTCGCGACATAATTTGTTGTCACGACACTTTTTGTTGTCACGACACTTTTTGCTATTTTAAATTTTATTTGTTATTAGTTTATTTTTCATTGCTTGAAGCAACCCAGATACTATATATATATATCTATATATATATAATATATATATATATACTATATATATATGTATATATATATAATAGATAGATAAGATTTCGAACTTTTATATATACATATCATCATTATCATCACTATTATCATAATCATCATTTCATCATTTTCATCAATTCATCATTTTCATCACTTTCATCATTTTCATCATCTTCGTCGTTTTCATCATTTTCATCATTTTCATCACTCATCATTTTCATCATCTTCATCATTTTCATCATTTTCATCAATTCATCATCTTCATCACTTTCATCATTTTCATCATCTTCATCATTTTCATCATTTTCATCATTTTCATCACTTTCATCATTTTCATCATTTTCATCACTTTCATCATTTTCATCATTTTCATCATTTTCATGAATTCATCATCTTCATCACTTTCATCATTTTCATCATTTTCATCATCTTCATCATTTTCACCATTATCATCATTATCATTATTATTATTAATATTATTGTGTACACATATATCATAAAACTAGAAATTACGTAAAATATTGAAGTACCTAAATATAATATTTGTATCGTCTTTCTATTTCGAACTTCGTTCCATCCGGGTGTCCCTTGACACCTCTCAAGTTTTTTTTATATTATTAATATCATTATTTGAAAAGTAACTCTGTCTGTCCGTTACGCATTCACGGGTATACCGTTGCACCATTTTCAATTAAATTTGGTATGGAGATCTTTAATACATAAGGAAGAATAGATATACATAGACTACTTTTTGTGTGCATCTGTACGGAAGGTCCATTTTCAATATTTTGCGAAACGATATAAGATTTAAATTAAAATTAGTTAAAAATAGTAAAAACCTAAAGCTACCTAATGGGTCAATAATTTGGCCCTCAGTCAGTTCAGATCCTTGCAAAAAATGACAGCCTAGATCTCGGAAAGTACCTACTACCTCTAGGTCAATGCTTTTTATTAAAGAATGAGCTGAAGTTTTGTGTACATTTTTATTACGGCGCGTGGCATTGTAATGAATATGTGAAAAATCGACAATATCAATTTTGTATGCGTTCTATGAGAAGTACCAACAGATCTATGTCTTCACCAACGATAATTGTAGTACGATAAGTCACCCAAAGTACGTAAATTTTTCACATAACGTCCAGGTATCAGATAGAAGTTTTTAAGACACAAACATGAATAAAAAGCAATTGAGTTTACGCCTTGGTGTATTCTAGTCGCTTTCTCACACAGAGCGACTGGCATCTGACCTCCGCAACCCCGAGGGCGAACCGAATTCGAAGGTTGAACTAGTTGTCAGTATATTTGAGGGCACTGACTTCCCAATAACGATTGCCATAGCTGTTCATGACAACCAATTTTAAAGTATCCATTATGACGAAAAATGTTCAAATGTAATGAAAATACAACACTAATCAAAAAACAAAAGACAGTTTGTAAATAGAATGTCATGGTTTTAAAACAAAATTAATTTGAATTTAGAATACAGAGCCATTACAAACTTTTTTTTATTTGAAATGACCAGTACTGAAGAAACGCAATTTCATAGGTAAAGACTACAAATAAAACCAGTGGTTACAAGACATAAGTACAGAGCACATATTAAATGATTCGATTTTTTGTTTTTGTAGGTTAACTAAAAAAATTCCATTTTTTTTTTGTTGGTCACTATTATATTTAGATTAAGAATTAAGTAAATAAACATAATTTTTTCGTGGCATACGGTTATTAATCAAAAAAAGATTAACATAATCTTGACAACTTTCGAGTGTAGGTCTCAAAAAAATTACCAACAAATTTGTATGCCGATGCATTTTTTATAAAAAATATATAATTTGCGAGCCCCAAAACAAAAATCAGCTTGTTATTAATAAATTTTTTCAAGTCACCATTTTGACATGTTAGAGCTGGGGGTCACTCCGAAGGTGCCATTCAATTTGTATGCCACAAGTTTTCCTCAGTTTTCCATCGTATTTTCTCAAAGTATTGATGTTTAGAAACTGTTATTATTTAATTTGGGACACTCATCAAATCGACGTGTTTCGCTCCCTATCCCGCTTTTTCCTTCCACTATCAGAATTTGGTCCAATAATAAAAGTTGGGTGTCTCGTCAAAACGAAGCTGTGTATAAACTTTTAGCCTGTTATTAATCACTGAAATCCCTTGTACGTGGGCCCGTGGACTATAATAGGGACCATAGTATTGTTAAACGGTTACCCGTAATTCATTGACATTATTTAACATTAAGCTTAAAGTTGAAAATAACGCCAAACAGGGCTTAATTTTTGTTGTTAGTGTAGGGCACAAAAATTAAATTTCACACCATTTTTCTTTATACATTATTATTTTGTAGAAAACATTATATGTTTATTTAACAACTAGTTATGCTTATAATATCTTTTTAGAAGGCATCAGTAGCTCTGAAATGTTCTTCATCAATGGTTGAATATATGTGACCCTCACCACACATCCATTCCAAGACATTCCTGAAAATTATTATTTTTATATAAGCTCTTTAACTAATTGTGGCAATAAGTATATAGTTATTATTGAATTCATAAAAATATATAAATATCAAGTAAAACGAAAGTAGTAGGTACATCACATGATACAAGATTATTAAAAGTATGTAAGTTCAAGATTTTTTGGTACTTGGTTTATCTTGCTATAAAGCGATTACTAATATACTCGACACAAGGTTATCATATAGTGCACGAGGCTGCATGTAAATATACTTTATTTATATGGGATCCAATAGCTTCTTCATTAAAATGAATATGTAAAGCAAAAATATTGTCCCTTTTAAAGAAAATTATGGTATTTGGCACAATTAAAGTTTATATGGTCGATGAGTACAGATAGCTTATAAAAAATGGTCAATTTCAATTCAAATCTAGTTAACATAATTCTACTTACTCAAATTCCATTTGGGGCATACGGTCTTTCAGTGAAGTATACATATCTTGTTTACTGATCCCTTGTTCAAGTGAAGAAGCTCTTATGAGATTGAACACCATCATTTGACGTGGATTGAGACCATTGACTGAAACAGTGCTGTCAATCATTCCAACCATTGAATTTGATGGCAATGCATTTGAGAATGCAGGATTATTATTACCCACTTTTTCCTGAAAAGATATTCCATATAAATATTAATTATCTCTTGTATGTTGGTTATCAGTGTAAATAGAATCTTATATCCTTTCTCAACAATAATCAAAGTATCTATATGTCATCTTCATTATTTCGTTGAAATCGGTGCAGCAGCATAGCTGTGAAAGCAGAACAGACAGACAGAAATACTAGCTCAATAACTTGTTGTGGCAAACCTTGGGCTTGGTTTATGACCAGCAGTGCACATCTTTTGGCTGAGACGATTCTGAAGTTCTTATTGGCATTGACGGATTGCCAAGACAACATTTTACTGCACATCATTTATTTTAATAAGATATAGGAGAAACCAAATACACTATTTGATATATAAATGTTATCTAGGGTTTAGTGTTAATGATATAACATTATAATTTTAAATTATTTACCTTTTTGGAATCTTGTTCCATCTTGACCTTAGTGTGAATGCAGTGTAGATAATGGAAAGTAATAGCATTAACATCTGTTATTGGCATAATTTTGAATGCCATCAACACTTTTTTTCCCTTGTTGGTTTTTACATTACCGTAAATTTGTATGTAATCATCTACTTGGACCTTTGGTGTAGCCGTATCCTGTAAAAGATAATATTATTTTTTGTAAACATCATTTAAACATAATCTATGACTATTTAGGTAAATTTTGAGTTATTCATAAGCAGTCCCATTTCAAGTTTATTATATTTACTTGTCTATGTGGTGGTGGATTAAGAATATGGAGTGTCACCCCCATATTCACCTCATGAATGTTATAAGAGGCAATTAAGAGATTAAACTATGCCAAAACAACATGCAAAAAGAAAAGGAATCTTGAAACAAACACTTTACAAACCAGTCTTACTTACTAAGAAGAGGCCTTTAAATGGACAATTAAAAGCTGTTGATGTGATTAAACGTTAAAAACTTACATCTTCATCTCCTGCTTCTTGGTCCAGCCAGAGTACAGCTCGCATACGTCCAGTTATATCTTGTATTGTGTACGTTATTTTCGTACTCTGCATGCGAATGTTTCTAACTCGAGCCACAATAGACACAATCTGAATTTCTGTGCCCCATATTTTAACACCATCATCCCCACAATGCAAGGCTTGCTTGATAACAATAGGTGCTGTACGAGACGCTCTTTTTCCCTAAAGAAATATGCAATTAGTTCCATTTCACAAAGCTTGGCATATTGTGGTTTATAGAAAGTACTTACTCCTTTTTGAGCTTGATTAGGGGTATTTACATTGCCAAATTGCCCGGGCGAATTAAAAAATCCTCCGCCGACAGCAGACTGATCTGAAAAAATTAAAGAACGATAGTAAATTACAAGTATCTAACTAGTAACAGGTGCACTTAATTTGAAAACTTACCATTCCACATTTTATTGATATAGGACTTAACAGAATAATATTTTTTCGTAAGTTTAGGTACTTTAAATACTACTATTGTGCTAACAAATCCTTTTGCTATCGTTTACTTTAACATATACGAAAATAACAAACAAGTTTCGACACGAATTTGACGAATTGTCTTGACGCGGGAATATCACAATTTCTTTTTTTTTAATATTTCAATTCATGACCATAGATACAAGTCTTTCAGTCGAATACATAGGTTATATTATAAACACAGAATTTAACTTAAACATACACAGTGTTGTCAACCCTGTCTGTAAGTCTTTGTACCATAAAAGTGTTCTGTGGTTCTGTGAGCTTGTCACTATTGGCATTGGCAGTTGGCTGATTCGTTTTCGTTTGTTTCACGAGTGGAAACTTCAAACTTTTATTATTTGATAACAACAAATCAACAAACTAGTTTAACAACTTACTTTAACTAAAAAAACTTTCAGTTCTTATTAGAAAAGTTTCATAATTATCTGTTTAAATTAACAAACTAACTAGTGTGTGCAAATAGGTTTGGAACTTACTACAATTCATTACAAACCTATATCATGTCCTTAGAATAATGTCTTGTAAAACTGTACATAAGGGTAAGTATTACGTCTCATTCAAAAGAGGATTTGAGGACAGTAAAAAAGATGTGACTGTTATAATTGAAAAAGTTTTCGAAAGTGATGTCTTGGTTAGTAAAATGCTATATATTTTATTTATTTTTTTACTTTATACCGGTTAAATTTTAAAAACTATATATTTACAGAAAATATCTCTCTCAGATGATGACGATCCTACATTTTTATGTGTGTTGACTATAAATCGAGCGGACTATGAAGATTTAAAAAAGCAACAAGGTTTACTTGTAGATTTTGAAAATTTTCCATCACAACTCATTCGATTATTGCAGCAATGTGCTTCAAACAATATGTAAGATGGTTTAAAATTTCATTTTGAATACTTATACATTCTGCATGACACAGTAAAGTTACCACATACCTTATATATTTTATACCTATTTTAATTTTATTGTTATTAATTCAACTTCATGAGTATTATTTTTTATTTAATCTTAATAACTATGCCAATCAAATAATGTTAGAATATTTTTATATAGGGGAACTCTCAAGAGAGTTCCATATTTCTATTAAAAAAAAAAAATATTTGTAAAAGAATTAAAAACAGTTGTAATATATTAAACATAACAATCTTCTTCCAACCTTGCAGCATATATTTATGATTTAGTTGTGGTCATGACATAAATATGATTATTAATTATCATTATTACCAATTTCCAGGTTCCTAATAATGCAACAGACAAACCCAATGCAATTTTACTTTGAGGTGATAGAGCACAATGAATTCAAACGTCTTGTACATTTATCACTCAAGACAGGACCAGCTACAGATGCTGATATTAAGAAACACATGGCTGATACTATTATGAACTTAAAAGTAATAAGTATTGTATCAATCATTATTATGATAAAAGTAATGAGCTGGATGTGAGAAGCCGATGATCAAACTAAGTGGAGAGGCCTATGTCCAGTAGTGAATTGCGGTAGGCTGATAATGATGATAAGAATACTTGTGTAGCAATTGCATGTATTGCAAACGCTAAAACAATATGCATTGCCCTTTACATATATATTTTATGTGTGGCCCTGCCAAAATGACTACTCTGCCTGATGAAAAGCATAAGCAGAATCCAAGACTGGTGGTCACCATACTCATTGCAAATGCAGTGGCCGCAGTGGTGACCCATACCATGGCGGCCTTGTGATGCTACTGCATCATTGCGCTTCTGATCTCACACCAACCAACAAAACACAACAATATGAACACTATCTTTTTACTTTCATTTTCTATATAAGGGGAGTACTTCCCAGGGTGAGCAGGCCCGTTTTTTTTTTTTTTTTTTTTTTTTTTTTTTTTATCTGGCATGTTCCCTTAAAGAGGATGTTGAACCTTCCTCTCATATCCTTATTTGAAACAAATATTGCCATTAAGACAGATTATAATATGTTATAGAGGACATTAGCATCTGTAAAGAGCACGGCTGTCAGCACTGAAACTATATTAAATGACAAGTGTATGAATCTTGAAAGAAAAATACATGATTATAATCACAATATTACTAGAATGGAGGAAGAGAAAAAGAGATTAGAAATAGAACACATGGAGTCCTTAAAGCAAGAGAGGGACAAACTAACGCAGGTAATTTGCAAGTCCTTTAGAATTATGAAATAATTGTAGATACTGGATTTTATTTGGAGCAGCTATAATGGTATAATCTTCCGAGTAAATTATTAATTTAATTAAAGACTATGTACCTTCTTCTTTTTTCTTTCTTATATATATATATATATATATATATGTGAAATGAATATATGTGAAACACATGTTTCAGGAAAGACTGCAGTGGCAACAAAATGCAGAGCATACCATGAAAACTCAGATCGCTTCGTATCAAGACAGTCTGAATAGGAAAGAGGCACAAATTAATGAAATCAATTCACTATGTAAGCAGTTGAAAGAAAACATAAACCATTTAGAAAGTCAACTGAAGTGAGATATTTTGTATTATTAATCATATTCATGACACCCTTAAGTTACTCTGCTATCCCCTATTCAGTCTTGGTTTGCTGGAATAATACTCAGTTTTGGGTTTAACTCGCCTTTGTACATAACATATCTTTGTATCTTATATATTTAAATGTTTTTAGTGTGTACAATAAAGAGTGATACTAATACATTAGTCATTTGTGAACATGCAAAAAGCTTATGGGTCATTTATTATTTATTGATACTAACTTGAACTCTGCACTATTACTGAGAATAACTATACTAAGAAAGTATATACTCATTTAGAGCCTCTGCAGACTTTCGATCGGTCGATAGTTTGATTGGTTTCTTATTCAGAATGAAGATGTATGGATGTGCGCATTATAACAATTCGGTATCCGCTGATTAAAAAGTTTATAGGCTGCGGGGGCTCTTATATGCATAACATCTAGCATCACATACCTTAAATATTCCGTAATATATTCCGTACATCTAACACACAACGCCATCTAGTCCCAAGCTAAGCAGAGCTTGTGTTATGGGTACTAGACAACTGATATGAATACTTGAAACTCGCGGGCTGGGTCTCCGCAACTCGACGTCTTCATTGCGCCTATTTTGCGTGATGGGATGGTTTCACACGTGCCACCCCAGTTCTTCCAAGAAGCCTAGCAGACCCTTCACGTTGCCGACGACTTCAGGAAGTGACCTCGGTAATCCGAGGTGTCTCGCCCGGTATTCTGCCACCACAGGACATGTCATAATGACATGGGCGGCTGTCTCCTCCTCCTCCATGCAAGCCCAGCACAGAGGACTGTCTGTTACACCTAAAGTGAAAAGATGTTTGTTTAGTAATGCATGACCAGTTATTGCTCCTATTAAAAGTCGGAGCAGCGGCCTCTTAAGTTGCAACAGCTTCCTCAGCTTGCTTTTTCAATTTTATTGTCAAGGTGGGCGCTCCAATTCAGTCTATGGTCGAATATCACTCCTAGATACTTTACCTCAGACGAGAGTTGGAGCTCTGTATTGAACAGCCTGGGAAGTCGGTATTTTCCCAGATTTCGTTTGTTAGTGAACATTACCATTTCAGTCTTTCTTGGGTTGACTGAAAGCTCGTTGTCGACGCACCAGCGTTCCACTACCGCCAGTGCTGAGCGGGTGACGTCGCATACTATACCTGCGTGCATACCGCTTGTTAATATCACTATATCATCAGCGTATCCGATGGTGTAATGGTGATTTTTGTTCAGAGTGGTGATGAGGTCATTCACCACTAAGTTCCATAGTAGTGGTGAAAGGACGCCTCCCTGGGGGCAGCCCTTCGCCATTAGTGCTTGTTTAGTTACATCTGCTTCGAGTCTGATGACTCTCTGGCTTAGCATCTTGTTTATCCATTCAATCATAACTGTGTGCACTCCATGTCTCTCCAGTGCTACTGTTATGCTGGCGAATTTAGTCTTGTCGAAGGCTCCCTCTATATCTATGAAGGTGCCTAGGCACATAGTCTTGTTCTTGATCGCCACTTCAATCTTGGTTGTAACCGCGTGAAGTGCCGATTCCGTGGACTTACCTGGGCTGTAGGCATGTTGGTTCGGATGCAATGGTGCATGTAGTAGCACCGTTTCTCTCAGGTACCTATCGCACAGCCTCTCTAGTGTTTTCAGGAGGAAAGAGGTTAAGCTTATAGGTCTGAAAGATTTGGGATCCGAGTAGTCAGATTTACCTGGTTTTGGTATGAAGATTACTTTGACGTTTCTCCATTGTTTTGGCACGTATTTATGTGCAAGACAGGCTCCCATGATGAGGGACAGCCTTTGGGTGAGTACCCTCCCTCCCCATTTAAGCAGGGCCGGGAAGATCCCGTCTGGGCCTAGAGATTTGAATGAGTCAAAGCTGTCGATTGCCCATTGTGTTTTGGATGGGTCAATTACCTTATTGGCCAGCTGCCATTCCTCCTCCATTGGAATGGTTTCTTCTTCTGGCCATCTTCCTGGACTGGTTATTTCACAACCCGGGAAGTGTGTCTCTACCAGTACACGTTCTGCCTCTTCCGCCGAGTTGGTGAGGGAGTTGTCTGGTTTTCGTAAGGACCCCAGTGATAAGTTTGAGTTATTGGAGAGAACTTTTCTTACCCTGTTGGCTTGTGTCGTTGTTTCAATGTTTGTGCAGAAGTTCCGCCATGAGTTGCTACTCCTGTATCTGAGTCGTTTTTTGTACCTGGACTTGGCGGCCTTGTAATTATCCCAGTCCTGGTCTGTACCAGTGTTCATCGCTCTGTTGAGTTGCCTCCTCATCCTATGCCTAAGTCTCTCCAGCTCAGGCCCCCACCAGCTCTTTTTGTTTGTTCGGCCTTCTGGTGGGATGGTTAGGGGGCATGTCTGATGGAAGCAGTCCATCATAGTGTTAGTAAGGAAATTTACTTGCTTTTCAATTTCAACAGCACCTACGATCCTAGGTGGATTATCCTCCTGACGCAGGGTTTGACCGATCCGCACAGAGTAGCTATCGCGATCGGTTTTTTTAGGATTCCGCCTGGGTGGTGCCTTGAATTTGCTTACCTGAAGGTCGAAACGTATCCATCTGTGGTCCGAGCACGATAAGTCGTCAGATACGTGCCAGTTCGAGATGTGTTTCGCTACTTCTTCTGTTGCCAAGGTCAAGTCAATAATTGTCTTGCTTCGTCTGTTGACAAATGTTGGTACGGAGCCTGTGTTCACTATGTTTAAGTTTGTCGTAAACAAGTAGTCTACTAGCTTCCTACCTCTGTCGTTTCCTGTAGGCATGCCCCATAAGGCATGGTGCGCGTTGGAGTCGGTTCCCACGATTAGCTCGAGTCCTGACTCCTCGCAGTAGTGGACCAGCCGTGTAAAGTCGTGCGGTGGTGGGTCGTCGGCTTCTGGCATGTAGACCGATGCCATGACAACCTGCGCGAGGCTGGTGTCCTGGGCTCCCTGCACCTTTATGGCACATAGGTCTCTGGAACAGAAACTCGTTAGGGCCTGTGTATTTATATCATTTGTTGTGTATATGCATGTGCGGGGATTTTCTAGTCCCGCGTATACTGTCAACTTACCTCCCATATTTCGGAGTCCGCAGACCTTGCCTTTATTGACCCACGGCTCCTGGATCAATATGATGGCTGTCTTGTTAATCTCCAGCCACTTCCGGATCTGAGCCGTTGCGGTTAGACTGTGGTGGAGATTAGCCTGGAGGATGTTGCTATTGGAGGAAGGAGACAGCGCCATTGGAGTCACTTGCCTCCTCTGCTTCGCTCCCACCCTCCTCCACACCCATCCTTTGCTCCTCCGCGCAGTCATCCCCATCATCCGTGCGGTCATGAGGAAGGTGAACTTCCTCCCGCACGTCTGAGGCGGGGACAGGTTGCGCCGGAGCCTGGGGTTCAGGTGCCACGACTACGTCGGTGGCATCCTTTGACCCCTTCGTCGTGTCCATGGGTTGGGTGGTGTCATTCGCATCCTTTGAGTCGGTTTCGGCTGGTGGATGCTCCACAAACTTGCCTCTGGGACCCAAGAACTTCACGTACACCGTACCCAGCATGAAGCTGAGTCGGCGTCCGCGTTCGATCAGGGGTTTCACCACCGTCTCCGGGATGCTTACGATAGCGAAGGTATCTGTTGCTTGCCTGTCCATTTTCAGCAGGAGCCATCTTTCAATGTCTGCCCACCTATTCTGGAATCGCAGCATATGTGCCACCTTTTTGTGGTCGTCGTGGGCACCCGGGAGCAAGATGCCGCAGCGAACCCGCTTTGTCACCTCGCCCAGGCGCTTATTATGATATATGAATACTTATATACTTTTTTTTTGTAAATACATACATATTATACATAGAAAACACCCAAACTCCGAAACAAATATTTGCAGATCACACAAACATTTGGTCCGACCCGGGAATCGAACCCGAGACCTCAAGCTTAGCAGTCGCATACGCTACCACTACGCCACCGAGGCAGTCATGCTCCAAATGTACCAGATAAATCTCTCCACAACCATATACATATATCTGGTTCTTTGATAATTTTTCGCAACAAATAATATATTATATTACTTTTTACAATTTCAGTGACAAAGTACAGTGTCAAAATGTGTTAGAAAAAGAAGTGCAGAAATCACACATTGAGGTAGCTACCCTCAAAGCTAAAAGTGCTTCCTTAGAAAGAGATTACATGGAAAAGGATAAATTGTATAATCAAAGCAATGCTAAATGTGTTTACTTAGAAAAGGTAAAAGTCCTAAATTTACAAAAAAATAAAAATAAAAATTTTCTTTTTTCTCATCTGAAATAAGTAGACACAAAAGAAAGCCATTTCTGTTGTCAAACAGTTTGCGCCTCAATTACATACTAGGTCAGTTTTTTTTTTAATTAAGAATCTTAAGAATCGCAACATTCTGTATAAATATTCGTCATTACTTCGAATTCTAGCCACAGTATTGACTTTCATACTCATTTGCTAGATTATATGTTTTATTCTTGTTTTTAACTAGTTGTGCCCGTTACTTCGTACACGTGACATTTGGATTTTCAAGTTATTTTTAATTTTTCACCATTTAACCCTTCCCTGGACTACGAAAAACTTTTCAATACGAAAATTAGCTAAATTGGCTCAGCCGTTCATGAGTTTTAGCGAGACAAACGAACAGCAATTCATTTTTTACTACGAATTACGAATTTAGTACTTAAAATTCATTCGGTATAATGTTACAATCAAATAATAGAGCATTTTTTTTTTTATTGAATATTTGGCAAACGAGCAGACGTATCACCTGATGGTAAACGATTACCGCCGCCCATGGACACTCGCAACATCAAAGGCGTCACAAGTGCGTTGCCGACCTTTGGGGGATGGGAAAGGGGATGGGGGAGGGGTTGGTGTATGGGCCTCCGGTATCCTCACTCACTCGGTGAAACACAGCGCAAACGCTATTTCTCACCGGTTTTCTGTGAGGCCGTGGTATCTCTCCGGTCGAGCTGACCCATTCATGCCGAAGCATAGCTCTCCCACGGTTGAATTGTGAGTTGTAATACTAATACATTCTAATTTGGTGTGTTCACAGACAATAAAAGACAATGCAGATGCAATAAAAGATTTGAATAGCAGCTTGCAAATATTGAAAAAAGAAAAGGTTTGTTGTTGGCTATACTTTCTTAAATA
Organism: Spilarctia lutea; assembly: GCA_916048165.1. Lineage (NCBI taxonomy): Eukaryota > Metazoa > Arthropoda > Insecta > Lepidoptera > Erebidae > Spilarctia > Spilarctia lutea. The sequence continues at coordinate 11,401,868 of OU696480.1, read as the reverse complement.
ACTTTTATATCAAAACAATTACTTTTAATTTGTAGAAAAATATGTAAAATATGTATGTTAAGTCATTCTTTTTTATGTTACAGCAAAGTTTAGAGGACAGATTGGCAATAAGTGAATCGTTAGTAAATAAAAACAATGATGCTGTGCATTCAACATCAGAACAGCTTCTGAAAGCAAACCAAATTATATCTAAACAAAATTCTGACCTCATAGAAATGAAAGAAAAGGTAATTTACTAATTTAAGAACATAATTTTAGAAATATTTTGATAAGTTAGGTTTGTGTGTGTAGTGTATTGTATGTGTGTATCTACTTGTGACTGTGATTGTATATTATTGCGTGTACGACTGCTATTCTTGAGGTCTCGGGTTCGACTCCTAATTCGGACCAAATGTTTGTATGATCTACAAATATTTGTTTCGGAGTTTGGATTGGATGTATGTTTAAAAAAAAGGAAAAAGTATTTGTATCAGTTGTCTGATACCCATAACACAAGCTCTGCTTAACTTAAAGATTTGTCGGCAAACTGCAAACATTTTTAATTCGCCGATGACCTCATGTCCTTGCAATGTATATTGCGCAAGAACTGAAAACGTTCTTCGAAATAAGAAGGTGTGTGAGGATAGAACAGAACACAAGATTCCGGTGAAAGCGTATTGGTAGCTACTTGCGTTTAGAACGATACTCTGAGATATGGTCAAACTTATGTAATCCAAATTGATCTTCAATGTGATTTAGTGCTGGAAATCGAAGTGTTACTCGTTGGTAGGCTCTCCACGAGATTCTTCGACGACACGGTAAAGGCACGACTTTCACCAGTGCAGGATCAGTTGTTGTAACGAACCTTGAGGGAGACCTATATCGACCTATAGAGATGATGATGATTGAGTGGGCCATGTTGATATGAACTTATAAGATTTGTAAAAGTATTTGCTAGTAATCTCCAATAATTAGGCCCTTTGAGCTTTAATGATATAGTTATCATCAGTAAGAATTCATATCTAAGGAGTCATCTCCACGAGCGAGAGAATAGCGACGACATTTTCGCTGTTTCAACGTATTTCGAAACACTCATTCCGTTACGAGTCGCGACGATACGGTGAAGAAATAATCCTTCGTTCGTGAAGATGTACCGACGATAGAAATGCAGAAAACATCAACAAACATCTTCTATACAAACAAATAAAATTGAAGTGTTTGTTTTTCATTTCAAATTAACAGCTTCGCACTAAATGCAAATGAAAGTATATACGATACTTACACCAATTTTTTTTTCTGTCTGTCTATCTGTCTGTGTATACCTTTCAGTGGTAGGTAGCTGAAGACTTAAGTTTTAAGTAACTTAGGCTACTTTATTACGACTTACTTCGGTCCGCGGCTTGGTGTCGTACCGCAGCTAACACCGCAGCGCTCAACTAGTCAATAATGAATTCGATGACAACAAAAAGATTTATTTCATGTCCGTCACGTACCTCATATTGTCGTTTAAACATTTCAGTTACTATGCAGAACTGCAATAGCTCTAGAACAAGAAAAAGTCATAGAACGTAATACGAAAGATATGGAAGAACTGAAAACGCAGATAATAAACACAGAAAAAAGCATGAACGAACTGCAAAAAGATTTTGATGATTTGAGAGAAAAGTATGAAAATAATGAAAAGGCACTTCGTGAAAGAGATGAAACTATTAAGAATAATAATATGGGTAGGTAATACGTTTATTTTAACATAAGTTTGATATGTTTGAGGTTCACTATTGTCACTCTCTTTAATGATTGTATTGTACTGTTATGTATTACTACGCACTTCGTAACGTAACTATAATAAATAAATATTAGAACACGACTTGATGACGTCTAGGTGGGAGAGCCATGCTTCGGCATGAATGGGCCGGCTCGACCGGAGTAATACTACGGCCTCACAGAAAACCGGTGTGAAATAGCGCACTGTGTTTCACCGAGTGAGTGAGGATACCGGAGGCCCACACCCTAAAGGCCGGCAACGCACTTGTGACGCCTCTGGTGTTGCGGGTGTCTATGGGCGGCGGTAATCGCTTACCATCAGCGATACGTCTGCTCGTTTGCCTCCTATTCAATAAAAAAAAGGTCCTTCAAAAAAGTTGTAAACGTCCAGGACATTATTACTGTCTTTAGCCTTATTTTTTAAATATTACTTAATAAATACACTTTATATATTTTAATTTGTCTCAAATATTTTTTTCTACATTCTTTAATGTCTTTACAATATACTCAAAAGGTACTTTTTTTATTTAGTGATTATTTAATACCAGAACGCGTCACCATTGGTCGTAAAGAAATGTGTCTTCGTTGGTCTCACCCAGTGATGCCACTTATGTGATTTTGTCACTCGATTTGTGAATTTTAGGAAATTTCAAACCAAAACTGAAAAGTTGTCTGCAAGTTGGCAACACTGGTCATGCCAGATACGGTGTCGAAATTCAAACCTTTGTAGTGTTTGTGAGAAAAAATGTTTACCTATAACTAGATGCCTGTATGATTATTTGTTAACATCTTGTGAATATTATATTTGTGGTTAATCAAAGAGAAACTCCGTTCCGGGTTCCGTTTAACAAAACTGAGAATCGTTGACCGTTTACACAAATGTATAATTGGAGGCAATTAATATTTATGTAATATTTCATCATATCACATTGGAGTGAAGTTATGTTATTAACATATTTCAGTGATCCAGTGGCTACATAAAAAAATGGATAATTTTGAACCTCCGATGTCATCTCAAAGTAAGCAAAAACAGAGTATAATGATGGCAACCAGTTCTACGCCATATTTTCTTTCGAGAAACAATAATCACACAGATTCACTCCATGGTATATCAGAAGAATCCATAGACTTTTACGGGACTTCCAAATCGTAAGTTACTATAATGTAATTTGAAATTTCGAAAATTTAATACATAATAATATGTTCTCTGTCATTTTCATCGCTTTTTTAAATTAGGAACTAAAGATTTCAATTATTTTATTTGGGAATAAAATAAACTAAGTATTGTTATCAATACGGCTGCAATTATGGCGTAATGGTTTAAGCGGTAACCTCGCTGCGCTGAGTGTTGTGGGCTTACGTCGCGTGGGATAACACTTTGTGTGAACCACAAAGCGCTGTTTTGACTTTGGGTTCTTTGTTAAAGTTTTGTCTTTTTTTTTTTTTTATTGAATAGTGGGCAAACGAGCAGGCGTATCACCTGATGGTAAGGGATTACCGCCGCCCATGGACACCCGCAACACCAAAGGCGTCACAAGTGCGTTGCCGACTTTTGGGGGATGGGAAAGGGGATGGGGCGTGGGGTTGGGGTATGGGCCTCCGGTATCCTCACTCACTCGGTGAAACATAGCGCAAACGCTATTTCACACCGGTTTTCTGTGAGGCCGTGGTATCACTCCGGTCGAGCCGACCCATTCATGCCGAGGCATAGCTCTCCCACGGTGTGTCTGTTTGTAAAGTACCTGCGATACACGAACATTCTTTGTGCCGGAGCTATTGTAAATAAAAAAGACAATCTAAATATTAATCATTTTTGTACTAGATCAAACATAGAAGAATCACCTGGTCCTGAAAGCCAAGAAAAAAATAGTAAAGTTGGCTTGGATCCAAAGTATCTACAACCTGCTGCGAATGAGAACAAAGTTATTATTTCTAAAGGTACACATTAAAAGCTTAATTAATGAATTACACTAAAACCAATAAGAGGCAACCCGAGTTCCTTTAGGGACCGGGGCCATAGTGTGTGTCACCATGCTGCATTGTCCTTATCCTCATTGAGGATGGTGACCACCACTCCTGGATTCTGCTCATGCTATTTATCAGGCAGAGCAGAGCTTTTCTGGCAGCTGAAACATAAAAAAAACAATAATACACCTGCTAAACAGCTCTGCACTACCCAAAGGTTGACTGGAAGATAATGCCTATGGCATTAAGTCCGCCTTACGCAATGTAATTGCAGGAAGCTTAAATAAATAAATAAAAAAACGATCCATCTATCGATTTCTTACTACTACATTATGAATCGAAAAGATCTCTTTTGCAATAAAATAAAGGGAGAGAATGCTATTGTTAGATTGAGAGATATGTCTTCTGGAGAAAGACTAAGGGTGCTGAACATTCTGTAAAGCGGTTATTAGAGCCAATACTTACACTGATACAAATAATTTTCAATGTGAAAAGGAGTTCCTAATACTGTGCAAATTGTACTGTACTATCCAAATATACTAGAAGTATTTAATTTGTGTTTATTTTACAGACGCTAAGAACAAGAGCTCTAACCAGCAAAGACAAAAAGGCAAAGAAAATATAAATTTACCAAAAGTTAACTACAGAGAAAAAAATTCGGCTCGTGGTTCTACGTATCGGCCTACCCCAGTCTCAGCTTATTTTCCTTAACTGAAATAAATGTAAATAGTGCAATGAAAATAAACTTCTTTACCTAAGATTATATTCGATTTTTAATTTGATGTATGCGATATGATTTCCAGTAGAAGTGAAAATCTTGAATTACTCTATTACTAAAAATTATATACATAACAATCCGTTGAGTACTTTAAAAGATTTAAGCAAACAGATAGCGGAAGTGACTTCATTTCATACTGAGCCTGAGCCTCGTGGTACAACAACAACGGTGGGTAACGCCGCAGGGCGAAGCTAGGCTAAAAAAGTAGTCTGAATTGACACCTTTTATCATCATCGGATCTATAATTTTACTTAGAGAGTCATGTCTTCAGTTAAGATCATCTGAAAAATTAAGGAGAGTCATGAATGGAAATATGACAGTCAAAGTAAAATTACGGACCCATGTCATCAGCTATCTGCCCGTATAAGTCGCGTAAAAAGATAGTACGTAACAGACAGTAAAATTTAAAAAAATGCTTGTTGGATGTATGTACCGTATATACTTTCATATGCATTTAGTTATTAAGCTGATAATTTGAAATTACAAACACAGACTTCAATTTCATCTATTTAGACTCAGCTTATACGGCAAAAGATGTTTTGCCATAAAAAAAATAAGGGTGGGTCATCCTTATCATTTAGGGGTATAAAAAATAGATGATGGGCGATTCTCAAACCTACACGATATGCACACAAAATTTCATAAAAATCGGTCCAGCCGTTCCTGAGGAGTTTGGAAACAAACTTTCGACTGGTTGAACCAATTTTGATGCATGATAGGTGTATATTTTTATATTTAAAAGCTGGTACTTCCCGTGTGGTCCCGTTTCAGTATCCAATTCTTGAAGTCGGTTTTTTTGTTAATTTTTTATTTAAATAAGAGAAGTTTAGTAAAATTAATTGTACAGACAACATAGTATTCTATAATCTATGTTCATTCATTGTCTTTGAATAAAGTTTGACAGACTAGGTAAAGTGACAGATCGTGTGAAAAAGAGATTATTATTATATTGGTCGGGTGGGGAAGGATAACATTATTTTGTTTGAGTGATTCATAATTCAGTAATTTTGTACTACTGCCGCGATTCCTATAAAATGAGTTTATTAAATAAAAAGTGCAAATATTAGGTTAATTAACGATGTTCGTCAGTTGGAGTGACTATGTTTGATGCTTTTTTATGTAAAAAATTGTGTTATTTGATGTGCGAGGTTGGAAGTGAGTTCTAATATGCCGTTCGATTTTTTGTGTTGTGTGAGACCTGGCGTCGAAGACGTGGTAGAGTTGGATTACTCACATCAATCGCTGGTCGACTTCCCTACTGAAGTCTTCGTGTATGAACGAACACTAGAAACTCTACTCGTGCAGAGTAATCGTGTAACAGAACTCCCGCGACAATTGTTTATGTGCCATGGTTTAAAATATTTGGATCTCAGTGATAACGAAGTTTCTACATTGCCACCGGCAATTTCCTCATTAGTAAACCTTCAGCACCTGAATATAAGTAGAAACACTCTGACATGTATACCAGAAACTATGAAAGCATTAAAATACCTGGCATTCTTAGATCTTAGTGTGAATCCATTAGAAAAACTGCCAGATGCTATTACAAATCTTACTGCTCTTCAAGACTTGTATCTCAATGATACATACCTGGAATATTTGCCAGGAAACTTTGGACGGCTGGCTAATTTAAAGATACTTGAATTGAGGGATAACTATTTGATGATATTACCAAAATCACTGTCACGTTCTACGGAACTGCAGAGATTAGACATAGGACAAAATGATTTCCAACAGTTTCCTGAAGTCATTGGAAAATTTGTAAAACTAAAAGAATTGTGGATAGACAGTAATAGTTTGTCATGTATCACATCTGTTATAAAACCATTGGAACATTTGGTACATCTGGAAGCAAGTAACAATATGATAGAAGAAATTGCACCTGAAATTGGGTTTTGTGCTAGACTGGCAGATTTGACTCTGTCACTGAATAATTTGACACAGCTACCAGATAGTATTGGCCAGCTAAGTAATTTGACTACATTGAAATTGGATAATAATAGGTTATATTCTTTACCAGAGAGTATAGGACATTTGACAAATCTGGAAGAATTGATGCTCATGTGTAATTTTTTAGATAAATTACCATCTACTATGGGACTGTTACGGAGATTACAATACCTCAATGTTGATGATAATATGTTGATGTCAATACCTCCTGAGATAGGGAGCTGTACTAAGTTATCTGTGTTATCAGTGAGAGCAAACAAGTTGACTAAGGTCCCACCAGAAGTAGGCCATTTAACATCTCTACGTGTTCTAAATTTAGTAAGAAATTCTTTAAGTTGTCTCCCACAAACATTGTTGAACTGTGATAATTTAGTTGCTCTCTGGCTCTCTGAAAATCAAAGTAAACCTTTAGTGCCTATGCATTCTGAAGTAGACCCCCACACATATGAACAAGTCCTTACTTGTTTCCTCTTCCCCCAAGTGCCTTTAACCCCTGTTGAAATGAAAATAGAAAATGAGAAACCAGAGAATGTGGAAGTCCAACCGTCTGCCCGGCATATCAGTTTTGTTGACTTAAAAGCTACACCTAAGGTAACAGAAAAACCAGGCCAATTGAGAAGAGCTCCGACACCTTATCCAAAAGAGTTAAGGGCTTTAGCGAAGCATGCAAGAAATATTCATAAGGATGGGACACAGGATGTCTCGCCGCCCATGCAAAATGCAGTACACATTAAAGCTGCTAAAATAACACCTACTTTGCAGCAAAGATTTGCATCTGACAACAAATTAGAAGTGGACAGTACAGGAAAAGCTAGTTCGGGAACTACAAATAAAGATCAAATGAAAATGTCCGTCTATGATAACTTGCCTGTAGAAAATGCTTATGACAAACCTTTGGATCTTACATATGAACAAGACAAAACATACAAAAGTGTAGATCACGCTTTGTACTCTGAAAATGCAACAGCTACTGTTGGTTTTAAAGCAGACAGTGGAGATTATCACTTAGCCCAAAGACAATATAGCGCAAAACAAAATGACAAAATCTACAGTTCCAGGCAAGATATAGACAAAATGGGTGTTACTTCCAAACAAAGTATCTATGGAACAAACACAGAGAGAACAAATTATGCTATGTCGAATGACATGAATTATCGAACTGGCCTAGCTGATACACATAGTAGATTACAAAGATTAAGCTTAAGTTCACAAGAAAGGCAACCAAATAATGAAACTATATTATTACCCCATTTAAGTGATACTACTTATAATAATAGACCTATATTGGAAAATGTACCATCTTTCGATGCCATATATGCTAGAAAAGATCACATATGCCATTCTGTCTCAGAACACAACTATCATGATAATCTATATGAGACTGAAAATTGTGCACATGCCAAAGATAAAATTTACAGTCAAAGAAATTATGATGCTTTAAATTATCACCCGCATGGGCATCGGGATATGGCAAATCCCCGGGTACATACTGTAAGTCAAGTAGTGAGCTCTACAACAATGCCAAATTTAAGCTCATACAGTAACTATTCTGGTCCTGTTGTAGATAGTCATGAGTTTACTCCACCGCTGCATCAAACCCAGCCATCAAATGCAAATATTTATGGCATGACAGCTTCAAGTCCTACATATGTGTCAACACAGTCTCCAGAACTATACTCTCCAACAGGCCATACTAATACAACTAACCCCTATCGAATGGCAAATACACCGTTGATCTCAGACGATGGAAGCTACAGTCACATGCATTCACCAACTACTCAAAATATGTATGATATATATGATGCAATACCAGCGTCGCCTAACCCTAGTGTGGTTAATCACCGGCATAGTCCTAGCATTTCGGAACCAGTTTACGGTCGAGGTCAGCCTCCACCTTATCATATTGCAGCTCCCTATACGAAACATGCACAGTATTTCAATGGAACTGGTGGATAGTGCTATATACATGGAAAACCTAGAGTTTTCCAACATATGCACTCTTGTGATTGTGAACATCATTAAGTAATGGATGTGTGTGTGTGTGATTGAAAATGGTATCTTCTTACCTGTTTTATAATGTTCATTTTCTTTTATATGCATGTGCAATTTAAATGTGATATGATTGTGTAAAATAACAATGTGGTAATATCTAATATTAAGGTGCTAAGGGATGGATCATATTGTTGTTGGAATATCATTCAAAGTAGTATTTATATTTTTTAAAAGTTGAATTTATTCAAATTTAAAAAAAATGTGTCTTGTAAGTAGTTATGGTTTAATGGAATACCTATAACACAAAAGTGGTAGGTACTGATTAAGTACAATTCGTAACAACTATGTTGTTCCAACATGTAAAAAGTATGATATAATGTGATGTTAACATGTGGCATTCTAATGTTCTCATTCAAATTTTTTATAAAGTCTGATTTTATTTACTTTCAAGATAAGAAAGTGGTAAGATGTTTGCCATTAATGATAGTAGGGCTTAGTTTGATGTTAGACTAAAGCTAAATGTTCTTGTGCACACTACTCCTGACACGATAAAATGGTTTAATTAATGTTGACGATAGGTGTATATTTTTGTAATTAGGTGGATATGTGTCTATGTATGTATCGTTAATGGACTAATAAGTAGTTTGGTGTCATAAACTATGTAAATATTGTATATTTTAATTTACAGTAGTCTCTTAAGCAATTCTTACCCATTAGCACATTTCTTCATTCTATAAATTCATTTGCCACATATCAATGTGATACAATAAAATATGGAATTTAAAATCCATATAGATTATGTTTATTTCAGACTTAGAACAGAAACATATTTGAAAATGTGTACTTAATAATATTATTTCAGTTAGTCAACAATTTAGACTATGAACAAATTGAAAATTTTCGATTTCTCAGTATTAGACAAGTTGTATCTACCTACATATATTTTGTGTGTGTTTCATAATTTTAAAGTATTATTTACTCATGATGCTTCACATTGGCAGTAAGGTTCTAACAGTTCCTTTCTTTTTGCGGTTGTATAATTTTCACACCATTCCAAAGGAGATGCTACATTTTTCAAAACTAACACAATCTAAGTTGTTTTGTTGTTTACTAGCTGCGCTCAAAGGTTTATCTATTCTTGTTTGCTCATCATCATCAGCCTATTTCCGTCCAGTGTTGGGCATAGGCCTCTCCAATTGCACGCCACTCTGTTCGATTCTCAGCTTTTCGTATCCATCTTCATGTTGCTCTTTCCACGGGAACGCCAAATTTGCGAAATAAAAGTAGCCTCGTTAATCGTTAACCCAGGGTGCCAACTACCTCCATACCAAATTTAGTCAATATTGTGCCAGCCCTTTGAGCGTGAAGAAGTAACAAACATACACAGACAAATTTCCGCCTTTGTGATAGTACCTGTGATAGATTTAAAAAAATACAGGATTGGTTGTTATTCAACGTAAATACCATTCTATTAAAAAAAAGCAATATCAACTTTGTTGAAACTGCAACAAAATTTGGTTTTTTATTTGGTGGACATTAGCGTTCTCCATTAAAATAAAATCTCTTCATTTAGGTGCTCACTGTTAGAACTTTATTGACATTTTACCAGAAATAAAATTTTCTTATGAATTTTCCTTAAAAATACGTATTTGATACTCATTTATACTATGCTAATTATTTATAATTGCTAACTATTACTTAAATGAGTCGGCAAACTTCTAAAATATTAATATTCTTTAAAAAACAATAACATAGTAAGAACTTACAAAATCATGCTTACTTTTAAATTACGAGGGATCAATGATATCGAAAACGGGTTGACATTACGTTGTTGGACTCATATCATTTTACTGACATGGTATTAAATAATAATTACGTAAATGGGCTCTTCAGTCCTCTTGTCGTGTCATATCATCTTGCTTACCGTAAGTGCAATGCATTAATTTTGTATTCTATAGGTGCTTACTAGTCGATTCAATATATTTATTATAAGTCGGAGCTCTACAGGCAAGTGTAAGACTCGCGTTTTGCAAAACTTACCACAGTAATCTAATATCTCATTTCGTAATTAATGCAAGTGTAGTAGGTGCGTATCGTTGCTCAATTCCGTAATGTTTTTGAAACTATAATAACAAATTTTATACGTAAAAAATTGTAAAAATCAAATATTATTTTATTTTCATAGGTCACGGCCTACTTACATTCTAATAGGCATATTCGACTATTAATAAAAATACTACAGGTAAATTGAGTAAATATGAATTACCTTCGAACAAAGTAACGTCTATAACCGGTGCAAGGAATCCCCTTTTAATCCATTTTTTACCATCTATCAATTCAATCTTAACTGGTCAAATACGAGGTTTTGCAATTTATTACTTTGCTAACAAGAATTTCAGATTTTTAGACTAACATGACTACGACCATATTCGAGAACGAAAAAGTATTTTATAACCAAACGATTTTAATAGCATATTAATAAGTTATAGAATTGACATCATTAATAAACGGCTTGTTTACGTCGTGAGTTGCATAACCTGAAAATATTAAAAAAAAAAAAATAGTCGAGTATTTCAAAAACGGCTATGCCTAATATAAATATGTTTCATGTTTTTAAATAGACTCAAAATTTTGATAAACTACATATTGAGAGTATTATTTTAATTAATTTAATATCTTCCTCCGTCCATTTTAAGGTACCTACCGCGCGTTGCGGCAGAATTTTATCAAGTTATAAAAAACAAATCTAATTTACAATTAATTAACTTCGATAATTCTATTGAAAGATTCTATTCGAGTTGTAACAAGACTATAATAATTTAGTTCGGTTTTTCTATGATGGATCCTTCAGATCATAAAATCTGGCTTGCATTGCTACGAATACAACAAAGGACAGTTCGTTTCTTGTAATAGTCGTAATGTATATCTTCATCTTCATTAACAATTATCTTAATTTGTTGTCTTTAGACTTCGTTACCATTTATTTAATCTTCGGTTTAAACAGTTACGAATTAAATTACTGATCTCTACTCTTTTGCGTATAGTTTTATTTCTGTACTATTTTTAATCTAAACAATTATTTTTGTAAACATTTTTATAAATTAAAGCTTTACATGGAACCTGCTCAAAATGTTACATATTAAATCCTGACACCCGCGCACAAATTTATGAAATTTATTATAAGAAATGTGCTTTGGTTTAAAAAACAATGAATTTAATTTAACTTTATTTGCTACCGTTCACACATAATATTTTGTATAATATTTTACGTTTTTTATTATTAATATATTTATTTAGAAGTACCTAGTTGGAATACTATTTAGTACCTGCAAATAATTAATTGGTTTTTATAGTAAATGAAAATTAGATTCAATAATATTAGCAATAGCTCTCTAGGATATTATGTATTAGTTGACAAATAGGAGTGTCTGTTATTACGTAGTGAATCATGTAGGACAGATGTAACAACTGAATGTAAATTAACTAAATATCATAAAAAATCCAATCTATATGTATTAGCGGCTTATATTTATTCGTTCATTACCTTCATTCGTAGAATTTAAATAACTCTACTTACAGCAAATCACTAGATACATAAACCCATACAGGACATTACAATTTAAGCATGTTAAAACTACAGGTGAAACTAAACGCGATAAAGTTGTTAGTTTAGATTTTAAGATTTGTCATTGCGCTTATATCTTGAGAATGCTATCAGTAGAATATTATTGGTGTCGACTGTCGACCATTATCGTAGAAATTTCAATGTTCCTTATTGAAAATAAAGAATATTATGTGCATATTAAAACCCTCTTTAATACACAGTCGTATAAAGTTTCGGTGAAAAAAAAATTGGTTGGTAATGTTTAAAAAACTTTAGACTGTCGTATTAATTACGTTTTTATACCTAAAATGTATAAATGAAGCCTAAGGCATGTCAAGCGGGCAACATCGCATGATCGTGTCTCGATGTCTGTTACTTTTAAATGTACATACAATTTTTTTTATGTATGGCCCTGCCAAAATGATTCTACTCTGCCTGGTGGAAAGCATAAGCAGAATCCAAGAGTGGTGGTCACCATATGCAATGCGAATGCAGACAATGCAACAATGCAGCATGGTGACCCACACCATGGCGGCCTAGTGATGTTCACCAATGAAACAAGACAGCACGAACGCTGTCCTTTTACGTTGATTTTCTGTACTAGGGTAGTACCGCCCCGGTCGAACCGGCTCTTTCGTGCTGAAATCAGCGTGGCTCTACTACCTTGTAACATTGTAATTTTGGATAACCAAGCCAACGTCGGGCAATTAATTTATTTTTTATTTATTTACACTAACATAATTATTACTGAGGACCTATACTGACAACTTGTTTTAATATTAAATTCCAAAAGAAACTTTTATTGATTGAAATAACCGTCAAGTACTTAATATATTTTACAAAATTAATATTTCATTTATCTCATGATACCTATTTGTATCTACAATAGACAAGTTTAGTAACTGAATAAATATATTTTATTTATATTTAAGCATATTTTATTTTGCTCCCTTAAAATTTTATTGCATGCGTCGAACTTGAAGCTAGACTTATTTAAATTACAAAATGTGAATGATAGTGTACTATATATAGAATGCTGGTAGTTTTATTATATTTATTTCTAGTGTGTGACGGATTGTTCAAAATTCTTTCATGTCTGTCTTTTTGTGTTAAATGACATTGATTAAATGGCGATTCTTTAACTGTGCATTAGGACGTATCTTACTCAACAAAATAGCTGCAGAGTTTAAACTGTTTAAAATATTATAATACGGCCACGTTAAAATGTGTGTGTTTAATGTAAGATGATAATTACGTACGATTTTAACTAATAATACAGGTGTTTTGAATATATTTATTAAATCTAAATGTATAACTTTTTCTATGGGACGTCTGGTCCGAGCACTATCTTTAATATTAAGTTCCGATGGAAAGACTATTAATATTATTTTTGTATCTTCAATATTGTATACATACGTACTTCATGTTAAAATTATACAATGTTAAATAACTAAGTTAAAGGTCTAGTCACTATCCTAATAGGTAGCTTGTATTACTCAAAGCTATCTTTATGTATTCTTCCAATATGTTTACATTCTGGGACCATTGAATTCGTCAAAATTAATACATGTCTACATTTTTAAAATATACTTACTCAATAAATGGCTTTTATTAATGTATTAAGATTATCAATTATTACATTGTCACAGTTGTTGAATTGTTGTGACGTATTTTTATCTAATTGTACCCAGAAATAAAATGTTTGGCAGTCAAAATTGTGTACTAAATACTTAATAAAATATTATTTCTTAAAAAATCTTTAACAAAATTATTAAAGAAAATAAATTTTATTCTATGGGCAATACTACATATTGTAGCCATAGTTTGTGAACATATTCTATTTATATATTTTATGGCACAAAATTAAATATTTTTGGATCTGATTATTTTCGCGTTAAATTACGCTTTGACTAGTATAAACACACCAGAACTGCTTCGGTGGCGCAGTGGTAGCGTTCTTGAGGTCTTGGGTTCGAATCCCGGGTCGTACCAAATGTTTGTATGATCTGCAAATATTTGTTTCGGAGTTTGGGTGTTTTTTATGTAGGTATAACATGTATGTATTTACAAAAAAAAGTATATATGTATTTAAATCAGTTGTCTAGTACCCATAATAATAGCTCTGCTTAGTTTGGGACTAGATGGCGTTATGTTAGATGTCCGAAATATTTATTTATTTAATTTGAGCGCGCTAAAGTTATATGCCACTGACTAGAATTGTGTTTGAGATGGCATTTATTTATGCAAGAGCAAATGATAATAAACATAGTAAACGAGCCCATCGCAGATATCTCTACATATCAAATAGTAAAAAAAAAAAAAAAAAAGATAAACACGATATTACAAATTGTGTGATCATCTTGCAAGCTGAACTAATTCTCCCAAATGTGCAAGCACTATTTCAGTATTATAGTACTGAAATTTATTTACTCGTTTTATCAGGCACATAAGATCATATGTTTACGTTTTTCTAAATTCTATGTAAAATAAGTATGCATTTACAAGAAAGTATAGGTATTTGTATTTATATCAGTTGTCTGGTATCCATAATACAAGCTCTGCTTAGTTTGGGACTAGATGGCGTTGTGTGTTAGATGTACGGAATATTTATTCATTTACTTCAAGGAATCAACATTAAACATTCATTGGTCAAAACTTACGCATTTATACTTGAAGTAGGACAACAGTAGCGACACATTATCTGTCAAGATTGTTGACTATGACAGCACTGCACTTAATTATAATTTGTCGCTTTTAGATGTGGGACACAGAAACCAAGACGTAAATATAATCAAAGGCTTACTTTACAGTTTTTCTATGAAAATGCTTTATTATTTGAAGAATGATCCCTTTACATTTCATTTACCTGTATGCTCATATAATTATTATTTATGTTGTTCTTTCATCTCTGTATGTTGTTTAATACAATAACGTAATAAATCCTTCGTAACCAGCTCTCTGTAATAAATATAAAACATAAGTTATAGCTACGTAAACTTGAACGTCAAGAGCCTGATTTTATATTTCTTTCGATTGATAATAAAGCGGGCTTTTGGAACCAGTTTATAATTTATCCATTATACAAACTGCGGTAGTGAGTCAATGTCATTTAAATTTAAAGTGTTTATTTTACCTGATAACAATATTTTAATAAAATTCTATCTTTATGTTTGGAACCGCTCACATTTACTATTAAGGATAAAGAAAAAAATGCTCAAAGGTGGGTAATCTGCATAGTTGTTGAGATACAAGCGTCGTTAAGCTGAGGAAAGTACCTCAATATAAGCCACCTCGAATAGATTCAGACCCGAGATGAACAGAATACAGAACGGAAAGGCTGCGCAGTGTTTCGTGTGTGCTTTTAAAGAACTGCGACCGATGGGTGACGGTTGCACGCAACTGATGACGGACCCGTCTTGAGTGAGGCGAGTCAATGATTCTCGCTCCCCGACTATTGGTAAGCAGAGAAACACAGGGGTGGTTTACAGTTGGTAAGAATCAGAAAGACCCCTTTGTTCATGAGAATTTTGTACTCCTTTAATTAAAAAGACAACTACAAACTTATATACTCAATGTTTTCCAATTCTAATATTTAGCGACAAAATTTCAAATAATTATCGACAAAATTGTTGTGTTATCAAAATTAATATCGATCAAAGTGGTCAAATCAGTGTCAGTGACAGGAATTACTAGATACTAATAATGTACGTATTGACCTGAGTTTTGACCGCAATTTGTATTGTGATATCATTTTACTACTACAAGAATATATTTCGTAATTATAACACAGAAAACGTAGCGATCAAAAGTGTGCAGGGAATTAGATGAATAATCATATCATTTTTTAAATCAAAGTTGGCGGTTCGGTTTTTTAAATTCTCTGATTTCCTCTACTATATAATGCGCTAGCAGTTTTTTTTTGTTTGTGCGGTAGTACCCTCGGATACCACTGGTGGTTATGTCGGACTCGAACCGACTAAAAACCGCACTCTGTCTCGGGTACTAGAAGCCGGGGAACCAGGTGCACCTTCGGAAGGAAATCCCTGGAACCCCGACGGACCTCGGGCCACCCATTGTTTGTAGGTGCCCCCCTCCACCCCAATATTTCTATTCTATAAAAGGGCCCGAGCACTTTACAGAGCTCGCGCCGCCACCCCGGCCTGTTTTTGCTAGGGTGGCCTCACCTGTCATCCTCACTAGCTGACCCTCGCAACCTCGTTTACGTATTTTCTATTAACCGTAGCGTGATAACTTTCCCCCGTTTTTTAAACATTCTTCATTGGGGCTCATCTCCTATTGGTCTTAGCGTGATGATATATAGTTTTCCTCGATAAATGGACTACCCAACACTGAAAGAATTTTTCAAATCGGACCAGCGATTCCTGAGGTTAGCGCGTTCAAAAAACAAATTTATTAGTAAATTAATCCTTCTAGCGTCCGTTATTGCTTTTCCGCTTGCTTTTGTACTGAAAGGAATTAGGAAGGTACCTGGTAGAAGACGTGTATGATGGAGTAGTACCTACCTATGTACTCGTACGTGTGACGCGGGTACATTATGTTTCACAGTGATGGATTTACCTACCACTAGGCTGAGTAGGCTAGAGCCTAGGGCGGCAGATTTGGGTCAAAAATTTTGTTTCTTACAGAAAAAACAAATAACGTATGAAACATACGAACCCTACGCTGTAATGTTTAAGCTGGGTAAATCAGATGAGTCCTCGCTACAATCACAGTAAGAGTAAATTCGATGGGTGATTCTGGGGCAACGCGCACGGTACCTCCGTATATACGGTGCGGTAACCGCGTATAGCGCTAACCGCTTATACCGCTCTCTGAGAATGCCATATGCGCGACCTTCTTTGTGTGGTCAGAGCTACAGTCAAGACCAGTGTACCAGCGGCCAGTTTTGGAGCAAGCCATCGGAAACACTCATCAAAGCGCCATCTTTCGTTAAGGATTACAAACAGATACTTGGTATACGCCTAAACCGGTACAAGCATTGAGTTAATCAAGATTAAGTCGCCAGAAACGCAATCGCAACGACAAGGCCCATTGAACAAGAGGACTTGGAGATGGAACTTCTGTGTAATATTTATGGGCGGCCTTGTCACCCGTAAGTTCAGCGCTTACCAGTTCGGTACCTCTGATAGCCGGGTTTTCGGAAATTCGCCACTAACTGAAGTGTCATTGGCGTACAGTTTACACCCAGCGCAGCCACTTTAGCCCAAGCAGGAGCGCTTCTCGATGTCTGCACTGCACGACATGATTCATTAATTTCTTCCTAGCGACGACTGCAGTGCGAGAGTGGAAAGGGTAGCGTACTGCCGCCTTGTCCAGTCGACGATGACTGGAGAACTTCCATGTCGGGAAAGCCACTACGTGGTGCTCTTAGCCTGGACGACCATATTTTATAGCCTTATACTGGTGGCAAATCTATAAATCCGCGACTGATGTTTCACCAAGATTACGTAGGGAATTAGTAAATTACTGGGGCGGAGTAAATAAAGCTATATTATATTAATATATTTGAAATCTCATACTACTACACTTAGAGGAAACGTTTAGTGTAATACGAGTTGTAAATAAAATCGTGAAACAGTTCGATTCGGTTTAGGCAAACATGTGGCTGACTTTGTACACCAATTAGTGAAAATATGTATGAGTACTATCTTATCACAGATCATTTTGGGGGGAGGTGTGACCACTACGCCCACTCCCGCGGATCGCGCCATTTGTGAGCATAAAAATTAGGATTTCAAAAATAGACACAGGCCACAGAATGTTACTTAACGTAATACCAACTTATTTTTGCATAGGGAAACAAAAAAAATCGACCACGTGCGAATCGGACTCGCGCACCGAGGGTCACGTACAAACGGCTGTATCTTTTGATTGCGTTGGTTTAGAAGTTTGATTTTTTCACACCTCTAAGGGACAGTAGAGCTGTGTATTTGATATGAATTTCAGTATCTCCACGCGTTCCTGAGAAAAGGGGTCTATACAGACAATAAAGTGATTCTATAAGGATTCCGTTTTTTTTCTTTTGAGTACGGTACCCTAAAAACACAATATTTTACTTACAAATGCGGTTAATTTTGAGACTATCCGCGGTAGGAATATTCTAGATTTTTTGTAACTTGTTTATATGCTTATACCTATAATGATAGATAATATAATTAATACCTAAAACGATAAATAAATACATTTGTAGCATCCAGTTATTTGAAAGTTCAGAAAATTATTGCAGCTTGAAGCTTGAGTTTTACCAACACGTATTATTGTTGTCAATAATAAGTAAAATAATAAAAACGTATAACATTAAAGCTATAGCAATCCGATTTGTTTTAAACACACTTTGTTTTTAAAATCTCTAACTAGCAGGCTTGTTAGTTAACTCGTTAGCGCTTTACGGTTGACCTATTTTCACGATCCTTATTTATACTTCGTTACACAAAAGATTTATTGGCACATTGAATATTTTTTCAATTACGTATAGACTATAGTTGAAAAAAAGAAATATCATTGATGGTCTCCCATCAACTGTTACCATATAGTAGGTACAAATGGTTAAGGTCAACGCTGGAGATCTTTAAAAGCTGTGACAGAACGTTGTACATTTCGCACAAAAACTGGAGGTTTTACAACGTGACCAAATTTCGCATGTAAAGTAAATGA
This sequence comes from Spilarctia lutea, assembly GCA_916048165.1. Classification (NCBI taxonomy): domain Eukaryota; kingdom Metazoa; phylum Arthropoda; class Insecta; order Lepidoptera; family Erebidae; genus Spilarctia; species Spilarctia lutea. The sequence continues at coordinate 11,383,161 of OU696480.1, read as the reverse complement.
GTTGCACTAGAAGGTTGAAACATTCACTCCAGTCCACCTCCTGAAACTTTATAAGGCGCAAGTTCAACCGCTTAAGGCATACCTATTGTTTTCATCTCTTTGCAGGGTAACTCCGGTACTAGATTCGTCCTTTGGATCAAATCCAAACTAGAGAGACTCGAGTCGTCGATTGCCTGAATAGCTTCACTCTGCACTTTCTATCTAAAGCTTGAATCATGAGGAGTGCTCTGGGGAACTGTTCAAACCATTATTAAAACCCTCATAAACCCTGGTTGCAGCTTTCCATCATCGTTTACGCGGACAAACATGCATTTTCATTACTTGGGACAGTTAGGCAATTAGGGCGCTTTCAAGAGACTTTTTGCCCACAAATAATTTGTAGAACAGTTAATTAGCATTTGCTAGTGGTATTCTGGATTTACTTACCTTAAAGAAAAGATGGTTAGGTAGGTACCCATACCATTCCACTTAAAAGGTCATTCGACATTTAATTAGAAGACCCACCTGCAAATATTCACTTGGAAAAAAGATAATCAAGTTATTTTGAAGAAAAAGAGGTTCCTTATCATGAAATTATTCAAGTACAAATAAATAAATCAACAAAGGTGAAATATTACGTAATTTGATAAGATATCTTTTGCATGATGTTAAACATCTGAATACAGATAGAAGTTGTTGCATAAACGATAGTAGTTATATTCTTAATATTGGTACCTAAGACTATTCTACAAAATGAATTTGAATAACGTGTACAGAAAGACACGATAAAAAAATTGTTGGGGCGTTCTTTTAATTGTGATAGTATTCGTTATATTAGCGTTTGTTTCTGTATTTAATTTTCCTTTTTTTCCTTAAACCTTTTATAAAATGCCTTGGCTATAGATAAATGTAATTATCATGTATCAAATCTATACAACCTAAGGCAACTTGACACAGGAAACTCCTAATTAAGCAAAGGTGTCATGGGTTTTGAATTAATACACCACAACTAAACCTCCTTTCAAAGGAGTTATGTCCAATAGTGGACTGTTTTGGGCTGATGATTACCTGCTCAGTGATACTTTCAACTAAAGTACCTAACTGTTATGACTCAAAAAATGTATAGGTACTATAATTAAAAAGTTATCTAAATCTGTAACGACAAAGTTGATATAACTGTGTACTCAATTGCATTTACAAGTTTTAGTTGCAGCATTTACATATAATACGTATACCTCATAACCAAAAGCCCTCCAATAGGATTTCCTGTATAAAACATAAATAAAGTTGTACCGACAAAAAATCGATTAGTTGCGCGCGCCGGTATTATCTCCAGTCTAAACTAGGGCTCAGTTTATGAAAATATCGTCAGCTGGCTTCGAACAACCAAAAGGTACTGTTTGCTATCCGTTGTTTTCTCATAAAACCCTGATTAAATATAAACAGATCAGCTAGCTTTTGAAACTTTTACAAAAATACTATTAGTGACAGGTTAGCTTAACTGAGAAAATGATTCTCAAGTGATCCTTTATATCTGTGCTTTTAAAATAGTTTCAAGTTGTGACCTATTTATGATCCTTAAAATGTTGAGTCCGATAAAGTACTAGCAACGTGAAAGTGATATAAACTTGTGAAAAATAGATAAAGTGCAGTTCTTTCTTTTGTTTCGTTACAAATATTTTTTAATTTTTTTCATGAAGAAGTCACCATGCCAGGCGCAAGGCATAAAATCTTGGGGCATGTGCTCTCTGGTTTCTGCCACAAAGTGAATCGTCGTAAGCCTTTGTATGGCGATGCGATGGACACACCACTCAACCGATGTCTCACGACCTTGGACATAACGTTACTGGGTAAGAAACTTGATAAATTGCAGGCAAATCAAGGCAGAGTTAAGACTAAATATTCACGATTAGTCTTAATAGCCTATTAGGCTGGCTTGCGTTGATATTACTTTGTCCAAGATATTCTCATTTAAGTTTTAATTAAATATGGACTTTTAAATGAAATAGAAACTGTAATTAAATAAATGAAATAGAACATTACTAAGGGTATCTAATTAAGTTTTTTGATGTTTTGTATTCAAAGATCGGGCGCCACTGGTATAAATTCTCAGTTCTTAAATTAAAACCTAGTTATTTTAACAAAATTTAAACTTAAGTGTTAATTAAATTCTGCCCGCAAATCAAACAGGCGATCTTACATCAAACATGTATAAAAATTAAAATAAGTTAAAATTGTTAGTGTTGGTGTGATCAAACAACTTTCATAATTGACTCCTTAGTAGGTACATCCACTTAAACCGAACATCAGTATGAAAAGATTTCTTTTTTTGGAAAATGGCTTTTCTAATTTTAATTATCTTTATTTAAAGTATTTTCTTTTTACTATAAAATATCATCCTAATAATAAAAATCAGTTAAATACTAAATCCAATTTAAACAGGTAATGAAGCTACAACTTGTGCCGTTTCCTTTGGCGTTCTCTAGTGTCCATTATATTGCAGTCATGTTATGGTTCAAAATATTATAAGTAACAAAAAAAAAGAGGATATATCAACTTATGGGTGCGACATCGAGCGATACGTGGACTGATCCAAAAATAGTTAGTGAAATGAAAAATAGCTGGCATATGAAAAAAGTTTATTTACAGCTTTTCAAAATCTCCCCCTCCAATCCCAAATATTATTGAATCGGGGGCAACCGAGCAGACGTATCGCCTGGTGGTAAGCGATACCCGCAACACCGGAGGCGTCACAAGTGCGTTGCCTGCCTTTTAGGAAGTAGTGTGCATAAATTTTCGCCCACGAAGCATTTTTTCACTGTGGGAAATAAAAAAAATCGTAGGTATGGAGCTAAATCTGGGCTGTACGGAGGATGTAACCATTGTACCCCCGAAGTTGTCATATAATCCATAGCCATAGCATCCATATCTGTGTGAGCGGCCGTGTTAGCTTGGTGAAAAAGAATGCCACGGACGCCGCGCCTTAGGCGCTCGCTATCCAACTCTCCGATAGCTTCAGGCAGACTAACTTCGCGCTACCATTCAATAGTAACTGTTCTACGGTCTTCTAGCGAAATTACTGCTACTGATCCACTGCGTTAAAAAAAAACCGCTATCATTTCTAGTATTAGGGGAAGACCGGGCAATGGGGGTCAGCGGGTAATGGTGGTCACCCACTCATCTCCAAAACTATAACCACTAGAAATGCGTTAACGGTCTTTCCCTACCCGCTCCGAGCCCCCGCTGTCACTGCGAGCGCGCCGCGCCAGTGCGTCGACGGCCTAGAGAACGAGAGGTATGTTTTGTTTTTGCGGCTCGCCGATGTAAATTTTCACCGACGAAAAATAAACAGTAAGTATTATAGTTATTGATCTACTTGTATGTTACTTTTTTACGTCTTTACTTGTACATTCAGTTTTATCATTATATACTTAAATCCCGAGTGTTTCCAACATATATTTCGTGTTTATTTTTTTTGTTTCATAACGGACTTGTGGGTAATGAGAATCGGGTGACTCCCATTGCCCGCTAGTGATTACGATTTCCCGCATTGCAAAAGCTATAATAAAATTTTGTTATTTTGGTTTTAGATGCCGAAAATACGAGTCAGAACCACTACAAAGGCTTCCTGGTCTTCAGTTACTTTAGAAAAGGCGGTGAAACTTATTGAAGAGGATGGTTTTTCTATACGAAAAGCTGCTGAAGTTTCGAATATTCCTTTCTCAAGTCTACAGAAAAGATTCAATAAAAAAAGTAACTTGGCACCACGTCTGGGACGGCTGACTGTGTTTAGCTCTGAACAAGAAAAGCAGTAAGCTGACTTGATAAAGCAGATGACGAATATTTTCTATGGATGCATAGAAATAAGAAAAGTGGCGTTTGAGTACGCTGAAAAAATGAACTTAAAACACAATTTTAATCAGACTTCTAAAATGGCTGGTCGTGATAGAACTTCTAGCTCAGTCAATTGTTCAGCCCCTGACCCATCAGTGGAAATAGTTTCAACAGCACCTGGCCCAATATATTCACCAGTTCCTAGCACATCACGTCAAGTTGATTTAACAGTCTCTAGTCTTGATATTGTGTCGAAAATAATTAAGTTGCCAGAGAAAATCAATACCCACATTACGAGACGAGGTTGCAAGAAGCAGCATGCAACAATTTTAACATCTACACCAATAAAAGAAAGCCTAATAGAAAAAGAAAATAAGAAAAAGAAAACAGTCTGCCCACCCAAAGATAAAGATAGGGGAAAGGGAAAAAATATAACTAAGGGCAAGGGCCAGGGTAAGAAGACGAAAGTGCCGGAAAAGGGGACCGTAAGAGTAAAAAAAAGGTTCTCCAGGAATCAAACGATACCTCTGCATCAAACGTGGACACAGATGATTTGTGTCAAGGTGATGAACTAGATTATGCTGACGACTAAGCAAATGTATGCTTAATCTGCAACGAATTTGGCAGAAATAATGAGGTTTGGTACAGGTGCACCTCATGTGGTTTATGGGCTCACACATATTGTACTGGGTGGGAGCCTGCCAAAGACTATATTTGCGATCTGTGCTAGATTTTCTGTGATCCTTATTGCCCACAAGGTGACCTCAATTACCCGTACCTCAGGGAAATGGGAGTCAAAACAGTTTTTTTTTTATACTTTTATATTTTCCAAAAATGATGATTATTGTGGTAATTATTGATCACCAATTATAGCTAATTAAATAAACATTGTTATGAGGCGGTTGCAATAAAGATTTTGTTAATTTTAACTTGTGTATTCTAATTCTTGCTTAAGTGACCCCCATTACCCCTTTCTACCCTAACACTCCGACCACCAACAACTTTTGTAGGCAAATCGTCCTCTTCAAACACCCATTGCGTGGATTGCTGCTTCGTGAGAGAATTGTAGCTATACATCCATGATTCGTAAGTTGTAAGAATGTAGGATACGTTTTGCGAATTCCTCTAACGAACTTTTCGAACATAAATTTGCACCAATCAACACGACGGCATTTTTGCTCATCGGTTAGAGAATGAGGAATCACGAAGCAAGCCTCCTAACTTTAAGGTGTTCATGAGATTACAAACAGACACTTCAATTTTATTTATTTATATTGATGTTTATGTAAATTTTATCAGACCAGCTTAAGGAAAAAGTGAAAATTACATTTAAAATCTTGATATTTTTTCGTCGAGATTGTATACTCGTAAGTAACTACTTTAACCAATTTCATGTTGGTCATGATAAGTTAAGATACTTTTGGATAGATATATTTTATGAAATCAAATCTGTGTTGCTTGAGTGCGACGATGAGATTAAATTGGAAATCTGTCATTCTTATCTTCATTACAACTTGTCTCTTTTGGTCGATCTATTGACTGAAAATGATTATATACGAGTATTATTAGTTGATATCGAGTGATATAACTAATACAGACCACATACTTACATAATTTTCGTACCTACTCACTAAAACGTCTATTAAAATAAAAATCGTAGTCAATAGTATAGGCAATAAGTCAAGTACTGAAAAAAAGAAACAGGATTTTCTGCTTTAAAATGTACATACCTAAAACCAAGCTATTCTAATTTTTTATAATTTTTATGTATCTAAATACCTAGTGCCACTTTCACAATTAAGATTAGGTAGGTAATCTAAAGACACATTCCGAAATCAAATCCATCAAGTTTTTAGACTACAGTGCGTGCTAAGGGAATATATGTACAAACGTACACTCGCAAAAATTAACCTTTCCTCTGGCGCAGTCGGTAATATCGCAAGGATATCAATTGGATAAGATTTACGTTGGTCATCTTAAGAAAAGTATAATAGGTAACTTTTAACGTGAGCAATGCTGAGCGAAAAGTTTAATAGTTTGTTATTAAATTTTAGTTTTCAGATATCAGATTTAATAATGAAAACACACTATCTGTAATAATGCTTATTTCTGACTGCTCAATCCTTTTCTTAACTTTTAGGTGTAGGCCACATGGTCGGAGCAGGAATTTACGTACTGACGGGAACTGTCGCAAAAAATATGGCGGGACCAGCAACAGCTCTCAGTTTCTTACTGGCTGGCATAACATCAACATTAGCTGCTCTATGTTATGCAGAATTTGGAACAAGGATTCCTAGGGCTGGGAGTGCTTATGCATACACCTACGTCAGTATTGGAGAATTTTGGGCTTTCATCATAGGTTGGAACATTGTACTGGAATACATGATAGGTAAGCCCTTACCTTAAAAAAATTCTTTATTCATCTATTCGAAAATATTTAACTAATGTTTTTTTTATTTCAGGAGCGGCTTCTGTGGCTAGAGCTTGGTCCGGGTATTTGAACGCAATGGTAGACAATGCAATCAGTAATGCTACAATTTCCATCACAGGGGAAATGCATGAATCCCTTTTGAGTAGATATCCAGACGTTCTTGCATTTCTTATATGTATTGTAGCGTCTTTAATTCTAGCAGTAGGTGTTAAAACATCAGCTTACATTAACAACGGCCTTACAATTCTTAACCTATTGGTTATTACTCTTGTCATCTTCTTGGGATTCTATTATGCCGATCCTATAAACTGGTCGGCAAAGAATGGCGGATTTATGCCTTTTGGTGTTAGTGGAGTATTAGCTGGAGCAGCCACTTGTTTTTATGCATTTGTGGGTTTTGATAGTATATCTGCATCCAGTGAGGAAGCTAAAGATCCATCTCGCTCAATTCCTATTGCTACCATTCTTTCGATGGCAATAGTTGGTTCTGGATACATTCTTGTTGCTTTGGCTCTGACTTTAATGGTATCTTACAAGAATATCAATCCTGATGCTGCTTTACCAGCTGCTCTTGGTGAGGTACATGCTGATTGGGCTAAGTATGCAGTTGCTGTGGGTGCTGTTTGCGGAATGACTACTACCTTACTAGGCTCCCTGTTTTCCTTACCTCGTTGTCTCTATGCTATGTCTGCAGATGGTCTTCTATTCGGTTTCCTCAGTGATATCAACAACAAATCTCAGATACCTATTACTAATTTGATCATATCAGGCTTCTCGTCCGCATTGATAGCTCTTTTCTTTGATTTGGAGAAGCTTGTGGAATTTATGTCAATAGGAACACTTCTTGCTTATACTATAGTGAGTGCAGCCGTCATCATTTTGCGTTACCGCCCTGTACCTGCGATAGACGATAAGGCTTTTGGTACACCCCAATTGGACTCTCCATGTGACCGAGAAGATAGCTCTGCAACCGGCACTCCCGGAACTGATGGAGGTTCATCTTCATCTGAGGTGATTTCTATATTATATAATTTTACTTAGTGTTATTTGTTTTGGTTATCCACCAAGTTTGACTTTTTAGAGCTTAGAAATAGGTATCACTTACATATATAGAACTCAGGAGTAGACAAAAACGTAATGTATAAATTTTTGTACTCTGTTCAAATTTTTTGTTTATGTTCCTCATTGGGCCGGGAAAAAAGGGCGTTGGGAAAAGACAACGTTGCCTGATAAAATAGAATAATTTTCAGACTGATGACTATGAGGAACATGGGCAATTTATCTTTTTTGTAAGATTTCTTTTTCTGCAATAAATTCGTATTTTTAGTAAGATTAAATTAAAGACTTATATAACATTATTAAAAACGACACATCCGACGGTAACATAATATAAGTTTAAAAATAAAACTTATAAGTATATCCTTATAATTTTTATACGAAATCTTCTAAAAATATAAAAACGCGATATAGAGCGTCGTTATACTATTTTATATTGTGCCGGTACTACGTAATCTTGTTGTTGCGGTTTCAGATGTTTGAGGCCCTAACAGTGGGACGCCTGCGACCTCAATACGCTTGGTTAGAGCCCTTGGCAGGTGGCCGAGCTCCCGGAGCTGCAGTGACCAGTTGTGTTTACACGTTTACTGTTGCTGCAGCGGCATTGTGCGCACATAACCACTTCCTGGCAGAACCAGCTGGACTATGGGCACTTCTGCCAGATTTTACCCTCACGTTCGTCATCGTTGCTTGTGAGTTACTTTATACCGTACTTTTTTTTATATAGGGACAAACGAGCATACGTATCGCCTGACGGTAAGCGATTACCTCCACCCATGGACACCCGCAACACCAGAGGCGTTACAAGTGCGTTGACGGCCTTTTAGGAAGGAGTACGCTATTATTAGGCTACCGTACTTCATATAGAAGGTATTTTATTTTAGGCTTAATTATTCATTGTCCTCAGAACCATACCTACTATAGTTTTCGTTTTAGTCTCATACTAATTACGGTTTAAATATTTATTCTAATTAAGAATTATGAAACAATTCACTTAACACAATACCGTAATGAAAATTAATACACAAAGATAAATAAAAATTTGACAGTATATATAAAATCGGTAGTAATATATTATTGTCTTCAATTGCCACTTACACTCTCACAACCTTGAGAGCAGACGGGAAATCGAAGAAAAAACTGCGCGTAACGATGGAATCTTAAGGAATGAAGTTTATTACCATTTCTGTATGGTCAATTCCAATGAAGTAAATAGTGTATGCGGAAATGATTTAAATTTAAAACTCTGCTAGCACTTGTAGAACTCAACTTGTTTACTTAGATTTATATTATCGAAGACAAAACAATACTAAATAATTTTCTTAGATAGACAGAGGCAGAGGTATTTCGTTCTGGGTTGCGAGCACCCAATAGAACAAAGTGGTAACTACGTTAGTAAAATGTAAAAAATAAGTCTTTGCCAACGAACATCCATAGCAAACTGTAATTTCAGGTTTATTCATTATTTGGGCACATCAGCAAAGCCCAGCGCGCCTACCATTCCGAGTACCGTGGATACCGTTGCTTCCTGCTGCAAGTGTTATCCTTAACGTGGAACTAATGATCAATCTCAATGCGCTTACCTGGGCCCGGTTCGCTATTTGGATGACTTTCGGTTGGTATACAATTTATCTTCTTCTTTCACCTTTTAAATTACGAGCAAAGAATTTTAATTGGTCAAATGAAATATTTAGCGCAGCGCTATTAGTAAAGACCTCTGTTTATGATATAACTTTGGAAGATGCGCTTCATATGCGAAATCATTATCTTCAAACTACAGTAAAAGAATTGGTTTGAATACTTGATTACTTAGGTATAACATTTTCGATACATCGCAAAAATTACCTTTATAACTACCAGTTCTACAAATAATAAATAATACTATTATGACACTTACTGTATTTCCGGCAGTGTTGGGCAAAACTAACTACTTGTTAGTTTTTATAGTGTCCTTTCACGATTAATCAATTGTTAGTCATTAATTTTAATTGCAATTAAAATTTGCCCAACACTGATTTCCGGTACACATTACACATATTGGTCACATAGTCTTTATTTCTTCATTTAATATGTCCTTACCACGATATTAAAAATAGTGTAATTTTTATTGATCCGTCTTTGGTGCTTCTCTAAATGGGCAATTTCCTTCTTCATAGGTTTAAGAATTTACAATTATTATGTTTCCAACGAAAATACTCAGTTCTCAATAATAGGCGAAAAATTGACCATAGTCATGGCAGGCATTAATAATATGATAGATACTATGAATTTGCAAAGAAGGAATAAATTATAATAAATAAATATTTCGGGCATCTTACACACAACGCCACCTAGTTCAAATTAAGCAGAACTTGAGTTATAGGTACTAGACAACTGATATAAATACACATATACATTTTTTTTGTATATACATACATATTACATATAGAAAACACCCAAACTCCGAAACAAATATTTGCAGATCATACAAACATTTTAGTCCGACCCGGGAATCAGACCCGAGACCTCCAGCACAACAGTCGCATAAGCTACCATTGTGCTACAGCGACAGTCAATAAAAACTTTTGTTTAGTATAAGAGTATGTTGAATAAAATATACCTGTGTTGTATTTCAGGATTACTCCTCTACTTCTTATATGGTATTCATCACAGCAAATTAGGCGAGGGTGTAACCAGCCTTTTGTCTAGATCCGCAAGCGGTGGTGGTCACCACAGCGGTGGTTGGGGAGCAGTGGAAAAGACCAGCGCCATCGCTCGTAGGGTGGGACGTTTCGCGCGGGGAGGTAAAGGGGATGACCGTAAACCTATCATTTGCGACGACGAACTTTCTAGACGCGACCCGTGATTCAGAGCCCATGTACGTATTCCTATGCATTTTAAAATTTGATTTCATAACAGATGATACAATTGACGAGTAACCAGTACGTTAATTTCATAACAAGGCGTTGGTCCCTTTTGATTTTGTTTTAGCTTCCTTAGCGGAATAAGACATTTTTTATCGCCTCTCAAAGTAATATGTGTAAACATATATGAGTTTATTTCATTGTGTCAAACAATCAATTTATAAGAGCAGCACTCCTTTGTGTGTATTCATTCAAAAGTCTTAATTTTTCATGTATTTATTATTAACTGGAGGTGAGGTTACGACAATTTTTTTTGATGATTTACAAATTGCCCCACAGCTTCGAGCTTTTTAAATATTGTTTTAAACTACCTAAATGTTAATGTTAAAGCTACAATCTGGCGCGATCATGGAAAATGAGTACGTGTAAGTTTAATTGCCATATCTTGTTATGCTTTAAAGTTAGGCTTACTAAATGTTATATTATATTAATTAGATTTGAATAATTTAAGCCGCAGTTTATTAGGTGCACTATTATTTGCGTGCTTTGAAATAATATTAAATATAATCACAATATATAGAAACTGTTCAAAGGATTTATAGTTGTTTCAAATACATGATAGTGTGACGTAATAAATAGTAAAATGATATCTTTAGATCTCAAATATAATCTTATTTAATAAAAACCAAATAAACGATTTACAAATAATAGGTACTCATGAGATTTAAATTAGCTTTCTATGATTATTCTTAAACTGTTCGGTAAAGTAGCCATAAGCAGGTTTGTCTTTGAAAAAGGTTATATGTCCAGGAGGATATTGATCTATGATGAATATGATAATTATAATATTAAACAGTGTATTTTACCTAAGACGTTGTTGTCACATGGTTGGAAAAGAGTGGACATTAATGTGGTGAATAATTCATGACAAATTAATCTATGCATTTACAATAAATATCAATCATATTTATTTAATACAAGGTTGTAGGTACTTACCTGGCACCAATATGTTAAGCTTCCTCTTCGGATTATAGTAGACTTTTGCAACCAATCACGTTCCAAGTTTTTATACGAAACGATAATTTATTGGATCCTGATTGGTGAAAGGGCGGAGCTCAATCGATGCGCCACTATTTTCTTAACTCCAAAAACCTTTAGTCGGACATACCTAAAATACTCCCGTGAAGTCTCTAATAGATTTGATCTCTAATAGATGGTTTCCAATTCTTATCATTAAGTTATATAGAAAAAACAATGACCATTGACGTCAATCGTGGCTTCCATAATGAATAAAATTGAATCAAACACATATATAAAACAAAAAGTTCAGTAAGAATATTTTATTGTCCATCAAAATTCACTTTGGTGCCATTGTTGTCAAGTTTAACAGGGTCAATTAACTTTGTGTAAGCAACAAAATGTTCGAGACAATTCAATGTTGCGTTTTATTCAATGGATTAAATTTTTAATTAATTGGAATGTGATACATTATTGGAAGGAATATTTTGAAATATACAAGCAGGTTTTTTTTTTAAATTTGAGGTCTTTGTAGCGATGTACATACATAGTTTTTTGGGTCAGTCATTTTGGAAATACTATTGAATATTATTATTATTCATGTAGCCTAAGTTATGTTTTGATTTCAATTATTTAAATGTAATAGCAAAGTAATATCATAGCACAATGCGTCGTACATGAATTTACTGTGTATACAAATATTGCGCAAAATTTATAAACAAATGCATTATTGTTATAAATATTTATTTTAAGTGTTGATGTGTACATAAAGAAATTATAATAATACAAATCTATTGGTTTTCTTTCTTCCCTGTATTTCACACTTACCTAGAGAGTATTATTAAATTTTATTACAATTTAACAATCACAATTTTGTACAACTAAAAGAATTTTAGATTGGTACTGAGATCTTCAGGACATAGACAGAAAAATAGTTTTATTACGTAACATTTTTTTTTGTACTTAGTCTGGCCATAAATACTGTTACAATTAAAAATAAACAAAATATTACTTTTTAATTTGGAATGTAATTTTTATACTTGTTTGATTGTTTATTGTGTTTTCTTACTTTCGCGCCAATATATTGTAAAATATTTAGTGATATTAAAATGGAGTGGGGTGATAAAGAGAACTGAATCGTTGTGATTGCATTACGTAAAGTAGGAATGGCGCCAAATACAATTTTTAAAATCCTCCATACGCTTGGTATTATTTAATTGTTTGTGTACCGGGCTATTGATAGGTACAATGAAGCCTCCTCTGTTGTGACAGAAAAAGATCCGGCCGTCCACGTAGTGTTCGTACGAAAAAAGCTATCAAAACAGTAAGGGAAAGAATTGGAAGAATTCCTGACCGAAAGCAAAATATTTTACCTCGGGAGATGAACACAGCTAAACCATGTCGCGTATTTTTACAGATGAATTAGGACTTGCAGCCTAAAAAAGACGCACTGGTCATTTCTTAACTGATAAAATTTTTAAAAGAATAGGGTGGTAAAATTAAAACAACTACTTAAGCGGTACGCAAAGGGAGGTCTCAAAAAAAATTTTTTTACGGATGATTTTTTATTTACAAAGGACCACACACACCATCCTTAGAGGTAACTGTCGATAATTTTCTTAATGACTTAAATTAGGTAGACCAACAACCATTAAGCAATATTAAAAAAGTTTGGATAGACGACATATCTTACATCACGTCTGACTTGGCTTTTCCTTGTATATGACATTGGTAAAACCCTCCTGGCAAAACTAGATGCAAATAACTATAAAGTGCATGCAATGAATTTAGAAATGCAAAGTGAGTGGTTAACTATGGGCGATTTCTGCATCCCGTTAGCCCTGACAGATGAGGCCACCCGTCACCCCGGCAGAAGCAGGCTCTGGTGGAGGCGCGGACGCTGTGGAGCGTGTGCGCCCTGGGGGACAATAATGGGAACACCGGGGTTCCCACACGGTAGGGGGCCATCTACAAAGCGTAGGTGGCACGACGTACATCGGGGTTCCAGAGTTTTCCTTTCTAGGGTGTACCTGGTTCCCCGGCATCTAGTACCCGAGACGGCGTGCGGTTTTTGTCCGTGGGGATTTCCGCACGAAGAAGAAGCCCCTTATTATTAGCTCCGCCAGGTCATAAAGCTCGATCCACCCATCTTAATTAGAAACGAACGTTCCGGACTTCATTAGAGCTGAAGACTGGCCTTCATCTTGCCCTGATTTTAAGCCACTAGATTATGATTTATGGTCAGTTTTAAAGAGTAAGGCTTGCTCTAAACGCCATGATAATTTGAAGTCCGTAAAACAATCCATACAATTGGCAGAGAAGAATTTTCCCATAGAAAGAGTGCGTGCTGCTATTGATAACAACGTTTAAAGGACTGTATTGCAGCTAATGGAGACCACTTCGAATAAGATTTATATATTTTAATGGTTTTATATTAATGTATTAAACTAACACACTAATAATAATAAATATTACGTTACAATAAAAAATAAAGATTTCCTTGTAACAATATTTATGGCATAACTAGAAAGAAATGTAGGTTACAGATCTGATTAATTTATGAAAAATTGCAGACTAGTTAGTTAGTATATGCGCTACCGCTGCAATAAACTTACAAAACCCCAATAAAAAGATAGACTAGCAACATTAAAAAAGAATGACATTATGAGGAAATCAGAGTGACTTATACAAATATTTTAATACTTCTATGAACCCGTGATCTCTGCTTTTATACATTTCTTCTTATCATTACTTTTAGAAGATACTCTCATAAGAACTGATATATAAATTGACACACAATCTAGATAAAACGTTTAACGCTATAATTTACTACTTAAATATAAATCGTTTGCGAGAACAATAATTTCATAATAAACAATATTTTAAACGCATAACATAAATAAAATAAATATTTTTATAACAACCTTCTTAATTTCACTATTTAATTCTAACGATTCATTTTAAACTTATAACTTATGAAATTTAATAAACCACTTCAGAGAAATAAAGTAGTGAGTGCATATATTAAAGAATTCTAGGCATAACTGACTAAAGACAGATAAACTATAGACAATTCCCTTTAAAATGAATAAATGGTTTATGAGTGTAGTGTAGTAGTTATTAGAGGTACCTTTATACAGTTGAGCCATTGATACTCAATACTTTAATTTCTCTTAAGATGTAGGTAATGGAATATTTGCTAGTAACAATGAAAATAGACACACTGACCCAAGTTTAACTACTTGTGGTCTGTGTTCAGTAAGGTCGTCAAAATAAAAAAAAAATCACAACTCTGAAATATTTAAATCTTCTAAGAAAGTAGGTTAACCTATGTCAGATAGATTTTAACTTTTTGACCATTAGATTTATTGATGCTGTAACTTTTAGTGTTATTTGTACACTAGTTTAGATAAAAATATCTTCGTCAATGGTTACAAAAAACTTTCAAAATCAGTAGCCAGACAAAATCTGACCCAAACTAGAGTAGTTAATGCACTGTAATTGTATTATTTTTTTGATTAAATTAACAAAAGTTGCAGTAAACAGATAATTTATATTGAAATAACATTTTAGAGTTTTACTTTTGTTTTCAATCTAATTTAGTAGCAATGAAATATTACTGCACCGTTGGCCGAGTGGTGTCAGCGGTCGCCATGCCGCTTGCTACTGCGCCAAGTGTCGTGGGTTCAAATCCCACGCGGTACCTACAACACTTTGTGTGATCCACGAATTGTTGTCCCGAGTCTGGATGTTCTTTGTGTCCGTTTCATGTATGTTTGTAAAGTCCCCCACGACACAGGATGTTTATTCCTAATGTGGGAGTTGTCTTTTAAAAATAAAAATAATTATTTTTTTATGAGCTATGGTAAAGTTCTGCGCATTTGGAAAAAAAACTTAAATCCCCATCACCATTAAAAACTAACTCAGTGAGATTTTGCACACTGTGACTAACGACACACTAGTGCTTTGCCATTTTTTGGCCAATAAATAAAAATTTTAGTCATGATGAATTTTCGGTACTAAGTATTGTACATAATTTATTCCGGGTACTGTTTATAATGTTATGTTGGTTTGTGTACGCATCAAAAACATCAAAAGATCTGCACCGATTGAGCTGTAATTTTAGAATGATATATAATCCGCATCAAGGATTGTTTTTATCTAATTTTTATTTATTTATTTATTTATTTATTAAAACTTCCTGCAAACATGTTGCACAAGGCGGACTTAATGCCACAGGCATTTTCTTCCAGACAAACCTTTGGGTGTTGCGAAGTTATTTGTGGCAGGTGTGTGTTTATACGACACGAGAGACTAAATAAAATTATTTTATGAAATACAATGATTCATACAGATAAATAGGTGCTAGATATACATACATTGAATATAATTTATACATATACAATATAAATATAAAAAATAAATAAAAGTAAATATATATATAATATATATAGTACATATATATAATATATATATTACATATATAATAGACACTTTTAAGTGTTATTCTGATGCCTCCGTCAGCAGGTCCCTAAAGTGCTTACGTACTTTGAATTTAAAAGATAATCGGCTAGTAGCCGTCCTGATTTCTAGTGGGAGTGCGTTCCACAGAGTGACAGCTCGAACAAGGAAAGAGGAATGGACTGTGCTGGAAATGTGTGCAGGACAAAGAAGGAGAAGATTATTAGAAGACCGAAGATTCCTGTCATGGTTAGAGCAGAGATATTGGAGCTGGGATGTTAAGTAAGTAGGTGAGTTCGGTGATTGGAGAAGGGCGTACAACATAGACAGAGCCCTTAAACTACGGCGTTGTCTTATGGGTAACCATGACAGTTGTGTACGGTAGACAGAAATATGATCATACTTTCGCAGGTTGAAAACAAATCGAATGCAATTGTTGAGAAGCCGGTCTAATTTATTGAGCAGATCTGCATTCAGGTCGAGATAACACACATCACCATAGTCGATAAGCGGAAAAATTAAAGTTTGCACAAGCATCGTCTTTATTTTTATTGGTAGAAAATTTTTAAGGCGATAAAATCCTCGTAATATGTTAGTGACTTTCTGACAGACACTGGCTACCTGGATCTGCCAATTCATGGTTGTATCAATATGTAGTCCAAGATTCTTGACCGAAGCACTGATGGGCAAAACAGCATCATTAAAGATGATTTCAGGAATACCATCAGGATCAATTCTGCCCATCATTCTAGGACTCCCTATGATGATCGTTTGGCATTTTGATGGGTTCACCGTTAAACCAAACCTGCTGGACCAGTTTTTTATGTTTTCTAAGTCTTGGTTAATACTATTTACAGCTCTGTCCAAATTATCTACACTAGAATGTGAATAAATCTGCAGGTCGTCAGCATACAAGTGATACGAACACTGAAGTTCACGGGTAATGAGATTTATAAATAAAGAAAAGAGAAGAGGAGAAAGAATACCGCCTTGTGGAACACCAGAGTCGAGTTCGGCCCACATCGATGAAGATTCATCGGTTCGGACGGACTGCTGGCGTCCCCGAAGATAGGACGAGAACCATTCCAGTGCATCGGGAGAAATCATGAAGTGGGAAAGTATTGCTAGAAGGATATCGTGACTCACGGTATTGAAGGCGTTTGAGAAGTCAATTAGAGCGAGTGCAGTTACTTTGCCCTCCTCTACCGCCGCCTTGATATCGAGTGTCACTTTGAGCAACGCTGTCTCTGTACTATGTCCAGGTCGAAATCCTGACTGATACATGTTGAGCAAATTATGCTTGTGAACGAATTAAGAGAGTTGCTTATGCACGCAAGCTTCTAGGACCTTGGAGAGGAAAGGAAGTATAGATATTGGTCGAAAATGGGTAGGAAGAGAGGGGTTAGGTACTTTGGGTAATGGCCGTACGTAAGCCTTGCGCCATAAGGATGGAAAAACATTACAGTCGAGGGAATAATTAACCACATAAGTGATGACTGGTAAAAGTTGATCCAAGACAGTTGTCACCATGAAGCGGCTTATTTCATCGCAGCCAGTGGCGTTGGATTTAATGGATAGGATAATTTTTTTGACTTCTTCTGGTGCAACTGGAGAAAAATCAAAGGAGTTTATGTTAGGCTTCGGCAGATGGGCCACATAGTCTAAGGTTTGAACTTTGCTTTGATGATTCAATGTAGTGGATGTGGTGAAATGGAGATTGATGTCATCTAAAGCAATGCTCGTTGGAAAGTCTGCATGGCGCTCTCTACCAATGCCAAGGGTTCCTAAGAGCTTCCAAATATCAGCTGATGAGGATGAAGAAATACTGTCGAGAATGTAACGGCGTTTGGCGTTTCGTATCACTTGATTACATCTATTTCTAGCAGTCTTATAGGCGAGCCAGTTATTATCGCAACGAGTTTTCTTGAAATGTCGAAAGGCGTGATCCCTGTTCCGCATTAAGTTGCGAATGCTATCCGTTAGCCAAGGTGCCGGAGGATGCTTTAATTTAATTTTTTTCACTGGCGCATGAACATTATATAGAAGTAGGATGTTATCGTTTAATATTGTAATTTTTTCGTCAATGGAATCTGCTGTTGCTAAGGGTTCCCAGTTGATATGAGAAGCATCCTCCCAAAGTCTTTCCAAGTTCATGCGTCCGAAACAGCGTCTATACATCACTTTTGCTTTGGATTTTGGTGTTTTGATTTTATATGTGACATAAATCAGATCGTGATGTGAGAAACCGGGAGCCAAGTGTTGTCCATGAGCAGTAATCTTAGTAAGAGATGAAGTAATAATAAGGTCCAGCAGGGTATCTTCTCCATTTAAATTATGGTGGGTAGCTTGGAGCGGTAAAACATGTAAACAAGAGGATTCCAATACGTTACACAGTTTAAGAGAACGAGAGGAGTTTTGAGACAAGAGATCAGTATTGAAGTCGCCCATGATGATGTGGTGCTCATACTCAGACCCTAACGATTCTAAAACCGTTTCGAATTCGGTGAAGTAATCAACAGCTGGAGGACAATATACAACACCCAGGATAAATTTAACTCCCCTGACACAAACCTCGAGGAAAAGATACTCAGCAGTCGAATTGGGTGGTGACTTTGAAAAAATATTATAAGTAAAATCAGATCGTAAGTAGATTGCAACACCACCCCCTCTTTTGCTGGATCTATCGTTTCCTATGAGAACAAACCCCGGCAGACAGTAAGAGGTAGAAAGAAGTTGAGGCTTCAGCCATGTCTCAGAAACCAGGACGGCGTGCACGTTTGAATCATTGAAAGCTTTCTGTAAATCATCATAATGACTGGGTATGCTTTGAGCATTTATATGACATATATTTAAGTCATAGTTAGACATAATATTGAAATTTCTACGCAACACATCACCCAGAGTTTTGCATCAGTCACATATCCGCGACCGCGAAAAAACACGTAAAAACCGACATAAACGCGAGCGGAGCCGCGGGCAACAGCTAGTATTGTATATATTATATACTTAATGCAATAACTTATTTTGTCTTAGTAAGAGTGTAATGTACAAAAGAATTTGGAATGACTACTGTATTCCTATTTAATTATTATGTTTATCGTGGAGGTGAATGATTGAGTGTGGCACCCTGTTTGAACCGCTACTTATATTATGTAAGAGTTCTAACAATAAAGATTTAATAATATTCTTTCCATGGGGAAAGTTTGAACTATGAATTAACCAAATGTAGTGTCTGTTAAAACATAAACTTGAAGATTCATTCAAACAATTTTAATACCAATTTTAATTTTAATAAATTAATATATAATACAACTTTTTTTATTATACTCATATAATACACAGGAAATCTATAAGATATATAGAATTGACTCGTTTAACGAGACTCAGTTTTCACTATAAAGTACCTTTACATTTAACAAGGAAACGATCTTTCAACACCAAAATAAGCACACACGTCATAAAAAAATGTTATCAGTATTATGTATTAAATAAAACTTTGTTACTAATAAAATCTATCGTCCTGGAAAATCAATATAATTGTGGCTTGCGTTTCTAATGCTTACTTACATATATAATGAGAACTAACGTGTGTTTCACTCTTAGAAATGTGCTATGCGTGTGCGTAACTTTCTATGTGTGCGAGAATAAGGGTTTTGTAACAAGATAGTGGTATAGGTAAGTATATAGAAACCTCGCTAAACTTGGTACCGACGCAGCTACAAGGTAGACAGTTTTTAGTAGTTTGTGGAGGAACAGGCGTAATTTCCCTCAAACACAAAGGGAAGAATTGTGGAGGAATATATGTAATTTCTCTAAAAACACAAAGGTAAGATCCTCCGACTAGACGAGGTAGTCATGCCTGGCTGGTCACGGCCTTCAACGATTGAAATTGGGAAGTTTTAATATACTAATCTGCGTAAGAATTTCTATATCGCGATACAGTATAAAAGTTACTCATTAGTTCAGATGTCTTCGGTAGATGGTGCTGTTTTATGTGCTGTGTGTGAAAGTCGCCACAAGTTAATACTTTTTGAAAACTAAATAAAATGTCACAAACTGCTTAGAAGACGTAGTTCCTTGGATATCTTTACAATATGTACATAGTAGGGAATAATTTTAAGAGATTCAGTCTTATCTGTTGTAGAGGCTAATTTGCCACGCTGAAGCAGGTAATCGCTGGAGTCTGTTAATAGTCGGTCTACCCCACTGCAGCCAGACGAATCCAACGACGAGGCAGATCGCTGTCTCTATGTAGAAACCGTCTATGACTACTTCACAGCGACCTTCGTTTGATTTGCATAACTGCAATTTACAAAATAATTTAATTTAATTGGGTACAACTGGGAGATTTACTGTTTTATTAACCTCTGATGCAAAAAGAGAAAGAAGTGTTATAAGTTTGATGTGTTAAATCCATTTGTTTTTTCAAATAGGCCCTTTCGAAACGATACATACATTACTGATTCTAGTTTCGCGGTACCAAAATATCATTTATTGTCTGTGTGTTTATTTCTGATATCATGGCTCCTGAACTGATTAACCAATCATATAACTTTTATTTTAGATTAGCGTGATCGATAGTCTGTTGTTATTAGTTGATGAATAGCTCTCACTAACCCATCTGAATGATTTGAAATTTGGTGTATTATTATTGTAGTGGTATAACCGTGGGAGAGCTATGCTTCGGCATGAATGGGTCGGCTCGACCGGAGTGATACCACGGCCTCACAGAAAACCGGTGTGAAATAGCGTTTGCGCTGTGTTTCACCGAACGAGTGAGGATACCGGAGGCCCATACCCCATCCCCTTTCCCATCCCCCAAAGGTCGGCAACGCATTTGTGACGCCTTTGGTGTTGCGGGTGTCCATGGGCGGCGGTAATCGCTTACCATCAGGTGATACGTCTGCTCGTTTGCCTACTATAAAATAAAAAAAAAAAAAAAAAAAATACCATGTGTTCCATATATTTAATTTATGTTACTTTCGTTGCGATGTAATTATGTTCCTAAGAATGGTGTTTTAGATAGACACAAAGGCTTTGTAATCAAACTTTATGCAACACATAAAAGTTATTTTAAAAGTATACTCACATCTACTTCTGAAGGCGATGAACATGTATTATCGGTTAAATTTGGTGCCGTACAGGTCCTGTACATAAGGTGGTCTATGCCCCATAGCGCCAATGTATTGGGCCAGTTTGTACCAAGGTTTGACATAGTATTCAAAAACGTCATGTACGTGCCTCCGACAGTTGGATCAGACACTTTGGCAAAGAACGCCATCACAGCGACGAACATGCAGTAGAGACATGTCTAGAAGTAACAAAATAGAAAAATATGCAGTTCAAAATAAGTTTTATTACACTTAATTATTTAATTAAAATTTAGATTACATAAAGTATTTTGCTGTTTAGAGCATGTACGAAAATGTAGCATGGGTATCCAGATTGCTGTTTAATACTCTTTTATTATTGTTTGTAACTAACTTATGTCAGCGTGTTTTTTAGTTTTTTAACTGTATTATATTGCTTTTATCACAAGTATTATTTTTGTAGTTGGAATGATGAAACATTACGTGACCGCTACTGACTAGTGTCTAAGAAAAATTGTTTTTGAAAGCAATTCTCATAATCATATATACTCGTATGTAAGTAAGTATCATCTAGGTCTATTCTGAACGAAAATATTCGGTAGTAGAGATTCTATTCAATGAACATTTAATTTCATAGTATCACTTACCTGATGAAATACATAGAGACACAGTAGGAGGAATAGATATATGTATGAGGGTCCGGAATCACCGAGAAGAGTGGGTGTGATGGCCACGAGAGCAGCGGCGAGCGGTCCCACCAACAAGCGCAGCGGGAAAGCACGTAACCACAGCGATAGAGGTCTCGGACCCGTTGTATGCTTCGCTAAGATCTGAAATAGTATTTGCTATGGAGTTTTTTTTTCTTTTAAGATAACTCCCTCATTAGGAATACATATGTATATATTGTGTGACGAGCAGCGTTGTCAGACGTCCCGATTCTGGCAAGACGTCCCGCTTTTTGAATCAAATATTGTAATGAAACAGCGCTTTTTAAGGATAACTAGCCCGGACTAGCCGTACGTCCAAAGTGAAGTTAGTTAGCCGTAGTGCTGTAGTGTCAATAAAATTGACAGGCTATATTACATTACAAATACGAATTAGAGATGATGTAGCTGAAAAACAAAAACATTGCGAATGACTTTTTTTTGGTCACTCTTAATCATGTGTCTTAACTTCCTAAAATTAGATGCGATACATTGATACGTTTTTTTTCTTTGTCCCGCTTTCGACGAAAGAATCCCACTTTATTGACTAAAAACAAAAAATTCCTCCATTTCTCCCAAATGGGACCAATTACATCTAAAATAGATTCGAACTTAATTATATATTTATTTACATATTAGACAATTTAATTCTAATATTACTCTGTGTAATTTTATTAACTTATCTATATATACTACTATACATTTAGATGTATAAAATATTGTACAGTTAAAGTTTATACTCGTATAGAACTGCACTCCCCGTGCATAGAGCTAAAAAAATGCAATAAGGTCGAATTTCGATCGATAATATACAACAGACTAATTTTTTCATTAATTTAGGTATATCTTATACGTAGATATAACGCATTATAATTGAACACTGAAGCACAAATGTTAATACCCCGTAAGTATCGATAAGACCCGATTTTATATAAAAATATGTATAGCATTACTGAACAAAGATAAAAATCAATAAAGTCATTGTTGATTAAAGAAACGTGTAGAATGGTATGTTTACAAATAGCTTCCATCTCCTCTTCTATAAGATATTAAATCATTGCTGTTTGTTTATTTTCAGTTGGTTATTTTAGCTAAGATAATGTTAATTGTTTTAAAGAAAAAGGTCCTTTATCTGTATTAATATAAATAGGATAACAAAAGAGTTCAATGGCAGTTCTTTTTATTTAGGAGATATTGATGAGCTCCAATATTATGAAACTAGCTGACCCCATAACCTCATCTGCTGCTCCTATTGCCCGTAGTGTGATGTTATAAAGCGTGAATTATAAACTCTTCAGCTTTATAATATTAATATAGACAAACATAGAATGACTTTTACAATTTGTTTTTTCATTAATACTCCGTTTTAAATATACACGGCAGTACGATACCACGAATAACAGAAGAAGAACTATATCATAAATGGAGAAAGCTAAGTTTTGTAAATAGTTACCATAAAGTTAATAATTATAACTAGAGATCCAGTATCAATACAGTACATTTTGAATCAACACAGCACTTAAGTCTGTACAATAGCAGTTCAAGTTTTACTGGACAATTAAACGAAACAAGACATTCAAAAGTCTAAATTCTCTAGTCGACATTAAAATCTAATCAAGTGATACAATCAAGATGTATTCATTTGTCATGAAAAAAGATTCTTATGCAACCTTCAAAAATAATAACAGTATTTTTAATATGTGTTAATGTAATTACTAACCACAGGCATTATAATTTGTACTGGGACTAACGGCACTGCTAATAGAGCTAAGTCCTCCCTGGGGACACCAGCTTCCACAAACTTAAGACCTGATACTGCATCACTGGCGCAGAATCCAAGCTGGAATGCAAAATTTGTATATTTAATGATTGGAGATTATACATGCTCTGCATCTCTTTTAAAAAAAAGTTTACACAACATTTGTCATGATATGAATACTCGGCTCCTACACAAAATGCCGACGGACATTTGATGGGTAGGATACTTTAGTCATAGCGTAATGTTAAATAGTCTACTATAGGTTTTTTCGATAAATGGGTTAAATTTTACAATTCGATTCTCAATTTTTTTATATTTATGGCTCATGATTACTACATTTATAGTCAATTTTAAAATTTTACGTAAAATTGTTAATACATAGTTATATGTGCATTTATTTTATGTGTTAAGCAATGAAAATGTTCAGTGATAATTTTAATACCACTATATTAAATAAGTATAAAATCTGTTAACAATTTGTTTACAGGTTTGGACCAGCTATAGAATGCATTGTTAAGATTGTCATATGTTTTAACAACTTACTGGCTTTAGCTTTTGTGGAGTTTATTAGAATTCTTTAAAACATGTTATACAAAAATATATATAACAATTTTAGACTTACCTTAGCAGTAAAGAGTACAAGAGCTAATGTGCGTACAGCTGGCAGTTTCATAATTGTATACAACTGTTTATATGCATTAACAACATCTTTAAGACCTTTTGTATCATTATTGTCCTTGACGGTTGTGTCATTTGATTCATGTTTAAATATGGCTATTAAAGTAGTGGTTATAATAAATATCCAGCCCCAAAATAACAGGAAGCTAGCTAACGTAACAATACCAGTTGCTTCAGGTTCTGAACGAATATATTTGTTACAGAAGTAAGGTGATTCCAGTGCAAGGAATAGGACATAACCAAGGAAAAATCCTGCTGTTTGTCCTACTGTATTACAGGTTGAGGCATGTCCAACATTACACCTGAAAATATTAAAGATATATATATACCTAATTCATAATTGTACCAAAAATAAAGGGAGAAAGATTTTTTATTTATTATATTTGTGGTCAAAATTTCTTGCATTATAAAGAAAAGCAAAAGATAGGGAACTGTGAGGGAAGATGGGGGAGGCCTATGCCAAAGAGGCAACTGCATAGGAAACTTAGATTTTGGGTTTAAGATATATAAATAATAATTGAAAATGTATGTACTATGTTAGAATGAAGGCTTTTTATTTTATTAGTATTAGCTGTGTTGGGGAAATTTAACTTTAAGATAACATTGTACAAGTTTTTATTTTGATAATATGAAAAAGTTTATTTCCTGGAGTTTTTATTTTGTTTAACATTACAATATTGTGCAAAACAGCCATGCACCACTTCAAGCTATGGAGGAAATAGCAACACATGGTTGTTCTCTGCATATCTCAAAGTAGCGATACAATTACTCAGTCACCATTTAATGAGTCAAAATCACAAAAAGTATTAAAGGAAAATTTAAGTAATAGATGCATAGACATAGCTGCAAAATTAAACAACTAAGAAGTATGCTGATTCCTAATATAGCATGTCTGTGTGGTAACTACTTCACTACATAGTATAAAACAAAGTCGCCTTTTCTGTCCCTATATACCTATGTGCGCTTAAATCTTTAAAACTACGCAACAGATTTTGATGCGGTTTTTTCCAATAGATAGAGTGATTCAAGAGGAAGGTTTATATGTATAATACATGCATCATATACTAAGGCAACATTGCTAATTTTAGAGGTTTCTATTTTATGCCCGTGCAAAGTCGGAGCGGGCCGCTATGTTTTTATATACAACGTTCATAGTTTTTCTGTAGTGTATTTAATTTAGTATCAGCATTGCACCCGTGCGAAGCCGGGGCGGGTCGCTAGTCTTAACATAAAGCATAAATAGAATTTAAAAAGGTTTTACCTTTTCAACATAGTAAGTGCCCACCCATCAACGGCTATATCTTGAGTAGCAGCCAAGAAGTTAAGAAACATGAATGTTATTGTAAGGTACATCATTGAGGGAGCAACATCTTCAGATCCAAGCCAGTTAGTGATAGAGTTTGACATAATGATCATCACAATACCTAGTAAGTATTGTACAGGGACTAGCCAAGTTTTCCTTCGTCCAAACTCGGGCCAAAATAATGCATCTACTATTGGCGCCCATAATAACTTTACACTAAATGGCCAATTGACAAAACTAAATTCAGCCTGTAATCAAAATTTTACCACACAAATAAATTTAGGTTTTACTAATTAATTAACATTAAATAATAAATTAATTAAAAGAGCATTCATGAATGGGTGCGTGGGGTGTATGTGTACTCTCAGGTGTGGCGCTGAGATATCGGCATATACACTCAAGTGCTTCTCACACGTCCTCGTCGACCCTGTATCTGCCGACACGGAGCAGGGAAGAACCTGCTTCTTTTAGGAGTGGGTCGTGCACCCTGGTAATACTGGAGGTTGAACGGGCGCCGCATCACCAACCCCGCAACTTCGGTAGCCAAGTGAGAAGGGCTTGCTCGACTGGACAACACCACCAGCCGAGTATCACATCACATCACCATACACCATTAATCACAACCCATTACATCGCTCAATCATTCATTCGCTCATTCATTCGCTCATTCATTCACTCATCAACTCACTCATTCTCATCTCATATCACACTGCTCTCCGGGGTCAGCAGGCGACCCCAGGAGACTATTACGCCTGCCTGCGCTTGTCCTACGCAGTTGAGCGCCGTAAGCCGGGATGAGGGAATCCTGGAGGGTTGAGCTGAACGGGGTCGGGTCAGATACCTCTGGGAAGCAACACGCCCTCTTTGGTCCGGAATTCTGGCGAAACGGTAGCCCTATAGCTAGCCACTATAGGGTAACGGACACGCGTCCCGTACGGAAGAGGTGGTACGGGTCGCAGGCGAGGTTCGGGGGGTGTGTTCTCCGGGAGAGCACGGGGGCTTGGCCATGCTGACGGAACGAGGGCAGGTGGAACAACTGGGGATGGATGTGGATCGTTCTCCCCAGCCACAAGTCTGCAGTTCCTGATGTCGCGCATGAGTCCCAACCCAACGAACCTATACCTCTAGGGTATTCCTGGTGTCCATAGGGACATCCCCAAAGGTGCGGGCTCCACGGAGGGTGGGAAGCTCTAGAGGTGAAAACATAAACTACAAATACCATGGACAACAAAAGATCCAACAACCCAAAGGTGGACGGTACGGCAGCAGCCGGACCTGACGCCCAAGGAAGGCTACCTTCCTTAACAAGAGCCTCCAGGATTGCCTCGGCAACCCAGGAGGCCAAAACCAGACAGCCTCGGGACGGCGCCATTATGGCACCGATACCGAAGGCAAAATTGACAGCGGGGGGCAGAAAGGCCACTGGTACACCAGTGACCAGGACGCCCAACGCGAAGACCCCCGCGGGCCAGGTACAGGCTTCAACAAGCTCCACGAGTTTTGGCCGTACCCAGCCAGCACCTGCAGTCGTTCCGGGCGAGGCTAGACCTACTAACCTGGAGCAGACTGCGGGGACGGGGTCCCAATACAGCAACCTGGCCGCGGACCCTAGCTTGTCCGGCTGGCAGATTGCAAAAACGAGGGGAGGAAAGGGGAAAAAGGCGAAACGCTTAGCGCCAACGCCCCAACCCCCATCCTCCTCATCTTGTACGGCACAAAGCAAGCCGCACAAGAATAACAAAAGGCAGCGTCGCAAGGAGAGGGCGAAGCGGCATGCTGCTTTATCTGGCGCGTCCCAGGTACCCACCCAAGGGCAGGGAGACCGTCCGCAGGGAGGGAGTGACGCGAGCGCTGAACCCTCGGCGCCGCGACACCCACCCCCCCCTAAGGGCAAAGGGACATATACAGGACCTCAGGGTGGTAGTACCCAGGGGGGCCAGTACTCAGCCAAAAGGGCTCGACTCGACGAGACATTTTCTCCGAAAGGCGAGCCAAAGAGGCGGAGGGCTGGATCACCAGGGGAAACCACTCAGACTGACTACGCAAGTGCGCTCAAGGCGGACCTGATGGCGGCGATTACCACCGCCAATACGGAAAACCTCAACCAGAGTCAGTCTGATGAGGTCCAAAAACGCATTGTGGAACTACTGTTCGAGGAGTCGATGAAGCCGGGCAGTAGTACCTCAGAGGGCCCAGCGTTTCGGGGAAGGCCAATATTGGCCGACGGATCCCTGAGGCTCTGGTGCCTGAACCAGCCTACGCTGGTATGGCTAAAGCGCAGTGTGGCCACTATTACTCTCTCCACCGGAGAGAAACTAGTGGTAAAACGCCTGGGCGAGGTGGCTAAGCGGGTCCGCTGTGGCATCTTGCTCCCTGGGGTCCACGAGGACCACAGAAAGGTAGCACACATGCTGCGCTTTCAAAACAGATGGGCAGACATCGAAAGATGGCTGCTCATCAAAATGGACAGGCAAACGTCAGACACGTTTGCAATGGTCAGCATCCCGGAGACGGTGGTGAAGCCCCTGGTCGAACGCGGCCGCCGACTCAGCTTCATGCTGGGTACGGTGTACGTCAAGTTCCAGGGGCCCAACGGCAAGTTTGTGGAACATCCACCAGCCGAAGCTGTCTCCAAGGATGCAGATAACACTGCTCACACCCCACCGATGATCACTGCGGAGGTGGCAAGGGATGCCGTTGACGCAGTCGCGGCACCTAAGCCCCAAACTCCGGTGCGGTCCGTTCCCGCCTCCGACGAGATAGAAGAAGACTCTCTTCTTCATGACCGTAAGGATGGTGGGGACGACTGCGCGGAGGAGCTCCGTAAATTGACCATCCAAAGGGAAGGCGGAAACGAGAGTGAGGACACAGCAGCGGAGACATCTAACTCCAATGGCGCTGTCTCCTTCCTCTGAAACCAACATCCTTCAGGCAAACCTCCACCACAGTATAACCGCGACGGCCCAGATCCGAAAGTGGCTGGAGGTTAACAAGACAGCCATCGTACTGATCCAGGAGCCGTGGGTCAGGAATGGCAAAGTCTGCGGACTCCGTAACTTAGGAGGTAGGTTGACAGACTACGCGGGATTAGAAAATCCTCGCACATGCATATACAATACAAGTGACCTAAACGTGCAGGCCCTAAATAGCTTCTGTTCCAGAGACCTATGTGCCATAAAGGTGCAGGGAGCCCAGGACACAGGACTTGCGCAGGTTGTCCTGGCATCAGTCTACATGCCTGAAGCCGACGACCCACCGCCGCATGACTTCACACGGCTGGTTCAATACTGCGAGGAGACGGGGCTCGAGTTAATCGTAGGAACCGACTCCAACGCGCACCACGCCTTATGGGGCATGCCTACAGGAAACGAAAGAGGTAAGAAGCTAGTAGATTACTTGTTTACGACAAACTTAAACATAGTGAACACAGGCTCCGTACCAACATTTGTCAACAGACGAAGCAAGACAATCATTGACTTGACCTTGGCAACAGAAGAAGTAGCGAAACACATCTCGGACTGGCACGTATCGAACGATTTATCGTGCTCGGACCACAGATGGATACGTTTCGACCTTCAGGTAAGCAAATTCAAAGCACCACCTAGGCGGAATCCTAAAAAAACCGATCGTGATAGATATTCTGTGCGGATCGGTCAGGCCTTGCGACAAGAGGAAAACCCACCTAGGATTGTAGGTGTCGTTGAAATTGAAAAACAAGTAAATTTCCTTACAAACACTATGATGGACTGCTTCCATCAGACATGCCCCCTAACCATCCCACCAGTAGGCCGTAAAAAAAAAATAAAGAGAGCTGGTGGGGACCTGAGCTGGAGAGACTTAGGCATAGGATGAGGAGGCAACTCAACAGAGCGATGAACACAGGTACAGACCAGGACTGGGATAATTACAAGGCCACCAAGTCCAGGTACAAAAAACGACTCAGATACAGGAGCAGCCAATCATGGCTGAACTTCTGTACAAACATTGAGACAACGACACAGGCCAACAGGGTAAGGAAAGTTCTCTCCAATAACTCAACCTTATCACTAGGATCCTTACGAAAACCAGACAACTCCCTCACCAACTCGATGGAAGAGGCAGAACGTGTACTGGTAGAGACGCACTTCCCGGGCTGCGAAATAATCAGTCCAGGAGAATGGCCAGAAGAAGAAACCATTCCAATGGAGGAAGAATGGCAGCTGGCCAATAAGATAATTGACCCATTCAAGACGCAATGGGCAATTGACAGCTTTGACACATTCAAATCCCCAGGCCCGGACGGTATCTTCCCAGCCCTGCTCAAATGGGGAGGGAAGGCACTCATCCAAAGGCTGTCCCTCACTATGGGAGCTTGTCTTGCACATAAATACGTGCCAAGACAGTGGAGAAACGTCAAAGTAATTTTCATACCAAAACCAGGTAAATCTGACTACTCGGACCCTAAATCTTTCAGACCCATAAGCTTAACGTCTTTCCTCCTGAAAACACTAGAGAGGTTGTGCGATAGGTATCTGAGGGAGACGGTGCTGGCACAAGCACCATTACATCCGAACCAGCATGCCTACAGCCCAGGTAAGTCTACGGAATCGGCACTTCACGCGGTCACAACCAAAATTGAAGTGGCGATCAGAAACAAAAGTATGTGCCTAGGCACCTTCATAGATATAGAGGGAGCCTTCGACAAGACTAAATTCACCAGCATAACAATGGCACTGGAGAGACATGGAGTGCACACAGTTATGATTGAATGGATAAACAAGATGCTGAGCCAAAGAGTCATTAGACTCGAAGCAGATGTAACTAAACATGCACTAGTGGCGAAAGGCTGCCCCCAGGGAGGCGTCCTTTCACCGCTACTATGGAACTTAGTGGTGAATGATCTCATCACCACTCTGAACAACAATCACCATTACACCATCGGATACGCTGATGATATAGTGATCCTAACAAGCGGTATGCACGCAGGCATAGTATGCGACGTCACACGCTCAGCACTGGCGGTAGTGGAACGCTGGTGCGTGGACAACGAGCTTTCAGTCAATCCAAGAAAGACTGAAATGGTAATGTTCACCAACAAACGGAATCTGGGAAATTACCGACTTCCCAGGCTGTTTAATACAGAGCTTCAACTCACGACTGAGGTAAAGTATCTAGGGGTGATATTCGACCGCAGACTGAATTGGAGTGCCCACCTCGACAATAAAATCGAAAAAGCAACAGTCGTATTCTGGCAGTGCCGCAGAATGGTAGGTAAAACTTGGGGTCTAAGCCCCAAAATCACTCTGTGGCTCTACGAGACAGTAATTCGACCTATGGTAAGCTATGGCGCGATAGTATGGTGGCCACGTACCAAACTATCCACAGTCGAAGCTAAACTACAACAACTCCAGAGACTGGCCTGTCTGGCGACCACGGGCTGTATGAGGACTACCCCGACTGCGGCTCTGGAAGCCATCATAGGATTACCACCTCTCCATCTCTTTATAAGGCAGGAGGCTCTAGCTGCGGCAGCGCGGCTAAAGAAACAAAATCTCTGGAGACTGCAGAGGGTACCGCATACTGAAATCCTCTATGAGGCTATTGGAAGGGAACCGCTCATGGAAGCGGTGACCGATGCGGTACCAAAGCAATTTGTCTTTGACAAAAAGTACAAAATACAATTACATGAGGACCCACAAGAAGTGCTTCACCCGAAAGAGTTGAGTGTCTTCACAGATGGATCCAAAACAAGGTCAGGCACTGGCTCGGGAGTATTTTCCGAGGACCTAAACATACACATCTCAAAGCCACTAGGAGCCCACAACACAGTCTTCCAGGCAGAGTGTATGGGCATAATATTGGCTGCACATGCAATCACTTCCAGGAGGGTGACGGAGTACCCCATCCGCATACTCTCCGATAGCCGATCAGTCCTGCAAGCCCTGCAAAGTCACTCGACAACATCAGGGCTAATTTACGAATGCCACAAAGCCCTGACAGAGGTATGTACCAAAAACAGTATAACTCTCCAGTGGATAAAGGGGCATAGTAACTCGCGCGGGAACGATGCAGCCGACGCACTGGCAAGAGCTGGATCGGTAGCAAGGGCAATAGGCCCTGAACCAATACTGCCTCTGCCCTCTGCTTGGCTGCGAAGATCACTGCAAATAAACACCAAGGTGGAACACCAAACCTATTGGTCCAACCTTGGCACCTGCAGGCAGACCAAGGAGGCCCTCCCGACGATCAAACCCGGATTGTCACGGAAGCTGATGCGGCTTGGGAGGCCGCTGCTTCGACTCTTGGTTGGAGCAATAACTGGTCATGCATTACTAAACAAACATCTTTTCACTCTAGGTGTAACAGACAGTCCTCTGTGCAGGGCATGCATGGAGGAGGAGGAGACAGCCGCCCATGTCATTATGACATGTCCTGAGGTGGCAGATTACCGGGCGAGACACCTCGGATCACCGAGGTCACTCCCAGAAGTCGTCGGCAACGTGAAGGGTCTGCTAGGCTTCTTGGAGGAACTGGGGTGGCACAAGTAAAGCCATCCCATCACGCAAAATAGGCGCACCGTAGACGTCGATTTGCGGAAACCCAGCCCGCGAGTATCAAGATCAAGATCAAGCATTCATGAAAATATACCTATTTTAGCTTTTAGTAGTAAAGTTTGCGTGGTCGTAAAAATATTATCAGTTGCTGAATTAAAAAAAAAAAACTATTAAAAATACGATTAAATTTAATCATAGTTATAATTGGATGATATAACCAATTTGAAACAGTACGGTATAATATCTTTAGTACATACATTTGTGTCAGAGAATTATTAAATTGGACTTAACATGAACTGAAAATGCACTTACTTGTTGCGTGTAAGTTATGCCGCGATTTTGAAGTAGCATGGGCACAGCGCCAGCGAGTCCTAAAGGTATACCTTGTAAGGTATACAAGAACAACAGGACAGCAATATTTAATTCATCTCCCTTAATATTACTTCTTTCATGTTGTGCCGAAATATTGTCACCATTTTCCAGTAGTTCTTCCTTTTCACCTAA
The DNA here is from genome assembly GCA_916048165.1 of Spilarctia lutea. Lineage (NCBI taxonomy): Eukaryota > Metazoa > Arthropoda > Insecta > Lepidoptera > Erebidae > Spilarctia > Spilarctia lutea. The sequence goes on along the minus strand of OU696480.1, from coordinate 11,350,969 downwards.
TTGTTTTCGCTTAGTTAACGGCATGACAGTAGCGAGGAAGGCCTGAAAATTGATAGTAAATGTATAAAACAGAAAATCCACATGACACCACCAATACAATATTTACACGTCAGTGCATTTGAATCAAATTTTCTAGTTGACGAACCTTAATTTTTATGGTAAATAGTCAAGTTATAATAAATGACTATTAGTGCTTTCTATTGAAATATCAAAAAAATAATCAATCATTCATATTTTTATAAATATTTTACGTAAAAACTATTCCGAGCTAATTGAAAATCGGAATAGGAAAACTTTGCTTATATGAGCAAATACAATACAATTGAAGTTTGATTTGAAGTATTGAATTGAATGAAATTTTTTGTTTCCAGTGTTACCAGGTGTTTTAACTCATACTTGTAAAACAGGGTAAAACCCATCTGGATCTAAGAAAATCTGCAGCTTAAAAATATTTTTTTATTTGGTAAGATGGGACTTGTATGAGGAAGGTTTAAAAGTTCTAATAGAATAGTCCATATGGTGCAACCCTGCTCAAAGTATTCAAAGGAGAATGGCAGGTATTGCTGGCAATATGTTTTGAATGGTCGTGAGATTTATACCGTTTATTAAGTGTGTGTTTTCACATATGCCGATAAAATCGTTCCGATTCGGCTATTTGCTCGATAGCTTCATGCGGGCAGGTCATCATGGCAGACTATAATAGAAAACTTTATTTAATGTATCTATTACACTAGTTGACCCACGCAACCTCGTTTACGTCTCCTATTGCCTGTAACGTAATAATTTTCCCTCGTTTTTGTAACATTATTTATTAGTGCTCAGCTTCTATTGGTCTTAGCGTAATGATAAATAGCCTACAGCCTTCCTTGATAAATAGGATATCTAACACTGAAATATTTTTTCAAACCGGATAAGTAGAGATTAGCGCGTAGTAGCAAACAAACAAACAAGCTCTTCAGCTTTATAATATATTAGTACAGATTTTAAACGCAAAAGAGTCTGTCCAAAGAAAGTATCTATTGAATACATCCCATTATGGAAGCTCTGGCTCTGTGCACACAGAGACAATTTCACACAGATACACACTTACAAACAATATCATCGGACGGCTCACGACGTCTCACGGGCATCCGATGATGCCGCTAACACATCGGTATCGGCTGCGATATGAATATCCGATTTCGAGCCGTACAATATGAAAGACACAGACAAAGATACGATTTCATACATTTTACTTCCTTCGATAAGGGATCGGCGCCCGACTTCGATATCGGATCGGATAATCTGAAAACGCTCTTAGGGCAGTGATCTTTTTTCTTGATTGATTGATTTCTACATTTCAATATCTTTCAAAAAAGTATAAATAAATATCAATATTTGGTAACAATAAAATCGATCTATAGATATTTTATCAGCACTGACCAGCAGTCTTATTAAGTACTAGCTGAACCCCGCGGTGCTACCCGCGGTACGATGATAACTGCGGGCAACGCCGCGAGGCGAAGCTATATCTTTATAAATAGTAGCCTATGTGTTATTCTGATGTATAAGCTATATTGTGGTAAAGTTTCATTCAAATCCATTCAGTAGTTTTTACGTGAAAGAGTAACAAACATCCATACATACATACATCCATACTTACAAACTTTCGCCTTTATAATAGTAGTAGGATTCTGTGGTCTTATCACTCGTGTTTTCTGCTCTTGTTATATAGTAACTTGTCAGCTGCGTCATACGGTCATACTGTCATAATAATTAATTAAACAAATACTTGTAATACTCGAACAACGATTTATTTTTATTAGGAAGCGTTAGTAATTGCTATTATTATGTGTATCCTGTTCCTTTTTAGGCTTTGATTAATTATAATGAAAAATTATCTACTAAATGGTCGAAATTAGCGAGTAACATTATTGATATTTATTATTTGTACTATTATTACTCGTTATTCTATCAACTTCTCAATGCTTCGTTCTTGCTTCCTACGATGTTTAAAGGACTCCCATGCTCCTATAAAGTTATTGCATGATGTGGAAATGACTATAGGTCGAAGTAAGAACACTAAAATTACCGACCAGGCTTGTTCAAGAGCACAATGTAAGTAACAAATAATGTAATACTATCCTTATTGTAATGGTATTTAACACTGTCATTACATTACACATTTGCTCATAAAGTACAAACTTTTCAACAGTGTCCCTCAAAGCTGATTGCGAAAACTGCATAGTTCATATCAAACAGCTGGGAATCAACGCATCAGGCCTAGACGGGTGTGCTTTAGTCAAAGAAAAGTTATACAAAGTGGAACATGGTTCCCGCCTAGAAATCCTTTTGAATAATTATATACATATTATTGAATTTGACCCTCCTCCTGATCCAAATGATAACAAACGACATAGTTTTAAAAGAAAGTTAGAATCAAATGAAGAGTCACCTCCAAAAAAAAAGAGTATAAAAATGGCATCAAAGGAGGTCGTTCCTGTTATCAAACCTGCAACTGACGATGTTTGGGAGGAAATTGACAAAGGTGAACTATATGTGTTTACTTCCAAAGGAGTAAAATCTAGTTCCAAGATTGCAGGTTTTGATATGGATGGCACACTAATTACAACAAAGTCTGGTAGAGTTTTTCCTGTTGACATTAATGATTGGCAAATAGCATTTCCGACTGTTAATAAAAAGTTAAAAGAGCTACTAGAAAATGGATTCAAACTGGCAATACTTAGTAATCAAGCTCCTATAGGCAATGGAAGAGTTAAAATAGAGGACTTTAAAAAAAAAATTGAGGCAATTGTGAAGAAATTGAATGTACCTATGCAAGTTTACCTAGCTACAGGTAAAGGATTTTACAGAAAACCACTAACTGGTATGTGGGAATTTCTGGTTGAGCAGAAAAATGATGGAATAAAAAATGTAGACAAAGCCGAGAGTTTCTATTGTGGTGATGCTGCAGGAAGGCCTGCAAAATGGGCCCCAGGCAAGAAGAAAGATCATTCAATGGTTGATAAGTTGTTGGCAGAAAATCTGAGTCTTAAGTTTTATACTCCAGAACAATTCTTTTTGGGACATTCAATTGCAAATATACCAATTTCAAAACCAGAATTTAACCCCAAAGACTTGAGTTCTGGTGACTTTAATCATGATTTGATTAGTAAAGCAAAAGAGGTGAGCAAAGTACACTAAACAAAATAAATAAAATTAAAGTAATTTCATTTCATTCAATCTGTGTAATTTCAAATTAATACTAAATGCATATGAAAGAATATACTTTTTCAAGTTTGTGACCGTTTTTCTGTTTGTTCAAGCTAATTACTAGAATGGCTAAACTATTTTTGACAAGAATTTCACTGGCAGATAGTGGATGTTATAATAATAATAATATTTTATTTCTGTTCTATGTAAAGATTATATTGTTGCAGGTTCTTGTGTTGGTTGGATATCCTGGCAGTGGTAAATCATTTTTAGCTAAACAAATTGAACAAAAATCGCAATATGCATATTGTACTGTGTGCAGAGATACACTTGGTTCTTGGCAGAATTGTGCATCAGATGCAAAAAAGTTTTTGCAGGTTTGTATTTATAATTATGTAGTAGATGGTAACCTTTATATTGATGAAAATGCATTAGAGGTAGTATTTTCTCATCAACAATCGCTTTACCGCGAGACATGCTTCGGCTTGAATGGGTTTGCTCAACCGAAGTGATACCACAGCCTCACAGAAAACTGGTGTGAAACAGCACCTGCGCTGTGTTTCACCAAGTGAGTGAGGGTACCGAAGGGCCATACCCCAACCGTCCCTCCATTCCTCTCCCCATCCCCCAAAGGCCAGCAACGCACTTATGATGCCTCTGGTGTTGCGGATGTCCATGGGCGGCGGTAATCGCGTACCATCAGGCGATATGTCTGCTCGTTTGCCCGTATTACATAAAAAAAAACGAATTTAACATAGTCCACTGTTCCTCTGTAGTGCCTCTTCTTAGAATGGATGTATTGGTCTATTATACCACACTGACCAGATACAGGCAGTCTGATATAGGGTTTCTTTCAAGTTATCCTTCCCTTAGCAGTGATGTTGCCCTGCGTAGTTTGCTCCTTTGGCGCGCGCCTCTTACGACACCCTTAAGGCTAAGAGGAGTGGACACACTGTATTCTTAATCCATCACTGCATGGACCATAACGTCATCGGAATTGAAGTAATGATCACTCATATCCATTGTCCGTTCGCTTGCTGTCGTATGAAACGCTAATTGTAATTTCTTGGAACCTGATTGGTTAGGGGGCGGGACTAAATCGATGTGTCACATTTTTTTTAACGAGAATTGGCTATATAACTATCTAGACTCTAGAAATTCCAAACATTATTTTAGTTATGAAAATTGACAGCCTTGGTGTTGCAGTAGTAGCGTATGCGATGGTTATGCTTGAGGTCTCGGGTTCGATTCCCGGGTCGGAATAAACGTTTGTATGATTTGAAAATAATCGTGTCGGAGTCAGTGTTTTTTATGAAATCTATGATTTTAACTTTCAACCCCATTATAACCATTTTGTCGCTTTAAAAAGTAGCCTACTTACTAGTAACGTCCTTTATTAGGCTCTAGACTATTGGTGTTCCAAATTTCATTTAAATCGTTTCAGTAGTCTTGGCGTCAAAGCGCGACAGACAGACAGAATTACTTTCGCATTTATTATATTAGTAAGGATTATAAAACTGATCTAAGTACTAGAATTAATATTGTTTTATGTTTTGTTACTATATGTTATAAGGTCTATTTTTTAGCAAGGTAAAAGTGTTATAGTAGACAGCACTAATCCGGATAAAGAATCTCGGGCACGTTGGGTATCTCTTGCTAAGCAAATGAATGTGGACTGCCGTTGTATCGTAATGACGGCAAGCATGGCTCACGCAAAACATAACAATAAATTCAGAGAATTGGTGAAGACAAACCATTTGACTGTCACTGAAATTGTGTACCATACTTACAAGTAAGTAATCTTTTAGAGTTACCCTACATTTTGAAATGATATAAATAATATAAATACAATAAAAAAATATGTTCCGGTTAATCTCTAGAACGACTGGAACAATTTTGACAGGACTTTCACTAGCAGGTAGCTAATGATATAAGGAGTAACATAGGCTAGGCTTTATTTTACCCGCGGTTAAAGTTGTAAATGTACCTACCGCGGGTGCAACTAATAGTGAATATGATTTTCGAGACAGCTGAGGGGCTGACTGACCCGTGGGGTTTGTGATGATAACCTGCCCTACACTATGCTAGCTGCCTGATGAATGTTGATACTAGGATAGGTATGTCCGCCGGCCCAGCTGATCAACCTTCGTACCGTAACATTTATACCAAAGGAAGGATGTAGTTAACTATTCTAACCGGCCCAGCTGTTAGCCTTCGTAGAGTAGTTAAACTCGGAGAAAGATTCGACTTATTATATTTAGTCGACAAAACTGTATTTTTAATATATACAAATCTGACAGACACGATGCTCTTGTGAATGACCTATAGAAAAAAGAGAATCAGTTATTTTTTCGTAGTGGCGGAACGGCGCCTCCACGTCTTATAAAATAATGACATAAATATATATATAGTACTAGCTGACCCACGCAACCTCGTTTACGTCTTATTTTGCTCGTAGCGTAATAACTTTCCCCCGTTTTTGTAACACTCTTCACTGACGCTCCGCTTGAAAAACATTTTTTAAAATATTTATTTATCTTTTAAACCTGCCCTATACTAAGACAAATATTTTAAATCCAAAATCAGCTAAACCGGCCGAGCCGTTCTCGAGTTTTAGCAAGACTAATGAACAGCAATTCATTTTTATATATATAAGATAAAATAATAAACATTATTTTGTATTCACTAGTGTAATACTTCTTCAAGTTACCGCAACTTACAATGCTGAGACGTGACACGACCAAGCTTAAAAAGCATTTGCTGGAGAGATATTTGAACCTACATATCCACTAGCCGTCACATATAAAACCATAACTTAAAAATGTCTACCTCAATGTTAAAATATAAATACTTTACTTTTAGGTATATACTGATTAAATAGACGACTTATTGGTGTTTGTGTTGTTTACAGAAACAAATTCGCTGAACCATCCTCAAACGAAGGCTTTAAAGAAGTTATCAAGGTCAAATTTAACCCTTGTTTTGAAGATGAGGAAACTGAAAAATTGTATAAAATGCATTTGTTAGAAAAATAAAAATGACATAGTCCTTGTAATATTTTTCATCAAATAAAACAATTTTAACGCGAAATACTACTTTTATTACTAAATTGAATATAATTCTCACTATTTTAGCACTATGTAGGCCAGATTTACCTAAGATTACATTGTTTATTTTTGTTAAATTGCACATCTATGCAATTTTGACACTTGCCACATTTCTAAAAATCTTTTGATAATGAGGCTTTTAAGGCAGTAATGATTAATTGAGATTACAAATAATGTATTTGCAAATATTTTTGTGTTTTAAATGGTATCAGGTAAAGCGTGCCCAAAGCTGGCAATGGCAAAATGGACGGATAAACTTTACATCAAATTTACAAAATAATTTATTTTATATACACACAGCTGTATCCATATATCTCGTGATTGAATTCTAAAAAGTATATGGTATGAAGCTAGCTGCTAAACTTAATTATTTATTTATTTTGAAACGTCCTTAATGTGTCTAATTAATTTTATTAATGGCATAGCATATAATCATTTATTTTCTAATATCTAGGCACTAATTTACAACACTTGGCTTGCAGCTTGTTTTACACAATAAGTACAAAGTAGGTATGTTAAATGCAATAATTTTAGTTACTAGCAAGTATTTGTGATTAAAAACTATTTCAAACATCACAACGTAGCATTGTTGCCTACTTAATTTTCTAGTGAGAGGAAACATCCATAGAAATGGTTTACGTAGGTACATATTGTATGAAATCGAGTAGGAATGGTTTTAAGGGGCGATGATAATAATCGCTTCAGCTTGTTGTCATTCATTGTCAGGATCACCTTCTTCATCCTCCGCGTCTAATAAATTGTCCAGACTCGTATCCGAGTCATCGTCATGTCATCTGAAAAGAGATTGAGATTTGATTCATATTGCTTCATTCATACTTTAATAGAATCATCGACTGCCTCGGTGGCGCAGTGGTAGTGTGAGTGTCTGTGTTTGAAGTCTCGGGTTCGATTCCCGGGTCGGGCGAAATGTTCGTATGTTCTGTAAATATTTATCTGATATGTACAGATGTATTTACACAAGAAAGTATACAATTATTTATATCAATTGTCTAGTAAACATAATACAAGCTCTGCTTAGTTTGAGACTAGAAGGCGTTGTGTCTTACATATTCGAAATATTTATTAATATTATATACTAGCTGACCCACGCAAACTAGTTTGTGTCTCGTATTGCCCGTAGCCTATTAATTTCCCCCCGTTTTTTTAAACATTCTTTAGTGGTGTTCCGCTCCCATTGGTCTTAGCGTGATGATATATAGCCTTTAGCCTTCCTTGATAAATGGAATCTTTAACACTGAAATAATTTTTCATATCAGAGCAGTAGTTCCTGAGATTAGTGCGTTCAAGCAAATAAACATACTAACTCTTCAGCTTTATATATTATTATATAGATTACCATTAACAGCCATTTGTACTCTAATGGCTGGATCTAGTGCCTATTTTTGGAAAGAGGGTTTCTGTCTGAAGGGTGGCACTGTTTCAGGCACTGTAGTCGAGCCACATGATGGGTAAACTTCTTCGCATTAGCCTGACTTTCTAAAAAGATCTAGTGAAAGTGACTTGAATATAATCGTGACAGTAGGAACCGACAGGATCAGTAATCCAAGTAATACCAAGACAATGTAAACGTGTGTAAAATGGCCTGTGGAGAGAAGAATTGTTTAAAACGAACCTGGCTATGTACACAGTGTCAATATGTGTTAGGTGGGCGTTGGTGAGTGGTACGGTTCCAGACACCGGTCTCAGCTTGCGTCGTTCTAAAGCACTGCGCGCTTGTTGTACAGCCAGGTTACCGCACCATCGCTCGCATCTTGCATATATTACGACACCTAAAATTTCTTAGTGTAAATATATTTATTGCATTGTGAAAATTCAGTTCAGAATATTAATATCCACTTACCAGCAGCGGCAAAAAGGGTAATGGCTGGCCAAGAATCTAGTAGTAACGGTGTTAGAAACAGTAGTGCAAGTAACATGGTTAAAGGTCCTTGCAGGCTTTGAGCGTGCCTCATACCCATATTGTGTGATGGTTGCCATGCACATAAGAGAGTAGCGAAAAGCCATACTGAAAATAAAAGATCAGATTTAAACTGATAAACGTAAATTATTATTAACTAAATCAGTACAATGTGCCCGTTTCATTGAATAGGCTTAAGGTTTGTGTAATCTCACATGTGCTTTTTATATAATAATAATAAATAAATATTTCGGACATCTAACACACAACGCCATCTAGTCCCAAGCTAAGCAGAGCTTGTGTTATGGGTACTAGACAACTGATATAAATACTTTTTTTTTGTAAATACATACATATTATACATAGAAAACACCCAAACTCCGTAACAAATATTTGCAGATCATACAAACATTTGGTCCGACCCGGGAATCGAACCCGAGTCCTCAAGCACAGCAGTCGCATTCACTACCACTTCGCCACCGAGGCAGTAATTATATATTATACCTATATAGGTTTGTGTATCAGAAACAGCGTGCGGTTCTGTTAGGTCCCAACTACTTTCTGGCTCCAATAGAATATAATATTTTCGATCCTTTTTATTTGTAAATTAAACAGACAAAATACACATAGGTTCGTCAATCTAGATCTAGGTTGCAGAAGACATTAAGTAGTCTTAAACTCTTACGTGGTACTCCAGTAGCGAACATAGGTAGTCTAATAGTTTCATTACAGAACGCAACAGCAATTAGAGCATCAGCGAGGACTTGGAGAGCCGCTCCAGCTGCCGACAATCGCGCTCCGCGAACGCTCGGGGGAGATGGTGCAGCTGACTCTGGAACGGATGTTACTACCTGGAAACGGTTAGAATTTTGTTTATAACCTATAAATTTCAAAAATGAAGTCAACGGTATGTAGATGTCTGAACTATATGATTTTTTTTTATGAAATAAGTGGTAAGCGATTATCGCCGTCCATGGACACCCGTAGTACCAGAGGTGTCACAACTGCGTTACCGGCTTTTGAGGAATAGGCCTCCGGTATCCTCACTATCCCCTCATCCTGGTGTGAAGCAAGCGCTATTTTACACCGGCTTTCTGGTTATATTACTTATTTATTTATAGTAATTTTAAGGTGTTTATAGTTTATATTAAGCGCGTTAATAAATGTGTACCTACGTATATAATCTGTATAGGTATTTATTAACGCGCTTATTAAATAAATTATTTGTTAAATTAAAATTTGTTGGTAGGTATTTCGTATTTCGAACTATTATAATTTTCGACACGAAGATTAAAACATTAAAATTCGTTAATTTTTTACAAAAAAACTGGTTATTACTTGAATTCTATCTCTGTATTCTTTAACGACTGCGTCAATATCCGTTGAGTCGTCGCCAGAAGATAGCTCCGCCTCACTGGCTTCTGCGTCGGATGTAGGATCGCCTACTTCCACCGTTACAGCTTCTCTAATACCGCTGCTACTGCTGGTCATAGGTTCTACTTCCTCCGTTGGACATCCTGCATATTCATCGAGAAGCAGACACTCACGTTCTTCAGTTTCTAAAAACAAAAACATTAATTATGTTTACAATTTATATACAAACAACACACAACATGATACAACCCGAGGATGACCTTAATCAATCCTAATTGCTTCTCTATTGGTGTGTGAAAATTTCGAGGGCCTAATTAAGAAACGAATACAACATGCATGCTTATATCATTAGCTTTTGTATTATGATATTTATCTTACTGGGTTAGTTTAATTACAAAGTTCTGCTATCTAACTTTAAATATGCATTAATTATTTTACTTAGAATTGAACCAGGTAAAGTCACCCTGTACAAATTAGCGATTGACCTATTGTACCTATTTGGTGTTTTCATCTACTAGTGTATATTTACCTTTTGTCATTTTAGATTTGATGCTTTCTAAAGTTTTAGTGTGACGTATAGCAGATGGAATGAACCAAAGACTCCGTCTCTTACTCGTATTGGATTGTTTACGTCCGCCATCCCTTCCTAAACGCTTGTACTCAATATCTATAACATATTAAATCAATTTAGAGCTTTTCGTTCGATTAATTTCATTGGTTTATTTTTTTTGAAGTGAAACTTCTTTATCGGGGTTGTCAAAAAATTTAGTGTAACATTTTTTCGTTACGCGTAACATTTATCCGTTACGTTACGTGTAACATTTATCCGTTACGTTACGCGTCAAATTTATAAAATAAAACAAAAAACATTTTCAAACACAAACAGGACCAAATTAATACTACAATGAAATATCACATTACAAACCATATTATTTTATTTAGTCCACAATGTAAATAACTACACACATCACATTCCACAAACTTACTTCATTCACACCACAGATCGCGAAATATTTACTCAGGTCTCGCTCCTTAACTTTTATTGCACTTGAAATAAGAATTGTCACGAATATTGCTGGTTTATAAGTCTTTTGTCGTTATACCTTACGTCGACATATGATATTTATTTTTTGAAAAATAACGTCATAAAGAAGTTTCACTTCTTACGAGTGTACGCTAGTACACGCACACATTTTTTTTTATGTAAAATAAATGTCTTACCGCCAGCCTCTTTTTGTTCAACTGTAGGCACACACCGCATAATGATGAAATGGAACGCCTGAATAGAAATGCCCAGCAAGTGGCTCGCATTCATAAGAGTGATCATATGCGACAAGGGACAAGCAAACGCAAGGATAGCTGCTAAGCTACCTGTAACATAGACATTAAATATATATTGCATTATTAAAAAAAACACAAGAGGTGTCAAGGGACACCCAGATGGAACAAAGTTCCTTTCGATTAATTTTTTTTTAAGTTATAATACTATATTTTTTATTATTAACAAATAAAAAGACGAAACGAAAATATCTGGTTTGCTTTCTATAAGAGAGATAGAGAGAGACAGACAGAGAAACATGCGCACGCCGCACGTCTTACAATAGCTTACTATAGCAAAAAGTGTCGTTACAACTTTTCGTCTTAGTTTTTTCCGTCCCCCATTCGCAACGCGCGATAAGAAACTTCGTTCCAAAAATACTGTATTAGTTTTTAACGAAAGAACTCATAAATTCCGACTGGGCAATAGAACCCGAGACCTCAAGCAAGACAATCGCACGTAGCATGTTGTCAGAAGTTGGATTATTTACTCACAATGCGTCATTTTCAATTAATTCTAACAATAATTTATGTATAATAAAGATATCATGCTAATAAGGCTTAAATTTCAGCAAGTAGTTCAATGTTATTAAACGTTCACGCGTATGACGGTGTCCGTATATGAATGATATCATCGGTTATTTAGATTTAGAGACTCTTTGTTAGGTACAAATCAGCGAGAGATTTAGATCTTTGAATAGACAGATCTACGTGGCTCATTTCTTTATGACAACTAAGTAACTTTAGCTAATTTAGTATAAACCTTAACTCTGTGACTGGCCGTTAAGTGGTTATGTTTTGTTGTCCCTCAATGTTTTTAAAGTTGGCAGGTGCCAGCGAGCTGACAGTAAGTCCAAATTGCGATGCCGAGGTGGGAGTATGGAGCACGGTTTTTCTTTCATCGTATCAGTCGGTAAACGTCACAGGCAGACAATTTTGTTGAATCCACAAGACATTCGATCTATCTTCCTGCTCTTAACTAGAATAATCTAGTTTTCACAGGTTTAGGTGGGTACCTCGGTCATCTTCTCAGCCCCTAGTGTAACTAGGTTCAAAGTTAGTGCAATAACAAATTAAAATATGTTACAATTACACAATAACATATAACCAATACATTACTCACCAGCGGTGAAGACAGCGAGGACCGGGCTTCCTGTAGTTGCACTCTCATAAGTCATTGACCTCGTGAGTACTTTCCATTCGGGTGAAGCAAGTGCCACTAATACCGTAAAGAGTAGGGGGCAGAGTTCTGTAAGAGCTAGACATACACCTGCAACAGTTACCGCAGCTAATACCGGACAAACCCAACCGGCGGCCCTTGCTTCCAGTAATGTGGTGACGGGCAAAGCAGCGTCAATGCTGTTCCTGTAATTCAAAACGTGAATTAATGAGGATGTAAACAGATATGTACCATTTGTATAGATAACGTTGGTCTATCAATTACTGTACTTTATAAGGAAGTAATGATAGAAGAAATGGTTAAGTATATCTTATTATATATTACATGACAAGAAACTAGATCGGTGAAGCTAGTAAATTAGTTACGTAAGCGTATTTACCCTCTTAACATGTTCGTGTAAAGAAAACACAATCCCGATAGTATAATTGTAGGTAGTCCAATCATGAGAAACATATTTTTCTTTAATGTGCTTCCATTGCTTTTGGGAATAGCGACGTTGAACGCATAAGAGATAGGCGCACCTGCTACAAAGAGCTGAAAATTTACATTTAATAAATTATCAATTTTTTTACGTAAAATTAGCAGCGATTCTCAACTCTGAATTGAGATGTAACGTATTATTGCAGTTAGTTTAGTTACACATTCATCTAAATAACATATTAGAAAGTAAAAAATATAAACCAGTATAATTACCTCATAAACAGTAATCGGTATTGGCATATTGATATTTGCAATATCAAAGTTCATAAGGCCGAAAATTGCAAAAAACTGACTAAATATATACAGCAGAATTAACAACATGAACGTAAACATCATGCTCTCCTGAAAGTATAACACAATTAATTAGGTATTATTCTCTTTATTACATTTATATATACATATAGGTACATATCAATTACATTTTAAACACAAAGAAGATAAACAATATTATATATTTAAAACTATAAAAATAGTATATGTTGCGTATGTACTGTATGTATCTATTTATGTAAGTATCTAATATGTATTTAGTAGGTTGATATGTAAATTGATTCTAGTGAGTATGATAGGTTTGTATACTATGTGTTTTTGGTATATTTTTGTTTGTTTATTTTTTTAAAAGACATCTCCCGCATTAGGAATATACATCCTGTGTCGCGAGGAACTTTACAAACATACATGTAAGTTGTAACGGATACAAAGAACACCCAGACTCGGAACATTTTGTGGATCACACAAAGTGATGGTGAATTTGAACCCACGACACTTGGCGCAGTAGCAAGCGGCGTAGTGACCGCTTAAACCACTAGGGTAGTGCTGTTGGGGTCCGGTCGTGTTAATATCAGCAGTTCCCGGACCCCTCCCTTCTCAGGCGCAGAGTTGGCACACCGTGTGGTTTTAGTCGGTTCGATTCCGACACACCACCCCGCCGCAAACCCCGGTGGGGTGACGGCCCGAGGGGGTTTCCACAAGTTAAAAAAAAAAGAAAGTGGTTTAGTGGTGCAGTTTTATTTTTATATTGTTTACTTTGTTTTTTCTAAAACAAATAACCAAAATGCATCTCTCACGGTATAACCCAGTGGATTACTAGAATTACTAGTACATAATGCTGTAGGTATAAGTACGTGTCAATGCATCAATGAATGATGTATTAAGTAAATAAATGATTAATGGAAACAATGATAAAGTAAAAAATATATAGCTTATCATTAATGTAAATTGGATTCTTTGGCATGGCTTCGAAAATATTAGGTAATGTTTACTTTCACAGGAAATCAATGAACCATTGAACCTAATTCTTATAAACCTGTTGTTGTGGCAATAATGTTGACAAGTCCGTGAACTAATTTACTAACATAAACTGTCCTTCAGTGTGAAGAACTTCAGTAAGAAGCGATAAATAAAGGGTTACATTTACTTCCATTTATATTTTTCTTCATACGATGCGATGTTTTGTGTTTATCTGTGTCTAAACTAGATAAAAAACATTTATTTTATTCATTTATTTTTTAACTCAATTTGCATTCTATTTTGACACTAGCAGTTTTTTACGTCTATATTTTATTTAACAACAACCAGAGTTCATTTTTTTAACTAATTTGTTATATTTTATAATGGTTTTAGTAATTTCACTTTTCGGGTTGCTAATTTATTTTATACTCCAAATAGCCGAGTTTTTTCTAATTAAAAACCGGCTATTATTTCAATTTCACTTGAGCTAGCAAATGATCTTAAAGCAATAATATAATACCTAATATCTTCACACATTTTACATACGGTGGTCTGATACGGAACTAGGCGACGCCTGTCCTATGGTAATCAGACTAATACTACATAATATTTCTAAATATATACCTACATATTGTGTATATATTGTAGTGTATTGTAGATAAACTACACAAGACACAGAACAAATGGTCGTGTTCATCACACAACGATTTGTCCTGGGTGGAATTTGAAGCCACGTCCTCTAGCTTAGCAGTCAGGATCACTAACCGAGTAGACCAAGAGTAATGAAATAATTACCTACGTCAAATTGTGAAAGCTTTCTGTTTTGATAGCAATCGCAGTAGATGTTCAAACCTTGACTTCAATGGCTATGGATTGCCAATTATATAAAGTTATTAAATTTTATTACAAAAATTACATTCACCTCAAGTCCACACATAAACATGGCGCAAACGACCATTACAACCGTTACTCCCAATACGTCAGGCCACGGCTCGCCCAGTGAACGAGTTTCATAACCAAATAACCATCTCCTGGTCCGGCCGCCAGTCACATGATCTGCTGTTGCGCTCAGAATTCGGGCACAGATTGCGACAGCCACCAAATGCGATAGAAAACTCATCCACATTGCCATGAAATCAGCGAACGAGCGTAAATTCCTTTCTCTACGACCGCGAGATGTCTTCGGTGGAGGTAGAATTTCTGCTAACTTTCTTAAGTCTTTGCATGTGAATGCTGTAACATAAGTCACATAAACATCTAGTTATATATTTAATAAAGTAATTAGGTAGTAGTAAAGTATTTTTAATTAAAGGAAAATGAGATAATTTAGGTTTTGATATAAACGTACTTTACAAATTTTGAAAAAAGAACGAGTTTAAAATCTAGATAACAAACAAAAAAACAAATTATAAATGCAAAATTAACTCTGTCTTTCACGCTTTGTACACGCGCACGTGTACATACTCTTATTTTATTATATACAATAGAAAATTTTTATTTATTACAATCAAAGCTGTGCTTGTTTCAAAACAAATAAGAATATATTTCTTTATTGTGATTTCTTTCTCTTAGATACTTTATTTATGAAACTCGTTTAAACTTGTTGTTGTGAGCTTTGACCTGAACAATCCTATCAAGGATTTACAGCTGGGTGCGTATTATTTTAACTTCGGTGGTCTAAATTGACCGAACTATATAATACTAATAATACGTAGCGTTCATGTAAATAGGTACGCCGCGACGCAAATCTTTTGTTTTATTTATAAACCATTTCCATTTAAAATTGTACTGTAGCTTACAGTTCAAATCGTAATATACGAGTATTTGGAATTAATATAGGTACATTATTTACCAATTTTCATAGAAGTTAATTTGAAAATTCTGGCTTAATATTCAGTGAATGTAAATACAATAAAGACTTACTTGCAATAGTAATAAAAATGGCGAGTAGTATAACAGCGGGCACAGCACAGTAGCTGGAGTTGGCTGCAGCAAGCGGAGCCAGGAGAAGTGCGCCTAGCGTCCATCGGGCTCCGCAGGCTTCGCCCCTGCTGAACGCACTCAGCGCACCGCTCATCTTGCCGGGTTCGCTACGCTCACTTGACATGTTCTGACCTCTTTTAAATCAAAATTAAGTCATTTTAAACAAGTTTTTTAATACCAGGGGAAGATTACCTTTCATATCGTTTGAAATTAGTCGAGCCATCTATTCTAATACGACTATGAAGAAAAACAGTAAATAAAGTCAAAAGACACTTTTTTAATTTTCTGGTTTCACGGCTTTAAGGTTAAGTGAAAGTCCATAATGATCATAATTATATAAATAGACGCATCTCAAAGATACACACAGAAAATTGCACCAATTTCCTTAATAACAATCTAAAAATTACATACTTCAACATTATAATTTTCTTATTATATATTTTGTCATGAGATTATCATAAGTTGCTTTTAACTGACCTAATATCCATGTTTATATTTGTGTGCTTTTTCCAGTCAGCTGTGTTTTTAAGAACTGGCTTTGCTTTTTGATTCTAATTCACATATTCAAGTTTTTACGTACGTATTACGCATACGTACATTATATAACACATTCACATTTTCCTTAATAAATTCCCTAAACATTTTAAAAACTTTATATCCTTAAATTCTGATCAAAAAAACGTCAACTAACACTTACCATAACTACGATTATGTGGTATCCTTATTCAAGATTGTTCCCGCAGCTCAGCTACATTTTCACTTCCCTATAATCATGAAGCTTTTGCACTAGATATAGAATTTTCCTAATATTTAGCCGTGGAGTGATAGATTTACCGAAAAAGCAGGTAAATAAGATCGCGTTTTCATGTTTATGCGGCAAACTGAGCGGTGTAGAGCTATAGCCAGTCTTTGTTGTCTCACTCGCGATCGATATGGGATATCGGTTGGGGTGACCATTGCCAAGGAAACATTTTGGACTAACTAATATACGAAATTAAACAATAGACACAGACTTGAAATAATTAAACAGAGGAGATGTTTTAAGCATGACTTATAGCCTGTACTATAATATAGACGATAAAGTTTGTGAGTTTGTAGGGGATATACGCCATATACTCGGGTGGAGCCGCGACCAAAGGCTTGTAACTTAAATACCTACTAGTAAATAAGTGTGTGTATGACGGTTGAATGCTCTATGCTACAGTATCGACTGTAAATGGGAATAAACTTCGTTTAACTTTTTTTCTCTTGTCAATTTCAAACAAGCACTGATCTGTCAGTCATTGCTCACCTGGTGTAATGCGGTTGCCAGCGTCTAACCATGCTTGCAATTTCTATGCCATCTAATGAGACAACCAAATGAGAAAATAGATGATAATCTTTGAACGACTCCACTGTTTATTCAATTATAGGCACACGATCGACTTAACAATACTAAGCCTTATACAAATAAATAAATTGAAATGTTTGTTTGTAAATTTCAAATTAACAACTTTTAACTAAAAGCATATTAAAATATATACGGTTCTTACATCAAAAAATGTTTTTTTTTGTCTATCTGTCTGTTTGCTCCGGCTAATATTTAGAACGGTTGAACCAATTTTAATGGAACTTCCTTGGTAGATAGCTGATGATATAAGCAGTTACTTAGGTTACTTTTTAGACTAGCTGAGCCCCGCGGTGTTACCCGCGGTTTATGTTTGTAAAAGTACAACAACAATTTTTTTTTATTTCTTTCTTATGTAAGACGGGACGAAAGGGCCAAAAGACGTTTTTAATATTTACATTTATATGGATATTACAATAGGACATACTATTTTTATCACCGAAGTTTTTTAAAAAATAATGTGACTAAATGTAATATTTATAATAATACTATGAAATAGATAGAAAAGCTATAATAGATCATTCAACCGTAATTATGGTCACAGTACTTTGTCTAATGCCTACTAATTTCTAAGGTTTCGCACTAAACGATCTACTTGACGCGGAAAACCTTGTGCGTGATAAACACTTCCTTAATATTATGGTTGCAAACAAATATATGGCTTGTTAATGTAAAGAGACATTTTTTTAATTTATTTGTCATTATTTTTTCACTGTTCATGCCCCCATCTCGGAAAGGGTATTGTTGCCCTTCGATATCTGTGTGCAAAAGCCGTTTTTATCCGCTAAAGAATAATGTAAATTGAACATCGTGTGCACTAAGTTTGTGTATTCAAAACATCATTAAACCTATTTACTACTACCCCTATGGTGCCGAATTTATCATACAACCTTTTTTTATTTGTTAAAAAATCAGATTCGGAACCTTCTTGGTGTACTTTTTTTTTTTTTTGCTTTGCCCGCGCCATTTTCTTTTCATGCTTTTTTGCATTTAGTCCTTTCCTCGCTGAGGTGGGATGAAAATTTTTCACATCTTACTCTTTTCATTTCCTCGCTAACACTCAGGATTCTAATTTTTAAATTTTAGAATCCTTCGCTTGCTCGGTACTCAAAATTGAGCACGCAGTTAAAAAGCAATTTTCTATTCTTTTATAATAATATATATATAAATCCTGTGTCGCGGGGGACTTTACAAACATAAATGAAACGGGCACAAAGAACACCCAGACTCAGTACAACAATTTCTGAATCATACAAAGTGATGTCCTATAAGGGATTTGAACCCACAATACTTAGCGGCGTCTTGTGTACCAAATAACTATTGTTTTCGTTGTGTTCAGATGTAAGCCGAATTCCTGGCTAACCTCATATATTTCTTTTATCATAACTTCTAGTTCTGATGCACCGAATATGTTGAAGAGTACATATACCTATAGTCGTTCCAATCGTTTATTTAACTTTTGACAGCTCTAATACTTAATCAAATAGTGATACCCTGACCCGTTACCGATTCGATTTCTTTTATCGATCGATTTTATGCATGAAGTAGTTTTAATCGATTTAATACACTCATTATGTTATAGATAATTTCGTACATTTATCGATTATTAAACGGTAACACCGGATGCGGATCCGACGCGCGACACCATTTTGTTGTCAGTGTTAATCCACATTTTCATACGTCGAGTTGAGTATTTATATTCCATCGTATTGATTTATTTGTGAATTCTCACGTATGGGTGAGTTGAGCGTATCGTTCCTCCCTTCGTTACTGTCAAAATGCCAAAAAATAAAATATAATAATATATTTTATTAATATAATCGATAATCGATTTATTTCAAAACCGTTTTTATAGTCTGTGGTCATTAATCACGAATGACAAATCTCTAAGTGGGCGGAGCCCGTCCATGAAGTACAGTATTCCCTGTAGTACATTCTATCAAACATTATTACAAAACTTTATGTGCGTGATCTGTCAAAAATTAAATAAACGATTGGAACGACTATAGGTAGGCAAAAAGACTAGACCTGTGATCATGGAACAAATTATGGAGTCTTATAGAATTTCTAAATCAAATATTCTTATAAATCTGAAGAAAAATGTCCTGGACTGTATATTAGATACCTTCTCTTTCTTATGCATCACAAACAAAAGCCATGGAGCGGAGCATTCTAAATATAAAATTGAAACATAAAAGGATCAATGTATATGTGAGAAATACAAATACAACTAAAGTTATAGATGCTCTTCAACACTGTAAGTTACTAAAATAGAAATGGGCTGGCCATGTAGCACGTATGAATAATGATAGATAGACAAAAAAGATAACCATTAGGAAAGGGCCATTAGGGAAGAGTAAAAGAGGTGGTTCGACGAAATACTGGAAACAGCGGGAAATGACTGGATGGAAATAGCAATAAATCGAGAAAAATGGAGTCCTTACTCTGTAGAGAGGTCTTTAATAATAGTGATTGGTTTTTGCATGTAATAATTTTTTTACTTATTCATTTTAATTCGTGTTTTTTTTTAGCAATGTAACTCATAAAAATTATTTTTATTTCTAGAATTGTACTTAATACTTAACTATGTATTTTTTTACTAAGGAATAAACAAGGATTTATTATTTATTATTATATAATATAAAGGGATTTCATTCATTTATAAAAACTTCCTGGAAACTTATTACACAAAGCGGATTTAATGCCACAGGCATTTTCTTCTAGCCAAACCTTTTTTATATGGTTAGAACAGCATTATTATCACTAAAGATTTTTAAAAGCTCGTTTACACTGCTTAAATTTATTAAAAATGTATGTGAAAACTAATAGTGACACGTAATAATAAAAGGTAGTTGAAAGTTTATACTGTGGGAGAGCCACGCTTCGGCATGCATGGGCCAGCTCGACCGAAGTGATACCACGGCCTCACAGAAAACCGGTGTGAAATAGCGCCTGCGCTGTGTTTCACCGAGTGAGTGAGGGTACCGGAGGCCCACACCCTACCCCCATCCCTCTTCCCATTCCCCCAAAGGCTGGCAACGCACTTGTGACGCCTCTGGTGTTGCGGGTGTCCATGGGCGGTGGTAATCGCTTACCATCAGGCGATACGTCTGCTCGTTTGCCTCCTATACCACAAAAAAAAAGTCGGTATATTATTTTGAAAACCCCGGACTTATGTTCATTTTTCATAGCACATCATAAAAAAATTCATAGCATTTTCTTAAGTACAGGTATGCGCTTGCCGAAGATATAGATGATGTGTGGCAATAAAATATTAAGCTATCTATGAACTTCAAAAACCCAAGATTTTTAGACTAGACTAGTGATATAAAAGTAAAAATTCGTCAAAATGATGCAGGAAGTAAAATTCTGCAATTTACATATACACAGGAAGATAAACAAGGTACGTATTTAATTAATTAATTAAGCATTGAAATAGTTGTAAAATCGATGTGAAGACAATTAGTTGTGGTGTAGTTGCGTTGTGTAATGAATCCGCACGGTGAATTGCAAATTAAAACTTTTATTAATTTGTATTTACAATCTCATTGGACAAGGAAACTGTTCCTCTTTTCTAAATTATTAAATTGTAATCCAAATAATTTAATCATTAATTAATCAATCACTGCTCTTCTGTTTGCACAACGTTCTGGAAATCGTTATGTCAACATTATGCGCCACGTCACATCATAGAGGAATTCACAAATGTAAAGGTTAATCTAATTATGACATGACTCAATGTGCTTCACGGAAGAGATTACGCATGTCTCAGTGATCCAGTTACAAGCAAACATTTTGATAGAAATGATACAAAAGTAGTTAAGTACCTAGTTAATCTTTAAATGTTTCTGGGAATAAGAACTCGGTCCTCTCGGCAATAGACAGTTCGAACATTTTGTTGGACACATAATCCTTATATAAACAGCCTTTAATTACATAATTTCAAATTAAAGAATATTTTTCACGATCTCTGGCTGTCCTAAATTAGTGGTCATGATCGCTAAACACTAGACCAACGGGCATGTAGGAATATTATTAAGCATTGCTTATGTAAGAGCAAATGATGACCACAGATACCAAAAATAAAATCTTATAAACAAATACATAATTATCAAGTATTTTCTGTAATACTAAAAGCATGTTTCCATAGATAAAATAATTTATTTTCATAGTTAGCCACGTCGACGACAGAACGTAGATAACATAGACTTGCTTCGCATATTTTATCTGATCGAGAAGAATCTATTGTTCCTTTCTGCGTCCGTTAAACAATTGACTAGGGAGCACTATTCTCACTCATCAACTTTTGTTCACATGTTTATTGCAGTTAAAACGTCGCCATTGGAAAATAAAATTACTGTTTATATAAAATAAACGTTTGAAAAACTATTTCCTGACTATACAAAAACTTTTGATCAAATTTATATAGCCTATGACACCTGGACCATTGTTACAAATCTATTGACATCTCATTAATTGAAATGATTTCAGTCATTTAGACGGTATGGTGCATACAAACATAGACTGCCATAATTATTACCCTTCCTTTTGGTTTCGCTGTAATCGGATAAAAACTGATTCCGAAAATGATATTAGGTACTAATATCACAATTTATTATACCTGGCTTTTACTATTATAACTACAATGAAACAAATCCAACTATTATATTTTCAGTAAAAGTCTCAAGTACATAATATACGTTTAAAGCTTGTGTACTCTTAATTTAGGATATTGAAGAATAATAGATTTCTGTATAGTCATTTGAAGTGAAATATGCACTGAGTGGCGTTTCATCAATTAAAATTCTGACACATTAATTCAAAAGTGTATTTCCAATTCCATCGTAAGTATGAGTACCTATCAGCAATGCTGCGCGTCGGTCCATTTGCCCGAAGTAATTACTTACCTATTTATCTGATTATTATTTTTGCCAATTTTAAGACACCAGTTAATAAAAGAATACAATGTCATTGTAGTTATCTTACTAACTTTTCTGCTTTCTCAAAATGGTAGACATCGAAACAAGATTTTTTTTTTGTAAAAATCTTCGCGAACGTACAAGAATATTTCCCTGAGTGTAATGTTACTTACGACATGAGAAAGAATTGTTTTCTCTAGAGCTTTCTCAGAAGCACTATTTCCGATAGGCTTTACCGACACATGGGGAATATAAGTACAATATTTTACAAGTAAGCCTTCTTAAATTGACCAAAATTGTTCATGGCTATACAGAACATAATACTTACCTACATACTAGATACATTCATATACATATATATCTATTACACTTTTATTGCTGATAAAGGAATTCTTTAATTAGTCTTAACTCCAAGAAAATTTTAATTTCCCACGAGAATAATTGTAAGGTTTAATTCGTAGGGTGCGTCGTCGAACAGTGAACCAGCTGTTTTTCTAAGTCATATATCTTGTTAGAAAATAAAGATAAGAACATGATTTAGGTGTCATCGTTTAGGTAATTTTATAAGGTGTCTTAGTTATAGACTACAGAAAGATCAAAGAATTAATTAAGACGGTATAGAGGTTTTAAAAAATAAATGAATTTGGCTCACTGTGTACTATGGATGGTTTACACTGAACCACCCTTATTTCAACAGTGAACCACAATATAATTATATTGATGGGACACTTATTTGTAGAAAAGAAACACAATCTTTAATAATCATCTTTTTATTTGACCATAGAAAATAAAAGAAAAAAAATAAAACATTTCTGCCAACAAGAGTTATCAGTCTTCATTAATTTACCTATCACTTAAAATAATGAAATCAAAATACTTAAAATTAATCATCCCATATTCAACAAAGGCAAGTTCACATTGCATTAATATTTAATAAGACGTTTGCGTAGACGATGTTATAGATGTTACCCCAGATCGAGAAAGTGCATCTAGAAGGTTACTTAAATTTGAACGTCATGTCTTGTCAAACTTCAGTCACAGAAGTTGAATCTTGAATTTCTTGATTATTGCTTTTACATGAAGTCGAGAATTGCTGAAACTGCAGCATTAGGCAAATTTTGTAATTTCACTGTTCCATGTTATTTTCTTTTTTACATAACGACGCAATCTATGGTATGAAATATTACAAGCATTTGCCGCCGTTCTAACAGAGTTCCCATTTTCTACCATACGTAAAGTTGACATCATGTCATTTTTTTATGTTTTCCTATCTTCCGCTCTTTATCTTTTTGCCTTGGCATCCTAAAACAAAAAGAAAACACTTCAAGAAACAGTGTACCAGGATCGTAAGGTACACAGTGAATCGGTTCACTGTGTAATATGCAGACCTGGTTCACTGTTCAATTCAGGTACTTTTCAACTTTAAAGCTAAAAATTAATAAGTCTTATTTCAAATTTTTAGAATGCAATATGCTTATGATATTTCCAAAGCTATAACAATATTTACACCACACAACTTTTACTCTCTTAGTTAAAAACAAAAAATACAAAAATCGAGATACTTACTTGGAAATAGTACGTTTTTTCGGCGAAAAACAAACAAGCACACATCACATGTTTCGCTCAAATCGTGGTCGTCGGCTTACTACGGATGAGGGGAAGTGGGTACATGGCAAATGTTTTGACATGATTGAGCAAGTAACAATCGTCGCGATTTCAGAAATATGACGGTGGTTCACTGTATCTGGTTGGTTCACTGTTCGACAACCGACCCTACTCCTTTAGGACGATTACATACCATGTACATATTATATAGCTGTAACTAAATTTAAACTAAATTTATTCACTCTGCTACTAGCTAACAGTTCATTACTAAATGTAGGTGTATCCGTGGAAAGAAGACTTATGCCCAGTTCCTATATTTGTAAAACGATCCGTTCTAGGTACGAATAGTAGTATATTATACGGGGCGTAAGCTAAAATCTTTCCTTTAAAAAATAAATTGAGGAACGGTATTTACGACTCGTAGTCGGTTGTAGAAAATTTTTACACGATGACGATTCGCTAAATATAGGAACCGGGAATTAGGCCAAGTTAGGTCTACTAGGTATACCACGCCGACCAGACATGATTTATTTGAATTTTGGATTCTCTTCGCATGCCTAATGAAAATGTGGGAATGAAAAATGATTGTCATCCACCATAACTATTCTCGACGAGGCTATATGAGTAGAAGTCAAAGTATCTAGTAGTTATTTGTTTGATCATTATGCACATTAAGTGGTGACGAATTTAGAATAAGATGTGTCACCACCCTTATTCATCCCGTAGGTGACGTAGAAACTGACTAAGGAAGCAAACTACGTAGGACAATATAACTGCAAAGAGAAGGAAAACTTGAAAGAAATCATACAAATACAAAGCCGCATGGCCAGCACGGCATTGTGGCCTATCAAATCCTGTGACCCTCAATAACAATGCACTGCTGATCGATCCTAGTTTATTCCAGTATTAGTTGTTTGTTCATTAGTATTATCTTTTTCAAAAGTTTTGACTTTTTTAGTTACCCGTATTGTTTTCATATAACTACTTTCATTTTTATTACCTAAAATTTATTAACGTTTTTGGTCGGTTAGAAGAAAATGTAGACTCGTCCTTACTTTGTATATTTAGATAAAGTAAGAACGTTTAATAAAGTGGTTCAATTATTCATACTTAGTAATCTTAAATAATTAAAATAGCAGACTGTTATTTGTCATTGGTAGAACCGCTGTCTGGAAGCGCGTCGCGGGATGAAAGCGCGTGGGTGCTTGCTCCCTTATAAGTCTTTGGAGTCGCATCTATCCAGACATTTCTCTAACCAGCTCTGCGCTAACCAGACGCCTGGAACGATTGTACTCTTTTTAAGAAATTCTCGTTTCAATAAAATGAAGTTACAATACGCGTGTTTGCTTATCGGAGTTATTTTGAGCACTGTTATAACGTGCGAAGCGTATCCATTTCCAGCTGGGAACAACATAGATTATGTGAGTAGAATTAATATGTAAACAAAGCATTTATTTACGTAGTATTTAAGATTGATGTTTACTTCATATGAGTATGTAGTGTATTGAGTACATATCACTTTGGAAAGATTTAAATAATTTTATAAGGTTTTATTTTAATTGTTATCATAGTATTTACATTATTGTTTTTACTTTTTTCGTTCACACGTTTTCACACTTACGTTTACCCTAAATGTGCGTTCCTTTTTTATACCGATTTTTTTGTAAATTTTTCGACTTATTCATATAATTTCTAAGCAATTTTATTAAAAAAATATTCAACAATTTTGGATTGAGAAATAGTTTGAGTAGAAGTGTAGAAAGTGTGGTTTATGAGTTGAAAATTCGAGATAGGTACATCATATGACACGTGAAGATCGAAATTTATCAAAATCAAGTTTATGAACTCGAAAGTTTCTAGAATGAATGCGTGGATATTTGTAGTTCAATGAAGTTAGATTGGCTGAACGGCAAATTAACCCTTTTCTTCCTGAACTTCATGTCCTAGAACGTAGAGTCTATTTGAGCTTGACAAGTCATAATGCGATAGTATTGAGAGGAATAATTAACAAAGAATTCATTTCAGATGGAAGCTCTCCGCCGAATGCAACAGGTCCCGCAATGGCATTGTATGAGATATAGAAAGTTCCACCTGCACGGCCACTGCAGCCGATGGCTTCTCATGCGAAGGACCTGATACACCGCTTGATGGCCGAGGTACATTAATCACGTATCACTTGCAAACTCTCAAAGTTTCTGACTGACGTTAGGCACTTTTCTTTATTAGGTAAATAGACTTGAGTATCTGTTGAATACTTTTAGTAAATTATGTAGTACGTATAAGCGTATCCTGATAGGTATAGTTAAGTTATAATTTGTTTTTAATATTTGTTTTTTTTTTGTATAAAATAATATTCATTGATTTGTTATTTTGATTTCTTTAAAAGCTGTTTACTGTATCACTATGATAAAACGTGTAATTATGTCATACAAATATTTCTTAAAATTTTGACTTGAAAATGAATGCTTAATATCAAAGTTTTTTTTATAATTAAGAATGTATTTATACGCATATAATATTTATAACTTGAAATAAACCTTTAGTGCCAAATAATTGTAGGTACTCATCTGCTAATGCAATAATAATCTCATTTGTCCTACTAAATTACACGTATTTCTCATTTTATAACGAAAATCCTACTAAACTATGTATCAAAATGTTATTAAATTTAAATTGGGCACGTAATCATACAGCTGTGCGTGATTCATTAAATTAAATGTTTCTATTTTGTATAAACTATTAATTATTAACCATTACATAACATTTATTAATATATTGAAAAAACATTTACATGTAATTGCTAGGATAGGTTGGATAAAAATGGATTAGAGCAATAATTATTTCCTTATAATTTTTTTACTTGAAGTGAGAGTAGGTCTTTGTGTACGGCCCATGACTAGCTATAAGTTGCAGTGGCCATGAAGGTAGCCATACACGTCAGGGAATAACTGACAGGTTTCTTTGTACAGTTAAACTTTACAGGTAAACCGGAGTGTGTATGTTGCACAATTTTGCACGTAAAGTCCATTCGCTTTGATACGGTCACCTTAATTGTGCCGCCGTCACACGTGCGACTACACGCTACAAAATCAAAGGGCTCGCCTGCAGCGTACATCCACGAGCAAGTATGATTTGCCAGTTTAAATCGTTGTTTGAATTAATATATTCGAATTTCACAACAATAACCATAATTGCCTGCGGGTGTATAGACACTATCTAAACGAATGGACTATATGTACTCTAGTCAGCTCAAGCTTTCCTGATGAGAGGGCCTGAGTACGACGATAGGACTGATTGCACGTATGGCCTAGTTACTGGTTTATTGGGACAACACTTTGTGTGATGCACAAATTGTTGTTTTAGGTCTGGATGTACTTTGTATTGGTTACATGCAATGTTTGTAAAGTCCCCCGCGACACAGGATGTATTCCTAGTGCGGGAGTTGTCTTAAAAAACCTGTCAGGCATACCCTATCGTGTATGGCTAATTTTATTGGGGGTTGGATTTCATTCCACTGGATCAATCTTTTAGGATATTAATCTGTGAAAGGAACGCTTATGATATTTTCAAATGTGAATTCCCTGTGCTATGTTAAATTCATTTATATTTTAAAATCTTATTTCTATAATCAACTGTTTCGATAATTTTGTCAATAATGACCTATTTTGATGTTTTGAGTAGATATGATCTTATTTACTTTCTAAAGTGTTGTCTATTCTATAAGTACTTATAAATTGTAACTTAACCATCAGTATTATTATACTTATAACGTACAATTATCTATAATATTTAAGTTAGTGTAGTCATTCATTTCTTATTTGAAAGTAAATTTATTGTCTAAAAATAGTAGTTTTTTTTACGACAGATCTACAGAAGATAAATTGATAGGTTCATCGTTCGCTAACACCAGTTGCTCAATAAAGGAACTAACTATTTATGTGATGTAACTGAGTACAATTATACTATCGCTTTAGGTAGGTACGCCAACTGTCCGTAGAGATGAATGGGCTTCCCGTTCTAACTATTAACTAGGTCGCTTCCAGTAGTTACTTATAGCTTTATATATTGCATTTGTGCAGCTGGCGATTGTGACATGTTGTAATGAAGTTCTTGTGAATCATGTTACATTATTATGTCATAACAAGAAGAGACAACTACCCGTCGTAGAGTGCATTAATCTGATCAACATTTAATGCGACGTAATAAGGAAACGCACTTATTTAAGACACCAGAAAATCGTACAATTTACATAGGTGGTTTTTCTTATTTGATAGACTGTTAAAGTTAACAGGGTATATATAACAGTTATTTGTTAGAAAGGCAAATATGGTAAACTCTTAGGAGGAATAGAGTGCACTTCAGGAAGTCGATGATAAATGAAGGAAAGTGGTAAAAGAGGAGAATGTGGAGACAGAACAAAGGTGATGTTTCGACTTGTAACTAACATTAACTTGGACGACTGTGGTCGTTGGTCTAGCGATTGGCATGAAATAGTTATTTGCTATATAATAAATAATAGTTATTTGACCAGCGTGGTATAGCAGACTAAAACCTCGTTTCTAAGAAGAGACCCATGTTCAATAGTGGACTGCAAAAAGCTGATCATGTGACCTCAAACATCAAATTATTTAAACAACTTTCAAAGTACAATTTTCGTAAATATCGCTTTATTATAAACTATTTCAAGTTAAGTGGATCGTACAAACCGTCGGAGTCACGCCTCGGCATGAATGGGCTGGATCGACCGGAGTGATACCACGGCCTCACAGAAAACCGATGTGAAAAAGCGCCTGCGTTGTGTTTCATCGAGTGACTGATAATACCAGAGGCCCATACCCCATCCCCTTCCCCATCTCCCAAGGCCCGGCAATGCACTTGTGACGTCTCTGGTGTAGCGGGTGTCCATGGGCGGCGGAAATCGCTTACCATCAGGTGATACGTATGCTCGTTTGACCTCTTATCCAGAAAAAAACAAACATTACACATTACATCTTACACGAAATTTTATTTATTGAGAATGAATAAAAATAATGCACATGGTATTTTTTAAAAATACGTTATCAATATTCGAAGGGCAACTATGATAGCTGTAAGGGCCCCCTCAGACTTCAGACTTTTTATCGGCCGATAGTTTGGTCGGCTTCTTAATCAGTATGGAGAGGAATGCATATGCGCACACTACAGCGATTCAGTATCGGCCGATAAAAAAGTTTGATGGGTTACCCGATTACATTCAAACTAATCTGTCGGCCAACTATCGGCCGACTGTTTAATCAGTATTGGCGCATACACGCCAGCGCATACATGACGATTGTTTAGTCGGCCGATAGTTCAGTTCGCTCTGTGATTTGGCGTCATTTGCGTGTATTTTGAATATGGCGTCGCCCAAATCCCAATTGTTGATTGTAGAAAGTTCCGTCGAAAAGTTGATTGAAGAAGTCGAGAAAAGACCTGCGCTTTATAAAAAGTTAATTGAAGCTGGTAATGCTCATTCGATAATATGCGAAAAAAATTTTCGGGTAATCAAGTAATTTGGAATGCATAGTGTAAAATTTTCCACTAACTAATCTATCACTGAGAATGGGATGCACCCAATACTCTCGGCATCTCTTCTTGATTTTCCTCCTCCAGAGTATGATGAGAGCAATAACTTTTCTGGACAATATTCTCATTGTGCGACTGCTTCAACAGTCAGTTATAAACTAGTTCGAGAATAGTCGGCCGGCTGTTGGATAGTCTGCGCCCTGTTCACCAACCAAACTGTTTAGTTGGCTCGGTGTGCGCACTTTCAGCCCAACCCGACTAAACTATCGGCCGATAAAAAGTCTGCAGTCTGCGGGGGCCCTTAATCTAAGAATATTTTTGATGAGAATTTTGATACTACTAGATGATTTGAGTACTATTTTGAACTTAGAATATTATTAAGGTCCTTCAAATATAATTCTCTCCAGTTCTTTGCATGTTTTCTTTAAGAGATTTAGATAAGTTATTCTTTTTAATGACATTCTTATTTCTGGACCTCTTTATCCAAATGTTATTGAATATTCGGACTGTGAAGAAGAAGAATAGTTCAACAAAACTAAGTACACTAGCGCCTACAAACAGACTTGTTGTACCTCCAACTGAAACTAAGAAAATATTTATTTTGTTAACGAAGTAGAACCAACCAAGGAGCTAACTCATTTTAAGTGGAGATGTTTACCAACTAAGTCTAGTCGACTCCTTACGACGTTCCTTTTGAATCTCTCAGTGGGTAAAAAAGCAAGAATAATTTCAACCAACGCTGGTTTTGAATCATGTACATGGCTGAAAGAAAAAGGAAGTCATTTTTTATCTGGTCAAAATCTTTTTTTTTCTAATCTGACATCCTTAGTGGCGCAAAATTGAAAGGTATATTACTTTCTGGCTTCATCGTTAATAACAGTGATCTCTCGTTCATCACACGAAGGCAAACAGTCACAATTGAGACCGGGGCGTTCTGACCATGCAGGTTTCAGTGCAGTCAAGTATCTCGACATGTTATTAAGGCAGTCCATTCCTGTTATATTACATCGTTCTTCTTCGGCTGTAATACACCAAGTTTTATTGAAGTGACAGAGATAGAACAAACTTTAAATAGGCCGTTTGAGATATCTAATAGTAATTACTTTTAGAGGAATCAGTACGGAGAATCCGTACGCTGAAGTAGAAATGGGCCGGTCAGGTCTCTAGACGTACCGATGGTCGGTGGAGCAGAAATGTCCTTGAGTGGAGACCGCGATTAGGCAAACGTAGTGTAGGGCGCCCTGCGGCACGATGCATTGACGAGCGTGGCTCCTTGGGGGAGATCTACGATTCAGCAGTGGACGGCAAATGGTTGATGAATTACTATTAACTACTTTGTATAAACTTAAGTTCAAAATCCATTGGACACACTCATCACTAAACAATCAAAGTAAAAGCTTATTCTATGTTAAAACAAAACTGGTCTTGAACTGGTTTGTTGTTTGTCCGAGGTCAATTTATTATTGATTCGGTTACAAAAATATTCCATAAATAGCTGTGTTTTATTTCATAACCATCATATAATAATTATATGCAAATTGACTTGACCGAATTCTGACCACCTCGTCACATAGAAAGTGCATTTATTTTCATAGTTCGCGGTAATGTAATAAATTTTATTATTCTACATTAAACAAAGTGTTTTACAAGATAGATTTGTTTACCCAGAATTATTCTTGATATATTTACTAGTCTTGATATCTGTAGGTAAGTGACGAGACGTATTGACTTGAATTGATTGTAACATTGTATTAACATTATTTCATCATTGTCAACAGCTTTTGATAGTACAAAACTGGCCTTAGGTTTCTTTTTTATGTATGAGCCTCCTAAATTGACTCTATTCTGTCTGATGGAAAGCACGAGCAGAATCCAAATGTAGGCACCATAAACACATTGCAAATGCAAATAATGCAACAAAAAAAGTTTGATCCATTGGGCGGCTCTTGCAACACGCACAGGATAAATAGGGGTATATTTCTAATCTGTCAATACATGGACATTTATATTATTACTTAAATAGAAACTAAAGAATGTAACGCCAACGAAGGGCTCTTACTCGTGTTGAGCATGAAGTGGTCGTTGCACTGACACAGTTTTAATTGTGCTCGCTTTCTGCATAAAACAGTGCAAGCGCTGTATGAATATTGAGGATAAAGTCCACCTTCGTTCTCGTAATGAAACCGGCAGGCTCTCTGCTTGGTTGTCGTTTCTGATATAAAAGGATCGTTGTCTATGTCCCGGACGCAAAGAATTCGCCTGTTAATTGAATTGAAAATATAATAAATGTATAATACAGATAATACAGGGTAGTTGGATTTCATAAGTTTATAGTTCACATTTACATAAAAACATGGCTTAGTTAGTTCTTGAAAGGTAGCACCAATGAACATCATCACTGAAATCGTATGATGCCGTCGTTGCCTTTACTGACAATTTGAGAAGTAACTATATTAGTCTTTAGGTACTTCCCAGGAGTTTATGCCCAAAGTTCTTTTTTCGTTTATGCAAGAACTTCAGGAAAAATCTTGGTGATTGTACTTGTCAAATTATTTTCAACAATAAAAAGTTTCTAGATATTAATTTGTGTTTATCGATGCCCTCTCTTTACGTACCGTTTATGAACTTGTTATGATAAGACCATCCTATTCATTTTT
The DNA here is from genome assembly GCA_916048165.1 of Spilarctia lutea. Taxonomy (NCBI): domain Eukaryota; kingdom Metazoa; phylum Arthropoda; class Insecta; order Lepidoptera; family Erebidae; genus Spilarctia; species Spilarctia lutea. The sequence continues at coordinate 11,319,076 of OU696480.1, read as the reverse complement.
AAATAATGTGTCACTTTGCTGCAGAGGCTGCAACTCTTATGTCATCTTTTAAAATACGTGACGTGGTTCTAGTCTAGATATTAGTTATATATTCATATCCAGAGATACAATCTTGCGAATGGCTAGATCTTTTTCTATCCCTAAGGCCTCCTACACACTATGTTAGCGGCATATGTCGCTGGAGACCGCACTTCAGCGGGTAGACAGTTGCAAAAATTTCATATTGCTCCATATTAACTTGGTTTCCTTTTAATTTAGGGTCAGAGAGCTGTGTATGATATGTATCAAAATATGATTGTTATTAAAATGGATAGGGTAAATTATTACATGTGGTTGTAAACTCAATTAAAATTGGAGACTCATGCTCATACATATGCGTAGGCTCGAATGAAACGATATCGTGGTCTTGTTGTCTTGTAACTGGTGGTCAGCAGTTCCTCCGTTGTTTTTACTGAGATATTCAATAACTCTTACCGGTATTTGCGGCCATGTTGAATCTTTAAAGTTGAAGACGATGAGGTAGTAATTGTTGGAATTTCATCATCCCCCAGCGTATACACCTGAAAATTATATTACTCAGCTTATTGCTACTATATCACATTCATACTATATCAAAAGCATATTTTTGCCCATCTAGCAAGAAGGCAATCCTTTTTGCTAGATGGGCAAAAATATAATATATGTATGGGTTTGTACTGTGTTTCACCGAGTGAGTGAGGATACCGGAGGCCCCAACCCCTCCCCCCATCCCCTTTCCCATCCCCCAAAGGTCGGCAATGCACTTGTGACGCCTTTGGTGTTGCGGGTGTCCATGGGCGGCGGTAATCGCTTACTATCAGGTGATACGTCTGCTCGTTTGCCTACTATTCAATAAAAAAATAAATAAATACTTATATCTTTTATACCATAACTTTTTTTTATCTAATTAATCCAAATAACATTTCCACAATTACCATGACTTACCGTAGATGTTACATTTATATATAATCTTAGAGCACCTTGTTTATTACGTCTATTTTTCACCATCGGATAGGGCTGCTGTTTTCTAAAATACAGGTAACACGGGTAATAAAAAAAACAAGTAAACAAAAAAAGCTGTTTTCAGCACGAACGGACCGGGACGGTACTATCCTCGCACAGAAGATCAACATAAAATTACAGCGTTCGTGCTGTCGTGCTTTGGTGGTGAGTGCGAGACTGGTGACCCAATGACGCAAAAGTATCATTAGGCCGCCATGGTGTCATGGTGTCAACGAGTATGGAGACAACCACTCTTGCTCTCTGCTTATGCTTTCCATCTGGTAGAGTAGAGTCATTTTGGCAGGGCCATACATTAAAAAAAGGTAATTGTGGTCCAAGGTCACTTAAACCGTAAGTAAGCAATGTAAAATTAAGATTAAAAAGGTAATTACAGTCCTTAAACTATAGCTTGATCTCTGTGACAGAAGAAGAAAGAAACTGAGGAAGTATAACTTTGAACGAATGAAATGAATGATTGAGAATGAAGCGATTTTTATTTGCATTACCTATAGTTTTCATTATTTTGGTGCCAGTTTCATAATAAATGAAGAGCAATACATTATAACACTTAAAAACAGATACTAACCTCGTAGGTTCTAAAATAATTTAGAGGAAACTGTCACAGAGGTCAAGATACTCGTATATTTTTAAGAACTATAAACCCGATGGAAATAACTGTTATTTCATTACTTTAAAAACAATGCTGTTACTTAAGATAAAGTATCTATTGTAAAAATAGATACGTTACTTTGTTTGTGCAGAGTTAATAATGAAACATGGCCCAATGTCGGTCTCTATAGGCAGAAAGTATTTGCAGCAAGCGAACTCCTTATTGTCATATGAACAATTTTTAAAGATTGTTTCACAATTACTCCGGGCCAGTTGGGCATAGTAACTGTAGTTTGACATAGGACAGTTAACATCTGGTTTCTGATGCCTGTAACATTTCCTCAGGAGTATACGACCCACTCCACGATAGTACACGATATCTTTCAACACATCATCTAGATCTGATAAATGATTTTTAGTCCATAATCTGTAAAGAATTTAATAGTTAAATTAGAACCGATTTTTTTTAATATAGATTAAAAAAGTTTTTATCTTAATTAGAGCTTGCTTGGCCGTCAAATTTTGTCAGTTTTGACCATTCAGTGTATAATAGATCAATGGTTTCGACTGTAATATTTTTCAAGGACCAGCCATTGTTCAGCCATTGTGATTGTAAAAACTTTTGTACACATGGTAGATTATAGTTCATTTGAAGGTCATGTACAGTCACTATTTTGTTAGCTCTTTACTATATTTTCGCGGCAATCTTCGGAATATTAAATTTCTTAAATTAATTGAATGATGCCTATACTTACGCATCAGCTACCTCAAATATTCTGTTATTATCCACCTCACAAATGGCGACCACTGGCATTTTAGTTTCCCAGTCTATATAGACAGTGTCGACACCAAAACTAATTGGGCTTTGAACAAAATTTTCCCATGCAGCGATGATGAGCAACGCAGAGCCATACCATGACAAAATTACTAATACAAGCCACAATAATCTGGCGAAATATAAGACACTATATAAATTGTTCTTATAATAAATGCAAAGCGAAATATGTATTCATTCATCCGTCATCCGTGGGAGAGCCGCTTGGGCATAAATGGGTCGGCTCGACCGGAGTGATACCACGGCCTCATAGAAAACCGGTGTGAAACTGCACCTGCGCTGTGTTTCAGCGAGTGAGCGAGGATACCGGAGGCCCATACCCAACCTCTTCCCCTATCCGCCTCCCCTCTGGTGTTGCGAATGTCCATGGGCGGTAGTAATCGCTTACCATCAGGCAATACGTCTGCTCGTTTGCTCGCTATTCAATAAAAAAAATGAAAAAGAATTTTTTTTAAATAGATTGTAACATGCCGAACGAAACTAAATCTGTTATTATTATGCATGGATTTACTATACCTTTCTAGCCAGTGTTTAGTATGATCTGCAATGAAATGGATACCAGCAAACGAACAATTAGCACAATAGTCTTTAATTAATTGTTTACAAAGAGTTTTGGTATCAGACATTTTAGAATGCTAAGTCAATTTCAACAACAGCAGAATGAAACTCACGGAACGAAAAACCATATAGACTTCATGTGTTTTAATAATGCCGTCATGAAAAGCAAACGCAATGAATTATTAATATCCAATTAATTTGATGCTTATGCAATGTCGTGATTTTAAAACATTAAATGTTTATTGTTCAAGGTTTTGTCATAATAAAGCTACCTTGTGTGTATAATTGTTTATTATTTTCAACAAAGGGTTCATACTTAATATACAACAAACTAAAAACAAAATTTACAAACAGTACAACATAAAATCGTTTAGGTACACAAATCTAGTAATCTTATAGTAGTAATCTTATGTAAAATGTATAACTAATTAGTCTATATTTACATATTTATACATAACGTAGTTATATTTATACAAATATTATGCGATATACGTTATGAACTAAGTTTTTTTACAAGTGTTGAGATATATGTACAAATGTAAATTGTACAACTGGACCTACTTATGCAACAAGGAATCAATCCACTAACATGCAAAAATCTAAATAAAAACCCTATTTATAAGTAGATAAGGATAATTCTTTGATTTTGGCATGTGTATGGAATGGTTCCTTTGTTGCATAAGTAGGTCCAACTATAGTGTCGTTTGTGTAGCATTATTTTCTCGTCAAGAAAAAGAGTTAACTTGAAAAATTCGCAAAATAAAATCCCTTTATTTATTTGGACCCATAACATTCCTAGCTCTGAAAATTTCCATTTAATTTATATATATTCGTGTTTCTATTGGTGGGAATTGAAACCGCTATCACTTAACCATAACAACTTACATTTTACAAATATTGTAAGAGATCTTGATTCTGTAAAAGAAATGACTCGTCAAAGTCAAAGTGCTCTTCAGGAAACAATGCGAGGATTTCGTTATGCTTCAGACTCGGCGTTTCTGATGAGTGCGGTCGTAATCTTCTCGGAATCAACCCGGCGTGTGTGAGAATTTTGTATATTTCCTCCCGTGACACATCGTGGGCGTCGCGTGCAAATACCTATAAATTAAAAATAGTTTTACAAAGATATCACGCAGTTAGGTACAAAGGTATCCGCAAATTATAGGTTAGTTTACAAATTAGTTAGTCGGACAAAATAATCCGATTGAAACATGAAAAATATACATATATTGGAGAGTCATGCATCCACCGTGATAGCACCGACTTTACAGAAAATCGATGTTAATCAATTTTTTTACTGTTTTTCACTGAGTGAGGTTACCGACGGCAGAAGCCGCCTGCCCCCAGATTTAGAAAGGGGATTCACAAGGACAGTAAAGAACTTGTGACCCTTGAGTTCCAGATATCCATGAGCGGTGGTAATCACTTATCATCAGGTAATCCGCTGGGTTGTTCCATAAGCCATAAAAATAACATTTTATAAAATAAATATCACGTTTCCTAAGTAAGTCTCTAAGTAACACATGATACAATACTTGCCACTTTAATATTGTTGTGTCCTAAAACTACTAAATTCTGCACAAACTTGAATTACTTTAACAGGATCTTATTACACTGAACTTTACATGTTCAAAACTTTTTAGGACGATATTTAGTTTATTAGAAGCTATTCTTCAAAGGGATGAATCTGTGTCACGTAAAGATTCCTGAAAATCCCAAGTACTAAGTCTAATCTCTTAGTGAAATAAGTTGTGCTCATGTGATAGATAAATGCTTCATAAAATGTAAGTAATAATTTATTTGTCACTGTATTTTATGAAGAATAAAATTAGGTAGGTACACGAAGGAAAAAAAAAATTCCATGTGAAAGAAATATACAAAACCGGTATCTTATACGGTCATTATTATGTAGTTTGGCATGTTACACACTAACTTTTTTACACGAAATTATGCATTATTTGAGTGTTCAATTAAACCAAGATTTTTTGACTCCCACTGTAATCTACAAATAAATAGGTTGACTTCTCACCTCACCTTTTCTCTCTATGTCTCACACACACACACATACATAGATACACACACACACACACTCACACACACACATGCACACACGCACGCACTTATTAATAATATGTAAAATGGCATATGTGAATTTTGTATAGTATATAAAGCATGTTTGTATTCTTATGTTTAGCACCTCATGGGGTTCGGGATTGTTAGTCCTTAATACAGGTTTTTTCAAAAACTATCTAGGATGCAGCGCTATTTAATTCTGTTATGTATTATGTACTACAAATGTTTATTATTATATAATTTCTTCATAGTACACAAGCTGTTAGAAACTTATCAAACCCTACTCTAAACAAGGTATACTAGTTGTAATCTCCTGAGAGAAGGATGTACCTACTGCTCTAACCCACAATTGGTTAAGAGCAGTAGGAACATCTTACTCCTATGTGTTTGGATATGAGTGCATCAAGAAACACATGATGTTGGTACACGGCACAAATCCAGAACTATAGTACAGAGTTATGAGATTGACAACGTACTTACAACATAATATACACGACCTTTATCAACGTCTGTGAATTAATCCGAAAATACCGAACATTCAAATTGTGTAAGAGTGAAGAAGCCATACATACGTTGAGGCGTGGCTTGTGGCGTATTAATCGACCTAGGTGTTAGATTGAAACATTTAAATGATATGATAGGATTTCCTAACTTGAGTGGTATCGGTATCATCATTCTTATTCTTTTACTTATATGGGAGTAGTGTTAGAAATTTGTAAGGAGGGTACCGGATTCTTAGTAAATACACTTAAGAAAAGATGTCTATCTGTGGCATTGTAGTTTGAACAGGCACTGATTGTGTTTTAATTGTTTTTAAACAACATTATGGAGCATTCTTGTTCAGCTAACAACTAGGACAATCTCTTTAGCCACACTCTATGTATATGTAAATACGAGTAGCTCATAGAGTTCCTAACCACATATTAAGATACTTTGCTGTCCAAAGAAGCAGCAGTGCGTCGAGTTATTATCTGGAGTAAGTTTATTTACGTGGTATAGAACATTATAAAAAGTTATAAGTTTCTTACCAGTTTTTCACCTTCATGTAGTAAACTGGTGAGGGGCAAGATCTTCAGTAAATGTGGGTTGCGTAATGCTGGACTTCGTAGTAGCGGGTGCAATAGCTCTTCCTCCTTCCGTACAGCCACAACATCAGGATGAGGTGGAGGAAGGGCATTCACTAAGCAAGCGCACGTAGCGGCCAACAACACCAAGGACAGCATCGTAACTCTTCGTTACCTTGAAAAATGAACGAACAACTATTATAGCTATTGTTCGTACAATATATTAAAGGAAGCAGGTCAAGGTTTGCGGACATATTATTATAACTACTGCGTTTAAAATATCATTTATTAATATTTAAAAGTACAAGTCAAAAGCTCAATACTAAACTGTAAATTGTTTATTATTCAGTGCTGTAGCGTATAATATGTATAATGTATCAAGAACTAAAACGTATTCTCATGTGAGTGAAATGTAAATTTCTTTTTGAGAAAATAAATTCTTTACCCACAAACCCAAATGATATTTAAATGCTGGACTAAACATAATTTTTAACAGTATATTTTATTAGGAGGGGAATTAAACGTTATCTAGCTATAGTTAGAATTTATTTTTCTAATTGACTTTTGATGTTTATGGTATTGTGGTATTGATTACTAAGGCTGTCGAAATACATTTTATTACCAATAAAATCAAGCTTATCTCTGACAAAATCCTCTCAATTATCTATTTTATAATAAACTGCTCCCTCTTTAGTGCCACCTATCATCTATACTACAATATTATAACGAGGAAAACTTTGTTTGTATGTTTGTTTGTTTGTAATGAATAGGCTCAAAAACTACTGGACCGATTTTAAAAATTCTTTCACCATTCGAAAGCTACATTATCCACGAGTAACATAGGCTATATTTAATTTGGAAAAAAATATGGTTCCGTAAGATATTGGGGTTTTTCGGACACAAGGTGTAAAAAATCAATCCTATACGGAGGAAAATTTCTCGCTACGGGCAATAAAAGACGCAAACGAGGTTGCGTCGGTCAGCTAGTTTAGTATATAAAGATGATCAAATGGTTTCCTTTTTGATATGGAACTTATCCCTCCTATAAGCTATAAATCCACTTTCCTCCTTAGCACAGTATACTTACAACAGTATACAATAAAGCTCGGCCAAGCGCGAGTCAGACTCGCGCAGGAAGGGTTCCATACCATTATCTGTACATTTCAAGCGCCTACCGTTACTGTTGCCGTTATCAATATCGAACAAAAACTTTTTGTTTTTATTTTTGTTACGAAATCACCTCGGATACCACCAACTGGTGGTTATGCCGGATTCGAACCGACTAAAAACACACACACACCGTATCGGGTACTAGAAGCCAGCTGCACCCTCGGAAGGAAATCCCTGGAACACCAACGAACCTCAGGCCACCCACTGGTTTGTAGGCGGTCCCTCCTGTATTGAAACCCTAACATTCCCACCCTCAGGGCCTCAAAAGGGCGCGAGCATTTCACAGAGATCGCTATTGCTACCCCGGCCTGCTTCTGCTAGGGTGACTGGTTATGGGAGCCCTCTTAAATATTTATTTTATTCTGCTTTTTAGTATTTGTTGTTTAAGCGGCAACAGAAATACATCATCTCTGAAAATTTCAACTGTCTAACACGGTTCATGAGATACAGCCTAATGACAGACGGATAGACGGACAGCGAAGTCTTAGTAAAATTTACCATTTTTACCAGTTTTACCCTTTGGTACGGAACCCTAAAAATGAAGTAAACATATCCATACATCCCATTAAGCAGAAAAGTACCACAGACGCAAAACATTATGGGGTCCAATTAAATTGTTCTTCTTCTATCTTATCTAATCCATTTGATACCTATAGTAGGTTATGTATGCAGAATCGGTCATACGCAGGAAAGTTCATCCCAGTTGATGTAAGTTCCTTATAATGAATTACCACAGATGTCACCTGTAAGCTATTCAGCATAATATTACGTTCATATTCCCAAAAGCATAGTTTTCTCCGCTAAAATCAGACCAAATAGAGTATTTAATTAGAAAAAAAATAGTCTTAAGAATCAAATTGTGAAATATGAACAACTTTCTTACGACTTACAAAGAAATTCGGAAATATTTTTTTGGATTACGATTAGAAGCATCGAAATGATACGTTATTTGGTCAAATAAATTGTTAAAACTCTTACTAAGTACAAAAAAATCTTGCAAGGGGCTTCAACAACAACACCGTACTTCAAACGCAAAATTGTGCAATGTTGGTTCCATCTCATCTCAGTTAGTTACCTATTCTGTGGGTATCTTATTTCTATTCATATTTGAAACTACGTACGCAAATGACACAAGGTCGAAGCATACACTACCAAAACAAGACGCTTTCAAAACCATAATAATCAAAGTTAACGTTTGTTGGTCAACGTTCAAGAACGAGAATATCGGACATCGAGTAGGTACACTCCTTTTACCTCTTTGCTCATTTTATAATATAAGTATTTTGCACAACGACGTATTGATGTTTTGACCGTGCGAACATTAATAACGAAGCACAAGGAATCATTTTCTATGCTGCTTCTGATGGCATTATAATTTATTTTTTTATACATCTTTATTGTAAAGTTTATACACCGCCTATATTATATAAAAATATGATGTTTTTTCCCCAGGTACTGTGTCTTTATAATCTTATTTAATTCTATTTAAAAAAACACTTAATTCTTTAGTGGTTTTTCTTTTACCAAGAATTTTTACTTTCAGCCAAGATAAAGATATGTGTGAAATAAATATTAGATAATATCTACAAAATTTTTATTACACGTTTTATAAATCTTATCCAGTATTGACGTGTATTTTACTACTTTTTACATTCTTTTTGGAGCATTTACATGAGTAAATAAAGTTTTTTTAGTTTTTAAGTATAAGCGTAGGGTACCTACTGCGATATCCGACATACACGCGGGTGGAGTCACAGGCAAAAACTAGTTGTATTTTTGTAGGATTTTTTTTTTTTTAATATATTTAATACAGTAGAGATTTATTTTGTAATTATTGGCCACTGTGTAATAAATCGTGAATGGTAATTTAGTTACCACTAATATATAGGTATTGTACGGTACAGTAGCTTATTCTGAATATCAATATCAATCGATTGACTGCACGGTTGGCCGAGTGGTGTCAGCGGTCGCCATGCCGCTTGCTACTGCGGCAAGGGTCGTGGGTTCAAATCCCACGCGGAACCTACAACACTTTGTGTGATCCACGAATTGTTGTCCCGAGTCAGGATGTTCTTTGTGTCCGTTTCATGTACGTTTGTAAAGTCCCCCACGACACAGGATGTTATTCCTAATGTGGGAGATGTCTTTTTAAAAAAAAAAAAAGTCGATAAGGAAGCAGAAGATATCATGTTAACTTAAAACTCACAGACAAAAACTAAATTCGACAGTGATGTGCATTTACCTATTTTTATTACGGCTAAATATTTCAATTCGAAATAAATACAGCCTATGTCATCCGGACCATTATTATGAATCCATTGACCTTATTTATTAAAATCGGTTCGGTTTGGGAACTACTAAATAACGAAGCACAAGGAATTATTTTCTATGCTGTTGCTGATGGCATTATAATTTATTTATTTATACATCTTTATTGTAAAGTTTGTACACCGCCTATAGTATATTATATACAAATATGATGTTTTTCCCCAGGTACTGTGTCTTTATAATCTTGTTTTGTTTTACATATGCATTCTATTAAAAAAAAACCTTTAATTCTTTAGTGGTTTTTCTTTTACCAAGAATTTTTACTTTAACCCGAGATAAAAGATATGTGTGAAATAAATAGTAGATAATATCTACAATTTTACGTTTTGTGTTACGGTGAACAACACAAACATACATAAACTGTAAAAAATATTATCGTAAAATCGCTGTTGTGGGGTTAAAAATATTATGTTTTAAACATAAAAAATGTAGATCATATGTTTACTATGTTAAAATTAAGATTTGCGTTGTCAATTTATTATGATACTGTAAGTACATACATTGTATTTTTTTTTAATTTGAATATTCATTACTTAATAATTATATTTAAATAACATAAACAACTTACCATATGAAAGGTAGGAATCCTTTTATCAAAACACACAACAGAAACTATCGTATTTCTTTAAACAGCACTGCACTTGAACACAAAATCTTCTAACTGTAACTACAGAAGCTGGTATGTTCGATTATTGCTCTCTTATGTTTGAGGTGTGGATTCTAGAGAACGGTCAGCGAGCCTACGACCCACCACCACTGACTATTGCGCTATTGTATTAAACACCGGGCAATTCACCAATTACTTGTGAAGATGTGAATGGTGCAAATGGGAACAATCGAATGTTTTGGTTTTTGTTACTTTACGGTGTTCCCTTTTACTTTTTGACTGTAACGCAATGGCTTTAGTTATCATCAATGAATTCACGAGTAAAAACTAATTTATTTTTCTGGAAACGCATCTATAAAACGTAACCGATCACTTTCCTTTTTCATTTTCCTTTAAATAGTAAAACCGAACAAGGAAAAATGGATTTATAATGTAACTAGCTGTCCCGGCAAACGTTGCTTTGCCATAAAAGGGGTGGGTCAATAAAAATCGCGATGGTAAAATAGGGGTTGATCGTAGAGGGTTCAAAATTCAGGGTTGTATGTATTTTCTAATGCTGTATCATAAAAAAATGAAAAAATAAAAATTTATAGAAAAAGAAATAGGGCTGGCCCCTTATCATTAAGGAGGATGAAAAATAGATGCTGGCCGATTCTCAGACCTACCTGATATGCACACAAAATTTTATAAAAATCGGTCCAGCCGTTTCGGAGGAGTATGGTAACTAACATTGTGACACGAGAATTTTATATATAAGATAAGGGATATGCTTTTGTTAAAACAGTGATCATTTTACTTTCCTCTAACTCAAGTAGGCAGACATCAGCTGGAACAATACTTAAACACATTACTTAAACTCTTTGTAAGCAGACTTGGTACAATTTTGCTTAACCCTCAATACAAATTAGTCAATGTCATTATACTAATATGTATGTTTGTAGGTTAATGTTTGGATTCTTTTTGCATGGTTTATTGGTATCTTTACAGACATACGAAAGGTTGTCATAATTAAACTATTATGTTAATCACTGTTGTAGGCATTGTGTTAATCAACATTTACGTAAAAATTATTATATAATGGTAGGCGGTGTATAAACCGCCAGTTTTTTTTTTTTTTTTTTAAAGACAACTCCCACATTAGGAATAAACATCCTGTGTCGTGGGGGACTTTACAACCCAGTTAAACATGAACAAAATATCATATATTAGTGGTTGAATAAATTATAGTGTTAATGTAGATAAAGATTAATTAGTTGTTTTGGTGACGTGAAGTTCAAGTATACATTCACTTAAGAATGCTAATGATGCTGATGACTTTCTATGAGTACCTAATATGAGTATGGTTCCTATAAGAATGATATTCACTGTACATTCATTTGACAGAAAATATTGGTATTTTTTATGGGATTAAGGTCAAACGAGCGGACGTATCGCCTACACCAGAGGCGTCACAAGTGCATTGCCGACCTTATGGGAATGGGGAAAGGAGTTGGGGTATGGGTGAAACACAGCGCATGAGCTGTTTTACACTGGTTTTCTGAGAGGACGTGGTATCACTCCGGTCGAGCCGGCCCATGCATGCCGAAGCGTAGCTCTCCCACGGTAAAGCATGGCCCTCCCATGGTAGGCAGAAAAGTCTCAGAAATGATTTGCAGAATTGTTTAATTCAGATAATACACTATGTATGGAAATCGCGCAAATCAGTCACAAAGTGGGTTCTCACAAGTCGTAATGTAGAAATTCTTAAATAGAATCGTTAACATTAAATTCATACCTTTTTAAATGCTTTCAATGCTCTATCGGGAAAAACTAAATAAATAATAATTAACTGTGTATGTAAGTTACAATTATAATTGTAAATATAATGTTACTTGCCCACAAATATAGTAAATACGTGATCATATCGACTACTTCACTTGTGTTGCTGTCAGTATGAGGCTTTTTAATTTCTTATAATAATGATTTATTTTTCAGGAATACATAGTTATTAAGAGACGTTTATTGATAAATAAAAAGTTACAGATTTAAATTAATAAATCCTCACGTAATCCGCCTCAGTAAAGAGAGATTCAAACCAAAAGAGTTGTTAGAATGATTGAAATTTCATGTAATTTTAGATTTTGAATACGTCTTTTAAGCACCGAACACGTTAATAGCTTTAGTTTTAAATGTATGTTAAATTCTTAAATAAATCGTAAATCAGAAGCAATAATGTGATGTTTATCATTATCTATGTATGTAAGGTAAGTAAGATTTTACAATTTTACAAATTATAATAAAACAAAAAAACCTAGCGACCTGGCCCCGCTTTGCACGGAAGTCTTTTAAATTCTCGTATTCCCTTTACTATAATATACATGTGTCACATATAATAACCTTCCTCTTGAATCACTCTATATATTGCTGAAAACTTCATTAAAATCCGTTTTAATCCGAGTAGGTTAAAAACAAAAAGCAACGGACAGCGGAAGCCACTACAGTTTTACACAATGCTGCAATGTAAAGATTATAATTAATATACTAGAAATTGTAATCTTAGTTTGAAAATTCGTCCTTTTGGTTTGAATTTATTCGAACTGGTTCTAACAGAATACAGATTTAAGATTCTATCTTTCATTACATCTTTCTTAATATTTCAAAATATGACTGACATGACCTAGATTATATATAAATCCTAACATTATTCTTACTTAAATCGTCTCAATAGAATGTGACACAAAACGCTGTTATTGTCTCATGCAGATTTATTTTCGTAAGAGCACGTGATCACGGTAAGCGCAACAACTACCAACAATCTCCTTGCCTGCGCACTAGATGGGGAAAGGACGCTTATAGAGGCTGCTTGACTACAATATTTGGATGCAATAACAACTGTGGACGTAACATACAAGTGATTGCACCTTGCAAAAGTTTGGAATTATGACGAAACATATCTACTGAGTTTTATATCGAGTGATTTTGCAGAAATGAGACAATCCGCATTTAGACATAGAAATTAATACATTTGGTGGCTCGTTCGCATAATAAACTATTCATACGATAAACGGTTAGTTAACGTCTCCGTTATATTGGCCCTCATCGTTTTTATGGTCTCTTCAATCACATACTATTCTGTTATGTGTCTGTCTGTCTTGTTTTCATAAGCAAATCACTGGATAGGTGAGTCTATTATTTTTCCTTAGCCCAATTTTCCTACCCTCCACTGCCTATGACGTCCCGCTTGAAGAAGATTTTATTTCCGCCATCAAACAAAGACCATTAAAGAAAACAATCACATTTGCGTATTAAACTGTGCTGTGCTTTATTATATACTACTTTTTGCCGGTGACTTTGCTTGCCCGCGTTTATCTCGGTCATCATGATAATAAGTAGCTTACGTAAGATAGGCTTTTAGTGTAGGTATACATACATTGATTCTTGTTAGAAAGTCTCTAGGTAAATCAAGGTATATCCAGTTTATATCAAAGTTCATTAAAATAAGTTTAGACGTAACAGACACAGTTACAGTAGTTGCCTACAGTTCCTTTCGCCTTCATAATATTAAATAGGGATCGATTACCCTTAAGCTATGCTAACAGCGCTATTTAAAAATACAGATTATATTAAGCTAAAAACCAAATACTCTTTTGATGACGTAGGTGGATCAAGGAGCTGATGTACTTGTTTGATGAAGAGTGTTGCAAGGTGTTACTATTTTGGTGGCATACCGTATTACTTTGAAACATAATGGGGTTCACTTCTATGGGGAGCTGACTAACTTTCGTTAAACAAATTGTTTTAAAGTTGTGTGCAGGTATGTCGACATGCTACGTACAAGTACGTATCCATAAAATACATTTATTTGTTTTATGTTGTTTTAATGACTCAGTTTTAAACAACATTTATCTATTTGACATCAGTGGCCAATAGTAAAGCACGAGAAGAATCGATCAATCACGGCAATTAACCTCCCGTTAGACCTGATGTTATCGGAAAATAGAATTTTTAACAACTAGTATTTATTGTTTATTTGAACTTTTAAACGCAAATATTTGATTCTAGTGGTAAAATTATTCATAATTAATACACAACGAGTTGGTATTTACACTTCATCTTTACATGTCAAGCTAAAAACAATCGGTTGGGTTTGAAAATTCATCTGCATTTATTATGAAAATTGTAAAATAATTTAAAGAAGGTTTTATAGTTGATACGACTCTGTGATAAGATCTTTTGGAGTAGAGTTACCACCAGCTGCACTAGCCTAGTCATGTATAAAGTATCTCAGCACCCTAATGACGAATATGCTTATCGTCGTCGTTTACGCAGGAGAGCCCCGAAGCCAAGTAGACTTGATACTTTGAAGGCAAGCCTTAAGACCATCAGTAAAGAATATTGTCAAGAGTCTTCTATCTGTGGGCTAAAGCACTTAGTAGATGATACTACACCCTTTATTGAAAGGTATGTATGTTTTTTTCCGTTTTAAAACAAAGGTGGGAGGTAAACTATTACTTTTCCTGACAGTAAACTAGAGATAGAGTGTTACGAATCTTCTTTGAAACACTTAAGGTTCTCTAGATTGCAGTGGGTACATTTAGTTTTGTCGCCATCTTGTTTATATTTAAGGAAAAAAATATTTCTGAATACTTGAAATACAAATTTGTCAGTATGACTGCAAATTAAAATAATGCAGTTTTGTATTAATGGTGGTTTTTGTTAGTATAGACGGTTCTTAATATGCTTATACTATACCATATAAGTAACTGATCACAAGTTATATAAACAGCCCAACTCGTGTCAATTGGACTCGTCTAACGGGAAAAGTAAAGGAAGGTGCTTGTCAGTTTATTTTCCTGTTTAATGTAGGTTTTAGAAAACGATACTTATCAAGTAAAGTAACATTTAATTCAAGAATTACGTAAACCAAATCCTTAGATTCAGAAACATTACCCACGCGTCTTCTGCGTCTCTTTTCAATCATGCTCGACTCCTATTTTTAAATATACCAATATATAGGCGTATCCTATCTCACTGAATAATTTAAAAATATAATAATTTAAAAAAAAATGACGAAAACCGACACGCTATGCTTCGGCAACTAAACAAGTTCAAGACAAGTTTATCTGCTATCCTCTATAAGAAGCACTTGACGTATACAAACTAAGATTACACTCATACGCAATAACGAACTCAACGTTTTAACAAGTAACGGTTTAGTATGATGACATGGGTAGATAAGTATTAACACCTTACAACACATTGAAAAATGGAACACTCGTAAAATTATCACTTAATTGTCTTTTAAACTTATACTTTTTATTTCTTAACCTTCAAACATAAAAGTTACCGTAACCGACCCTGACCCATTGGGTGGGTTATTAGACTTTGTTTCTAGTATTAGCACATTTTTGAATTTGGAAATACGAGCGTTACTGATAAATATCAGTAGATAGTCATCTAGCAGTGATTATAAGCACTGCTAGATGTTTAGATATTAATAGTAATGATATTACATAGGCACAAACATGGACAGGATAGAGTTCAAAAGCCGATTAAAATAATATTCCTATAACTATATATCTATGAATAAAAACCGGAACAGTTTTTTTGAAGTTACGCGTCGTAGATTAAAATATTCATACGCGTTTTTAATGAAATTATGCAAACGGTTGTCTGTCCGTACCTATATGTGAAGAAATTTCTTTGGTGTAATTTGGAAAATTTCATAGTCGTTGGAATTTGAAATGCGGAATACTTAAAGTGTGTGTATAAAACATCAAACAAGACATGTTAAAATTTAATTTAACACGAAAACCGCCATGTATAATCTAAACGCGTCGACTATAGATATAGGTACTGTAAGAATACCTTCTATAGGAATTGTGTTGAGCTGTTTAAGGCATATAAAAAAGTGATGTAGTTATTCTAGTCTTCTTTTTTGTCCAGTAGAAGGATATGATTATTTTCTATTGACAGAATTGTCAATCAAGTGTTTTAGATGTTCTAACTTCCTAACTATACTGCCTCGGTGGCGTAGTGGTAGCATATGCGACTGCTAACCTTGAGGTCTCGGGTTCGATTCCCGGGTCGGACCAAATGTTTGTTTGATCTGCAAATATTTGTTTCAGAGTTTGGGTATTTTCTATGTATAATATGTATGTATTTACAAAAAAAAGCATATAAGTATTTATATCAGTTGTCTAGTACCCATAACACAAGGTCTGCTTAGCTTGGGACTAGATGGCGTTGTGTGTTGGATAACTGGAATATTTATATTATATTGTATTATAACTCTGCATAAAATTAATAAGTTTTAAGCGAATATATTTAATATCTATTAACAGGTTGATGTGGATAATAATGTTGGTGGTCAGTCTTGGCTGTTCTGTCGTCCTGGTGTGGATAACATTTAATAAATTCTACAGTGCGCCTCTGGTGACGACGCAGTTGCCCGATGGTATTCCAGTGGATAACATTATATTTCCTGCCGTCGGCCTTTGTACGAATAACAGAATCAGCAAACAGGCGGTTTTGGAACTAGCTAAGAGTTTGTAAGATTTTGTTTTATAATCAAGTACAGTTTGACTTATGCATGACAACAATATCTAATTCAGTTTTTAGTTTACTTGGCTCCTCAAACTAGTTAAAAATGGTAGGTAGAGCTCGCACTATCCGGCAACAGGCAGTTTGAGCTCAGAGTACTGCCTTTCCGAAGTTGTTGCTTATATATATTTCCTGATCCATGCCTTCAAGCAATATCCTCAATTTTACAACACTCAATACTTTTTGTTCTTTGCTATCTTTCCTATGTATTTATATACATAAAAATAAAACACCGAAATAAATGTACGCGCATAACTTCTGATCAACTGCACCAAATTGGATAATTCTTTTTCTGTATGTTCGGTATTGTCAGAACAAGGTTTGCATAGAAAAAAAAACAAAATTTAACGAGCAAATAATAATTTTCGTCCACTACTGCACCGTGGGAAGCTGAGGCGGGCATAATTACCAAAAACAAGTTTTTCAATAAAGTTTGTAAGTATGTTTGTTGCTCTTCCACGCAAAAAGTACTGTATAGATTTAGATGAAACTTTACAATAATATAGCTTATACATCAGAATAACACATAGGCTAGAATTTAAGAAGCTAGTTCATAAAATATTTACAAAAAAAAAAAAATTGCGGTCCGAAGTTCGTCGGGGCAGCAAGTTAATTATATAGGTATTCGGCAAAATATGTCAGTTTTTATTACGCCTATTTCTTTCCTTCACCAAATAGTTTATTCTTTTCCCACTTCAAAAATAGAATAGTATAAATGTAAAGCGTTATAAAAGAATGCAAAAATGAGACATGTTTATCAGTCACGCTGCGTATACGTGTGTTAACGTTTTTTACAGACTAAAGGAAGAGCGTAATAAGCAATACAATGAAAGTGAAATGATGACTCTCCTCACGGGCTTAGGGCAGTTGTACAGTATGTCAATGAATGTAAATAACGTGTCTTCCATTGCTTTGCATAACGCTTTGGGTAAATATGATGTGCACGAGTTAATGAGAAAAGTGAGTATATTTATAAGAGTTCTTTTCCTATAAGCTTAGTATTATGGAGTACTAGTTTAGTTCTCCATATTAAGAAGATTTTATAATCAAGATATTGTAATCTAAAATTCATTTTTAGAATGAGTATATCAGGGATACTTTGGAGTTGTTCCTTCAGTTGTTAAGAACTTTTAGAAAAGCTGGTCAAGCATAGCGCTGCAAGCACTTTATAATTTTTTTTTTTTTTTTTTTATTTTTGTGGCAAACGAGCAGGCGTATCGCCTGATGGTAAGCGATTACCGCCGCCCATAGACACCCGCAACACCAGAGGCGTCACAAGTGCGTTGCCGACTTTTGAGGGATGGGGAGGGGGAATGAGGGAGGGGTTGGGGTATGGGCCTCCGGTATCCTCACTCACTCGGTGAAACACAGCGCAGGCGCTATTTCACACCGATTTTCTGTGAGGCCGTGGTTTCACTCCGGTCGAGCCGGCCCATTCATGCCGAAGCGCGGCTCTCCCACGGTAGTTTACGTATTTAAATATATTTCGCCGCGATTACAATCTCAACCGAAATTCGGGTAACACAATTCGAAACGTCTTACTTCATTTCACCTAAAAGATGCCGCTCCCATCTCTTCTTGCAACGATGGCATTAGAATTGCATTGCTTATTTTTACCTTTCGATGACATTTATAGATGTTAGAAACGAACATGAGATTAGTTCGTTGTTACGAGTATTATTATTTAAGCAACCGAATACGATGCAATACTCATTTGTTATTACGACACGAGAATAAACATTAGACTAACGATTTGAATCAATACCTACAAGTTAGCATTTTATTTTAAAATATGTACAAATTGTATCAGAAGAGACGTAGACGCTTGGAATATACTTGTCGAATTCTCAGAATGATCAAACTTCGTGTATATAACGATTTTCATGAAATTTAATATTTATTTATTTAAGTCCTTATGCACAAATGTTGTAAGGCGGACTAAATGCCGTAGGCATTTCCTACCAGTCGACCTTAGGGTGATGCAGAGGCCAGAGCTAAACATGGTAAATGCACAACAATTAGAAATATTTTGTGAAATAATATGTCCTATAATAAAATATGATACATCCACGGAGCTTAGATATATAAATTACATAATAATTTTACATTATTACAAATACCATAATAGTATGTAGGCGATTTCTAGAGCGATAAATAAATTTAGCAAGGATTAATTTACAAGAAGATTTTCCAAAAAAAATACCGAGAGCAGCTTGGTCATCCAGGTACTACGTACATATTCTGTTATCCAAAAGAGAGAAAGCCTTCAAAACTGTACCGTTAGGTGGCTTATATAAAATACCCTGGTTAAAATACTTCTTTGTACGTTGCACTATGACAAAGTGACTAAATATAAGTGAGAACGTCGTAGAAATATAATAGGTTCACTTTTTAACATTAATATTTTTACTTTGAATCGGATTTCTTCGAGATCTACTTTCCCGTATTATAGTACGGCCCGATAGGATAGGATAGTGCCCTACTGCCACTAGAGGCATCTAGAAATACAAAGTGCCGTAAAGTACGTTACGGTTACCTAGTATTCAGAAGATATTTTAATGTATATTGTATATAATATAATGTATATATGATCCACCGATGAACCGATTTAATTGAATGACTTGTCAATAGATCTATATTAATTTTATCAAAAGTTTTTAAGTTATTTATAGATTCATATCATATCAATAGATTTAAAACAAAAACTTGCTGCAATATTATTGTATGATAACTGTGATTATTTCCCAACAGCTAACACCCAGATGTGAAGATTTATTGGTACAGTGCTCTTGGAACACAGAGCCAACAGAATGTTTGGACTTATTCGATTTTCGATTAACTATGAACGGGTATTGTTGCACATTCAACTATTTGCGGAAATACGACAGCCTTTTTACAGAGTAACTATTTCATTGTTTTTTAAAATACGCAGGCGTGTTTACGACCTTTAATCTCTTGAAACTATTTACAGCGTATCTCTCTCAAAAGCAACCATTGATATGTATAATTACGGCAATAAATCATTCTTTGATTTTGATCAAGGCCTCAAAGTATTATTGAAGATCAACGAGAGCGACGATTTCTTCTACAGTGTCCCATTACAAGGCGTTCAGGTTTGTAATAATACATATCAATATTTTCCGAACTTAAGTATTTAAAGAAAAGAGTTATGTATTAACCGATATTTAAACACATGATCAAGTTTATAAACTTCCGATTGTTTTCTATTTAAGAACACAACCGCTGTTTTCTGTAACCGAGGTGTAGTTATGCTTTCATTAGATAATATACTCGTAACTACAATCGGAGCAATTTGATTTCTAGTTTAATGAAAGTAAATGTATTTTAATTTCTCTACAGGATTTCTCGAGAGGCTCGACAAGAATCAAATACTTGTACAGCTTTTGTAATTGCTATACATTAAAGATACATGCATACATAGAAAACATTACTAGATTTTAGCCAGTAGCATGGTATAATATATCATGATTAATTAATAACGTAATTTTCAAAGTTCTTTTTACCATAGGTACTTACTGAACATTTGATTTATCTTTTTATAATGTTTTATTATAATCTCTTTCAGTTACAATTCTCGGATGCCTATGACTTTCCAGACTCGCCCAGCGGAAGTTTTGCGATGCAGATTGTTAGTCCAAGTGTACAAGTAAATATACATTTATCCAAAAGCTTTGATATATATTATTAGATATATTAATTTAGACTCTTTCAGCACTTTATTTTTGAAAAGTTTCAGTTATTTTTAATTTTTCATAAAATCGGATATGAGTGCAATATTGAGAAACACAGTCTACTTCCAATTAAACTGACTTCTAGACATTGTCGTTACTAATTATAGGTATGTTCGAATACCAAGATTTTCTACATACGAGTATTAGCAATTTCCATCGCAGTGTTGTGTTACATGGCTTGTAATTCGCCTTTATACATCCATGCAACAATACTTTTTTGAATCATATGAATACTGCGAAAAATCAATACAGTTTAAACAAACATATACGAGTACAAAGATTTTCTCGTTTATTATGTACGTATACACGAGTCTACAACATAGACTAAAAATTTTGAAGACTGAGCTATCAACAAACATCATCAAAATATCCTCTGTCGTGTACTTAATCGACTGTAATAATGCCTTTCTAGTACAGAAAAGCAACTCACGTGAATAAGCATTGCTTTTAACTGAAGTTCATCCGTGTGTAAGCCTCGGCGTAGGTTTACTCTTAATTTATATTAAATATATATATATATTGATTAAATTAGAAGATATCGGAAGTCTTGATCTTCATTTTCCATACTGCCTTCAATAGGTTAATGTACCTATAAATAGGTGCCACTCTCACGGAAATATAAAATGTAATGAAAATAATATGTGCTCACCAGAACTTAATATTTTTTATAGATGACTGTGCAAGTGACACCAAGTTTTACAAAAGCCTCCCGAGATATCCAACACGTTCCAATTAGGTTGCGAAAATGTAGATTCTACGATGAGTCTTCATTTCTGTCGTTTTATACGTATAGCGATTGTATGCTGAAATGTCGAATGCTATTTCTACTTGATCGTTGTAACTGCACACCTTTTAACATGCCCAAGATGCACACGGCTAGAACGTGCAATATGAAAGATGTGCAATGCCTCAAATTGTATTATTGTAAGTACTCAAGTATAAAAACTTCATTACACATTTATATGTATAACCTTTAACAAAGACTAGAAAATAGGTTAGTAATTGAAATCATGGATCATGCATTACCCTGTAAGGGGCTTTTCTGCATTATTCTTCTTCTACAGAACTAAATTGTATTATTATGAAAGGGACTCGAAGGCAGCATATTAATTAATGCGGAAACAATAATTATTGCAATACTACTGTACCATTATCGTATAGTAGCCGATGCCGCTAGCGACGTAGTGTGAGCCTCGAAAAAGAATGTAATAAATGGAATATACTCTTAATTTCAGTGTGAAAAGGACATTGATAGACACGTGCTCTTTTATGATCATAATCGTTACATTTAGAGCTCCTACAAACCACAGACTTTTAATCGGCCGATAGTGTAATCAGACTGTTAATCAGTATAAACATGTATCGTGTATATGAAGTACGCACACTACACCGATTTGATATCGGCCGACTAATAAGCCAAAAGCCAACCCGATTAAACTAAGGCCGACTAAAAAGTTTGTAGTCCGCGGGGACTCTTAGCATTTCTAGTAACAACTTCGGTTGTTTATTTTTTAAACTCTCAAGGAAACTTTTATTTGAAAACTGCCGATGTATATTTGATAAGTTATAATGAAAAGATATCCCTTTCGAATGCATATCAGCAAATTTACTTAAATATAAATGCCTTTAATAAGATTTAATGGCGTTTTCAGCTCAATCCATTGCAGTTCGGCCTATCAACGTAGAAACAGTGCCAGAGGAATTGGAATTGCACTTAGTGAATGGTGGTATTGATTGTCCAATGTGCAACCCCACGTGTTCTAAAACTACTTACGGCTATGACTTTAATAACGTCGTCATTTATCCAAAATTTCTCAACACCATACCGGACAATGGCCGAGAAGATTGGCTGTAAGTGCGACGATGATATGCATAAGATAATTTTATATTAACAATAGACTATACGTACGTTTACCCTTTTTTTTACGCATGGAATCCCCCTGGTGACGGCACCCCGCCGGGGTTTGCGGCGGGGCGATGTGTCGGAATCGAACCGACCGGTGTGCCAACTCTGCGCCTGAGAAGGGAGGGGTCCGGGAACTGCTGATATTAACAGGACCGGACCCCATGGATACCGGAGGCCCTAACCCAACCCCTTCCCTCATCCCCTTTCTCATCCCCCAAAGGCCGGCAACGCACTTGTAACGCCTCTGGTGTTGCGGGTGTCCATGGGCGGCTTAATCGCTTACAATCAGGCGATACGTCTGTTCGTTTGCTCCCCTGTTCCATAATAAAAAAAATGAGACAAATGAGCAGACGAGATTTTTATCATCAGGTGGATGGTAAAAAGCAATAGATGCCCATGGGCACCTGCAAATGCAACTACATAGTCCTAGAGGAGAATGATCCTTCTGATGCTTTTGTATTAATACTTTATTACCTGTTATAAAAGTTTTAAACTAGTATTTGTAGTACATTTGCAATTAAGTATGGTAAAGCGTATAATCAATATTGCATTCATATTTTGACACCCGTTGTTTACGCAGAGGCACATCAGTAGTTTTTTACTATCAAGTAGCCCATTTCCACGTCTACTCCCTTTGTTAGCGCCAACTGGCTAGCCCAGGGAATTCAGTCGGCACCAACACACTTTTACGGGTGCGGAGATATCTTCAGCGACTAAGCACTGTCTGAAACTCATTGGCTGGCTGCCGGCGGATTGGGTAAAGGGTACCTATAGGAAAAGCACGTCTACCTTGGTAGTCTTGAGCTGCTGTCCAGACCCGACGGCCTTATCAGGCGGCCTGGTCTCTCTTGTCGCGGTGTGGCTTGCTAAACACAAAATGGCGGCGCGTTGCACAGTATAGAACAAATGTCACCACTTGCCGGCAAGACACTATTCAGCGGACAATGCGGGAGCCGCGATAGGATGTCTTTTTTACCGCGGCGCGTGATCGTTCAATCTTTTGCGGATTTCTTAAATTAAGCGTGCGGTGAGCTTCGCGTCTGAAGCGTAACACTCCTTCTACTAGCGGCGTGCATGCGGAATAGGGAAAATGGTCAAGGGGTTTGACAAATGCCGATAGCCTCACCCGAAGTTTTAATAAGTTAACAGAGCTTGTCTCTCCATTGGACAGGTGGCGTTACCACCCTTAAATTATAAAAAATAACTTTCTCTTTAATTTATTCTAGAATCAAAGTCACTTGTACTCATTCCAGTATTTTAATTAAGTATTTGGGAATGCCATAAGCCGAAACCGACATTTGAGAATGCCATAAGCCGAAACTGGCATTTAAGAATGCAATAAGCCGAAACTGGCATTTAAGAACGCCATAAGGCGAAACCGGTCCGGTGTGAGTTTGATACTAGAATGTATTTCAACAAGTTCCATCAAGTGCCGACAATCAAGAGTATAAATTATTATTAATTCCTTCAGAAATGAAAAAGAAAGTTATTTTTTACGATTTGCGACGCGACACAACGGTCAGCTTAGAAACAATTCAATGACGGACTACATAAAACTAGGTGTGGAAATTAGTTACTTTAATATAAAATTACAAATAAGAATGTACATACACACATTAACATAATACTAGTAAGCGATTAGATATTCATCGTCGTATCTCGAATGTTCGAAAGGCACAGCTATTAATAGGCCCTTCGTTGCGGAAAGCGGCTTTTTCGATCTTAGATTTTGGACTTCCGACCTTTTGAAGCCAAATCTTCATGTCTTCGATAGCTCCAAACTGTCCTTGTAGCTGTCCTATGACGGTTCCTTGAGCGGTATTCATCACCCATCCCGTAAGACCGAGCTCAGAAGCTTTTCTCTGAGTATGTTTCCTGAAGAAAACACCTTGAACTTTTCCGAAGACTTCAAAGTCGGCTGTTGTCAACCCCGCCTTTTTGTTAGCGACAGCCGCCATTATGGAATTATTGTAAATATTTTAGAAGCAATTAGTTATATTAAAATACTTAAAACTACCGAATAACAACTTTACATTTTGACTTTTGAATTTGTTGATTCTGTTCATTTGTTTGACGTTGTTGGGGATGCTACAGAGGTTTGCCGTTTATTTGTGTTGTCATGGAGCCAACAAAGAGGTGTTATGTTAAGGAATATTGAGAGTCTCAAACTATCTGTTACCTGTCACGATGCGTTATCGCACATTGCGAGTATAAAAAAAAGTAAGAACCATCTTTGAGTACATACAACCCGTCGGAAATATCTGCTAACCCGGCTTAATGACGTCATGCAAACTAGAGAGTTAATATTCCACTGAACAGAGAAATAATAAACAGGAATGATATTACGAAAGCAAGAATAATACACGTGCATCGGCGCTTGCGTTGGCAACGGTACCAGATAGGCGAAGTCGAGGTGAAGCGTATTACAGTCAGATATTACCGACGGGTAATATGTTGTACATCGTTTTGAAATTTAAATCTAATTGATGTAAAACTTTTTTGCTTATTACATATATTTTATTTTTTATTGGAACGAAGTTCCTTATCGCGCGATATGAACGAAAAAACGGAGGGGGCTAGACGGAAATTGTCGCGACATAATTTGTTGTCACGACACTTTTTGCTATTTTAAATTTTATTTGTTATTAGTTTATTTTTCATTGCTTGAAGCAACCCAGATACTATATATATATCTATATATATATACTATATATATATATATACTATATATATATATATGTATAATAGATAGATAAGATTTCGAACTTTTATATATACATATCATCATTATCATCACTATTATCATAATCATCATTTCATCATTTTCATCAATTCATAATTTTCATCACTTGCATCATTTTCATCATCTTCATCGTTTTCATCATTTTCATCACTTTTTCAAGTTTTTTTTGATTTGTATTGTTAATGTAAGTATAATTAAATATGATTTGGTGATGACACGGATGCACGAAAAACCTCAAATGAGTTTATGTGGCATCTTGTATTAAATTTCTTACACCTTATATTGTTTGAATAAATAAATTAAAAAAAGATATATATTATATTTATGATATATATATATATATATATATATATATATATATATATATATATATATATATATATATATATATATATATATATATATATATATATATATATATATAATTTAATTATTTCTTGAACTTGAACACACTTTGACACTATAATTTATATGGTTAGGTACTAAACAAAATATAGCATATATTGTATCTCAACAATTTGTTAGTTCTATAAATCTAAGTGTCTAGAAATTTAAATTATAAACCAAGATTAGGTTAGTAGCTACAATGATAAAGCGTAAACAAAGAACAGTAGACAACATTTATTATTCAATGTTCGCTGGCAACCGACACCTGGGACACTAGTTAGTTAGGTACCTACTGTAGTTTTAAACAACTTCTACAATACTCATTTGTTGCAGGGAAGGTGCAAATTTTACTGGAACATCTATTGTTCACGTCAAATACGCTAAGGACGCAGCCGATTGTTACGGACAAAATGTTATTATGAAATGGTTTGATTTAATTAGTGAGTATTACTTTAAATCTATACTAATAATAAAACTCAAGAGTTTGTTTGTTAGTTTTAACGCGCTAATCATAGGAACCGTTGGTCCGATTTGAAAAATTCTTTCGGTGTTAAATAGACCATTTATCGAGGCAGGCTATAGGCTATATATCATCACGCTACTACTAATAGGACCGGAGTACCAACGAAGAATGTTACAAAAACGGGGGAAAATTTTCACGTTACCGGCAATATAAGACGCAAACGAGGTTGCGTGGGTCAGCTAGTATAATATATATGGGCATCTTTTTGTTGAGATTTGAATAAGTTTCCTCTCCCACATTTTCTAAGGACCGAGTGTGAGTTTATTTTACATCAACACTGCAAACGAACAGACGTATCACTTTATGGTAAGCGATTACCGCGGCCCATGTACCCGCAACACCAGAGGCGCTACAAATGCGTTACCGGCCTTTTAAGAAGGAGTACGCTCTTCTTTTGAAGGTCCGAAGGTCGTATCGGACCGAGAATAGCTACTGCAGGCCAGAGGTCATTTCACAATGTTGTTGTGCGGGGCAGAAAGTTCCTGGAATGAATGATGGGTATGAAACAGAGAGCAGAATAGACTGAGAAATATTGGCGCGGCAGGGATAAAGGACATCACCCGATTTTTCATCCAAATAACAATGAATGTTCTCGTGTAACAAATATCTTATATCGATCGGGGGCTAAATTGCAAGATAAATCAGAGAAGTATTAAACCAATTAAAAAAAAACTTGAGAGGTGTCAAGGGACACCCGGATGGAACGAAGTTCGAAATAGAAAGACGAAACGAAAATATCTGTGTGTGTCGTCGTCGTGTCGTGACAACAAATTGTGTCGTGACAACAAATTGTGTCGTGTCAACAAATTGTGTCGTGACAATTTTTCCGTCTAGCCCCCTTACACAACGCGCCATAAGGAACTTCGTTCCAAAATTTTGTGTTTAAACAACTTGCAACAGATGTGATTTGTGACGTATTCTGCTAAGCTTACTGTTTTTAAAATTTGTAATTTTTAAGGTAATATCGGCTCCACCTGTGGCGTCATCACCGGATTCAGTTTTGTCTCAGTACTAGAGTTCATCTATTTCTACACAGTGAAGTTAATTCGTGAGATGCGTGTACGAAGAGAACTCTTCAATAACGGTAGAAAAATCATCGTGGAGCCCCAGAGACCGGCACATTTTGAATCTATTAGGAAATATAGGCCTATTTATTGGAATGAACTTACGGGTTACTATTGATTACACGTGTTTTATTTTAACGTACCTAGAGTATAGGAAAAAGCTATAGTATGTAATTATAGTTAAGTATTTTACTAATCTCTTCTTGGTATAATGAATTGGCTCTTGAGATAAGATAATACATCGATGAACATAGTTCAATAAATTTCTGCAACGAAACATACTATCCATTGTAATACCGATTGCATTTGTATTTCGCTGAATAAGAAAATATTATTATTAAACTTAATAAATGATTTTTAAAATAAGTGTGAAATGTATGGATCATCGTCAAAAGAAAGATAAAAGCTATTAAGCCTCGTGTCTTTTATTATTCCTTTTTTATTTCAATTAAAACAACCTAAAACATTTTCTTTATAATGAGGGGCCTCCAGCAGTGGACTGGTAAAAACTGTTGATGAACGATAGCAATAAAAAAATCGAACTTGTAATTAGTATTTTATACATATAACCAAATGCAAAATTACCCTGAATTTCGAGTTATTTGGATATATAGAAATATAACGGTAACTCATATTAAAGTGAAACGTTGTGTCATAAATGTTATCAGTAAAATGACATTAGGAGAATGAAAGTACACCTGTCCTGTTCACACATTGATTGTGATCACCATTCGAGTTTAGGCACCTATCGGGAGTGTATATCTTCATTATTTATTAGCTACGTTTCCGAATGCTGTCACGCAATAAAATTATGGTAGATATAAAAATAAAGGACGATAAAATACAATGTTGTATTCAATACCCATAATATCAAGCATGAAGACCGACGTGGAATATAAAGAATCATGGAAAAGGTATCTTGAGATATGGTGGAACGGTATCAAAAGTTTGCCGCAAACTACTTCCATCCACGGCTTCAAGTTTATCGCTGACTCCGATAGACATTGGGTGGAAAGGTAGGCATTGAAATTAATAAACGTCCGTTCTTTAATATTATTCAGAGGCATAATGACAACTTTTCCGGAAACAATGTATTTACATTAATCCTAAGAGCCGTTTAGAACGTAATTCTAAACTGAGATCTATCTATACAAATAAATAAAATTGGAGTGTCTGTTTGTAATATTAAAATAACCGCTTTCTACTACATGCATATGAATGTATGTACGGTACGCATACCAAAATATATATTTTTAAAATTTTTGTCTGTCTGTCTGTCTGTTTGTTCCGGCTAATCTCAGGAACCACTAGTCCGATTTGAAAAATTCTTTCGGTGTTGGATAGTCCATTTATCGAGGAAGGCTATAGGCTATATATCATCACGCTACTATAGGAGCGGAGCGCCAATGAAGAATGTTTCAAAAACGGGGGAAAATTTTCACGCCACGGGCAATATAAGACGCAAACGAGGTTGCGTGGGTCAGCTAGTATTAAATAAAGATTGTGATATTATGTAGAATAGCTACGCAAATATCTAGCTCATAAAAATACTTGTATTTCTTATTGTATGCAGAATTATTAAAAAGCAATATTCTACAAGCAAATTTGGTTTTCCTCAAAACTGTGAGTATCTCAGTTTTAGTATGCATTCAACTGTAGGAAAGTTTTCAGATTATCTGATCCGATGTCGTTTTTTAGTGCATACTTAATTTACAGAATCTAAATGCATTGAGAAATTTAAATACAGTATGTTTGTCATTCTTTTGCTTAATAAACTGAAACACAGGAATGTTTTCGACTTAATGTTTTGTGAATATTTGTAAATATAAATACTTACCAGTGTTATTGTGTCATTTTGAATGCTACCTTCCGAATTTCAAGGTTTTATATCGTGATTTTCATGAATTCAGAATTTAAAAATGTGTTTTTTACAGGATATTTTGGCTAATTGTCGTTGCTTTGTCCTGGTACGGATCGTCGTTGCTGATCGCTGCTCAGTATGATGCCTTTCAAAACAATCCCATCTCTTTTGTAGTGGAGACTACATACAAGGACTGGGATACTGAATTTCCCTCAGTTGTGGTGTGTGAAAACGATAATTCTAATCGTGTTGAAGAAATATCTGATAGGTAAATTATTTTTTAAGCTGATCTGTGTATACACATATGAAATTCGGATTAAGTGTTTGTATGATCTGCAAACATTTTTTTCGGATTTTACGCGTTTTCTATGTATATATTT
The DNA here is from genome assembly GCA_916048165.1 of Spilarctia lutea. Taxonomy (NCBI): domain Eukaryota; kingdom Metazoa; phylum Arthropoda; class Insecta; order Lepidoptera; family Erebidae; genus Spilarctia; species Spilarctia lutea. The sequence continues at coordinate 11,289,614 of OU696480.1, read as the reverse complement.
ACAAAAAAAGTTTATAAGACAGTCAATCTTGTTGTCATAGTACAAGTTCTGCTTAGTTTGGAGAAAAGATTCGACAATTACAACAGTGCAAGTTTTTTAATAATACATGCAAATACTTATTTAATTCGTTGGACGTAACTAAATATCTGGAATGATATTTTTTGGCTACTTGAAATAAAAACACTCGAATTGACTCGAACGAAACTCCTCCTTTTCTGGAAGTCGGTTAAAAATCATACCATTTGCGTGAATGTAACACATGTTTGGTACATATATTGAAACATGGTGTTCCAAGGATAAGCAATTTTTTTAATTTCAATATACGAGTAATTAATTTATTTACACATTTTACATGTTTTAGATTATGGGGAGAAGAGCACGAATTCAATATGGAAGAAGTGTTGAAAGAATTAGCATTTTTTAAGGGGATCACGTATTACACGTCGGAATTCTGTGGCTTGGAAGATCCATTGCCAGACTGCATGCAAAATAATCTTACTTATTATGCTAACTTGGTATGTACGTTTCTAAGATATTCTCGGCTTACTTTTTAGTTTTACTTAGGATAGAATGCGGTTTCACATCACATCAACAGCCTATAATAGTTAACTGCTAGAATATCTGACTTTTAAAAAAAGCGTGGCCATGAATTTCTTTGCCAGTACAAGGCTTTACGCACTTTGGAAACTGGAAGTTATAGATCGACACAAGCGGGCAGTAGATTTTGGTCTTTTCACCATGTTTACCTTGACAATCCAGTACATACTATGGCGTCTGTTTGTGTCGATCTATGATTTTAAACTGTAGATTCAATTTAACGTTCGTAAATGTTACTTAGTGTCTTAATGGAGAATGTTAAATAGTTTTGATTATTAGCACTCCATATTTTCTGTCAAAAATAAAAAATACTAGTGAAAGAATTACTTCGATATGTCAATTAGTTTCCGATTTAGAAGTAAAACAAGTTGTAACCGTACGACGCGGGCTGCCGGTTACGGTGTGACGTCATAGCACAACACGCTCAGTCTGGCTCACTCAGTCCGCTCGCGGTCACGCGCCCGTGCCGTTGAAGTTATACCTAAATACTTTTAAAAATGTCCAATCCAAATACTAGGAAATCATGTGTTGTGCTACATTTAACCGTACATACATCACCTACTCTTTTTACTTGAACATAACCAATAGCATCATCGCCATAGCTGTCTTTTGCCGATCTGAAATAACTTTCAAATAAAAATAAATGGCCTTACGTATTTTATTAGAAAAAAAATACAAATAACTAAAAAAGGTTTAACACATGTGTTCAAAGATCTGTATTTGCAATAAAAATTAAATTAAATAAAATGGCCTTACGTATTTTGTAAGTAAAAAAATTACAAATAAAAAAGGTTTCGTACATCTGTAGCGTTCAACCCACTACATCTACATAAGTACCTATCCTTCTTTCTACTAATATTATAAATGCGAAAGTTTGTGAGTGTGTGTGTGTTTGTTATATTTCACAAAAACAACTGCTGAACGGATCTGGACGAAGTCTGGGATAACACATAGGCTACTTTTAATCCTGGGAAAATGTACAGTTTCCGAGGGAAACTGGGGCGAAGCTGCGGGCTGAAGCTAGTTTGCAATAAATCAATGTATAATATATAATATATAATAATCAGTGTATGTATACAATTAAATTTACTAAGAAGAGTGGTACCTACCTATATTATACATACGTACCTACCAATAGCTACAAAACTATAATACATATTTGTTGTCTTTAACGAAAAAAATTCATGGTAGGTAGGTACTTCTACTATTTCAGTTGCGTTCTTCCATTACGACATTAGTTGGGTATTTTGTTTTGATAAAACAATTTAGAACAGATAAGCTATTAAGCATAAGTGGTAGCACCTTTGCATTTTTATTCCTCGCATTTCGGCGGCAACGAAATCACTATTTGTTGATAAATAATGCGCAACCATTAAACCATCTATTTTAGGTAGATTATCCAAATGCCCTTTTTCGAATCCTTCATCCATTTTATTAATCGAATAATATTTACTATTATTAAACTATTAACTTAATACGCGAACGAAAACCAACACAACAAAACACTGCTCGAGCTATTACACCTACTTTAACCGCTAGCGACTTGATACGAAGCGAGCCGTGGCCAATGCGGCGCGTTGTGAAATGGCGTCACAAGCGGTCACGTGACTGTTAGCGGGACTCGATATTTTTCAAAACTTTGAATACCTATAAAATCAAAACTACTAGGTATTTTTGACTACAACAAAAACTAGTGTGTTTGTATACATACAGGCTTTACTGAGACAACATTTCAAGCGATTTGGCATACTTAGTAACCATATCCATTGAATAAACAATTTTCATTTGATTTATATGCCTCTCAGAATGAGGGTTTTGTCATATTATATCACGCTGACTAGACAGATTTCATTATAGTTCTTTTTTATTGTATAGGGGCAAACGAGCACACGTATCGCCCATGGACACCCGCAACACCAGAGACGTCACAAGTGCGTTGCCGACCTTTTAAGAAGTAGTACGCTCTTTTCTTGAAGGTTTGAAGGTCGTATTGGTCCGGGAATACCGCAGGCGTCAGTTCATTCCATAGTTTTGTTGCGCGCGGCAGAAAGTTTCGTGAAAAGCGCACAGTTGTGAACTGCCATCTAAGTGATGAAATTGCTGTCGCGTAGACTGATGGCGGAAAGAGGCGACAGGACTCAGTCCGAACAATTCCTCGGAGCACTCCCCATAGTAAATGCGTGACTTTGTTTTAAGTCTTGTTTCTCGTTACAGTAATGTTGTTCTATGTAGTCCCTTAGTAGCTTCATACGTGTATGCGATTATTAATTATTACTAAATTATTGATGCTATGCCGTAGGTATGTTATCTTTGGCGTCTTATCAAAGGCCTTTAATAGCCGTCTACTGAACGTTGGTAGGACTAAGGAAAGTTTTAGTAGGTATTTTAGCAAATCCGAAGGGATTTTTCACGTCGTCTACAACGGTAAAAGGATGTTAAATATAACATTTTCAGGTAAGAGTAACATGTAAAGAGACACTAGCAAATTGCTCTTGGAACGGGAAGCCTTTCGATTGCTGTACGTATTTCGCACCAATGGAGACTGAACTTGGAACGTGTTTTGCAATTAATACTCTCCAAGGAAGGTAATAAAAACTGTTATATTGATTTCATGACATTTTTGGACAAGGATTAGAGTATTAGTAGTAAGAAGCCAAAAGAAAGACTAACAATTTTGACAGTCCATGCATATACTCGTACCACCTCCACCGTAGCGTTTAAACTAATGAACCAATTTCAATGAATGAGGTATCAATAGATTTGAAATAATGGGCCGGGTGATATAGGCTATAAGGCTAGGCTAAAATTTTAAACTATATTTTTTTATCTATTCTTATTCACTGCCTCGGTGGCGCAGTGGTAGTGAAAGCGACTGCTGTGCTTGAGGTCTCGGGTTCAAATCCTGGGTCGGACCAAGTGTTTGTGTGATCTGGAAATATTTGTTTCGGAGTTTGGGTGTTTTTTATGTATAATATGTACGACGTACGTATTTACAAAAAAAAATGTATGTATGTATTCATATCAGTTGTCTAGTACCCATAACACAAGCTCTGCTTAGCTTGGGACTAGATGGCGTTGAGTGTTGGATGTCCGAAATATTTATTATTATTATTTATTAATTTACATTTTATTTATGTATATATTTGTACTTATTGAAGTAAAACTTATTTGCGCGCGCGGTAATTTTTTTACGAATGAAACGCAATAAAAGTGACACGAAAATGTAGGGCACTTTTGTCCAAGAAGAGGGAGAAAGCGAATGAGACCGATTGAGAGAGAGTGAGAAAGGATTTAGTTTGCCAAAGAAGTTACACAAAGTAAACATATTAAATGTGTACTTTGTGCGCATGCAATTTTTTATATACTCATTGTCATATCGAAATCCATTTATTTATACCTAGTATTCGAAATGGTATTTTAACGTTCTAGCACGATTTTTGTATTGAAACTAACTAAAATCTTTTAAATGAAATGATCTGGTTTTTTTTTTGTTTTGTAGAGATAGAAATGCACCAAAGCTAGACATGATAAGCAACCGAACAACAGGTCCTGGAATGATCACCTTTGATGTAATGGTTACCGCAAATATTTACATTTTAAACGCTGAAGAAGTTCCAACTATTACTACAATAGGTTCAGACGTATTAACTGTTGGACAAGAAGTGAATTATAAGTAAGTTCGCGATTTCTTTTTAAGAAGGCCTAGTGTGAGGTTATTTCACATAACTCACTCTTGACGGCGAGCGCGCTTGACGTTGTGCAATTGGTAATATTTTCCGTACGGGCCATTCACAACGTTGGACGTGGTCACGGTTACCATTGAGTTGATGTAAAATAAACTCACGCAAGTCCCCATGGATCTCTTGAACCCACTGCTTATTTAACCTTTGAAATCTATTCACAGGCGTTATATAACAATTCGAAACATCGAGAATGACGTGGGTGCACGTCTCATTTCACCAGAGAAACGTAAATGTCGTTATACAGACGAGAATTTCTTACAAGTATATAAACATTACTCATACACAGCTTGCACAGTGCAATGTAGAAAGGACGCTCAATTAAAAATGTGTAATTGTACCAATTACTTTATGCCTGGGGTTCCAGAACATCTTAAATGTAATGTCAGCGGCATAATCTGTTTAAATAACCACGTTCACGAGCTTTCGGTAAGTTTAATTCTTTTATATATTATCGGGCAGTTAAATTCTCTTGAGCTTTGTACTCACTGATATAATTAAAGAGATTCTAATATAAATTGAAAAATAATGTTCTTCTTCTTTTGATGAAATGGCAACCAGTCGGATCACTCGGATCAGCTATTTCTGTATTTATATATAAATAGATTCCATTTATTAGTTTTTCTAGTCTTGTACTTGACTAGTTATAAACCAAGCGAAGTCCATCAGTTTTTGACTAGCACAAGTGGGCAGACCATAATGAATGAATGTGTGGCGACCTCCACATACAACATAACTTCGGTAGATGGCGCGTTAGTAACCGCGCCATCTGCCTAAATTACACTGAACTACAGAGTAACGTACCATACGAAGAAACTGCCAATCCTGAATCGCGCAATAGAAGTTCTCGCACCGATTATCATAAGTACAAAGTGCTACCATCAACTGTTGGGCAGTGGCCCGCCAGGCATGATCACCTCGCCTGGTCGGAGGATAATCCCTTTGTGTTGGAGGGACATGATACCCATTCCTCCACAAATATCACTCAGACAGGCAATTAGTCTTTGGGGAGATTATAGCGTTCGGCGTTCGAACCGTATCGTAATGTATCAGAAAAGTTTGTTACGAAATAACTACAAATTGATCTGGTACCCATTTTAGTAAGACGAAGAACGTGCTTCGTAGTTTTGGAAGTCTCGTCATTTAAGCAGGTTTGTTATATTCTCTATTTTTCTGACTGCCTTATCTTACTCAGGTCCTGAAAGCCCGTTGGTCGCATCGCTTTGGCCTATCTTGTAATTGTTTGCCCTCGTGCACTGAAGCAGAGATTACGATCACAAAGGACTTTAAGTTTACTACGTCGGAGAATTTTGCTAACGTACAGATAGAATTAGCCGTATTGCCAAGTGAACGTTACAGAAGAAATGTCGTACGTGGTATTCTTGATTTAGTAGGTGAGTTCTGAGATAACTTTAAAATATATTTAACGAAACAAATTACGATTGCCCATGTTGCTATAAATAAATGACAAATTCACTGTTGATCTTTTCGAAAACTATGCTCCTTCTAAAACTTGCATGATATGAAGACACATGATTACAGTTATCAGTTTGCCCGACTATTGATTTAATTTACCTGGTATCATTGTATATTATTGTAAATACTACAGAGACGTAGCTAACTATCTAAAAATAAATAACTAGTTACATCCTTGAAACGAATCATTAAAACGTATAAAGAGTATGTACCTTATTCGTGTTGGTACACACATGATAGGTTGCTTCAACAAAAATTCTAACGGGATTATTTAAAAATTTAGCTCTCTTTTCTTTTTACTCAAGTCGAATGGTGTGTCTAATTTATTTCTTTTGTATTGCAGTATCTACGGGTGGAACCGGAGGACTCTTTCTCGGTGCCAGTATTCTAAGCTTTGTTGAGTTATTCTACATATTGCTAATTCGGCCATTTTGCGACATTTACAGTCAACGTGATGATGATCCATGGCACAGAAAGTTTGGGATGCGGCGTATTCAAGACAACAACTTTATCCCAAATTGGGGCTGGTCATTTAATAGGAATAGGACTGCAGTTCAACCTATCAATGATAAGGATAAGTTTTTTAAAGCTGGTCGTAAAGACTAATGGATAAATAAAAGTATAAATAAAGTTTATTTAAATCAATTCGAGTAGTTGCAATATATTGATCAGGCTATATTTACGTATGTTAAGAAGCAAACCCTGTGTTATTAGCAATCACCTTCCAGTTAGTACCTATCTTTATTTCTATTATCTATCTAAAGAGTTATAAAATAATGTGGCAATTGTCTATCAAATATTTAGGCATACTTATTTGGAGGAATTAGAATAAATAGAAAAATAAAAACTAGTTAGCTTTACTATTTAAATATTTAAATAAATAAATATTTTGGACATCTAACACACAACGCCCTCCAGTCCCAAGCTAAGCAGAGCTTGTGTTATGGGTACTAGACAACTGATATAAATACATTTATACTTTTTTTGTAAATACATACATATATAGAAAACGCCCAAACTTCGAAACAAATATTTGTAAATCACACAAACACTTGGTCCGACTCAGGATTTGAACGCGAGACCTCAAGTACAGCAGTCGCATTCACTACCACTACGCCACCGAGGCAGTCTCTTAATGTTATTTATCAAGACAGTATCTTTCGGCGATCTCTTCAAATATTTCCATGACGTTCTTCCTGTAATCGTAATCATTATTTGCCATCATTTTCTTTATAAACAACCCTTTATTTTTGGTCAGAATTTCATCAAACTGTACGTTATCAGAAAATATATTTTTAGTTAGATCATCGTCTAACCAAAATTGCGGTATCAAACAAGCACAAACTACGAGGCCCCATTTTTTTTGTTCTTCAGCAGAGACCAGAAATTCATGTTCAGTCATTACATCATTGATTTCAATATTATAGTTAAAAAGTATGTTCTTAAGTTGTGCATAATAGAAACTTAAGAATTTTTCTATATTTTCTCGACGATACGTTGGTTCTAGATTACAACAAAGAAGTACCATTACGTCTGAGGCAGGTGGTTGATATCGAACCGCTTGAAAATCTACGAACAAGCAACTATCGGGCTCTAGCTCTTTATCGTCTTCGTAGTGAAACATTATATTATTATTCCAGAGATCTCGATGACAGATTACATTTGTTTGATTAGGATGATATTCACTCAAATCCAAAGCAGCAGACCATACATTTTCCCACTGTTTTTTGATAACATTTATTTCTGTTTTATTATACTTTGAAAATACTTCCATAGCTTCCAATGCTCCGGTCATACATTGAATGTACCAATTACTTGAAAGATGGTAGCCGCCTTTATTCAGTATATGTTTAAAATCATCATTTATTTTGTAAGGCTGGCTCATCTCTTTGGTTTTCTTTACTTCGTATATGATAGAAGACGCGTGAAATCTCGCTAAAGTTTTGAGCGCTTGCAGAGTGTGGGTCATATCAAATCTATCAAATTTATTTTTTAATTTGTAACGTAAGGCATTTAAGTCTTCAAATACCATGGCATCTCTAAGTTGTGTTATTAGTCTTGGACTCCATGGTTGCATATCTGTAATGTTTATAATAAAACTGGTTTGCAATGTAAAACATAAAAAACACAAAGGGAACTTAAAGTAAATGCATGGTTTTTATTTACTCACTTGATAATATTTGAATTTGTCTTTTCACATCTAATACTTAACCAGATTGTGACAAACTTGGAGTAAGTTAAAAATCCGTCATAATTCTAAGAGACATTTAAAATAAAAAATTAATAAGAAAATAATCACTAAAAATATAAAAAATACCCGGTTTAATTACATAGGTACTAGCTGACCCACGCAACCTCATTTGCGTTTTCTATTGCCCGTAGCGTGAAAATGTTCCCCCGTTTTTGTAAAAATTTTCATAGGAAAAATGTTACAAAAACGGGTGAAAAGCACCTATGTGCTCCGCTCCTATTAGTGATGATATGTAGCCTACAGCCTTCCTCGATAAATGGACTATTCAACACTGAAATAATTTTTTAAATCGGACCAGCGGTTCCTGATATTAGCGCGTTCAAACAAACAAACTATTCAGCTTTATTATATTAGTATAGATTTGTTTACTCGAAAGAAAAACAGTGTAGGATTGTTTTAAACTAGTCCTAATAGTAGGTATAACAAGAAATATTATCGTAACGTTTTAGATACAATATGTTAGATTATAATAAACGATACACACACAGTACACTCACCCATAACTTCTAAAATTTTCTTAATGTCTAAGTAAAATGTCAACTCTTTTTCGAACAACTTCATTTCCTTGACCATTTCTGCTTTTGCTACATTTGTTTTAGAAATGGCTTTGATAAAAAAGTTGAGCTCTTTTTGATTCGTCAAGCACACTGTTACTTTTAAATATTCTGATACGAAACCCAACATTTTATTACTAGCAGTATGAACATGGTACTCAGAAATATTTTCTCCATTTGTACCATTGTCTCTCGATAGAATTAATTTGATATCTTCTTCTGTGATATAGTTGATATTCTTATTAAAACATTTCTTAATTGGCAATGTTGCCATAGCGTCATGTAACTGCGAATAATCATATAATTATGAACAGTAGTATACCAATCATTATAGGGCCAGAGCTAATAAAATTCGGGCTAAATACACAAGATAACAATGTTAGGAACACGTACCTATCATCACAGGTAATCAAAAACCAAATATTTGTATAAGTTATTACCACAAAGGTAAATAGGTAATTTGTCAATGTAACCGCCTGGATAGTTAATCTTTCATATGTAGTTGATAACTGAGATAGGTATTTGTCTTTATAAAATGATTACATCCCAAGATGAGAGAAACATAAGTATTCGTCGGTCAGTAATTAATACAGACCACGTTATAATACTACCTATTACTCGGAGGTCATCATCACATCAACAGCTTTTAATAGTACTACTACTGGCCATGGGTCTCTCCTTACAAAGGAGGTTAACGGCTTGATATATGGTTTAAGTTTTTCTTCTCTTTGTAATCAAATTCTCCTATGCAGTTTGCTTTCTTAGCCGCCTTTTACGACACCCATGGAACAAATTTAAGTGGTTACACTTCTTATTCTTACCACACGGATAACTTCTCCATCACTAGTCGGAGATACTGTAATGTTTTCGTGATAATGACCATAAGTAGTAAAACTCTATACAGAGTGTAAAAAGACGACTACCGAAAACGAAAGGGGCTGATTCAGCACCCCAAAACTTATAAAAAAAACCAAACAGTTGTTCTTAAAAAAAATTGTAGCCGTAAAAAACAATGTGTCAATATTTTTAATAATTCCACAAGCCAGTAATGTATTATTGCGTGCACCGCGTAGCTACTTGAATACCTATGCGCCCGGCCAAGGTCATTGCACTCACCCGACCAGCTGTTTTGTTTATCAAAATACATCGCTGTTTTATTGATTTTATTTGTTTTTTGGTTTTCTAAATGAGATAATTAGGTAGTTTGGGTCCTGTTATGTTTTACTATGTGTATGTAAGCAGAAAAAAACATAAAACGACTTAGATAAATTAACATTTTTTTTCAGTTTTTTTTTCGCTAAACCTATTCAGTATCATGGTCTGATTGCAACCCCCAAGTTTTCGGTAGTAGTCTTTTTACACCCTGTATATAATGTTTTATAAAATAATCTTTATTCATAGGAGTTTTAACACATACAAATACTAGTAGCATTATAAAAAACAAGTAGCTGACCCTAATTAACCTCGGGGAAGGCTAGGAAGATGATGTCATTATAAATACCTGTTGGTATATTATTAAAAAAATAGTTCTATAATACTCGTACTGAGGATTCTATAGCGCGGCAACATTTTTTCTTTTATTGTGCGGAGATCCCCTCGGATACCACTAACTGGTGGTTATGTCGGACACGAACCGACTAAAACCGCACACCGTCTCGGGTACTAGAAGCAGGGGAACCAGGTGCATCCTCGGAAAGAAATCCCTGGAACCCCGACGTACCTCACTGGGGCCACCAACAAACAGTGGGTGGCCCCCTCCATTGTAGGAACCCTAACATGCCCATCCTCTATTTATAAAAGGGCGCGAGCACTTTACAGAGCTCGCGCCGCTAACCCCAGCCTGCTTCTGCTAGGGTGACTAGTGGCCGCACCTGTCACCCTCAGGCTTGCGTTTATGGAGTACGGAGATCGTTTTGCGACCTCTGGCGCCTGGGTCGTCTGCGGTACCTGGCTCGATCCCTGGCCTGGCGTACTAGAAGAGTTCTACAACTCTCCCGGTTCCACTCCTCCATCTCCTTCGCAAGCATAACTTGCTCGCAGGAAGATACGGCAGAGTACCAATAGAGCGGCAACCTAAGCTATTACGTGAAGTATCCTAAACATTTTGGTCTGAATGGTGCAATTTACAATGCAATGAAGGAAATAGTATTAGCACTGCTTTTAACAGCTTGGCACATTTAGGTGGGGAATCTTCTACTGCGATTAACTTAATCTCAAAAGTGAATATTACGGAAGAAGATGTTCTTAAATTGTTGCAATCATTGGATAAGTCTACTTTACTAACTACACATTATGTGGAATGGAGGACGCGGGTCGAGTAGATGTACACTACACTGTTATTGTATACACGGATTTTGAAAAGGCATTCGATCGTGGCGATCATTTAATTTTGTTGGAAAATCTTCGGGTCTTGAGCATTTGGGATGATTTGTTGAGATAGGTTAAATCTTACCTTTCTAATTCTTCACAAGTGGTAGTGCTGGGAGGATTCAAGTCAGATTTTATCAATGTTCCTTCCGGGGTTCCGCAGGGATCGCATATGGGCCCACTGTTTTATTGTGCATATTTATATGATATTCCGGACTGCTTTACGTGCGCTAACCATGTATTATATGCAGATGATGTGATATGAAAAATCTTCGATCCCGGTCCGATTGTGAACTTATACAGCGTGATGTCAATACCATGTAAAGTTATTATCAATTAAATAATATAACTGTGAACATTGATAAATGTCAAGTGATTAGTTTCATCGTCCTATAAGATATTGCTACAAGTAACACTCTCATCTAACGGGTCAAATCAGTATGAGATCTTGGAATTCTGTTGGATTCTAAGATGTAATTTTCACGTCATATTGAAAATGTTACAAAGACAGCATTCCGGAACCGAGGATTTGTCATGCGTACATGTGCTCTTTTAAGAAAGCCTCATACTCTTAAAATAGTTTATTAAGTGTATGTTCGCAGTATCTTGGTGTACGGTAGTCCGGTTTGGTCCCCTGAGTACGACATATACCTACTCCGAGAAAATTGAATTACAAAATGCGTAGGCGTTAAAGTACGTACATCGAGGACTGTAAACACTATAGGTTACTACCTCTGGTCGATAGAAGAATAATGCTGGACATGTGTTTTCTTTTTGATATTCTGCGTGGAGTTTTGGATTGGTCTCAACTTTTAACTTGTATTTAAATGATTACTCCTAAAAGGAGTACTAGGCATACCTCCTTATTCGCGATGCCATGCCACCGCACGAATTGTGTACAACATTTAAAAACAGGATACGCAATGAATTTTTTCCTTGTTGATTTTTCTTTGTTTATTTTACACTAGCTGACCGACGCAACCTCGTTTGCGTCTTTTATTGCCCGTAGCGAAAAATTTTCTCCCGTATAGGGTTGATTTTTTACACCTTGTGTCCGTAAAACCCCAATATCTTACGGAACCCTATTTTTTTCCAAAATAAAATATAGCCTATGTTACTCGTGGATAATGTAGCCTTCGAATGGTGAAAGAATTTTTAAAATCGGTCCAGTAGTTTTAGAGCCTATTCATTACAAACAAACAAACATACAAACAAAGTTTTCCTCTTTATAATATTAGTATAGATTAATTTAAATACTTAATTGTTGTAATATCCTACCACAACTTACCGTGGAACTCTGTAATTGAATTAAGTTTATTGTAAATGCAGCCAGCTGAGGTTGACTGCATAACAGATTATAATATCTCTGTAAATTATAAAACAGCTGTAGAGTTCTTTAAAATAAATCCTTTAACGAATATCAACTTTTAGAAGTCTACTCGCATAGAGTTTTCTTACAATAAATTTAAAATATGCACATAGTTACTTTTACGTAGTGTTAGTTTAGATAAATAGCGTGTTGGATTTTCGTAGATTTACTTATGAAAAGACTAAAGAAACCTTAGTCTTCTTAGCAGTAGAGGTAGAAGGTGAACATCATGGATTAAAAATATTAAAGACTGGATGGATGTGGATAGCACAGATACACTAATTCGCATAAAGACAGGGAGACGTACAGGCATGTGGTCGCCGACCTCCATGGTAGAGATAGCACTCGAAGAAGAAGAATAAGTTTTACTTATAAATAGACTAACGAAATACCATATTTTAAATTAGAAGTATTATCATCAGTATTATCATATCGTTTTGACCTACTTTACGTAGCCGTCCAGAGAGGTTGCTATTAGGTTTATTTTAAGTTTTCCTTCTCTTTACAATTATTTTGCCTTATGTAGTTTGCTCCCTTAGTAGCCTGTTACGACACCCATGGGTTAAATAGAGGTGATGACAATTATTTGCATTCTTGATCCGTCATCAGACAGAACGTAGAAGTAACATACAGATTTCTTTAACATCTATTAGTAATGGCAAATAGTGTATTAATGTAATGTAGCATTTTAATTATAACTTAGGTCTAATCTACAAACTTATCCCATTATCTTTTACAAACACGAATCTCTCAAGCATTTCATCAAGTAATTCTGTGACCCTAATTCTATATTTGTCATCTTCTTTGGCAATTTCAATAATATCTGTACTACGAGATTCAACGTTTGCTTTTCGAGACGACTTTGGGTCACCAAACATTGCTTCTCTTTTTTCTTTCTTCATTGCTATCATAGGCGTTATGATACTGGCCTGCGTGATTCCAAATACAATACTTTTTTCAAAGGCTTCTTTCAGAATCCTTTTACTAAATATATCTTCGGCGTTTATACCACTAGCTTCTAATTCTTTAGACAGTATACTGTAGTAGAATTCGATTAATTCTTCCGTCCAAGTAAGTCTATTCGCTCGAGTAGTGTTAAAATATATTAATGAAGATAAGTCGAGCATTGGAGAAGTATAAATAACTGTTTGGAAATCCACAAAAATTGCATGATAATTAGAATTGTCTTCTTGTTTAAAAAATATGTTATTGGTCCAAAGATCGCGATGCACTACAACATTTCGATATTCAGTGGAAGGTTTCATTAGTTCCATAGCAGTATCATATAACCCTGGCATTAAGGCGTCTATATATCTATTGAAATTAGGTTTGGATTTATATTTGGAAAATTCTTTGGCGAAATCCATTGCAGCATTTCTTCCAGTGTCACGCCAGTCCAGTCCTTTAACTGATTCTTGCAAATAATCGCTGTAATGCTCCCATATTCTGTACGGTCGGCCCAACTCTTCACTTTTCCTTTCCTCATAAATGTATGATTTTGCATGAAACCTGGCTAACGTCACAATGGTGGATTTCAATTCTTCAAGAGATAAAGTTTCTTCTTGATCCGGCATCTTATATCCTTGATATAGTACATTTTCAAAAACAAATATATTTTCTTTAGTAAATAGTAGTTTAGGTCTCCATTTACATAAATCTGAAAATATCAAGAGAAATAAATTTTAAATAATTCTCGTGTAACGTTGTTGCTCACAACGCACTCCGATATTATAAAAACGGTTTTCATGTTTTTTTTAAATGTGCGTTTTGCGTTTCACGTACAGACCAATAGAAGCCGAGCATGATTGAAAAAAGACACATACAAAAATGAATGAATGAATAAAGAACATTTATGAATTTTAGTAAAGAGGCATTAAATAGGAGAGGCGTAATCAGTTCATCCAAACAAAAAAAAAATGCTTCGTAATGTTTGCGATCGTAGGTTCGTATCGTTACAATATTAGGCCATATTTAGTTTATCTAATGCAGGGAGAAAAAATAATTTAATTAATTATCTTAAAAATTCAATGCATATCGTAGCGAAATAATAAGTATGTATGTTGGCCTAGTGGACTTTAGAGGTTAATGATTGTGACTGCCAAACCAAAGGGTTATGTTGTTGGGTTCAATTCCCACGCAGCACAATTAATCTTTGAGTGGTGAATAGGTATACTTGGATGTAATTTATTTATAATATGTATTTATTTAAAAATATATATGTATTATAAGTGTGTTTATCATCAATCTGGTCACGATATGCAGGTTTTGGCTAATTTCGGATCAGACCGCCGTGTGTGAATTGTTTGAGGATATTATTATTAGTATATGTTACATATCTTACCTTCTGGGTCATCAAATTCTTTAAAAAGTTGAGTAAGCATTACGTATTCCTTTTTAAAAAATAAAAGGTCGTTAAGGTATTCAGCTTTCCATTTGTCAAATCTCGGCATACATTTTACAAAAAGCATTACTTCCGATTTAGTCCCATTTGATTCCACTTCAATTATTAGATTTAAATGATCACCTAAATACCCAATAACTTTTTCGTCGATTTCTTGAAAATTCCATATCAACACTTTGGTAAAGCCACACTGTTTCGCAATAAATGATATTTCGGCTTCAGTAAGTAACTCCATTGTGTACGGTAATGCTGCTACGTCTCTACGATATTAATGCATAGCTAACATTACTGCGAGTACTGCGACACTTAGTGATAATGATATTACATTTGATATCTGTGTAGTGATGGTTGAGTGTGTGATAGTGCTTATAGACAGATAGAATTGAATAGTATAAATATGTATATTTAAACAACTGTGTCACATTAGTTACTGTGCCCTACTATTGTTACGTACGGTGTTGTTTCACTTATGAGGGAGGGACAAGATAATTTGTTTTATCAAATACTTAGTACATAAGCTATTTACGAGCTCGTACATGATTTGATGACTTCGCACTTAACAAATATATATAGAATAACAATATATTTTATATGTTATTTAATAGTGCACTATGCTGTAAAGCGCATATCAATAACACCATAAATCGCGTTAGAAAATTCATGCCAATATTTCGTAAATTGAGACAGTCTGCTGATCTTGAGACGCTAAAAATAGTGTACTATGCCCTAGCACAATCTATAATATCGTATGCTATTCTAGCTTGGAGAGGCACGGGTGCAACTTGTTTGATTGGCCTGGAGCGGGCACAAAGGGGGATTTTAAAGGTCCTATCCCATAAGCCTCGGTGGTACAGCACAGCTGCTTTGTACCGATAATGTGTTAGACAGCTATTTATTCTGCAGGTAATAATGAGAAGGCACAATAATTTCTCTAGTGGCCTTACTGGTACGGGTCGTAGAAATGTAGGATTATGTTTCACAGAATTGCATAGGACAACTTTGGCAAGTAGACAATATTATATTATAAGCACACGTATTTATAACAGAATTAATAATAAATTAAATAGTTAAATCTGAAACCAAACAGTGGCTTTTACAACTAAACCATTCAGAAACGGAATCATTGGTGACCTGACATCCTCAAGAAATACTCATATGCACACTCATACACTCACATGCATACGCACACGCGCGCACACATGTGATAATAATTCGAAAAGGTTAAAAAAGTAGGAAAAAAGAACAAAACAAATTCAACATTCAACAAAAGCAGAGAAACTATAACTAAATGAACTGTTTGTGTGTGTGTGTGTGTGTGTGTACACACACACACACAGACACACAAAGACACACACACAGACACACACACACACACATACATACACACACACATACACAAACAGTTCATTTAGTTATAGTTTCTCTGCTTTTGTTGAATGTTGAATTTGTTTTGTTCTTTTTTCCTACTTTTTTAACCTTTTCGAATTATTATCACATACTGTATTAATCATTAGTAAATCTTTAGATAATATAAGTGATATATAAACTGTATCATTAATTTGAAATCAATAAATATTATTATTATTATATGTGGTGTGCAATATCGATCATTAAACTGAACACACGTCGCGTAGTAGTATAAAATCGCTGATTGGGCACACTTTTAACAATTAGTACAAATAAATCGGGTTTTACGTTAACCAACGACGAAACCTCCACTACTCCACCACTCCACCTAATTAAATACTATATGGTAACATTTTGTTAAGGAAAATGTCTTGTTTTAGGTGTGGCCATGTTAGTAATAGGCATTTTAAGTGAATTAAAGAACGTAAGACAGCGTTCATTGCCCAGTTGCACTCATTAGAAATAATTACCGAGGGTAAGCAACGACGGCGCGGTCAGTACCTGGATAGGTGACCGTTGGTGACATGTTACCATGAGCGTATTCGGAGGTCACGTAGCCACAACGTTGTCTTGCCAGTCCCCAACCCGCACTTGGCCAGCGTGGGGACGTATGGCCTAAACCTTCTCTTGAGAGGAGACCCGAGCCCAGCAGTGGGACGTTATGGGTTGTTGATAGATGATAGAAGACAGCGTTCACGTAAAACAAAATTTTCTGATGTATTATAATCACTTAAATAGTTAATGGTTTGTTGGACCATTTTTAAGTTCCCTATGTCCAAATTCCATAAAAAATGTTTAAATGGAGACTATTTTAGAGTTTCGAACTGATCATTGGTTTAAGAATAAAATGTGTAAAAAGTATTTATGCATTCTTTAATATGAAACTTGTAATGGTGTTTCTTAGACTATAACTAACCGTCGGTTATCATACCCGGTCGGGAAGAAAAGCCGTCCCGTCGGAATGTGAGAGAGAGGGAACAGAGAGTGCACCTGTGTTTGCGCACACACTTGTGTGGTGAAATATCTTCTACGTAGTTGGCTGGTCCCCGTTGCCGTGAGCGGAATGGGCTAGAAGTGCATCATCAAGACTAACCATGGAAGAGCCATGTTTCGGTACATAAGGGTAGACTCGACCGGAGTGATGTAACCAGCCCTACAGGAAAACGCTGTGAAGCAATTTACGGTCGCCGGAGACCCACTAGTTGCTATAAATATTGTCTTAATATTCATATTGCTACCAACAATTTCGGTAATGTCAATCTTTATCTTAGGAACTTTATATGTAGGTACTAGTTTTATCGGTCAGATCTACATACTAATAATAAAGCTGAAGAGTTTGTTTGTTTGTTTGAACGCGCTAATCTCAGGAACCACTGGTCCGGTTTGAAAAATTCTTTCGGTGTTTGATAGTCCATTTATCGAGGAAGGCTATAGGCTATATATTATCACGCTACTACTAATAGGAGCGGAGCACCAATGAAGAATGTTTCAAAAAAGTGGGAAAATTTTCACGCTACGGGCAATATAAGACGCAAACGAGGTTGCGTGGGTCAGCTAGTAAAATATATTTCAGGTCACTTTTGCGCGCACGAACTTTTGGCTTTACATCTTCCACAGGATCAACTAGACTGTCGTATTTAGAGGTAAAGAAAAAAAAAACATCAATTCTTTTAATAGCTCGTATATATTAAGGACTATATTACAATCCAAACATAGAACTAGTTGAATGTAGATCTAAGAAAGGTTCTGAAATAATCTTATTAAGTTTTTTCTCTTTGACAACTTCATAATTTGGTGTCCAGAGTTCAGGGGCTTTTGGAGTATATGTTCCATTCAGCTTGGCTTCATTAGCATCTTCGTCATCACTGGAGTCTTCGTCGAGTTCCATAGGTTCTTCGTTTGAGTCATCTGTTAGTGATGGCTGCTCCATTCCAGATAGGCTTTGTAGAAACGCCGTACACAGTAAGCTAACTGATGGCATCATGTGTGGCGACGCCAAGGAGAACTGTAACAAAAAATCCATTCTAATATTATAAATTTGAAAGTAACTTTGTCTGTTACACTAGTGGATTTGGATGAAATATGCAAAGGCGATATTTTAATTCTTGAGAAAGGATATAGGCTACTATATACAGCGATAACTGACGCACTTGTAACGCCTCTGGTGTTGCGTGTGTCCATGGGCGGCGGTAATCGCTTACCATCAGGCGATACGTCTGCTCGTTTGCCCCTTACATAATAAAAAAATAATAATAATACACGCGGGCAGAGCCGCGGAGAAAAGCGAGTAAAACATGTTTATTTAATTTAATATTCTTGTAGAACTGCCAAACAATGTTTCCTTATTTATTATAACTTTACCATAAAGCAGATAAGATAGCAAATAAAGTTTTAAAGTCAGGGGTTAAAAATATAATGATTACAGCAGAGTAATTTTAAACACACCAGTATGAATTAAAAACAGTCGTTATTACAGTTTTTTTTCTTAAAAAGACAACTCCCGCATTAGGAATATACATCCTGTGTCGCGGGCACTTTGCAAACATACATGTAACGGACACAAATAACACCCAGACTCAGGACAACACTTTGTGGATCACACAAAGTGATGTCCCACGTGGGATTTGAATCCACGGCACTTGGCGCAGTAGTGGACGTTTAAACCACTAGGCCAACCGTGCAGTCAGTACAGTACAGTACATATTGTGTTGCCTGTATACGTCTCTTTTGTCCTAGATTTGTTTTTCATTATGAACTCTTGCATTTGTGTTCTCTCATCTTGCATTTGATGACAACGGATAATAATACAGTAATAAATATTTCGGACTTTAACAAATAACGCCATCTAGTCCCAAGCTAAGCAGAGCTTGCGTTATGGGTTTAGTATCCAGTACAGCTGACATACATATAATACATATAAAGCGCCCAAACTCGAAACAAATATTTGTAGATCATACAAACATTTTATTCGACCCAGGAATCAAACCCTAGCAGTCGCATACGCCACCACTGCGCCACCGATTCACCGATACATGTCAAGGATTGCTAATATAGTAAATAGTTATACAAAAATCAATTATGACACATCTTCATTCAGCCAGTGCCATTTTGAGCTATATAAAATGTGTTCCCGTGTAGGACTGGGACCGAACCTAACACTCAAAGCGGTAGGAAACGGTAAGGTTGTGGCACTACACCATACGTGTGAGTAATATGAGTAACAAATATTACCTGAGCAATACTCGAAGTGGCTAATGCACTAGCATCTACGGCGTCTGTATCGACGGCGGTTCCCGCTTGTACCTCCGACAGCTGTTGTTCTGCCAACAACGCACTAAAGTTGGAAGCCGGCAACTTGCGATGTGATATCACCTCTAGACGACCCTCTTCTTTACCCTTTGGTTCTATGCAGTAAATTTCCTATA
Organism: Spilarctia lutea; assembly: GCA_916048165.1. Lineage (NCBI taxonomy): Eukaryota > Metazoa > Arthropoda > Insecta > Lepidoptera > Erebidae > Spilarctia > Spilarctia lutea. Next base: position 11,270,027 of record OU696480.1, on the reverse strand, counting down.
AAATTGAATACATTAAAAAATTACATATTCATAATTTATTTTAGTGGTATGTATTTTATGGTATTTAACCTCAGATTATAAAAAGAACGCCAAATGGAACGTACAGAACACGAAAGTGAAGCTACTAAAGCAAATACAAATCAGAAATACGAATACGATCAAGCAGGCAGGCAATGTGTCAGACCGCCATATTGTTTACACGTCACGAGTATTTTTTATTTTATGTTCAAAATGCCGTCTTGTGTTCAATATTGTGAAAGTAGTTCGCAAAAAAAAACAAAGAAGATGGAATATTCTTTCACAATTAAGTTTAGTTTTTATTATTTATTTACCCATTAATTATATGGAGGTGTCGGAACACAAAACCTCAACCTATGATACCAGAATTGGAGAAATTACTTCTATTATTATTATTAGTTAGTGAACCTCTACTCAATATTTAAGGACGTGGATTTTAACCTCATCTTTATAACTTAAAAGTATTCTTTGGTGATACAATTACTGCTGATAATTATTACATGTAAACAATTTGTGGATATTTTTTTTTTTTTATTACAAATGACAACTCCCACATTAGGAATAAACATCCTGTGTCGTGGGGGACTTTACAAACATACATGAAACGGACACAAAGAACATCCAGACTCGGGACAACAATTTGTGGATCACACAAAGTGTTGTAGGTACCGCGCGGGATTTGAACCCACGACACTTGGCGCAGTAGCAAGCGGCATAGCTACCGCTGACACCACTCGGCCAACCGTGCAGTCAATTTTACAAATTATTACACTTGTTCAAACCGAATTCCATCCCTATATATCTAGTGAATATCTCTGTACTATCTAGTAAAATATTTAAACTATTTTTAAATTTAGCATAAACTTTTAATTGATTTAATAATGATATTTTTAAATACCTATTTATGGTATCTATTCTACTTCTGGTATCTTAACACGCACACAGATGCACGTGTCCCTACAGTGTCGCTGCTGGTTGTCACGCACACTTAAATAATAAACGGAGTCATATTATTTGTTAGGTACGTTCCATCTGGCTTTCTATTCTAATCTGAGTATTTAACATTGTAAAAAATTAAAACAGTAATGCTTACGAACACCGATTCTTACAATTGCGTCATTCTTATATGAGAAGACTTTAAAAAAGAAGCCCACCTCAATTGTTTTTGTGGTTTTTATCACAAAAGTAATAACTAATAGTAAATCTATACAAATATTACAAAGCTGAAAAGTTGCTTGTTTGGTTTCGTTAATCTTAGAAACTAGTGATTGGAATTGATAAATTACTTTTATATTGGATAGCCCGTTTATCAAAGAACTAATGTGTGTAGACTAATATAACATCACACTACGACAAATAGGGGCCGAGCATCAAAGAAAAATGATGCAAACACAGGGAAAAATGTTTATTTTTAAGACGCACACAAAGTCGCTAATGCCGGGATAACACACACACGCCTTGTCTCAAAACTTGCCACTTTTGTATAGCATTAAAAAATATATGCTTACCGAGTCATTTCTCATAAGATGCAGTCTAATATCGTCGTCGAAACATGTTCCAAACGTACATTGTTTGAACACGCCAGTGGACGGATCGACAACCTTTTTCTTGATTAGTATTGGTGTCGAATTATGAGGAGCGAATACATAAACTGAAACAAACATAAAAATTTGCTTTTTAAGTTAAATATATTATTATTAGACAGGTATACTTGCACACAAAAAAATTAAGTATTAATCGTTGGAAATATCTGCGCACCCACCTGGAATGCGTTTCACCTCTCGCTCCCACAAGCATAGCCCCGCCTACGCCTATCTAGTATCATTGCCAACGTAAGCGTCGAGACGTGTCTTATTTTTATTGTTTCTCTGTTCAATGAAATATGAACTCTCTAGATTGCATGACGTCATAAGGCCAGGTTCGCAGATATTTCCGACGGGTTGCATGTACTATTCTTATTTTTTTTGTGTGCATGCACCATGATAAAAGCTAACAAACTGTAAAATGAGTGGTCTTATTACAGTCTTAATAGAAACATAAAAGGGGACAAAATAGAAGCACACTTTATTTTGTGTGCTTTACAATAAATTCATATAAATGTTTTTTTTTTCATCAAATCGGTCTTTACCTAATGTTTATTGTAATATATAGGTACAGATGTTTCTTAAACATATGAACTTGTACCTAATGTTTACAAAATCAAAAAATAATTACTTACCATCGTTATTCTTTGTAACAACAGCTACTTTGTTTGAAAACTTGTGCGCCGCTATACAAGTTGGTTTTATTTGGACGATCCATTTCACTGTTAATGATAAAAGACTCCAAATCGCTAAACAGTTCTCCGTTGTACAAATTAACTAAAAAATAAAAATTAAGTAATTAGATATACACATAATAACACTGCAACTATTATCGTTGCTATAAAAATAGTTAGAACTACAACCCGTCGGAAATATCTGCGAACCTGGCTTAATGACGTCATGCAAAACTAGAGAGTTAATATGAGGGGAAGCGAGAGGTGAAGCGCATTCCAGTCGGGTGCGCAGATATTTCCGACGGGTAATATAATTATACTTACATAATGTGCTGCATCTTTGTTACCAAAAAGAACACTGATACCCTTAGGACGCAACGCTGGATGTGATAGCGTAGTCCTTAAGTTACATAGATGTGTATCCCACAAAGTCAGCTTCGAACCGAACCAGGCAGCGATCAAGGAACCGTCTTGTGAGATCGCAACACCTCCCATATGGTAACCATCATCCCTCCCAATAATAACTTTACCCATTTCTTCGGCAAGTGAATGTTCTTTGTGAATATTAAATAACCTCTTTATTATATCGTTTTTGTTATTAACTGTTCTTAAGTATGGTAAGTCCTCATCTTTCCCAGGTTTAAACGTTGAAGGCTCTTTGAAATTATTCAAGATATTATTTGATGTGAACTGACCAACGCCTGATGAATAATAGCATGCCGTTAAACAAGACCAAGCAACTGTCTTGCGATGGGTCTGTGACGTATTCTCTCTTTTCCATATTCTAAACTTCTGGTCTGCCCCAGCTGATACACAAAATTCACCCTTATTGTTAAGAGCTAAAGAAACGACATTGCATCCACCGTGAGACAGATTGACGCATGTGTTGAGTTGGAAAGGTGTTGCTTTATTGTACTGTGCTTGCCAGAACTTCAGTTTTTCTTCTGGGTAAATAATACCATCGTTTCTATACTCCGAGGTCACAAGCCACTCGCCATTATCGCTTACGGCCGCGCAGGTTACTTCTGTCTCTAATGGCAGTAAATTCCATCTTTCTGATGGTAAACTATTAGTTTCTGTGATATCAAGCTGAAATAAAAGTACAAATTAAATAATAAAATTGATACAGTAACTGCAATACCCGGGGTTAAAAAAAGTATTGACAGAACTCAGACAGTGTTAAAAATAAGAAAAACTTGATCTTACGTTATATAGAACTTTGTCCGTAATCGTAGAATAGAGCTGTAAATGGCCAGTACGTCCAGCTGTGATCAATGCTTCAAGTGGTTGATGATACACTAACGCACCTCCCACAGCACGCGCAGCAGGAGATAAGCCGCCACATTCCAGGATCGTGGAAACCACTCGCAACTGAGCGTTTGCAATTACCATCGCTAAAAAAGTAAACATTTTTTTAGTCAAAGTACTTATCTATATCTATACTAATATTATAAAGAGGAAAACTTTGTTTGTATGTTTGTTTGTATGTAATGAATAGGCTCAAAAACTACTGGACCGATTTTAAAAATTCTTTCACCATTCGAAAGCTACATTATCCACGAGTAACATAGGCTATATTTTATTTTGGAAAAAAATAGGGTTCCGTAAGATATTTGGGTTTTTCGGACCCAAAGTGTAAAAAAATCAACCAGTTAAGTTACTTATTATGCGTACGCTGCCTAAACGGTAAAAGATAGAACCATAAAATGTTCTAATTATTCGTAGATCTTATAAATATCTACAAAAAAGTCCGCGACACACTATACCTATCTATGTCGAGTGAGGCACAACAACCATTTTTTTATTTAAAAATCTTGAATTTTGTTTGGACTACATTTAAACGCGTTTATTTTACTCATGCTATCAATCCTTATCAAAATAAATTGTTCCATCACTAACTACAGTTTATGTAGATAATATTTGGTCTTTGAATGATAAAATTTGGACGTTTGGTTTTGAAGTTATGGCAAAATTAAAATATTACTAATAGGAGCGGAGCACCAATGAAGAATGTTTAAAAAACGGGAGAAATTTTCACGTTACGGGCAACATAAGACGCAAACGAGATTGCGTGGGTCAGCTAGTTTCATATAAAAGTATATAAATACTAATGAGTGACTTTTAAGTATTGCATTTATAAAGTCTAATCTATACTAATAATAAAGCTGAAGAGTTTGTTTGTTTGAACGCGCTAATCTCAGGAACCGCTGGTCCGATTTGAAAAATTATTTCAGTGTTGGATAATCCATTTATCGAGGAAGGCTATAGGCTATATATCATTACGCTACTACTAATAGGAGCGGAGCACCAATGAAGAATGTTTCAAAATCAGGGGAAATTTTTACACTACGGGCAATATAAGGTCAGGGTCAGCTAGTAACTATTAAAATTGGCCGAGTTATGGCTGGTACTAATATTCAAGTAGTCTTGTAATTGAAGGTGCATCGCAACGCTATGAGGCCTACGACTTGACGCTTTATACAAGAAGAAAACAACTAAATGTGCTAGCAGTCTTCACTACATAGTTGACTTAAAAAACTCCTGACTTATATCACTAACAAGAAAATTAGACACTATACTTAGATATCTCATCCACAACAAATTGTCTGACTATCTCAAACTTGATGAGGTGGAGTCGAAATATAATATAATAGCTTTGAATGGTTTCTTTCCCACATCCTTGTAAATTGGTTTAGACTCAGCCTTTTAGCATACATAGACTTTAGACTTAAAACTTTTTTCATGATCATCATTTGTTTGGTTTCACTTGATTCATCATTATTTGGTTGGGTGAAATCATTGAAACTTTGGTTAACAATAAAAAAAAGGCATTCCTTACTTACAATTGTTTGTCATTGTTATCGCCACATGGTTATTGTTTGTTGTAATAAATCTAATCATTCCAGGCAGTCGTGGTATAAAAGCTTTCTCATTGGCCTTGTAAGCCAGGTTACCCATTGTCCATTTCACTAATACTTTTTCCATTCCACCAGTATACAGGTAGTTACCTGGAATAAAAGGTAACTGGTAAAAATCTCAAATATTATTAACAGAATCTAAAAAAATAACTTTACACATATCTTTCTGTACTATGGTAGTCCGAGTTAAAATGTTTCTCTAATACCTTTAGAGGGCCAATTCTTGTATATTTCTATACATAGTATACACATATACAAACAACCTGAATCTCGGAAAAGGCTCCAGCTTAAATTTATTATTTCTTTCAGGGGCAATAAATCAATCTAGATAGGATTCAGTTTAAAAAAAAACACAAAGCAGTCATAAGCACTGCCGACAGAAGTGAAAACTCATAACTATAAACAAACGGTTGTTTTAACTTACCTGAAATGAACACCTATGCTTTTTTTTAATAGTGTGCAATAAAAAGAACTAAAAATTATTATGATTGTAAGTAGTAAATGGAAGTAAAGCTTTGATACTCCAATAGATGTCGCTGTTTTCAAAAAAATTGTGAACAAAATTTTTTTGATTTACAAAAGGTTTTGTGTAAGTAGAAAATCGTTATTTTAATTTATTGTAAATCACTTTAAGATATTGAAATATTAACTTTAAGTAAATAAAATCATATTGAGAAAGAACCACAGTCTAGAAAAACGAATGCTACCAAAGTATATCTGTAGATGGCGCTGTTAACAATAAACATCCGTCTTACGAATTTTTTCGATCAGGACACGTGACTTGACGCGAGTTTATACATTTTTACCCATTCCAAAAAAGTACACAGCGCAGCTAAAGAAGTTTTCACTTCAAAAAAAACTGAGCTAAGCTAACCAACTTGGTCATTTAGGTACTATATTTCAAATACCTAGACATTCTAGATAAATTACACCCAGACACAATAACCAATAATGTCCTGGTTGTCCTGTGTGGAAATAGAACCCATAACATCAGGTTTCTCAGAGTCACGATTTCTAACCAGGAACAGGTTCAGTCCAAAGAAATAATTTTGAAGATGGAATATTTCATGAGAAATGTAGGTGTACTTGTCAAACAGGAATCTTCACAACACATCAACAGTATTTAACAGTCTACTGCTTAACATAGGACTCTTCTCAGAAAGGTTTTTTTCTTCTTTTAATTAAAATGGAGGCAAACGAGCAAACGTATCGCCTGATGGTAAGCGATCACCGCCGCCGATGGACACCCGCAACACCAGAGGCGTCACGGATGTTGGTTTTGTGTCGAACATAAATACATAATGTATTGATTTCTTACCTTGTAAAGAAAAGCATGTTGCAAGTGGAGGTAAGAAGTGCCAATGCAGCACTTCTCTTGCAACTTGCCTGTAGTCATACAAATTCCCTCTAATAATGGTTGTGCGACCCAGTGAGTCTGTAATTGCAACGGCATTTGTGTTTGGATGTGCCGCCACTGATGTTATGCGATACTGATTATGGTTTATGATCCTAGAAAGTAACATTTTATTCTTATTTTTTAAATAAATTATGACTCCCAAAGTGTTGTAAGGGACTTTACATACATACATAAAACAGACAAACAAGTTATGAATTATTAAAAAAAAACTGTTTGCGACAATATCTGTGATCTTAATTAAATTCATTGAAGAGCTAAAAAGATAGAAATACTTATTTTTTTTTTTTGGTTCTTTTGTAATTTTGATGTACCCAGAGTCACTCTCACGACTAAGACGAATCTTTTGACACCACTAACATGAAAATATGACAAGCCGTTTAGGCTTTAGGGTGTGCCAAAGAAATATTCATACATACAGACACTCGAAAAATATAACCCTCCTTCTTTCGCAGTCCGGTAAAAATACATCAGATTCAGAACAACAATTTATAAATAACATAAGTGTTCATGTGGGTAACAAATTCATAGCAAGACCAATTTCTTTTTGGATACTTTAATCATAATAGAATCATCCAAATTTGATATTTGTGTTTTAACAATGTAATAATGCAATAATAAAATTGTATACATTTTTCAACTAGATTAATACTCACTGAGTCTTCAAGTGTGGTTGCTGAAGGTTCTGGATGAACAAATACTTGGTTCCGTTAGTTAAAGCTATAAATCTGTCTCCGTTACACCAACCCAATGATACTCGTAACATATCAAAACACATAACTGATGTCTCATAATCATACAAAACTTCTCCAGTCTTCATAGAAACAGTAAGCAATTTAACATATTTCAGTTTTGGTAACTTAAAGGTAATACAGCATTCATTGCTGTCTAACAAGTCAAACGTAAAGACTTTGGCATTAAGCGGGAGTTTCAATTTCTGTAAATGTGAAATAAAAAGTAGTTAATAGAAGCAGTATTTATGTCATACTAGTTACATCATTTAAAGTTGCATGTACTAGTGGGTTCAGAATTAATAGCAGCTTGCTAGTACTGATGATGTATGATGTTTCTAGTATTACTACATAATCATGTCCGTCTATGCACATGTTTGTGGTCTTATAAGTATGTGAATCAATCACAAAAATTGTCCGTGTATTGAGAGATTATGAAAGTAGAGTGTCACCACCCTTAAACTAAAAATAATAATTAAGGGAAGGAAAACACAAAACAAACCAACCCTTCTAATCTTCATGCAGGCATGAAATGGTACACCAAAACCACTTTTTAAGCAGAGGCCTACATCTAGCAGACGACTGTTGGTGACTAACAGAAAATCGATTACCAATAACATAAATGCAAGCTTCTGCCAAAATGACTCTGCTCTGCCTGATGGAAAGCTCGAGCAGAATCCAGGAGTGGTGGTCACCATCCTGAATGGTAATAGGGACAATGCAAAAAAAAAAAACATTTGAAAAATCTTACTATTTCTCTTAGAACAGCTCCATTATCCCACGTCCATATAGTAACATATCCTGTGTCTGAGCAACCGTACAAGTTGTAATTTTCGTTTTCAGGGAACTGTATGGCCACAAGTTCTTTCACTGGAGTTTCTGTTTCAAGTGTTCGAACACAATCTCCTGTTTGTATATTATACACACGGACTATATTATCTACTATAATAGCAACAGATCTGAAATTATATACACCAGTATTAATTATTGCTGATTTATAACAAAATTAAAGAAGTTTTCATTGATAATACTTACTCTCCGTCTGGAGAGAATACTGGACGGTGATCTATTATACTTCTTCCAGCTTTGCGATGTACATTATAATTATCGGCTTTAATACCTTCATTGTTCGTTAAAACACCCATTTTAGGTAATATATGATTTTCATCAACTTTTACACATTATAAACATGAAGCAACCATGTGATAACCTCAACACTTCTTATATTATTACTAGTTGGTTATGGACTCTATCTCGCGTGTAATACGTATTGTCAATACTGAATACTTCTAATTTAACTTGCTATTGCTTGACACTTGACCACAGAACACATATACTCAGAGAGCACTTGACACTGTTGTTTATGGTACTCTTGTTTGGCATGTGTAATTTTTTAAATATTTTTTTCATAATGTTGTGTAAATTTTCTCATGTAAGTGAAATTATAATTTATTCTTTATGAGAAATAAACGATCTTAAACCTGACAAGAAGACGTATCGCCAGATGGTAAGCGATTACCGCTGTCCATGGACACTAGAGGCGTCACAAGTGCGTTGCCGGCCATTTATGAAGGAGTACGGTCTTTTATTGAAGGTTTAAAGGTCGTATTGGTCCAGCAATACCGTAGGTGACTGTTCAGTTTCATAGACGGTTACTCTGTTTTAACATGAATATGTTTTTCATATTAGCAACTTGCCGTTTTTTTCGTTGTCGTTGTCGTCCATAAAAAATGAGTTTTCGCCAAGAGCGGTTAAAGCGGGTTGTGCATAAGGAATTAGAACTTCCGTTATGTATCGGTGTCCAGTCAATGTACCGTTTTCGATGAAGACTAACTCCGTACAATCCGTGGAATTTAATCCTGCCCAAAACATAACAGAGCCCCCTCCATAAGGTGTGATTTCTTCAAAACATGCCTCTGCAAAGCGTTCTCCTCGTCTACGTAGCACTCGGCGACGTCGGTCTTCACCATGCAGAGATTTCCTGGCTTCATCGGAGAACAATATCCTATCCCAGTCTTCATGAGTCCATGACACACAATTTCGAGCGAAGCTAAGCCTGGCAACTCGATGTCCACGGAGTAATTTAGGGCCGCGTGCCGGGCGATGACTGTGTATATTAGCAGCGAGAAGCCTCCTCCTGACCGTCCATAGACTGTTCTTGAGGTCCACATAAGAAGATTTGCGATTTCTCAACGCTTGACTAACTAGAAAACGATCATCCCGTGGTTCGGTACATGTCTTTCTGCCAGAACCAGGCCTTCTCTTGACGGAACCGGTCTCTTGATAGCGCTGCCAGGTCCTTTGAACTGTCGACCGACTCACATTTAGCCTCTGAGCCACGAAGCATTGGCTGCAACCTCCTTCAAGCAGCGCAATAATTTTGCTCGATTTTATCACTTTATCTACCATATTCGAGATTGCTAACGGCAATAACAATACTTTTAAATGTCAAGGACATCAGATAATTTATTAAAAAATGAGAAAAAGTTAATTAGAGTCAACTAGAGAGTATTTTATTTTTTTCAGCCAGGAAGAAAATCGAAACCGCCCGTTTTTTTTTGCAAATGAGTGTATATTTATACAACGCACTAAAATATTTCTAAATCCTAAATGCGGTGAGGAACACTTTGTCGATGTTCACATTCAATGTTATTGTCATCTGTGTTGTCATCTAATTCACTGACCAAAATCAAACCCTGAATGTTATAACTTGAGGAAAGACGGTCCCCATTTCATGTCATCCACATTTTATATATTTTTTATCATTAATTTCATCACGACGAAGACTTGAAGACTCCAAGACTTGATAATTGAATACGATAAATACTTGACATTGGCAGAAATGGCTGATCCGAGTGATCCGGCTGGTTGCCATATCATCTAAAAAAAAATATAACTTGCGCACTGTAAGCTCAGATTACAAAAGAAAGCCAGATAGACCCTACAGAACACGAAAATGAAGCTACCAAAGCAAATACAAATCAGAAAGTGACTACGCGTTTACCATGAGGAGTGCTCCGAGAAATTGTTCGGATTGATCCCTGCCGCATCTTTCCGCCATCGTCCTACGCGACAGAAATATCATCCCCATCATCTAGATGGTTGGCAGTCCACAACTGTGTGATTTTCCCGAAACTTTCTGCCGCGCACAGCAAAACTGTGGAATGAGCTGTCGTCTGCGGTGTGCCCGGACCAATACGACCTTCAAACCTTCAAGAAAAGAGCGTACTCCTTCCTAAAGGCCGGCAACCCACTTGTAACGCCTCTGGTGCTGCGGGTGTACATGGGCGGCGGTGATCGCTTACCATCAGGTGATACGTCTGCTCGTTTGTTCCCAAAAAGAAAATAGAAGATAGAATATTCTGTTAAATTTAGATTATTTGGTTCTTTTTATTATTTATTCAACCGATAATTGTGTGGTGGTGTCGGAACAGGAAACCTCACCCATATTTCGCCTATAATACCAGTTTTTGCAGATTTTTGTCTCCCTTCAATTGGCGAAATCATTTGTTAGTCGAGGCATTAATGAACCTCTATACTATATTTAAAGACTTGGTTTCAAACCTCACCTGAAAGTATTTATTCAGCAAAGCTAGCCTAAAAAAAGTAGCCTAAGTTACTCCTTATATCATCAGTTACCTATCAGTTATCGAGGGTAGCAGTGAAAGTCCCGTCAAAAATTCGTCGAACCATGATTTCAACAGGTTCCAGATATTAGCTGGAACAAACAGATAGACAGACAAACATTGTAAAATATGTTATTTTAATATTAGAAACAGACACTCTAATTTTATTTATTTGTATAGATGTATGGACAATTATGACATATGAATAATTTATTGATGATTCTATAAATTATTGTTCTAAGTGTTAACTAATGTGTTTTATTAATGTATTTAACGCTTCGCATCATAAATATTTCGATTCATTAGACCTCATATATTTAAGTAAATAAAAAACAACGACCCAAACTCGCTGCGCAGGAACTTACGGTATAACTGCAGAATATTAAGAAAAAATATTAAAAAAAAGAAAACAAACAGACCTACAAAAATAATTAACTATTAGAATAGATTAAGATTAGTTTAGCCACAAAAATAGATTTATATAATTTCTCTCAACTCTCAAAATAACTCATAGTTAATATTTCTTAATACTTTGTAAATAGCAACTAAGTTGGTCTGAATAAAGGGCTTTATTATTATTATTATTAAAGGTAAGCAAACAAGCTTTTATTTTATTGTATTTAGTAGTAGTAGATGTAGTAGTAAAATATGAAAGTTATAAGACGGATTAGAAACGTAAACGTATTCTGAATAAAGTTAAATATTGTTTAGAAATTTCTCAACAGGAAAACTCATTAACACTGACAGCTCGGGGATTATCGATTGAACCCGACACCCAGAAATAATCTTCAGCAACTGCACTTGCGGCCACCAGCTACTCGTCTAGACTATTCACATTCACAACCATTCGATATGTGACAGAGACATTGTATGGACATTGTTAGAAATATATATTGTCTCTGATATTAGACTACGGGCCCGTATCGAAAATTGATGGGTCATGTGAACCACCAGGAGACTTTTTTAGAAAGATACAGGGGCATAAAACAATAACATTTAGCACTATGCTGTCACTTGGAAGCTGTCCAACTGAGTATAGGTAAAGGGGAGGGAGTAGGAACCGTCGATTTTTCTCCCTTGTCACATCATTTTTGTACGGCGTTGCGAGATAATGGATTAGAAGAGATATTGAAATTGAATGGGACCGATGCCGTCTAAAATTAAATGACTAAATTGAGCGAGACAATCGCCGGGAAATCAAAAAGAAATCCAACTTTGTGGCTCACTATTTTTGTACGGCATCGGTCCCATTCAATTTCAATATCTCTTCTAATCCATTATCTCGCAACGCCGTACAAAAATGATGTGACAAGGGAGAAAAATCGACGGTTCCTACTCCCTCCCCTTTACCTATACTCAGTTGGACAGCTTCCAAGTGACAGCATAGTGCTAAATGTTATTGTTTTATGCCCCTGTATCTTTCTAAAAAAGTCTCCTGGTGGTTCACATGACCCATCAATTTTCGATACGGGCCCGTAGTCTATATGTGATATGGTTTGTATCGAATCTGACATAAATTTTGTATGAAGGAATCCTCATAACGCTGACACATTATTGATATGACAGTTCATAATAATCATAATCAATAAGACGTCAATCCTACCGCCTGACATCTGCTAATTTAGAAATCCAATCAACTACATTATAGGGGAGATCGTTTTTTGTTTTTTCGGAAGACGGTCCCCATTTCATGTCATCCACATTTTATATATTTTTTATCATTAATTTCATCACGACGACGACTTGAAGACTTGAAGACTTGATAATTGAAGACTATAAATACTTGTCATTGGCAGAAATAGCTGATCCGAGTGATCCGGCTAGTTGCCATTCATCATCAAAAAAAAAAAACTACATTATATAACATGTCAGAATAAATGGGTATACGGGCCATATCGAATAGTTGTGCACAGCTGACTAACGAATTAGTCAGGTATGTCTATGTAACAGAGAAAACAAAGAATTTTGTACATGTGCCATTCTGTGGTTTCGAATGAATAACCATCGGTTATTTCGCATTTAGCCAAGTAGCTTATTGCTTGGTGCTGGATGACTTCAACCACCAAAGCAGGCCGGGTTCAGCGTAGGATTTGGCAACATAGATCACATACACACTGTGAGGCAAATCATACAGAAGACCCAGGAGTATAATCAGCCTCTGTGTCTCGCTTTCGTGAACTATAAAAAGGCCTTTGACACTGTCGAGACCTGGTGTGTTCTAAACTCCCTGCAGCGATGCCAAGTTGATTTTCGATACATAGAAGAGCTGAGGATCCTGTCCAAGTTCAGAATAGTCAGGCAAGATTGATTCCTTTGAATCGAGAAGTAAGACAGGGGAATGTGATATCCCCAAAACTGTTTACAAGTGCTTTAAAGAACGTCTTTAAGACTTTAAACTGGAACGGGCCCCATCAATATAATCGGCAAATACATCTCGCACTTTAGGTTTGCCTATGATCTCGTTGTCACGGCAGAATCGCTGCAGGAAGTCTCCCCATCCCCTAAAGGTCAGCAACGCACTTGTTACACCTCTGATGTTGCGGGTGTCTGACACGTCTGCTCGTTTGCTCGTATTACATAAAAAAAAGTTCAAGAGATACTACACAGCCTAAATTGCCTCCCAACGAATTGGTCTCCTGATGAACCTGAGCGAGATGAAGGTCATGTATAATGACCTCGTCGTATCGGGACAAGTATTCAATGATGGCACTCCTCTCGAAGGTTTCAAGGAATATATCTATTTCGGGCAACTGCATGCAGTTTGGTAGATACTACTTCGAGAACAAAGCCAATAGGAGGATTCAGTTGGGCTAGGCAGCACTCAGGAAGTTAAACCACATATTTTCGTCGGATATACCACAGAGCTTGAACACTTGAACAAAGTCTTCAAAAAGCGTCCTCCCTGTAATGATGTACGGTGTCGAGACGTGGCTGATCTATAAGCTTAGAGTCTCAACGTGCCATGGAGAGAGCTATGCTTGGAGTCTCTATGATGGACAAAATTAAAAAAAAAAAAACGAAGTGACCGACATAGCTCTGAAAGTTAGAAGATTGAAGTGGCAATGGGCTGTTTGAATACATCGCCGAACTAACAACCGCTGGAGTAAACGTGTTCTGGAGTGGAGACGGCGTCTTGACAAACGTAGTGTGGGACGCCACCTGGCCAGATGGCGGGATGACTTGCATAGGAGTGCTGCCAGCCCTTGGTTAAAAAAAGCAACACCGTGCTCTGTGGTGTTCTTTGGGAAAGGCCTTTGTCCAGCAGTGGATTGCAACTTGCTGATAATGTATCGATGTTTTGACATAATTTTTTTTCTCGATAGATTTTCCTATATATTTTAGTTACATTATAACATGTCATAACATGATAAACTATGTTATCATTTAGATGCAAAAAAAGTCCTTCTGTTGTCGCCTCCCTAAATTCAGGACAACACAAGGCACCACCGTCATCTCTAAATCAGAGGTTCTCGCTGATGTCGATAATATGAGCATCTTTATACCTTACTAACGCATTCACCCACACTGTGAATGACCCGTCCCTAGGCTGACACACCACCTCACAGACTAGATTCCTGATAAGCAAATAATTGAGAAGACAAAGGAATATAGCCAGCCTTTCTGCCTAGCGTATGAGGACTACAAGAAGGCCTTCGATTCCTTTGAGACCTGGGTTTTACTGAAATCCATGCAGAGATGCTAATGGTCAACTTCCAATATCTACAAGTGATGAAACGCTTCTATGAAGACGCAACGCCGATCCGATTTACCCTGCATCGATGGGTAAGCCATGGAGACGTCATATCTCCGAAACTGTTTACTAATGTATTTGAAGACGTCTTCAAGACGCTTGACTGGATCTGACAAGGAATTATTATCAATGCCTAATACTTCTCACTCTTGAAATTTGCAGACAACATTGTCGTTCTGGCAGAATCTCTAGATGATCTGGAAATGGAAATGGGCCAGTATGTCTCCAGACGAAAATATTTCGCTGGTGCCGGAATGTACTTGAGTGGAAACTGCGATGACCCGACTATTTGAAGGTCAAACTATCTCAGAA